>JAUMJL010000481.1:0-700624 GCA_033558185.1 Dromococcyx pavoninus | reverse complement strand
TTAGGGATCCAAGGAGGTAAAATCCCTATGCTGGCTGTTGAGGCATTGCATCAGATGTACCTGTGCCTCTCAGGTACCTCTGTCTGTACGTCCTTCGGCCTCAGCATCCCTGAATGACTTCTGACCTCAACCACAGCTCAGTCCTGGCATTCCTGAATGTTTTGGGCTGAGGGAAGCAGGACTAATCAGGTATCTTCCCCCCACAGGTTTATGCTGCATGGACATCAGTGCCTTGATCTAGATCCCCACATTTGCTGCTGGGCTGGGCACAGCATGGAGCTCTGCCTTCCCCTGAAGGGTACAGGGCTGCTCTTGCTTTTGAGTGAAATGAAGACCAACATCAGCCAGGCATGGTAGCATCCCGTGGGAGAGGGAGAAGAGGCACACAGATAGTGGGGAATGAGTTTTGCAGGTGGTGACCTCTCCCTTTGCAAAGTCTGTGCAAGACCTAATAAAATCTGTGCTTTTGCCATTACGTTTCCATTTATATAACTGCATTTAAAGCAGATTAAACCAAAGTGATTGCAATCTGTCACTAATTTTGGAAGAGGGAGGGACAACCAGAAGGAGGGTAAGCTTGAAAGCCTTGTTTTGAGTAGCACTTACAAGACTTACAGGTGAAGTCAGCTGGGCTGACTGATACGCACCAGTGCTGTCTGCAGGGATGAATGGCTGCAGGACTGGTTCTCTCCTTCTGAACTCCGTCCTCCTGATTTCTGGTAGACACTAAACTTGATACAGCCCTGCAATCTGGTAGCTGTAGCTTAGTCACTACTTTGTTTCAGTTCAGAGGAAGAAAAAATAAAGCATCTTGCATGCAACAAATGCTGTAACCAAAAACTATGCTTTGGAAAGTAAATTATTAGGTTAAATTAAATCAATAGTGAAATTAAAATGTTGACCGAATCAGTACTTTTTCTGCTGAGGATGACATCATACAGAACTACTTTGTCTGCACCATCAGGTACAATGCTTTGGCAGCACAGAAATTTGCATTCATTAGTGCTGCAGTGGTAAATTAAGAACTTTTCAATCAAAACATCACTTAGGATGCTTTTGCCATCCAGAGATAAAATATATATGCAATAGAATAAAGAGGTAGTTGGGCTGCAACAAACAATAAAAGCATTTTGTAGAGGCAATGGGACTTTAGCAGACTAGTTCTGTTTCTCATTTCCACCATCTCGCTGCTCCCACACAGACCCACTGAGTTGGCTGTTGAACTTCAAACAAAGGAGGGATGAAAGTTCTTAAATTTGTACGGTTTCTTAGCCATGAGTAAACGATTATAACTGTTTTCAGGTGTTCCTCATAGAATAAGAAACAGATGAAAACAAAATCAGAAAAATAAAATGTTTTATGTAACACGCAAGGCAGATCTGCCAGCCAAGGTAGTTGCTCTTTACAGTGGGGTTGTTCACAGCAGCTTTAGCCTCTCCAAGCAGCTGCGAAGCTGTAATAGCTTTGTTGTTTAAGTCTTGAGGAGAATCTTTCATTTGAAGTTTCTGTATTCCAATATTAATATTAAATTATGAGGAAATGAAGACTTTTCTTCAAGTTAATTTTATTTTCTGTATCTTCAAGCATTTAATCTTAAAGCCTGAAAATATATCAGGGTCCTTTCTCCTTCTCCTAATTTGTCAGCCCAATGTTGAGGTAAGGCAGAACCAGTGACCTGACTGGGGCAGCAGCAGGAGATCAGCAGAAGACTTTTCTTTAGGTCTTCCCTGGTGCAAAAGGAAATAGTCACTCATTATTTGTATACGCGTGCTTTCTGGCCTCCTATTCCTTATTTTACCATTGCTTGTGCATGTGTTTGCTTTTATTTCAATGTATATTTTTTAAAGTGATCCATGAAAACTAAATAAAGAAGAAAAAGACATCAGTGCCATGCCATGGTTGAGATTTTTACACACATAAAAACCCTTAAGTAAAGCTGTGTAAAACTCATTGGTTTCACTTCACAGGGGCTTGTGACAAGATTTGCTCTGGCTTTTGATCCACCTCAGCCTGCACCTTCTGCATGCTGCTATGAAATTTGGAGCTGAACTCATTCACTATCTCAAGGTCAAATTTGATTGGGATCAGTTCAGACACACACCTCTGTCGTCAGCTGTCTCTGAGACTCCCATTTTCATATTTTCTTCACAAAATCACGTGGGTTCCTTTCAATAACAACAACATCTGTTTTCTTTCTAGAGAATTTATGGACTTTAATGAATAATTTAAAAATTCTGAATTTATAGCAATAGATAAAGGACATTTACATGATACTGTTGTTCTTATTTCAGCCCACTGTGAGCACGCTTTAGTCACAGAGTTATGTTTGTACTAAATAGGCAAATGCTTCTCTGCGTATCGGGTAATACCTAGAAAATCAAGTCAAAATAGCCATGGGAAATTCTTAACTTCCTGGCTGTGAGTATGCAATATAATCCCTAATGTAGCTGGTAGGATGTGCACTGCTGGGCACATAAATTATAATTTTCCTTTCACTTCCCCCCTTCTCTTCAAGGGGAGCTGTGGTGATGCTTAGCTAGAGCAAATGTGTCTGCCATGGGAGGTGATGAGTCAGCACCGTGCCCTCTCTTTTTCTTGTTCTATTTGCTAGCTTAATCCGTCTATAAGACACCTTACAATGACTGGAAAGTAAGGCATAATGCAACTCACCTAAGCCCATGCTGGGATCAATGGGACTCACAGCTAAAACTGGTCTTTGGTCTGGCTGCCAGAAAAGGTGATGCTGAAGAGAAACTGCTGGAAAAAGAATAAGGAAGATTTTAACTTGAAGACGTCAAAGAAGACAGAAGAGTTTAGCCCAGTTGGCAACTGGGAGTTTTCCAGACAAGATAACTTCGAGCACTCAGCACCCTGAGTTCAGCTCTTAATGAGAAATTCTTGCTGTTTCCCAGAGAAAATTCTTTTTCTTTCTTCCAAGTTTTTGTTTCTTTTTTTGAGATGTTATCTAGAGGTGTACTTAATCACCTTTCTAGTAAAGCATATTGACAACGAGGTGCATTGTGGTGCTGCTCCATTCAGTTTTCTGCAAGGAAAAGCAAAGATGTGGAGAGGGTAAACATGGTGCATATGTTCAGACATGGCTGAGACACAACACAGCTGAACACACAGGATTCAAGCTTCAAGGCACATAAGAAAATATCTTCAGTACACAGACCACATTGCTATGCTCTTGGGAAATAACAAGAAAGCTTTAGTAGTCACACTGAAAATTAAGTGGCCTCTTTCTTATCAAAACTGGGAAATGTTCAGGAAAAAGAAAAGAGAATGCCAACAGTTTGCAAGACAGGAGGAGTGCCTGCCACCATGTGCCTTTTAGCCACCAGAAAAGAGGAGAAAAAAACTTCAAATGCTGCCCTTACGCACAATGGGAACAGGAATGGGGGAGAGGAAAACAATGAATGAGGACAGGTCTTTAGGGAATGGAGAGGAGTGTAAGACCTGAAGATGCTGGTTAGCAAAATTAAGAACAAGCAAAAGAAATTTACACGTCTCTAAGAAACAAAATTCTGTCTCACCTATTTAGGGACAGTATTGCTTAAAGATGCTCTCATTGCTGTGGTCAGGTAGCTTGTGCATAGAAAAATTAAATTACATTAGTTGAATAATCTGAGCCATTAATAATAATTTTTAGCAAATCCTGGAACAATGGCTCAATTCCTAACGAGGAGAAATTATATTAGTGTCTGTGCTTAAATAAGGTAAATATAAAAATTCTGGTAACCAATGACCGGTTGTCAGGCCCAGATATAATTACAGAAAAAACTCATGTGAGATGTCATCACTAACGAATTCTTCGGTTCTGTAGTGCAATTAATGCCAAGCAAAGTAGTTTATGAAGCATATGTCTTAAAGAAAATTGCTATGGGAGATGATAACTTCGCTGACTGAAGGTGACTGTCATAAAACAGGTTTCCTGAAATAATTTGATTTACTGCCCCAGGCGTTTTTAAAAATTGCCTTATACCCAGTAATGTCTCAGAAATTAAATGGATTTAAAACATTTAAATGATCTGAAAATGTAATCAAAACCAGGAAGCCATCATTCTTTGGTGTGTTTCTAGCAAGTTGCCATAGGGATCTTTCCTTAACACAATATTGTGCTGCAGAGGACATATATCAGTAAGTGCAAATGGTCTGGGTGGCAATAGCTCAGCCATGTGGATCAGCTGTGGTGTGGGGAGATCATGTGGACATTCTACTCAGTGAAACCCTATCACAGGTGTAATCATGGAAAAGGAGAGGAATGTTCTGGTAGGAATGAGGCAGTGTTGAGGAATATAGCAAGAGTGAAAAATTACAAGATGAGCGCGAGGAAGATCCAGGAAGATCCAGATCTGTTAGTCTAACCTCATCACATAGAAAAACTATGTAAAAGATCCTACTAGGTGCTATTGAAAGGCATTTAAAGGACAATGAAATCATTAGGCATAGTCAACAAGGGTTTACAAAGGGAAAGTCCTGTCTAGTTAATATGATATCCTTCTATGACAAGGTCAACAGCCTGGTGGATGAAGGGCAAGCAGTGGATGTAATTTTTCTGGTATGAACCCTCAGTGATGAAGTAGATGAGAGGGTTGACAAGACCTGTGGAAATACAGGTACCAGGCAGAAACAGTGAGGCCACGTGAGAATGACACTGCAGCTACACTTCTCCATGTGGGATGTTGTTGGCAACAGTTTGGAGAGAGGTGCCAGATGAGGTGAGACTTGTAACATTCTCTCATTATGAAAACCCTGAGGTAGGTCTTCCAGTGATGTCTGGTGGGTGGTGGGGCCACTGTCCACAGGTGCCCCATGGAGACTGGTCATGTGGAGCTTTTGGGCACGGCCATGGTTGACTGGAATGGCTAAAACCCAAGAGCAGAAAACTCATACCAGGAACAAGAATATTCTGATTACCAAAAGCAATTAGCGGCCAGAATAGCTAACCCAGGGACCGGGGGACTGTGCACCATAAAGATCCTCCAAATGAAAACTCAGGGATTATTTGGAAGCAATGTGGAAGCTGGAACGAGCAATCATGTGTTATGAAGAAATTAGTAAACGAAGTGCAGGAGATCACATTAGATTATCCTAATGGTCCCTTCTGGGTATGAATTTAATGAAAGAATATGTGGGTTTTATTCCTTTATTAAAAATAACAGATTCATCTAATTTAATTAATTTTTCACTGACTTTTGCAGTTAGCATAGCATCTTGCTTGCAGATTTAACCAGAGCCAGCTCTTTGCTAAAGGACACCAGCACAGTTTCGTTGACTTTAGTTCCAGACAAAGGTCCTTGTTTTGCTCATCCCATGGCTACAGCCATGAGTGTAGAGCTGAATTTCTTCTCTCTCAGACTTCTGATGTTTCAAAAGAAAAGGATTTTTCCCCTTCCCCTGTGTGAGGGAGGTGAATGTTGCAAAGATGGAGGCAGATGCTCCAGTTCAGGGGGAAGCTGCTCTGATGCTGTCCAGTTGAAGCAAGCACATCATGGAAGCATTGGGACAGGGCCCACCTCCTACCTCATGTGCTGTACATTAATACTTTGCTCAGCACCCAAAGTTCTGATCAAAACCAGCACCCTGGTGCTACCACAAGGGTTATGATTTAGCATAAATCATGATCTGGCCCGTTTCTGAATTTCCATTGATGGCACTAAACTATATTTTTATATTTTGACTGTCATATTGTTTTTATTTTCATAGGTTGCTTCATATTGTGATAAAAACTTTACTTTATTCTGATGATTAAAAGTGCTCAACCTCAAACCCATGAATTAATGATCATTACTAATGGAGACGGTAAACATTAACCTGAAGGTTAGATTTAATTTTAAGGTTTTATAGAGAATGGCCAGAAAAAAAATCTGGGAAAATACTCTGAAATTAATGGTATTCTTTATGCACAATCGAAGAGAAAAATCTCAAATGCACTGAGCACTGTAACTGTAAATGATAGGCTGGCAGGGGAGGTGATCATGTGGTGCCTTGAGGATGAGCTGACCACTGCAGTGAGAGACAAAACTGAAGATTCAAGAGTGGAGGAGCCTTGACCTGTGCCTACCATGACTTTGGAAACCTAAGTCAGACTTCACCACCACCACAGCCATCATCGTCCTGGGAACTTTGCCTCTGCCACTGCAGCACACGTGAGCTGCCTAGCGAGTCTGTTTCCAATGTTGGAAGTCCCTGCTGAGGAGTGCAAGCAGTGATGGATTACCTCGACCTCATCACACACTGCCCGCCACCGTGTGATGAATGGCCTTTTGTCTGCAATTAGGCAAAGGGGACAATACAGAGTATTAGTTTTCTCATGAGTACCAAATTGGGAAAGCTGTCAAACAAAATGACAGGTGTAACAAAGAGGTGGCACATTTTGAGTTATTTACCTGACAATAATGCTAATGGAGGCATCACAGATAAATGCTATGAATCTTTCAAGAAGATATCTACATCTCATCTGCTGAGTATTGTTCATTATTGGTCACTCAGCATACCCTCTAACAATGGTGTGCAGGACTGAGGGAAGAGGACCTCGTCCTTGTTCTGTGCTCTCACCATCTCCCCTCTCCTACAAGATATGGACCTGACTTTTGTCATGTGCGTTAGTGATGATGTGCCCGTTTCTCAGTAGAGTGAGACAGGAAAGACTGATCCCATCTATAGTGTTTGATGTGTGAGTTTGTCACATTTTGGTTCCATAAAAATGATGTTTGAGAGAGTGGCACTGCATTCGCACTGCATTCACACTGCATTCCCAGGCACTGCAGTCACACTGACCTGTCAGTCTTGGGCTTGCCAGGAAAACATAGCAATAAAGAGCCATCATTAGAAATCATTACAGTCTCAACCAGCCCCCTCAACAAAATTTTTTTTCCTTTTTACACTACTCTGGAAAAATGATGTTTGGAAAAAAACCAGGTCCGTCTGCAAAGATGGACCAACATTTATAACCACTTCAGTGCAATGGAATTAAATACACCATGATATAAGTGAAAGCTCTAATAGAAAATACACTTGATGATTTCACATTGGCACTCTTGGTTGGTGTGTCTGATGCTGCTGAGTGGGAGAGCTTAGCATTTGGCTTGCCTTCTCCAGAACCCAGACGCGGTCCATTCTGTTCATGTGTGTGAGGACTGTATGCAGCCACTCACGTTCAGTGAGAGCTCGGCTCTGCTTGAGGTACTGTGCCATTTCTGACTGGCGAAGCTGCATCTCACCGTGTCTCACCCAGGCAGGGCATGCCAGACTGGGCACCCCAGGGGCCAGACTTGCCCTCAGTGCCTATGACCTCAGCACCATGAGGACCATGTCCAGCACTGCATGAGAACCATGGGAGCCTTAGAAAGCACCATCCATCCAGCACCTCATACCCTTGCCATGTGCCAGAAGGACACAGTGCAGAGCCAGAGCTTTTTAGGCAGTAGAGATTATTTTTCTAAGGATATGCTCCTGTGCTGATTGATTCTGAATCTCCACATTCAACTGCATCTTCCTCTTTACCAAACATCAAGAAACTGCATTTCCCTGGCTTGTCTCCAGTTTACTTTACTTGGAGGAACCAGGCACGACTTCTTTGTACATCAGTTCCCATTTCAGAAAACCACGTGGCATTTGCTTATTAGAGAACTATTGTAAATCAAATCATTATAAACCATTTCCAGACTTAGAACAGAAAAGCCGAGAAGTCCTCACGGGCAGTGCAGGAACTGGTGCCTGAGTGTCACTCCTGGTGGTGGTGGCCTCATGGTGGTGGCCTCATAAGAACATCCACTATCCAGCCAGTGCTGCTGTGCGGAGCAGCATTGCAACCCCAGACAGAGTCAGGGATGGTCCAGGGCTGTAGAGAAGCATTCCCAGATCTCTTCTGGGGCTATGGGTTTTGTGGCCAGTAAATTATTTTTGTTTCTTTCTTTTTTATTTTTTAATAAGATATCATACTTAAATGGAAAAATGAAACCAGAAGAAAACCAGATTTTTTTTCAGTCTGTGCTCACCCTTTTTGTCTGTAATTATTCTCATTGCCTGGAATAAATTTGCATTGGATTAATGGGAAAGCACGTCCTCATCTGTAAAGTAAGCATCCATAAAGAAACTGATAATGGCTGTAGATCAAAGAGCAAAAGGTTCAACCTGGGGCGCGCTTCTCCTGTGAGAAAACTCAGCACTCTTCTTATTGCAGTAAGCAACAATTTACAGAATTTTTATCTTCTCAACAAAGTTGTCTAATAGAGCCACATAGGAGATCTGGGCCAAAGTAAGCAAATTTTCTCTGTAAAAAAGAACAAAAAGGAAACTTTTAATAAAAACCTAGTGATGAACATTTTTTTTATTCTGGAAGACAGAAGTGACGTGCTGCAGGCTGTGTCCTCCCTGGCTGGTTTTTGCCTCTACTGGGCTGTTACGAAGATCTCAGGTGGGAGTGCTGCACTGCAGACCACAGTCATCAAAAACTGGAAGACACAGGTTACTCGTTTAGTGTTCTCATGCTGAATAAAACACCTTGGATGCTGTGTCCCTCCATTCAGGCAGCTGACCCAGCTATCTCAGAGCGACACAGCCTGTCAGGAATTACCATCAGAGGTTCCTATTGCCACTTGTAGACAAATAAAGTGCATTTTGTTTGTTTAAAGTTTCAGTCTCTTAAATTTTGAAAATATTATTCAGAAAAAAAATTGCAAGCCAGATTTCTTTTGACAATTATATCAAGAGGATTCGGGTGCTGCCAAGTTTTAGTTTTTTGTACACTAATTCTCAATTGTGCTTTGCCGGCATTAGTTTGTCGACAACCATCTGTTTCAACCTAACTTTTTTCCTTAAAGTCAGCCCAAGAGAAATTAAAATATCAAAAGGAAATATTTCAGAAGGAGTGAGAAGGAAGTAAAAAATAAGAGTACTGAAGCTGTAAACAGCTTTTGAATTTAAGTTTAGCTTAAGTTACTTTTTACAGTCGATATGCCTACAGGCGAGTTGGAGACAGCTCAGCCTGGAGCATTGCCTGCATTGCTGGCACCATGGGGTGCAGCAGCTTTCAGAGGGCACAAGAAATTAGCAAGAGTTCTGGAAACTCTGCTTGGATTTCCCAGAGGTCTTCCCAAAGCTGGGGAAGTTTATCTTAAATAGCCTCCACTCCAAGGTGGCTTCATCACTGTTCCAGGATTCCATGCATCATATCCTGCCCCAAAAATGCTGTTAAAAACTTCTGCTATGATGAGCACAGGTGAGATCTCACAGGCAGAGAAGCCTCGTCACAGGAAGAGACCCCAGCATTGCTTTTAGGATTTACAGAACTCTGGCCGGCTTCTCTGCCTACAATAAGCTTACCCCATGACTAAATTAACCATTTATAATTAAAATGGTGCTAAAAAGCAGATGGAACATATTAATTAAATGTCACGGCTGGCTTCCTGTAGCCTTTTGATATTGAGTTCTAAGCTGAATACATAAATTAGAAAAAGGAAAAGATATTTCTACAGGTTTCATGATACCCCTCATGCCAATGCACTGGAAAACTTGCTGGCGTTGGCAGTGGGATGGATGGCGTCCATTCAGGGTGGGCATGGCAACTACGTAGGTGAGTGACACACTGCGGGGTGCCACTGCTTCTGTACCTTCCCAGACAAGTGCGACATGCTCCCTTGGCACCTTTCGGGCTCCATCAACAGGGAGCATGAACCAGAGCACAAACACAAGCCCCAGCCTCTTTCCTTCAGCTTTGGTAACACGTGATTAAAAAGTCATAAACAGTGTGGCTCAGACCTTTCACTAAGAAAAAATAAGTAAGAACAAAGAATTTCATTCACAAAGTATTATTTTGTCACAACTGCTAATTCTCAAATAATTTTCTCAAAGACAGAATTATTGTCATTTGTGTCAAAGTATAATTTCCCCTGTTAAAGCAGGGTGGATTATAGCCCATCTTTATGGAAAACTAAAACAGATTAAAGATTATAAATATATAGAGATATATATACACATATACATGTATAATCATTGATTCGCCATTGTTGGAAAATATTTTACTTGTGCGAGCAAAAGCAATGTCTCTGCTACAAACAGAGAGGAGCTGTTGGGTTGCTGGGTTGGAGTGGGTCGGGTAGTTGTGCCTTGGCTGTGCATCCCGCGGGGTGTAGGGCTGCACTCTGGGCAGCCGGGGTGGATGTGCATGCGAGTGCTGTGCCTGCCCGCTTGGTGAACCTGTGCCTACCAATCCCCTGCCTGCTGCTGCCCTCCCTGAGCTCTTTACCAGAAAATGCAGGGCTTCTGTCACCTTTCAAGATTAACCTTCTCAGATTTATTAATACACACTGTGAAAAATATGTGAGAATATGGATTCAAATGAATGAGCAAATGATGGAAATATCAGCTATATTTTTTTCCTTTTGCAGCACTATATCATCGTAAGCATTAAGACTCACTAGTATCTACTTGGGTCAGGTAATAGCCTGACTCAGATAGCCCTGAAAATGTATTACATTTATTTTTGCCATGAATTCCCAGTGGTCCATTGATGCTGAATACTGTGTAACAGCTACAGAAGCTGGTTCCCATGCCACCTGGGGTTGGATTTATCAGCTTCTGGAGTGCTGGTAAATGCCACCATTAATAAGCCATCATTAATATCCTTTCCTGTTTTTATATTAGTTTATTTTCACAGCAGTACCAGGGCAGAACTGCCCCCATCCTGGGTAGCCCCACAGCTTCGCAGCACACCAGTCAAAGCTTGGAAAGCATTGCCAGTGCGGACACTGCCTGGGGCTGACTGCAGGGAACCTGCACAAGCCAGAGCAGCTCTCTGTGTCTGCCATGCAAACAGACCAGACCTTCCTCCTTTCTGCACCACAACCAAAGGCATCTTTCACCATTATTAAAAGGGAATTTTAAGGTTCTCTATACACAGAGTGCGTATGTGCATGCTTGTGCATGTCATGCAAATGCAGACCAATCTGTCCTTAAAATAAGAAACTCAAGGTTAGAGTCCCCCTTGCACTCAGCATTGGAATTCAGTGTTCTTTATATCCCTAATATAATTTTATTGCCATGGATTGGATTTTCCATGAAACCAAAATAACGTTATGAAACAATAATAAAAACAGAGAACAATTCAACATCAATAAAATGAAACAAATGCTCCCATGCTTCATGTAAGAAAAAAAATAAGTGATGATATGGGATTCAAAGAGTCACGAAGATGATCACTGTGGGAGAAATGCTGCTCGGAGAGATGTTGGATGAGGATAAAGAAGGACCCTTGTAAACGGAGGGTGCCCTCCTGACATATAAAGCTGAAAGCTCTGTCAACATTCCCATCAAAAAGCTTAACCTCATTAGGAACAGTAAACCACTTCACTTAAAAACAAAAGCATGGAAAGATGAATAATACTGTCACTAATCAGTGTGAAACTGTTAATTTTAATTGAATTATAGCAAACTTCAAGTCAAACAGATAAGTCCTAATCCTGTAATGCTTTAATTTTCTTTCTAATATTTTTCTAATATTCTAAACCACCGTGTTACTTACACTGTTTAATCAATTTCATGATGAATTTGTGGAACTTTGATAGTGTATTGTTGTTTTTAAACAAATAAGCGGAATGCAATTTCAACAACTGATTGTAGGCACAGCAGTCAGTAAGCGAAGCCCAGTTACGCCTGGGGAGGGACAGCTGGCCGAGTTCATTGCAAAAGTGGGCAGCTGATACACTGATTTGATGTAAAATCCATTATACATTCATATCAGTGCTTTAGCCTCGTGTTTGGATGTCAGCACAGCAGTGGGGCAGCCTGGTCACAAACCAGAGCACACTGAAAACGTGTTGAATGGTCCCTACCTCAAGTTCCTGTCCCCAAGAACGCTGATGATGTTGTCCAACTGGATTCTGGGCATGTGTCATTAGGGTCTTAGTGCCTATTACTGGGGTCTGTGCATGTATTACTAGGGGCTGAGCATGTATTCCTGGGGTCTGGGCACACTTTGCTGCTTATCAGTATTGCATCTGCATCCTCTGTAGATGAGTGAGTTTCTGTTTCTCTTCAGCGGCATCTGAGGCTGTGAAGTCGTAAAACAAACAATTCCACACTTTTTTTAGATGAAAGTGGTGACAAACTCTCTCCTAGCATCCTCTGCAACAGGGATTGCAGTCAAACTGTAAAACTCATGACTTGATCCTAAATCCACAGAAAATATATGCTGTGAAAACATAATTAGATAAAAATATGTGCTGTAAATAGGATGGAAGGTACGCTTGCAAAAAGCATTTTCCTTTCCTTCATGCTTTCCACAGCCAAGAGGATAAGCACAGTCGATCACAGACGTAGCAGCAGGGAAAGCCACTGAGCCACCACTTGAGTTCCAGGAGCAGATGCTCCCCAAATTAAGAACTAAGCACAGAGGATTTTTGTGCTTCTTAATTGGTGTGGGGCTGTGTGTTTGCCATCCTCCTGCTGGTGCAGATCTGCAGGCTGGCCCTGGGACCGATGCAGCAGGAATCCTCCAGCACTATGCATGCCAGCCCCGGCTGGGCAGCACTTTGGATGTGGGGAGCAAAACTTATGGAAAGATTGTGCCCAAATTCTGTGGACAGAAAGATCTAGCACCTCAGTATAAGCCTTTGAAAACTAAGCAGCAGTGGATTCTTTTCTAAAAGACTAATGAGAAGCCACAGATATGGCTAACGCTATTCTTAAACCTTCCATGGAAGATGAAAATAAGATTTCAGCTGCAATAAGAAAAATAAAAACCACCTGGGTTTCCCAGGTTGGGGTTTTATTCCATATTCTGCCAGGTAGCTTGGCCTTGAGAAAACATATAGATTGGCGAGTTTCCCAATATTGCTTTGGAGGAGATTCCGCAGATTTGTTGCCTTCAGAATTGCTACCAGGGGAGCAGAGCAGTGTCCTGGTGCCACAGTGTGCTCTGGTCTGGAGCTGCGGTGAGCAGCTGCCAGTGAGAGCGATGGGGAGGGCACAGAGGTGTTTGGTCCATGCCGGGTCTGTGTGTGCTCTGGGCTCTGCCAATACTTCACCTGCTGGACCCAGGAGCTGAGCTGGTGGCTGAGTCTCTGCTCAACACCACAGAGCCCAGCAGCACAGGAAGGGCTTTGCTGGGGGCTCCCACCCTGCTGCCATTCAGATTACCAGGAGATGTGTGCTTATCCCTTTGTTTGCTTGGTAGCAAAGAAATGAGCGAGACAGCTTTCTTGCTCAATACCAGCTCCTCCACTGTTAGCAAGGGAGAATCTCAAATCTTTTGAGGCGCTAAGGCTCGAACGTGACATTCACATCAGGATTTTTATGGAGATAAGGCAGAACTTGCAGGCAGAGTCATCCAGTGCACTGAACTCCTCAGACCTTTAATTCCCATTGGCCTGTGCAAAATTTAACAGATTTATAGAAAAGACAAAGCTTGCAGGGAACAAAAAGACTCAATTAAATTCCTCTATTCAAATTTACTATGCCATTCAAATTTACTATGCCACACCAAAGATGAAAACAAGAGCCAAAAGTGCACACAGAAAGCTGATTCATGTCCCAGACTTGGGAGCAGCAAGCGCCTGAGAAACAGCAGACATTCACAATGAGTGAATAATCTCTGGAAGAGCTTATCCCTTAACTCAAACAAGATGAAATAAAAATACCTGCAACAAGCATTGGGATTTTTTTTTAATGAAAATGCCTTCAACAGACACTGGGAATTTTTTTTATGAATTGGCTTTATGAACTGTTCATAATCCATGTTCATTCCATCTTCTGAAATCAGATTTATGTGAACCAAGTTCAGACCAATATGCTTTTAAGACCTGGTTATAGGCCTTTAGAAAACATGAATGTTTAATATTGGATTATAAACTTGCACTTTATAGTCACGTGGAGAAATACACCTGTTGCTCCTGCCAGCAGAGCAAGTCCCTTCTAATGAGGGGTGACTTCTGTTCCGCTACCCTAGGTATCGGCCACCGCTTCCCTCAGGCAAACACACCACACATGCACACACACACATGCACAGGTGCACACAGATTTACACGTGTATCTGTCCACATAAACACAAGCACACACACACACACACGTGCATGCACACACTCACCAAATAATTTCTCACAAGAGTTTTGGGCTTCTTTGTTGCCTCCACTATCAAATGCTTATCAATTGATATCTCTGCTTTGTTTATCACCTTCCCTGTTAATTCTTATACCCTTAACCAAAATGCATCAGATGCTCTCACATTCCTCATACCCTCATGTGAACATTGGTGGGGAAGTAAATGCATCTGCTCCCGTGCCCTGCTTAGCAATGCACTCACAGGTAAAGGAGGAACATAGGGAAAAAATTACAAATTCAAGTTTTTCTCACCTAGCTATTCCAAAGGCAGCTTTTTTTTGTGTCACCTCTTATTAAAACTAAACTTAATGACAGTCAAATTTTCTTTCAAAATGTGTGCATGAGTAATACTTTCATACCTCATTCAGAGAGAGAAGCAAAAATGGGTGAGCTATTTGACCAGTATTAATTTTGACTATTCACGATCAAGTCAATGACGGAATATTTTTAGATTTTTCAAATGTATTTGTGCATAGGATAAATAACAGAGAACTCATATTTCTTTTCCAATAGCCTCCACAGAGTAAGATGCTAAATTTAGTGACTAAATTATTCGTGATATCATATTCTCTTGATCTTAATCTTTGACTCTTTTATGTCAGGCATCCAAACATACAATGAAGACAAATATTTTTCAAGACTGCTGTCTACTGTACACAAAAATGTTCCTTCAGAAGAGATGAGATCAAGAAAACACTGATTCTATGAAGAGAGACCCCCCAAAAATGGGATCTACCAGCAACGAAGTTAATTTCTCCCCACACACACTCTGGCTCAAGACTGCCAATCCCTGTGCCCACAAAGTTGCAGCCTCCTTATGCCCTAGAATCAGGTTTAGCAGAAAGGCTGGAGGATCTTCTCCTTCCCTTGTCTATTCATGTAATCCACCTTAACACTGTGTCCAATTGTAGCTAAACAGACCCAAGGATCTGTGCTGACTGCTAAACAGTGTCTATTGCATGGTGTTCCTACAGACACCCTCCACCTAGAGCCAGGAACACCTCACAGCTAGAGTGGGGGGACTGCATTTGCATTTGGGTATTGGAGTTTCATTTGTAGCTAGCATTTCCCCATCCCCAACAGGTATGAGTCAAAAGCTTGCAACTAGCAGATATGGGCATTTTGCAAAATGCGTTTGGGCAAATTTCTTTAGAAACTAGCTTGTGCTGGGAAAGTCATCTGTTCAGGCACCGTCATGGGCTTTGGTTTATTGATGGGGAGAAGTTTATCTTTGAAAAGCTGGCTACCTGTATGGGGGAAGGTTCACTTCATGCAACACAGTGAGAAATAGGAGTGTGCATCCAGAATTTATGCTTTCAAATAGCAGACAATTCTCATCTAGAGTCTGCTCGCCATCTATTCAGCTGCACACCAAAGGTCTTGCGTTTTTCCTGGCATCGCACTTCTGTTGGTATAACACAACCAGTTTTGTTTGGTTCTGTTTGTTTGTTTGTTTATTTTTGTGCTAAAAGCTTTGAAAGAACTCCAAGGATCATCTGTACACACCAGTTACACTATTATCTAATGATATAGGATGTGGCACTACTTATCTGGTAATATGGAAATCATGTCATGTTTGCTAAATTGAGGGTTTAGTTGTGTGAGTCAACAGATTTAATTTCTTGGGTAATAAACTGCTCTGAAATGATTTCTGACTCATCCTTCTCTTGCTTTAGAAGATGTAAAAGGATTGTAGGAATCCCATGCTGATGAGGTTCCTGCACTGTGCAAGGAGGGACGCCAGCTGTGCCAAGCCATCCACCCCAAAGCACTTGGTGTTACTCATCCTCAGGAGCAAGCAATATTTGCAACCATGAGTCATCCTGCCCCATGGGGTGGATCTTCACAAAACAGAAGTAGCTGAAGCCTGGGGCCAGTTTATTCATCCCTTATATGGGGTCTGATCCACAAGACAACAAGTCACTTCAGGTCTCTACTCCTCATTTAACTTCTCCAGGCCTTTTTGACGTTTTTTCAGCCAGTCTGGAGGTCTTCTTTCAGCTTGCTCCAACAAGCAAAAATTTCCTGTGGTTCAGGAAACATGTCCATTTGTGAGGACAGGGTGCAGCGCACACAGGAGATTGGCTCAGGACTGCCCTAGCCAGGCTTCACACTGAGTGCTGCACTGGACAGTGCCATATGAAACTTTGCATGCAGAAGTGGGAAAACTATGACAGCCAACTGGCATTTTTAAAAGATAGCTCCAATAACCTGAGCTTTTCTTTCTTTTCCTCTTTTTAGGTTTTGGGGTTTTTTTTCCCCTCTCCATTTCCTACTTGCCTGAAAAAAGGTGTTTTTGTTATAAGGCAGCTATGCCATCTTTCTCCCAGTGCAAGGTTTGTTCAGATGCATACACTGACAATGGACAATCAGTCTTAACTTCCCCGGGGTGATAAAAACTCTTCCAAAAGTATTTGAAACTCAAGGTGTCACCAATTTTTTACAGGTTTTGCTTTTTCCCTGTCTTTTCTAATATTTCTCTCTCTGCTTTGCACATGTGTTTGCATACACCCGTGCAGGTACTGATGTGATTTAATCACCAGCTTCAAATGGTACTATGCTGATTTTCTCAGCATACCTATGTTCTTCGTGATACAAGATGGCTGTTGATGCAAAAGGAAGAAGAAAGCCTCCACCGACTTTTGCAGAGAATTTAAACAGAAAACTGTGGTTCTGAGACTCATTCAGCTTCCATCTGCCCCTAATGAAGAGCCGTCACCTTGCAGTGTCTGACCCATAATCAGAAACTTGCCATCTCAAGGTTCTTTAAACTGATAAGACTGTAACAGCATCTACGAACACATTTATCATCTCATATTTTCTCTCACACCTTCACAGACATCCCAGATAAGGCAACACACTGAAGAATTATTTATGGCTACTGTGACCATTAGCTGCATATGTGCATGCAACATACAGTTTCTGTAATGGGACTATAAATCATTTCAATTATTCATCTTTGCTGTATTTACAGCAGTGACGCTTTTTAATATTGGAGCTTCTTATCCATCTTTGCCAAATTTACAGTAGTGACATTTTTTTAATATTGCAACTTCTTTTTCTGCAATAGGCAACTAAGGGTCTCTGTCTGACCAAGATTAAATTCTTTGGGAAGTGATGAGAAAAGCCCCGATCAGTTAACCGACAAAGAGATCTTTATGCAAGGAGCTTCCCAAAGTAGATAATGAAAAAATATGTGCCTGTTTATGCATGCAGCTAAACCCGCACGGATGACTCACCCTTTGATCAAAAGTCATTTGAAGTAAGGAGCCGCCTTTAAATGAAGCAAAGTATCAGTGTAAATTAAAACAGGAAAAGCAGCATGACATGTTGGTCCCAGACCTGCTATCGACTCCACTAAGAACAAGATCAGACTCATTATGTACCCAATTAACCAGACCCAGCATCAGGAGTCCACACAGCATGGAGGGAGGAGGTGGGATGAAGCAGTACTCACTCTTGGGGATAGGCACCAGGATTTGTCCACAGTCAGTCAGGAAACTCTGACCACCTGAAGGCAGCTGGCAATGCCGAGGACTGCTCACCGTGTGGCTCACCAAGACTTTCCCATGTCCTCTTGGGAAATGTCTTCCCCTCAACTTATCTTCACCTGTCATCTGGACACAAGATTGACGTTTATCTGAGTTCTAAATGCATATCTTTTTACACAGAATTAATTTAACCATAATTCATACTAACAGAATGTATGGAAAGGCTAATAGACAAAGACATTTAAAACAAGAAGGGTGAGAAGGAAGAAGGTTGGTGGTTGCACAGCCAGGAGAGTAACAATCTAACCAAGTTCATTTTTTGCTTCCTCTGCTTGTGCCAATCTGTCTTAACTGAGACTTTGTTCATAAACTGTATTACCAAGAAACAATTACATAATTATTTTGTATAGCTCATTTCCAACACAGCACACATAAGCCTAGGAGGGCTCAGATGACTTCTGGTATGTATTTGCCATTTTGATTTCGAAATAACAGCACAGAAACGTAATGGTAGTCCTATACAGTCACTCTAAAGGTTAATTTTAGCAGTAATGTTTAGATAGGATCAATTTTAAGGAAATAATTGCTACCAGGTCTCTTGGAAACCAGCAACAGAACAGGGAAACAGGTTCTTGTCAGCAGAATAATCTCAAACATGGGCTTCAGTGCCATCGGTTGATACAAGCTCCAGAGAGGGAAGAGTATGATCTTGTATGATCACCCTCATTTTTCCATTCAGTTTTGTAATCATTCCTAATGAGCAATGAAAACTCAAGAAGCAACAAAGTTATGCAATGACAAAGGCAGTTTATAAACAAATACATTCAAATTTCCTGAGGGTTAAAAAGAGAAACATAGTCTGTGCTGGTCTGATGTCCAACCTTCTGAAGCAGTTCTGAATTTTTATTCTAGTTTTTACTAGCTCTGAATTGAAAAGTAATCCTCTAGAATAAGCCTGAGTATTTGGGGATTATAGTTATATTCATAAATTATAGTTATATTCATAAAAATCCAAGTGATAAATACCTTATCAATTAATCTGAGATGTATTAGGGCATACAAAGAAGTGACTGATTGTTGAATATCAAATATGCTGGTATTATCAGCACTCTGTCTCACAAGGTGACAAATGAAGGTACCAGAATTGGTAAGATACGATCAGATTTTTTTTTATTGTTTCGGACCATATCCTGTCCTGGTAATGGAATTTTAAACAAATTGTATCTTGCTTATCGGCATCCCCGGCAAGCCTGCAGCAGCAGGGCACTGTACCCATCCAGCCTGGCGGGGGTGAGGGAGCACTCAAGGTCAGCCATGGGGAGTGCAGCCCAGCCTGGCCGAGTAGGACAGTGTGGGCAGGATGGAGCCGATGGTGCTGCCTGTGCGTAGGTCCTGCAGCGAGGGTTGAATGGATCAACTCACCTGCCAACCCTGCCGTTTTTATGACTCAAAATTTGTATTTTTTCTGAGGCATGAAACAAATCCTTTTTATTATTTCCAACAGACTTTTCTGCTCACTCAGAAGGGTTTATTTCTGCCAGCACATTTCTGAGAGTATGGATAGTTAGAAACTCGGAAAGTACCACAGGGGTTCAAATAAAAGAAACAAGAAAATGGAGGATGGCGCTAAGACCTTTCTTTAGAGGGATTGTGCCTAAAGATTAACAAGAGAGAAGGAAATTAGCAAGGACTGTGGTCCCCTGTGGTCCTGGGGAAGATCTCCAGCTCCAATGCGGGAAATCTGGCAGGAAATTTTATTTGAATTTTCAGTCTCTGGTGAAAAACGTTTGTGACAACAAGCCAATCGGCACTGACAAACAGATAAATAGAGTGAAATTCTGCTTCACTTTGCAGACCTTGGGTATGTCCATGTAGCTGCAGCCAGCACATACAGAACACCACTCAGCACCGCTCAGCATCTCATCTCCACCAACCCGCATATCCTTTTTCCTTGATGTCTCTTCTCACATGCAGATGCATGCAAATATGTGCTTATTATATCCACAAAAAAAAATTAATATAGCAGCCAGGTCCTGCAAAAGCAATAACTGCTCAGAGAGCAGAGGATTAGATTATTTACAATGTCCTATATTTAAATGTCAAAAAGGCATTCCCAGCAGGATAGTGGAGAATAAGAATTTCTGAGGGACTTGAAACACTAACAGAGATTGTAATGCTGAT
The DNA here is from genome assembly GCA_033558185.1 of Dromococcyx pavoninus. Lineage (NCBI taxonomy): Eukaryota > Metazoa > Chordata > Aves > Cuculiformes > Neomorphidae > Dromococcyx > Dromococcyx pavoninus. The sequence continues at coordinate 680,849 of JAUMJL010000481.1, read as the reverse complement.
CAAGATGAATGAACCATACTGATGAAATGTTTTTAAGAAACCTTACTGAAGAAACACATTGTCCTAGCAACTGGGAAACCTGAGATAAATAGAGTGCTCAGGCAGAAATGATTTCTATGCTAAATTCAGTAAACAAATAGAAGAGGTTACAAGGAAAAAAATGAATGAAAACATTTTTTTTAGTTCAGAAACCCACAGAGGTATTCTTGAACACCCAGTCTAAAACAGAAATCCTAAAAATATTCAGAAATGTCAAATAAAATAAACTGAAGGGTAAAAAGAAAAAAAAAGTACTTATGAATTCTATTGTACTAATGGAAATACCAGCAAGTAAATGCGTTCAGCTGAGACACTTGAAACCTTTAAGGGCAAGTTCAGGTTGAGTTTATGAAAGTTTTGTTTTGAACTTAATCTAGCTAATTATTTTAATAATTAAAAATGCTCTTCTAAAGCAGGTTGTAATTAGCTAATTATTTACTCTGTTTGTGTTTCCTGCTTACTTATCCATTTTTATTATTCTCCTAAGCTTGGAGAAAAACTCTTCAAAAGTGTTGGTGTTTCCATCCTGAGATGTTTGGTCAGGAGGGCTCAGAGAACTCACACTTTCTCTTTCAGGGACGGAGTCCTGACCTGCTGTGAGAGACCCAGCATGGCCACAACCACAGCTGTGGTTCTTGCCCCTGCAGCATCGTAGTCCTGCCTGTGTGTTGTTCCTGCACAGAGGTTTCCACTGGCGCCATGGGAAGGATCAGCCTCACTTTATCATCACTACAATAGCTGTAAGAAATTACAGGGCTCCTCATTTGTCTGTGCTAAAAATAAACACTGAATAGCTGTTTTAATTAATGGGTAAATATAAGGAATTGATATAATTACAATTAATGCAGGAAAAGTGTTGAGAACTTGGGGGAATGTGAAACTAATTCACAACTTTTGTTTGGGGTTATGAAGGTTCACATTTCCTTTGCCACCTGTGAGTCTCAGGTTGCTGCTCCCTCCCTGCTGGAAGGGGACGAATGCCCTTGCAAGACAACAGTGAGAGATGGTATGACAGGAGAACTAGGTCAAAATACATTATACTCCTTGGTACCAGCTGCAGAAGCAGGAACACCCGCAAGTTAGGTTGCTGAGATGGTAGAGAAGTATTGCTGCTTTGTAGCCCCCATTCATAGCATCCTACAGCGGCCACAGACTTTATTGGCTCTCCTGTCTTAAGGGACTCCAGAGCTCTTCTACCGGGCACCTTCTCAGTCCAGAACAGGATAGGTTTCCCTACTGAGTGTGCTACTCCCTCCCACTAGTGCAGAAAAGTCTCAATGGCATTTTATGTACTATGCACTTTTAAAAGCTGGTTTTTTCCTCCCCCTATGCTGGAAAGCTGGGCATTGCCTTGATGAAAGAGATAAACAGACAAAAACGGGCTGTCTTTTTTTGCTTATCTACATCCCAGCTGATACTGTTCCCATGGCACTTATCGCTGAGGTATCTGAGCAAAGAAGCAGAGGTATCATGGGGAGAATTGTTCACAGCCCCTGCTGCCTGTGAGAAACCCCCCGGGCTGTCGGTTGGCTGGGGCATTTGAACTGATGCTACAATCCACCCCCCGGGCAAAGTTTCTCAGAAAAAAGTGGTGCTCAAGCTCATCTGGCCCTATCCTTCCTTCCTGATGTAGTGTTCGCATAAAGACTGGGGCATTGGGAAACTGCAGCTCCTGCCTATGCCATACTCTCGAGAACAGGTTAGATGAAACTCTGAGTCCCTTCTCAGGATGGTTGCACAACTCACACAGCAACTCTTCGAGAAAAATACCAGAGAAAGAAGACCAGAAAAAAGAGTATATGAATGAATTTCTGGAGAAAACATCATGAAATAATGAAAAGAAATGTATCCATATACAGAAAGCTTTAGGACATTTATTACTAATACATAACAAAGACGGTTAAACATAGATAAATGACAGCTTTGATTAGACTTTATTGCACAGTTCTTTGTGCCTCATTAAATATGAAGAATAAAAGAAGAGTGGAGGACTCAAAAGACAAATCTGCACACACAGCTAATGAATGATGAGGAAATGGAAGACAAAGGACAGGTTTTGACACATCTGAGTCACCAATATTGCAGTGAGTATTTGTGCTTACTGGTAAATAATCACAAGTGTGAAAGAAGAAGTATGGACAGGAGGGAGGTTTCTTGGTCATTGCCTGAGGGGGGAGAGAGCTCAGTTTGGTACCTTAATTCATTACCAGACATAGACAAGACAACTTCCAGCACTGGAGGTGAAAACAAATGGCTCATGGTTATAATACTCCTAAGCCATAAGATTGGTATGTGCTTGTCAGCATTCAGCCTAACATTTTCAGTCTCATCAGTGCCATAAAGAGAGAGACTGTGAAAGGAAAAACTAGTTAGGAGCAGCCACATCAAAGGAAAGGGCTACTTTTTGACATTGGTGTTCTCTTTGGGTCTCATGCACTGACCCAAGCTGTCCTCTTCCAAACAGTGGCACATGTCACGTTGATCAGAATGCTTGCTGTGAGACTCAGAGAATCTAATTGCATCTGCTGCTTCTGCGTTTTACACCAGGGACCCCATAGATGACAGAGTCACTCCTAACAGTGCACTGCTACAACAGTACAGGCTGCAGCCATTGGCAGAACCTCTGCTTCCAATCCCCCCGTTGAAAGGGCAGCCAGGTAATTGGGATGTTTTCTGGCTTCATTTTGACAGCAGTGAAATGCTCCATTTTGCCAGCAGTCCATGCAGTCACAGAATCGTCAGGACTGTTCCTGCTTGGGACGTCAACATAAGCCCTCTGCGCCAGGGCTTGCCAGGTATGGGTACTGTGCTGCGGCACCCCAGGGGCCAGAGTCGCTGGTACAGGGGGACATTGCAAGCAGCATGGAAAACGTTGAGGTTGCCAGGCCAGTTTCTAGCGTACCTTGCAGAAGGGATGGCCCACACCACCTCCCTGGCATGTGGGACCAGGGAGATCTTCCTCTGCCTTTCTGATGTGCACCCTGTCACAAGGGAATAGTCCCTTTTATAACCACTGCTGGATATTTCCCCTGTACAAATAGAGTTTCTCTAGTCAAATCTCAAGGTTTTTATTTTTAATGCAGGATTTAATTTTATTTTTTTTTGCTTGCTGAGTTCACTTGTTCATTTGCTTGAGAAGATTAGAAAAGTCCCAAGGGAGTCTATGTTCTTACTCATACCCATTTCCTACCTAGAATTACATTACCAGCGCTTTGTAGCCTTCCTGGGGTTTAAAATTAAAACAGAACATGAATATTGATACGAGTATCCTTCTCCTTAATGCACAGGCATTGCACACGTCACACGCACCTATAGGGATGATGATGAGGAAGGCAGCCCAGCTGTTGTGCTTCACCTGCTGTGTCCATTCACAGGCTGTACTGCTGTGCCACTGCTGCAGCCTTCTATTGTGCCAGCCCTCCATGCATCCACATCCACCTTTCCTTTCCCTTATGCTCATCTTGGAGAGATTCACCAACTTGAGTTGAACCACCTAAAGAGATGAAAATGCCCACTAGGGTGAAGGAATGGCAGGACCTCTGGTGCTCTCCCTTGTTGGTATCTGTTTTCCTGTTTCTCTCCTGCACTCCCGTACCATGCTGTATCAGTCCTTGTCAAATGATTTACTGACTGCAGAGTCTGTGGCAGCTTAAAAGCAGTATCACTGGCCAGGGTTACTGCACTACTGTCTCCATTACTTTCAGATTCAGACTTGTTTTCTTTGAGCATGTAGCTGATAAGATGCTCACACGGAGTTATGTGGTGAGCAAAGAGACTGCCAAGTCAGTAAGCAGGAGAGAAGGTAACATGTCCTCAGTACCTGCTGATTGGCACTTTTGTCTTTTTGAAGGTCTTTAATGTTTTGTTGTTGTTTTGAAAGTTTCCAAAGATAAGAGAGGTGAGGGAGCCAGTACACACCTAAAAAAGTGGGTAGACATACATGATCCATCTGTCTCCTCATGTGGCCATGTGCCACCCAGTTGAGCAGGGCTGCAGGTTGCTGCCACTGAAAAGACCCATTAGATGTCTGCCTTGGGGCATGCAGCTGCTTTTAAAAAGCCAGAAGTATTGAGAAGTAGCATAAGACCCATTGCACAGAGAAGCAGCCTACAGATGGACTGCTCTGGCACAGGGCGATAGGCAGTGGTGCTAAGCCGGTAGAGAGGTGGGGAAGGGGCTAAGCCCTGGGCAAAGTCTTACTACCAGGCTGAGAGTGGGTGCAGCACTGCTCTGCTACTGTTCCACGCTCCCTCTTGAGCAGACAGATAGCTAATTTGGCTTCAGGACTGCAAATATACACAACACTGGCACACAGCTCTGGGGAAAACTGTACACAGCAGGATAAACACAGCCAATACTTCTGAAAAAATCAGTGGGATTCATTTCTAAATGGGTACAATCCGCTGCTGTTCAGAGAGGGTTAAAATGCTAATGAACTGAGTGTCCTGAAAATGACACTTTGGTTCCTTAGGCATTTAGCCACCCTCAAAATATTACCCTGGTCAATCAGGAACATACTTCCTATAATGTTTACCAGGCAAACAGTACAGCAAGTCACTCTGGGACATTAAAAGCAAACCAACAAACAAAAAAAAGACCAGTTAATGCTCACTGAAATGACTGACATTTTGCTTGAATTTCATTGCTGAGCATCCCAGTGACTAGTGTATGCACCTTTACACATCTAAATATCTTTGCACCCAGGCTTCTGCCCAGGGCAATAGCTCTGAAGTCCTCACTGCTAATGCTCCCTGGGTTGGGGTATGGACAAGCAATGTTTCTGGCACTTGTCTGTTGATGTAGTTGTGACTGTTCTTTCAGAGAGGAAGAGTAAAGGATTTGATATCATCTTACTCTCACATTCATCAGACTTTACCAGTTGCTCTCTGTACTCCAGTGAGCAGCTTCCTTGAATGAACTTGGCGTCATCTGTGCCTGTGGTTGTACATTGCCTTCCTCATGAGAAGCATCAGTATGCAGAGAGGCAGATACACCCAGAATTCCCTGAAGAGTGCAAAACTGTGCAAAAAAAAGGAAAGACCTGGATGATCTACCCAAGACCTGAGCAATAAATTAAGAAGGGGAAGACAGAGACTTATGACAGAGATACAGGAAACTGTTACTGCTGCCACATACATGGCTGAAACTATGCAACTGTTTAGAAGCAAAACATGTGCTCAACCCCATCCTCTTGCAGTTAATTTTGAGAACACCGAAAAACGTGTCACTAGCTCATAGCTGCATTCCAATTGAGTGGCATCAATTCTTTTGCTGGAGAAAATAAATGTCCTTTGGAGTGCTATTGCTTTGAAGGACCTGTGGCAGTATATTATCTCTGCATCTGACTGCGCCAAGTCAGGTCTTCAGTGTCACCCTGAGCTCGTCCAGATCCAATTTTCACAGGCAGTAATGACAGGGCAATGGAGTGATGCTATTTGAGATGAAATGAGACTGTTCTGGAAAATCCCAAAGTCAGTGGTGTGATCTAGCCAGAGGGGATGACCCTGTCTCTTTGCAGTGAGGTAGAAATCAGCCAGTGTGGGGGTACCCAGCACAGCCTGTCTGCAAGTGCCACAAGTGGGGGCTGCACCTCTCTCCTCAGTCACACTGCCATGGTGCCAAGAGCAGGGAACAGTCCCTTGTCCAGGGTCCAAACAGGGACAGTAGGATTTGGGATGGTGTGCACCCATGCGAGTAGTGGTCAGAATAGGGGAAACAACTCTTCTGTGGATGAAGAAGTACCACATGCACAGCTCCTGTCACAGGCAGGCAACAATGGGCAATGCTGCCAACGGCAGCAGCACAGCCACAGGCAGAGAAATGCAAATGCACACCCTGCCCCTCCATACCCTGTGGCGTATCTGAGTGATGAGAAAGAAAAGCAATACTCCAGCCCCACAGGGAGGCTTTCTGCAAGATTAGTGTGTGGGAAGGGAGAGACAATCTGGACACTCACAGAAGCTGTCACCATTCACTGGAGACAGGATTTCCTGCAATGTCTCTGGGAGTTTGATCCCTTTGACAGCCTTACCCCAGCTCCTCACCAGCCAGAGACTGGCTATTGGCATGATCCTTGTGCCCCTGAGCCCCAGGTGCAGGTGTGAGTAGGGATGTTGGAGTGGACGAGGATGCTGGTGTGGGTGGGGATATTGGTGCGAATGATGATGCTGATGTCAGTGAGGGTGTTGGCATGAGTGAGGATGTTAGTGTGAGTGAGAACATTGGGGAAGTTGGGGATGCTGGTGTGACTAGAGATGCTGGTGTGAGCAAGGGTGCTGGTGTGAATGAGGACGCTGATCTGAACAACGATGGTGGTGCGAGAGAGGATGGTGGTGCGGATGAGGACACTCGTGTGAGTGGTAATGCTGTGTGAGCAGAGATGCTGATGCGCATAGGGCTGCTGGTGTGAATGGGGATGCCTCCTGCTTCCGCAGCTTCAGTGCTCTGTGCAGCGTGGGGTGGCTGCAGCACTGCGCCAGCCTCCAGCACCTTCCCCCTTCCCATCCTGTTGAAGGGGGTTCTTCCCAAGCATGCTGCCTGGCCAGTTTTGTCTTTGTAAGTGAGAGATCAGACATGGAATCATTTGATCACTGTATTTGATATCCTGGCTGTGTCAGCTTTTGTTCTTGTTCCGAATCACTCAGGGACTTCTGTTCACACACTACTCCCTGGCTCTCCAGCACCAGTCTGGCAAAAGTGTGGGTCAATAAAGTCAACTCTGACTAAAGCAAGAGTCTATCTCCATATGCATTTTGGATCTGCCTCTTCCCCCATTCTTCCCACTGCGGTTTGTCTCTTATTGCCCTACTGATTCTGTCATTGGTCATTAATCCACGTGATTCCTTCAGCAATATTTCAGCTGTAGATGCAACACAGACCTCCATTCAGACATAAGCCCATAACCTCCTGGTGTCCTGACCAAAGTCCAGCCTCAAAACAACCTGTGGCATTATCAGCGTTTCTTGCCAGTAAGCACTGACCACTCTTAGGGCTTTTCCCTGCCTCCTTGCAGCCCTTTGTACTCAAACCATATCATCGGCCAAGTGCATTGGCTCAATACGGCTGCCGGGCTCCCCAGCACCTCTTTCACCACAAAGTAAAAAAAATTATCTCCTCCAATTATTTTCTTTTTTTTTAATGGAGAGAATTGTAATAACCATGTTTCTATGAATTGCTTTTGCAGATAAACAGACCAGTCGCTGTTCCTGAAGCGAGCAAATAATTGTACACACCTAAATAGGTACTTTCCCCTTTATCTCCCATGCTTGCTTTCTTCCCTCAGCTATCTGATGGGCTTCCTACTGCTCAATTCTCAATTGTCTTCCTCATTCTGTTATCCAAGTTTGTTTTGCTCATTCTTCCCATAATGCAGAGAAGTTCTCTCTACAAGGGAGTGAAGAAAGGGACTTTTGATTTTCCACAAACTACTTGTGGACTTTGAAACTATTAGGATAATTCTGCCCACTGAGGCTCTGCTTTTATTTCCCGAACAGCAAGAGAAGAATTAGATTCCCCAAAGGAAAGCTTTTTCAGGTGGACAGACAATGCAGCATCCACAAATGTCGATGGCTTGGGGTCAGAGGATGGACTCACTTCAGTGTGCAAATTCAGAAAACACATCAATTCATGTGGAAATTTGGGGTATACCTACTAATTATATCCCCTTGATAAGACTCATATTAGACCTCATCTCTGGTGTATGTATTAATCAGTGCAAAGCTGTGCCCAGCTCAGAGTTAACATTTCTGCCATAAACTGTAAGAAGAAAACTTTTTGTAAGCCAGGTTCTCTGTGCTTTGAGCAGGGGCCTTGGTGACGGTCTGTTATTAGCACCTGAGCATACCTGACTGGGTAGCTTCCCAACACACAGAGATTCAGGTGGCATCAGGAGGGAGGGTGGATTTTTTTAGGAGCTGTGGCAAGCATGTTTAAATTTTAAAAATATGGAAAAATTTGTCCTATGAGTTTTCTACTCCCAGTAGTCTGTCCATTGCTCCCACATATCAACCTGCTGTTCAGTTTCCATTTTCGCATGATTGTAATTTCTTTTGTACAGTCAAGCTGGCTTTTCTCTTCATTTCATCTTTTTATTCTCTCACTTTGTATCTGTCATTTCTTTCTTTCTTTCCTTTCTGCTACTCATCTAATACCACACCTTTGCCATTTCTACCTCTCTACTGCCTGAATCCATTGTGCCTGTAATTTCTGCTCTCAAAGCGGTAGCTTCTGCTCTCAAAGCAGGAATCCCAGGGAGTACAGGATCTCAACTCTGCTGTGCTTGCATTGAGTTGCAGCTCATGTGCTGCTGGAGTGGAAGGAGGTGGACTGGAGCAGTGACCTTTCCCTCATCTTCCGCCTGTTCAGTACCTGGGTGCACTTCAACAGCCTTCCATGGATAATCACATTGATCCCCATAAAATGTGTTCTTAGGAGAAATTCCACATACTTTCACATAGCAGAGCACTGAATTAATTTATTCCTGAACAGCATGTCAGTCATAGCTGTGCCCATCAGTTTTAGGAAGAAGGGTGGTTTTTATTTCCTATTTCACAAAAAAAAAATAGTCAATATATAGAGGTCTCTATGCTAAACAGAATAATCTCATTTTTTTTGCCCCATATGCTTTCTGGATGGAGATTGAAGAGAAGAGATGTGGGAAGAGAAGTCTCTGCAGAGTTCATAAAAAAGAAAGAATGAAGATGTAGAGCATCTCTGGTCAGGAAGCTGTTCTGTGTCTTCTAATCATTGAAATGCTGTAAGCATAAGTTGCATCATGTGGAGTAAACCCATCCTTTTGCTGCTTAATTATGTATGGATACAGACATACAGATAAAAGTCACTGCAAGTTGGAGATGCCGATTCAGGCTGGAAAAGCCTGAATGCTCATTAAAGAAAAAATAAGGCTAACAATATGCTTTTCCTCTAAAGGATGTCATTCAGTTAATGCTGGTGCAGAATAGATGCTCGTCATACACACATTACAATACAGCAAATTGCTGTTCTGTCTGTATTCAGATTGGTCTCGATGATGTAACTGTAATACAGTATTCTTACATCCGAGCAGAGGAGTGTTATCATTGGCAGTCACCATTCCTCCTGCTAAAGAAGCAGTTGACATGCAGGCTACAAAATGATACTGTAATTCAATTGCTGGCACATTAGGTTTTTTGACATTAAGACTTGCACTATAAATTCCAATTCTGTATTCTGTCAGTAACTAACAAATGCTGAATTATCTCCTCCCTTAGACATACACCATTGGAATCCATTTAAAGTGCTTAATGATGTATTAATAAAGTATGATTTTCCAGCAGAGTTTCTGAACTCTAGCCACTGGCGCCAGGACCAACGCTGCCAATCAAATTAGAGTGTCATCACTCCTCAGTAAATAAAGGTTAATTGGATGTACAGTATGAAAGGATCAGGAACGTAAGATATATCTATGGCAGTTTGTTCTTACTTGAAAGTCTGATATTACATCCCAATTCCTGTGCACGCTGCTCAGATATTGCTGGCATTTTCCATGCCTGTTATGATGGATTCTGCTGGGTAAACATACTCTAAATATTACTTATAGTCTTTGAAAAAGTTCACAGATGTATTTAATAGATTCAGCACTCTAGTGACCTGCTGATTTCTACAGAGGGTGGGGATCTGAAGAAATTCTCATCTTTAATTATTTCCCTACAAGAACTCTACAAGAACACTTTTGAGGGGGGCTGGTAAGCTATGAGTTAGAGGTGTGAGCTGTACCTCCATGTGCGATGATGCCCCTTCCCAGTCATGGTGCTCCCTGCACAGTCTGATACTCTTTCCATGGTGAGGAGACAGAGCACACGCCTCCTCTGCAGAGCACCTTGCGCTGCACAGCGGTGACAGCTTCCCAGGATCACCCCCTTCCCTGGGACTCCTGGATCAAGGATCCCCCCATGGCAGTGCTCCACAGCAGGGCAGTGCTTGTCACGTGCCTGTGAGATGTTTCTCACTGCCTTCTGCTGCACCATCTGGCACCTCTTCTCACTGCCCGGCACCGCTTCGCATCGCCCACACTGCATCCCATTGCCTGTCATCACTTCCCAACGCCCAGCAGAACGGGGCACAGGGTAGCCACCTTGCCAAGCTGTCCTGGGATGGTTCAGGTGTCTCTGCAAGGAACCTGTTAAAAAACATAACAAATTAAGCAGCATGAGCTGGAACTTCATCTCGGTGCATCAGGGAATTTATTATGGAAAAAGTCCATCCTGGTTTTCAAAACCCATTAATGTATCTTAAGTGCCTTATCTCCTTCAGAGACTCCCTTTCAAACTCTCAGCTTTTGTTTAGTTTTTCGTTGCTAATTAACCCTCCTGAGCTATTTGCTCCCTGTTCTGCTCTGGAGACCTGACCTTTCATTGAAGACATCTGATATTTTAAAGCTCTGATTAAAATATTTCCATTAAGTGCTTTTTCAATGAACAAAGGGGTTTTGACGTGAACGAAAGTGTATTATCTGAAATATTTGGTTTTGCTGAAATGTATCCATTTGCCACAAAATTTTATTAAATGCACAAGCAAAAAATGTCTTCAGTAAAAACCCCGGTAACTTTTCAGTGGAAAACATTTCATGGTTTTGCTGCCTATTTATAAATGTTCATTTGAAATCTGAAAGCAATAACAGAAATTTAGAAAATATAACTGAATTAAAACTACCCATGGAACACAAATATTTGTTTTGAATGTCACTACATTCTGGACATTCCTTTTAAAAAAATCAAAAACTGAGGCAGACCAGTAGCTGAAATTATCTATCAGGACTCCCATTCCTGTTCCAAGGAAGCAAACTAGATTTTTGCCATGAACTCTGGGGTTCTTTGGTTTGTAAACCCCTTGCTTTGGGAGCTGCCATCTCAAGACTGCACATTCAGAACTATAATGGGTTAATAAGAACTTGGGCCGAGTTTCTATCATCTTCTTCATTCCAATGTATGTTTACTGGGCTGCTCTACAAATCCAATAAGTTAATTTTCAGTAAAAGTAAGTCCTCGAAAAATGATTGGCTAACACTGAAACATCTCTTGCTTTGTAGTATCCTTGCATGATATCATTAACCCAAACGAGCAGAAGTCTGGGGGTGCAACATTATATTCAGAATTAACAAGTATCTGCCTCCTTTCCTCATCATGGAGAGAGCAGCAGCGTAGGTGGAGTGGCACAGGGCACAGTTCCTGCGGCTGAAGGATGCTTCCTGCCATGGCACGTGCTGTGCCGTCCACATTGCCTGTGCTGCAACGCTGCTTTCTTTCCTGCGGAGCACTCAGAGATAGCAAGAAACATGTTAAATCCTCCAGCCATGCCGGGAATGAAAAAGGAGATAAGGAGAGTCAAGTAGAGTGGAGATGTTTTTCCCCTACCACAGACTCTTTGGATGCTGAAAAATTGACTTCCATTTCATCCATTTTAATGTTGAAGGGTAGGCTGGCCACAGTCTGACTTTAAGATTGTCAGTGCTTTGTCATCCCGACACTGCAATTTCAGAATATATGATGGGAAAGTCATATTGATGCCAGATCCAGGGTGAGATTTCAGCAGCACAGAGCTTGTAGGACTTGGAGTGGAGGTTCAGGGTGTCCCATCCTTGCCCCCCTGTGCACATGCACTATTGCAGGGCAGCAACATCAAAAAGGTATTTTGGTTGGTGCACTTAATTTCAAATAAAGTAGTTTTTTAAAACACACATCCATCCTTACTTCAGCTTATTTGCCAATTCAGCTTAGAGCTTCTCTAGGGAAAGAAAGACAGGCTAAAGCGTCAATATTTACACCTTAACTAAAATCACTCAATTTTACACATGCAAATTAACAATTTTCAGAACAGGTGTTGCTGTTTGGACCATACCATGAAGTTAAGCAGGGTGAAGTAGTCCATCAGGTTCTTTCCCACCAAATACATCCCCTGCTTACACATGTTTATGTGAGAAGCTCAGACAGACAGTGGGACCATAGGAATTTTCTAATGTTGCTGACCTCAGAAGAGAAGCAGCACCCCACGGTCTCCATCCCCTGGAGCTGTGGAACTGTATCCATCCCAGAGCGTGTGGACTACAGCAGCACCAGGAGCTTCATCCTGCTGCTGGCTGAAGCCCCAGCATCCTGGATAATGCTGAGAAACCCACCAGACTGGGGAACTTGATCTTACTCGAAACGAAGGCAAGTTCCCTCCACTTTCCATTCCTAGCCGAATATCTGAGGGAGGAAAAGTCGTCTCTCAGTAAGAGAAACCTGGAGGAAGTTTTATTTTTTTTTTGTTCTTCAGTTTTCCTACAAAGAGATTCAATTCTTGTTTAGTTGCAAATTATTTCATACCATGTAACCCCCTCAAAAGTGACTGCAGAGCAGTGCTGGCACATAGGGCAGCCAAGGTTGCTGCAGTCACTAGCTCTGGTCTTTCCATGTGCTACAACTTCAGAGGAGCCTGGCCAACCCTCTGAGCTGAGCCCTGAGGAAAACTACCATGGCAGGATTCCTCACAAGCAGTGACTGGATTCACACTGACAAACTGCACAGCTCCTCTGCACGTGGATTTGTGTGCAGAGGGCCCTGAGGCATCTGTGGAGTTTGAGACAGAAATCGTCCTCCAGGGTCAAAGCCTGACCAAATGAGTCACTCCAACCAGGGTAATGGTAGGAGGCTTGCAGAGGCCCAGGATGGGAGTAATGAGTCTCAGTGCTCTCCTTGCACATGAAATTAACCTGCTAATGATCTTCTACCAGAGCTCTCTTCCCATCTCCCTCATTCACTCTAGGCATCCTCCTCAGAGGTGCATTTCAGTATGGTCCTATTACCCCACTCTTTGGCTTTTGTCTTTCCCCAATTTAGCTCTATTTATACTGTATGCACAAATCAATAGGATTTCCTTTACATATTTCAAAAACTGTATTTTGATTAAAGGAAGGTGGTTCTAGTTATCTTTTTATGTATCTATTTTTTTCAGCATGTGATAGCACAAGAGACGGATAAGTAGGTAAAATTCTTTGGATTTACTTCCTATCATTAAAGCCTTACTATTTCAGAGAACATAAAGCACAGTCAACAGAATGTCATATACTCTTTAACCATCATTTCATGATCATAATGCTATCATTAGGAACGTGTTTCAAGTGTATGTGTAACAGCTTAGGGATTGTCACCTATATCAAATTCCTATCTGGAACTTGTTTAAATATAACAATCTGCCTTCCTAGATCGTATTAGATCAGTGAATACACACTACTCCTTAGAATTGGATTTGTATAAAGAAAGATTAGCCTTGTATAACGTAATGCTACATTTTGTTGTTCTGAGCCACACTAAATGTAAATCAAGTCCCAGCTACGATAATAATTCAAACAGAAAATGCAAAAGAAAAGACATAAATATGAAAAAGAAAGATAGGATATATAGGAGTACAGTGCATTTGAAACTTGTTTTGAAAGTCAAATACATACCTTTATTTACAATGCTCTAATACCATTCAGTTATCCAGTGAATTTCTGTGAAATAATATCATATCTGTAGTTTTGTGAACAGCACAACTGCAGAAGAATATGAATGAGAGAGCAATGACTCAGAACTGTCAAAGAATTACCCCTCAAAAGAGCTACTGTCTCTTCCAGTTGTACAAGAATACAGAAATCTAGAAGTTTTTGTAAGTTTCCTTTAGAGAAAGGGCTGAGAAAGCACTGAAGAAATATGACTTGCTAACATCTCAAAAATAAGTAATGTTAACTCCATGTTTAAATATTGCTTTTATAAAAAAGGAATTAAACCAGAACTAACATACAACACAGAGACTGTGTAACCAAATTCTTTGATTATCAGCTTTTTATCTGCAGCAGATAGGCAAGCCCTTCAAGCAAAGGATGCCATCTCCAAACAGAAAGTCTGCCTGTGCTGTGAAGACACAGACACTGCACTAACCTGTGGGTGACTGAGGAGCACGGCTTAACAACCAGGTAAACATAACCTGTCTGGTCTAGTGTGGGAAGACAGCAATAACTGAGGTCTGCCACAGAGTAAGATAACGAGCTCCTAGCAGGAGAGGGAGCTTTTCCTGAGTGCAAAAGTCTGTAAAGGAACCTGACTTGTGCTAACAGGTTTCCTCTGGGAGGCCATAAAAGTAGCAAGGGCAGGAGGTGCTGCGGCTTGTGCATGCTTTGTATGCTCATACAGTTAACATCAATGCAGGCTGTGTGTAGGGATGTGGGACTACAGACTGACAGGTACGTGCTGATGGAGGTGGGAGAGGAAGATGGGCTGTAGCAGGGTGTGAGGGCCTATCTTGCATTTGTCACCAGGACATTTACAGCTATGCTGTTTGTCTCTCTGCAGGTCTCTTTTTTGTTATTAACCTAAAATTAGGTAGTTCAATCTTGACCTAAAGCTATTCTTTATTCAACCTTAAAAATACACTTCAGACAGAGTGAACATGATTTAAATTCAACCTGTAAGGTTCTTGTATTTCTTCTTGCACTCTTGATGCTGCATGACCCGTGCATTTCTACTGCATGTTGAGTCTTGCACACACGACCTGTGTGGCACTAGAAAAGCTATCTACTAGAGCTGCAGCAGGTCTTGCTTCCAGAAAACTCTGTAATGGTAGAGCTGGAGATGTTGCCAGTGGGGAAGGAGGAAGATCAGGTCTCTGCAGGGAGCACTGGGCTATCATGATCTGAAGTATATCGATCACTTGCCTGGTCTGCAGGCTTATCAACAAGGCTGACTGGTCCTTCCAGGACCAGCACAGCTTTTAGTGGAAGTGTTGTACCTTTCTTCCTTGCAGCAGTGCCCTTTGCACCCTTCTGCCTCGCTGGCGGTGAGGGGGTCTTACAGCAGTCTAAAGATGGAGTCTCCATTCCTAAAGGTGTTTAAAAAATGTATAGGTATGGTATTTCAGGACATAGTTTAGTAGGAATGGTGATGTTGGGCTGAATGATCATCTTGATGATCTTAGAGGTCTTTTCCAACTTTTATGATTTTACGGTGCTATGATTCTAGCTCTTACTCTGATGAAGGTTCAAATGCTGTTTTATTTCTTTTTCCTTGTAATGCAGACTGATCCCTAATGATGTACAATTTGGGTTGGTAAGAGCACTAACTGATTCTCCTGTGTATCAAGCAAATCAACCTTCCTCTCTCTAAACAGCAGTTTGTACAGATGTTTAAATAGAAAATGTTGTTTTTCTTCTCAAGGGATCTATTGTTTGGTAGAACAATAATAATAGTTTCCAAGCATGTGTTAAAGCATGTGTATTTCTGCAAAGATCGGCTTTGCTTACAGGAACACAAAACCTCTCAGTAATTACCAGGAAAATCTGACTCACTCTTTAAGATTTCTCTGTAAAAGCCAAGATGGACTTTTGCAAGTCTCAGGCTGAGAGAGCAGCTCTGATGCAGAGAACGTATGGGGCTTTCTAGATCTCTGAAATAATCTTGGAATTCTCCTTTAATATTTCATGGCATGCAGTGAGTACTCACACGTGTGATGCTGCGAGGAGAGCATGCTTGGTGCAGTGTAAAAGGAATAACAGGGCAGGCCACTAAAGCAGGATGATAAAAATTGTTTCTGTGCATCTAGGGCAATCTGAGAAGTAGAATTGATTTATGAGATTAATATGTTACTGAAGGAGTTGGGTGAGGTTTAGGTCATTAAAACCAAGGCTGTTTAGGTTTGGTCATGAGTTACTCCTGTAGCTAGCACACAAAAAGGCTGAGAGCATTCTGCTAGCAATCTTTTGGATTTCCATCATTGGAGCTTGTTGGACTTTGCTGAACCAAATTGGTTGAACTTCCTTTTCATCTCTGTACCAGAGCTGACAGGATGGGAAGGTGGAGGTGTCTATTTCTGTGGCTACTTCTTCCGTGTTTGATCGAGAGGCTAAAAAAAAGTAGCTTAATGCTGCCTATAGCAGCATAGGAAGGAAGGAAAACGTAACCAGATTCTAAAGTTGGTATTGTTTTACTTTCTTTCGAAAAGCTTAAAAATAAGATCTGTTATTTCCTTTTCTGATATGCTATGTCATGTGTAATTAAGCTAAAATTTCAAGTGGCTTGTTTATTTAGGATATAGCTGGAATGCATCAAATAAATCCTTCCAAGGCCAGATTGTCCTGTGTTCCCTAGATTGACCTGATCTTTTAGCAAGCAACTTGGTGTGCTGGACCACAAATATCAAGGACAGTCATGGAGAGTAACACCACATGCATAGACACTGTGTCTGCAAGTCTACTCTGTGGATGCCATCTCCTGATCTATCAGTATTGTGCCAAATTTCTGTAAAAACACTGTGCGTACAGGCTCTAACTGTATCTGGTTTGCTCATTCTAGTCATAGGTGCTAAAACCCATTGCTGTGATTTCATGGTCTCAGTCCTCTGAGAGCCCTCTTTTGGAGGTTGCTTTCAATTGAGGCTCAGATTACTCTTCCCTAAATGCATAATATCCATGCAAGGTAATGCATGAGCAAAGAAAAACCTGGTTTCAATATTTCCCACAGGGTGCTCAACCATGTTCTCACTTGTCCCATTCGAGGATGTAGTACCAGTGTCTCATCCTGTCTCCATTGCTATGAGACGTGCCCAGGTGGAGGTTGGGTGCTTTGTGTCAGGGAACTCTGGAGGGAAAACCTTTATGGAGTGGGGTAGAGAAGCTTCAGTCCTCCTCCTTGAGAGCTGGCTACTTCTGTATCCTTAGCAGACCTAAAATAAAAACCATTTACTATGCTTTTGGAAAAGCCAGTTGTTTTCCTGCAACTTGAAACAAAGGCATGGAGTAGTATTCCCATGTTTGCAGACAAAATCTTTCTGACCAGATGGCAGAGCAATAGGAGAGGCTTTGGGCAGTTGCCGCTCTCCTGTAAACTGAAGGGGCAAACAGAAGGTGGGCGTCCAGAGAGTGAAGTCTGCACAGGACTCCAGGGTGATAATAAATTAAAAGAGCTGGATCGAGACCATGAATGAGAATTTAATTGCACACTTCTTATGCTTCCTGAGACTGGATTATACTGGCCAGGAGTGCTTTCTGGAGGAAATGAAAAGCTGATACCTGGTGAAATATTGCTGTGAGAGACTGTGTGTGATGGGTCTTGTACTGAACAAACTGCTCTGTTAACAGATATAAAGTCTGAATCTACATTTTGAAATTTGGATGCCTTGAGCATTTTCTCAGCAATAATTTATCACTCAAGGAACTCTTCACAGACAAGTGTGATCAGACTGTGACCACCTTCTCCTCCTGCTGATTAATAGAAGATAAGTTAGGCAGGAGGTGATCAAGAAGGTATCCAGGAGGATATTAGGAGCTTTGTGTGTGTTTGACCTCCATGAAGTTAACAACAGATGGAGGTGACTGCCTGTTCTGTCTGAGTGCTACAGACCTGTGATCCACAGTTCTTAATAACCAGCCCACTCCAGGAAACCTGCAGTGAGGTGGAGGTGAAATACACGTCAAATATTCACTCAGATATCAGGGTTTTTCAGATTTTAGTGTTTTGGAAATGTTTGTCAAATACCTGCATTTTCTGGCTTTACAGGAATGAGGAAGCAGACGTACTGATGGGAATAACTTGTTAGTGTTAAGCAGTACTGGATACTTCACTGAAAATACATTCTTAATCAGTAGACAGACTAAGGTGACATGCAGTCCTGGATATATTTTCCTACTGATTAACTTAAGAGTCAAACGGTACACAAGTATTTTAACAAGTTTCTTTACAGTTTCTGTGTCAATTCTCTCATGAGGCCTTATAAAAACTTGAAGTGCCATCCTTTATTCTAAACTTGATTAAGTGTTTAAGACTCTCTCTAAATTCACAGAATAACAGAATCAGAGAATGACCTGAGTTGGAAGGCACCCACAAGGATCATTGAGTCCAACTCCTATCCCTGCACAAGACAATCCCAACATTCACTCTGTGTATCTGAGTGCATTGTCCAAATGCTTTTGGAATATTGTCAGGCTTGGCACCATGACTGCTTCCCTAGGGAGCGGTTTCAGTGCTCCAAAACCCTCTGGGTGAAGAGCCTTTTCCTAATATCCAAATTAACCTTCCCCTGGCACATCTTCCTGCCATTCCCTCAAGTGCTGTCATTAGTCACCAGAGAGATCAGTTACTTCTCCTTCTCTTCCCCTTGTGAGAAAGCAGTAAATTGTTGTGAGGTCCTCCTCTTCTCCAGACTGAACAAACCAAGTGACTTCAGCCACTCCTCATAAGATTTCCCCTCTAAACCCTTCACCAGCTTTCTGGCCTCCTCTGGACACTCTCCAGTAGCTTGGTGTCCTTTTTATACTGTGGTGTCCAAAACTGCACACAGCGCCCAAAGTGGGGCTGCACCAGTGCAGAGCAGAGCAGGAGAATCACCTCCCTCAACCAGGCTAGCAATATCCTGCTTGATGCACACCAGGACATCAAGCACTGTTTTATTTGGAAGAATTAAAACAAGTCAGGACTTCTGTCCAGGGCACACAGAATTTTAGGCTACTGTGAAAGCAGATACATATAGGGAAGATTTTTATGCTACCCCAGATAAAAAAACATTCATATAAAAACATCAATGAGATGAATAATTTGAATTCAAGGTCATGGGGTTATATTTACTTCAACTTTTGAAGGCGTTCCAAGTATAGCCTAGCAAAAGATAACGTTTTTCTATCTCCACAATGTCTATCCTTTCCTGGCTAGCACAAAAAACCAAGCCAGCCGCGGGAATCAAATAACAGCTGTTGTCAGGGGAGAACAGACATGCACAATTCTGAGCTGCTAAGGTAATGTAAACAAAAAAATGAGCTGCAAGTAGCATTGTTGTGAAACTCTGCATGATCATTTGCAGACTTGGAGAATGAAGTACGTTGCTCATCCTCAGGGACATGCAAGGCAAGGCAACCCAAATATCAACAGTGATGAGAGGTTAGCCTCACGTGAGGATGGCTTCATGCTCTCCTAACCTGTAAGAAGAGGTCGCACTCAGGGTGAAGTCTTTAGTTCTGGATGTGCCTGCAGGCAATGGACTTGGCTTTGTTTGTGTTCTGTTTTATTGGCAAGTTTCCTATAATTGAGCTCTGAGACTCACGGGGGAAGAAAACTTTCATCACAACAGCAAGAATGTTTTGGGGAAAAGGCTATGGTGAAAGTGGTTGGTGAGAAATTCTGATCATATATATGGTCCTCAGTGACGATAACTTTAGTATTCAAGAAAAGGAAATAATGCTTAATAAAAAGGGATAAAGCCTTATGTTGGATTGGTATATTTTAGAGGAATGCTTGGTTCCTAATAGAGCAATGCCCTCTGTCAATACTAGACTCTTATGTTCAGACACGGAGAGCTTCCTCCTGGAGTGCAGCTGTTGCAGGCCTCAGCCTGTGTTACACTGGGTTGACTTCTCAGCATATCAAGCCAGATGTCGAACTTCCTCCTCCTCAACTGGGACCAGGACATATTATCTAGATTTCCAAATTAATCTCTAAGGCCAGAAGAGACCAAATAATTGTCTCTGATGTTGGATACATTCAGGATCCTTAAGCTTCACCCTAGCTCTTCCCCACATGCCATGAACAGTGCTTATACTCGCCTATCACTTAATGCTTCTTCTGACTCTCTGCACCAGTGGTGAGTCATTTCCCACTGCTGGGTAGGGAACAGCTGCCAGTTTTTCCAGGGACTAATTTTTCTGGCCTTCATTTCCAGCAATTTCTTTTGCCATATTTTTCACAGGTAGACTAAAAGGAACTACAATATCCAATGTTGTCTCTCAAAAGCATTCAGATGCTGTAGTTCAGTCATAGAATCACAGAATCTTCCAGTTGGAAAAGACCTTTGAGATCATCAGGTCTCACCGCACCCATCATCTGCTAAACCATGTCCCTCAAAAACTCATCTATCCATTTTTTAAACACCTCCAGGGATGGTGACTCAACCACCTCCCCAGGCAGTTGTTCCAGTGCCTGACCACCCTTTCAGTAAAGAAATTATTCCTAATAACCAGTCACCTCACTAATACGAAATAATATCCAGAGCCCGCTGAATTCTTCAGGTCCATTGTGGTGCTGCATGTTTTCTCCACCTCTGAAATTATTTCTGTGATTGCCTTCTACACTTTATCTTTGCACTTTTAGTGAGAAGACCCATTGCATTCTGGGCCAGCCAGTATTGTGAGGCAAGGCTTATTAAGGGGAGAACACCTAACAAAGCGTGGCTATCACCATGACATGGCCAAGCGCAAAGTCCTGGGGTCCTGTTGGGTGGCTGCAGACCACAACACACAACTGCATCCCCTTGGTGCGCACCTGCTCCAAGGGAGCCCTGCTGGCGCTCATTTGCACTCTCAGGCTGTTAATGGAAACTTTGAACAGCATCAAACCTTGGTCACTGGGGAATGTCAGTAATAACCTTCCCCTCTCTGAATCATATTCACTGCTGAAAACTACTTTTTTTAACTCTCATTTACAAAGTTCCTCATCCAAAGCAATTTCACAATAAAATGAAGTTTATGTCAGTTCTGCAGGGGTTTAGTTTTTTCATCCAGACATAGAATATCAAATGTAATCAGGGCTGTTTAACCTATAAAGCAACGTTGATCAATATATTTTTACTTTTTTAGCACTTTGCATTTAATTGTGCAGTTACAGTGCACACACTGTCCAAATTTGATGCCAATTGATTTTGGTCATTTGACTCAGCAATATGAAATGCTGGTGTGATTCCAGTGCTATTGTATCATTGAAATCTGCCTGGTCTTTTAACCACATATAAAATAAATATTTTTTATGGCTTTTCTAACCAGGCCTTCAGACATTTGAAATTCAAATTGTCTGGACTTGTTCCTTCTTCAAAGCCCTTACTGCCAGTTCATCTTACCAATTAGAAATTGGAAAATAATAAATATTAGAAGATAGTGGGGGTTTTTGTTCTTCATAGATGGAAGTTTTCTTTCTTGATTATGGATTTTTGGGCCTAGAACAAACTAATTTTAAAATAGTTTGCTTTTGTATCTATTCTGAACAGCATAAGTCATAACTTCCCTTAACTCTGGGCAAATATGGTTCTGATATTGTTGGAAATGCTTGCAGGTAGAAGCAGCTTGTGGCAAACTGAGATGTCAGGCTGGACAAGGTTGGATTTTACACCAGCTCAGCATCTCTTACTTCAAGCTTGATTTCTACAGTGGGCAGGGTGATGGGACCCTTCTAGTGCCATCCGGTACATGTGGAGTTGCAGTCTTGGCCACTACAAGACTGAGAACAAGAGGACACCCTCTCCTTCACCCACAGGCAGCAGAGCTGGCTCCAACCCTAGTCCAAACTGATTTCTAGATGTTAAAGATGATCACATCAGTTGGTTTTCTTAAAAGAGAAATTTGTGTGAATTTTATTGCTTAATTGACAATAGTTGTAAAATCTTCATTTTTATGTGCAGACAAGTAGAAAATGTTTTCTATTATCACTTAAAAGTATCCTACTTGCTGTACCTTACTCCCACAAATAATTAGAGAACAAAGTGGTAATTATATGAATATGTTGATAACAACATTTGTCTTAGACAATGCTAGAAGTAGAAACTATAATTTAAGCTTAATGTGTGCTATAAAGTTGACCAAGACAATGGAAATTTATGTAAATTCCAATGGACAATTTATAAGGTTATGGAATATGTGGGATGCACATGTTTGTAACTAGTTCTTCAGGCTCAACTAGTTAGGCTGAATTTCCAGGCTGAACAAGTGCTTTCCATTTGATACCATCCTTTTAAAAAAATATTTTAGGAGGTAAAAACATTTGCTTACATTTTGATTGAAACTTCCTGTTTCTCCCACTGCTTATCCCAAGAGGAGGAAGAAGGCAACAAACTCACTGGAGTTTCTAATAGGTTACCAAATACACTCTGGGCCAAGATGTCACAAAAAAATGCAATTTTCTTCTCTTGTAGGATACAAGTTGATGTCATATATGATTTTAGGAGGCAGACTGACAGTGACAAAGAACAAAAGCCTCTCTGCCGAGAGCATGGGTAATGGGGAGGTTTGTGGTGGGCTCAGACCTGATGGGAAGTGTTGGTGGGTCCAGGCTGTCACGGGTACCTCTTGTGTCAATGCTGGTGGTGGGTGTGTGATCCAAGTGCCCACACACTGGTGATGAGGTAAGCACCAGCAAGGCGGCCTTTATTAGATTACCTTCATGTGGGAAAGCAAGGGTTTCTCTTATTTTTTATTCTCAAATACAAGAGGGAAGTGTTTTGAAAATAAGATGGAAACCAGCAAGTCACCTTCTGAAGCATTATCTACTCCTTTGTGGTTTTAGAAACACCTGCCAACTACAGCAGAAAACACAAGGTTTTGCTTGCATTTAACTTTTCAGGAGCAGCAGAAGCCTAAGGAGTAGTGGGTGGGCTCTATTTTATTTACAGGACCCCCCACAGACTCAGTCCTACTTTAATTCATACTTGCAGAGAACTTACAATTATTTGCAAATTGCATGATCGGGTTTTAAACCATGAAATTGGATTTTGCACCTCTTTACATCTGGAGATGAAGGCAGAACATAGCACTGAGAAGTTTGACTTTTAGTTTGAACGGGAGACCGGAAAACATCACCCATGTTTTGAACACAAATTTAATATTGGCAACAAGGAAAAGAAGTCTTAAAACTGTGTTTGAAAATTTCTGACCATCAATAATGGCTGGTTTGTATCTACATTTAGAAACAATTTCTAGAAGATAATTGTGGATTCATCTAAATACAGGCCCAAATTAGAATTTTGGTCTTGAGAACAAGACCTTGGCCCTTTAAGAAGTGATAGGAAAAGTTACTTCATGTGTATTTAAAATAACTTTGTGTAACTCATTCTTTAATCTGCCAATTTCCATTTTCATAAAAGTCTTTTCTTCACAGTTATTAAACATCTTTAAAATATAATTTAAAAAATGTAATAACCTTTGTCATCTGTTCTACGGCTTGCCTTCAGCCAGTGCACTACTTGTGAATACAGAATTTAAAATTAAATTTACTAATCTTATGGAAAAAGAACACTAGAAAATATGGCATTCACAGTTTATACTACCACAGCAAGCTAAGAACAACTAATTCTATCAAGTAAGAAAATAAATTATACATTCTATTCCTGGTTGAGCTAAAATATTTCACAGAATTATTGAAAAGCTTCTCATGTAAAACCAAAGGAAAATACCAATTAACCACCAAGTATCTGGCTGCAAATGAAGCAGGGCTGGTTCTGAGTGTTTTACTCTCAAGGTAACAGGACAGAGGCTAATTATTTCTTAGCAGATGAGACATGTCGTAAGGCAATTGAGAAGGACAGGAGAAGATCTTCAGCATCTCAGTGGATGCTTTAGATGCAGGACTGCGATGTCTGTACTCTCAGGCACTGCCATGCACAAACATGAGGATGGCTGTGTCCTCCTGCCAGGCTTCCGGGTCAGTGGTGTGGTTGACGAAGTGGGGCTTCCATAGTGGTACTATGTGGGGGAATTTGCAACGGCTGCTTCATTGCAGAGGGCTCTTACTATACCCCAGATCTCTTCTATTTCCAACACACAAAATTAATTCAAAGACTACAGGCAAATTAAGGAGTGCTCTGTAGAAGGATCGCTACACATAAGTGTATGGACGTAAAAAATGTATGTATATATTTAGATATGCTCTTTGCATACTGCAAACTGAAAAAATGTGCATTTACCACAAGCAAATGTGATTTAAAGAAAATGCTATTTGAATACTGTGTGACCAAAAAGGACTGATTCCCTCCATTTGAGTCTTAAATAATTCCAGAGACTCTGAAATCAAGGTGTTAAACCCAAAAAGCTACTCTTATTCTCTAATGTCAGTTCTCTTTATTTCTTTTCCTGCCATACAAACTTACAGATGTCTCAAATATAAAGAAATACATAAGCTTGCCAGTGTGCTCTCCTCCCCAAAGATTCCCTCGGTATATTGATGGACATTCAAGGCCAGCTGGACCACAGCAGCTGCGTCCCCAGCAACCCATCTGCCGGATTTGGGACCAGCCGGCACTCCTGGGGACTGTTCAGTCTTTAATTAGTCTGATACATTTTTCCTGTCAAAGTAAAAGAGTTTTCCCAGGAACATTCCAAGACCCCTCTCTAGCATAAGAAAAGTCCCCAAGGGGGACAGGAGAAGTTGGCCTGGGAGGCTATTGCTACTGTTGCAGTCTGATGGAGTCTGGTGTAGAAAAGAGGTGAAATCCTGATTCTGATGAGTGAGCAGTGTATAGAAACTTTAAAAATTCTTTCCTGGCTATAAAGAGATTTCAAGAAAGAAAATAAGTTCCAGACCATAAGAGGTACCTTTCTTCTGGCTCTCTTCCCTCCGGGTGGGGTTTTCTTTGACTTTTCAAGCTGAAGCTCACACTTCGTGTGGTTCTGGCAATTTGGAGTGCCTAGAGTGGAATTTCCTCCCCAAACACACCCTACCAAAACCAGAGTTTTATGTGGGTTTTCACAAAGAAAAGAAAAGGGGGTAGGGTTTGAGCTCCAGTCAAATGTACCCTGGAATACACTGAAAAAAACACTGATGAAATTATTTTTGCTACAATATCTTTTAACAAAAATCCAAATCGTACATGTTCATTTTGTCGACATAATAAGGAATGAAAATACGGAGCTCTCCCTGCAAAAAGCCATTTATAGGAACAAAGTCAGAAAATATAACCCAGCAACGTCAGCCTTTCATGTTGTTCTAGCAACTCTGTTTTGATGTGGCTGTCTTTCTGTCCATGCTCTGAGTAAATTGCATGGAAACCAAACGGATATAAATGGGGAGGAATCAGCATGCTGAAAACAGTGTGCTTTCATTTGTCTTCCTATTCAGCCTTTACCTGTCTGGCCTCTGGAATTGACCTTTATTTAATTGGAACAAGGATGGAAGGATCACTAGAAAGCCTTAGGTTCCTGTGTCTGTTCCACCATGTATTTCTGAGGAGAGGATTGTCCATAGGGTATATCTATAGTTTACCAAAGCAGTTGCCTGCTCCTGTCAGGTGTCTAACTGATGCTTCAAAAGAAGGTGAAATAAAACTCTCACACACATAGAAAATTGAGCAGCGCTGCTCAGTTAGGTGGCATTTGGAAGTGTAATTTTCAGGTGCACTCTTTTGAAGGAGGAGACCTGTTAGAGGCAATTTCCTCACTTATAGCTGCGTCCTGCAAGCTTCCTTTGCAATGAGTTGAGAGAGATGTATTGTTAATGGAAGGAGGAAAGATCATGCATCAAGCAGGTGTTAAATGTAAGCAAGTGGCTCTTTGGACAAACACCACTAGGTGTGGGTGCCACTCCTGTCTGTGCCAGTGGTGATGCGCCGCAGTGGATGCACAGGTGTGGATGCTTCACCTTGCTTGGGCACAGGAAGAGGTCACCGTTTCAAAATCAGCTTCTTTTGTGTTCCCCTGCTGTGGCTGCATTTCTCACAGAAAAGATTTTTTTTTCCTCAGAAAAGGCGCTTGAAAAAATATTCTTTAATGAAATGCTTTGGGGTATGTAATAGAATTTTTTTTTAGTGATTCATGTCATAAGTGCAAAGAATTCTGGCTAAAGTAAAAGGTAAGATTTTTTTAATCATCTACATGCTCATTATTCACTTCCCACTCTAAGCCAAGACAAGAAAAACAGCAGCTTTCTGATGAAAAGAAGAGGATCCATCAGGTCCCACTCACTTTTCATGAACTAAGAACTGATGTCAGTGACTGTCAGATTCAAGTGATTTTCTCCATAAATCTCCTCTTTGCTTGTAAAAAGGAATCATTGTTCCCTAACACTGCACAAGCTTTTTGTTCAGGTTTGCTGTGTATAAAATTTAATGAGGACAGGCACAGAACACATCAAGAGCTGAGCATGTGTCAGGTAGGAAGTGTGCGTGTTTGAAAACCTTTTCCTATAATTATCTACATTTCCAGTTACCTACTTGGGGATGATGAGGGGAAGGGGGCTGGGCACTTTCTGAAAACAACCGCTTCCTGAAATGCCAGAAATACCTGACTGCCAGGGTTGTATATGGCTGGGGGAAAAGATAGACCGGAGAAGGAGCTCAGATGACTCCAAAACCCCAAAGCAACATTGCTGTGGTTGTTTTTCAGTTTGAAGTGTTTGGGTAGCGTTTCACCACTGCCTGCTGCTGATTACACTAGTTGTGATAAACTGTGGTTTTTCCTGCTGGTCATCCCTGTCTCCTGTATCTCAGTTTGTGCTCTGACTTTGTCCTTGTGAGTTTATGGTCCATCTTTCCATTGCAGCAGAATGCGCAGCGTGGTGGAGTCCTGGGTGCAGCTGAGGCACTGGGGGTGGGTGCAGGATGAATGATGATCCTGGTAAAGACAAGGAAAACAGTGTGTCGTATGGAATGCTTACGGACAAGCTGATTCGGCAATACTGAGTGCACACAGATGGTCAGCAGAATAACAGTGGCCTTAATCGCCTGCACACCTAGGCACACTATACCCTTATGAAAGACAGCATGGATTAATCTGCCTTTTTCTTAAGCAGTCTGTGATCAACTCTTGCCACATAAACAACACAGCAATGCCTGCTGGTAGCTGCATGTCTGTGTTTTCAGGAGGCTCGCTGTGCAGGGGCGTGACGGGTATTATCAGGACCTCTATTTGACCAAGTTCGTCTGTGTTGGTTGTGACTCATCAGCCAGCACAGCCTTTAGACCTGCCGTGAGAGGAGGAAAATCAACTCTGGTTCTGTCTTCATTTTTGCAAAAGGAATAACAACATTATAAGCAGAATTATATTTTTTTTCTTTAGGGAGAATAACTCTTCTGAAAATAAGATTAGTTGGGCTTTTAGGTCACGGAACGGGTGGAAGTAGCTGGGCTGAGTGGCATTCCCTGATGGCAGCTGTGCCCACCTGTACATGAAAGGGCGAAACCAGGAGTACCAGGTCCCTGGTGCTAGGGTTGGGCACGGGTTACAGCAGCACCCTTTGAAAAAAATATTATCCTTGGTTACAAACAGCTGATAATATTTTTAGCATTGCTGGCCTTAGTCATGTAGGGACATATTTTTGATAACCACATTCATTTTACAGAAAAATGTTTTCCTTCTCTTTCTTCTTTCCTTGTATTTACCTCTTTGCCTTCAGTAATCTCTGACCTACCTTTTTCTTCATGTAACTCAAGTATTTTCTCTTTGGGACATCAAGGGGGGTGCTGATGACCTCCCATCCTGTGCACCCTCCTAGGTGTAGTCACATAATAATGGGGCTTTATAACTTCCAAGTGTTTTGTATCATCCTAATCCTGCATAGATAATAGTAAAGAGGAAAATTAAATGTTCAGGATTAGCTGGCTAATATTCATATGGGGCTTTGAAAAGGCTGAATGTTCTTTTGATGTTTATAGTTAACTACTGTCATTGTATGGGTATTTTACAAGTATAAAATTCAGCTTTTGTGATGCTGTGATCCATCATCTTAACTTATTTATGAATATTCTTTTAAAAAATGTCAAGATGACTATGGTCTTAAAAGGCAGAAAGCAACCAAAAAGAGAAGACTACAAGCAAAAGGATGTACTGCAATTTTAATGATATTTGAAGTGATTAGTTCATCTAAGTCCTTCCTTCTGCAAAACTCTTGTCCTAGAAAGTTATTGGGTAAAAATAATCCCACCTATTTGAAAGCTGTTCCTCAAAACCCAGAGGCTTGGCCAAACCTGGTGGTAGAGCTCATGTGGCTTCAGGCACAGGGGAGTAATCCATCCTTTGCTTCAAGAACCATCCAGAAATACATTGTGGTTTGGGGACTTGCCCTGTTCCTTGCAAACCATGGCACCTAAGGGCATAAATTATCGAGATGAACTGCATGAGTGAAATAAAGTGTTTTATTTCCTCATCTCCAATCTCTAAACCAAATAGTAAACATTTCATCTTGTTTGTGATTGCCTGCCACACTCCAGTAGTTTAGCAGGTACATGAATAAAATATATGAAACATGACCTAGGTACAATTAAAACACGTAGCATGAAACTGGCATAAATCACATCAAACCCAAAAGGTGCAGTGGTTTTCTTGACACTTACCTCTAGGCAGCCTATTTGGTATTTGTATTGAAGCGACTTCTGAAATGTTTACCACTATTGTGTTTAAAGCTCAGTATTAAATTAATAAAAAGAGAAAGAGGTCATGCTTGTAATTTCTGTTTGGCATTAGGGAACTCACAGGTTGTCAATAGCATTCTAAATTTTTCCTTTCCAATCTATTAAAGTGTTTAATTTCACTTTAACCTTAAACAGTTAGGGTTGGTAGTAGCCATCAACACTAAATTGCTATTGCTATTTTGCAAGTCATTAATTGCTATGGCTGCATTGCAACAGTAGCTCAATAAAATAAAATTCTGATTTTAACATCTCCCATATAGCATATCTGGAGGAGTGCGTTATGAAGTCATGTGAAGTAATCTGCAATTAGAACTGAGTGATCTTTATTAACTGGCCTGTGCCACACAAAACACTGGAAGTGTCATTCTCAGGTCTCTGATTTACTGCACTTCATTTATCGAAATGTGTACATCAACGCAGAGGTAATTTCCCATAACAAGGGTAGGGTGTGAGTACAATGAAGTCCTGGTAGTAAATAATTACAACCTCTTTGGGATGCTTTTGTGCAATGACGTTTTATTGATGTTTCTTTCTGATTATTCTCCATTGAGTACAAGAAAAATAAAACAGGCTACCAAATGCCTAGGAAACCATTTCAGAGAGACTATCTGAACAATTCCGTGTTCTGTAAATTTGTCAGAGAGCTGAACGTGTAGGGGACTGTTCCTTCCAAAGGGAAGGCATTATAGTAAATAATGTAAATTGGCAGGATTACAGAATACAATTAATCCAAAGAAGATTTTAAAATATATTTGGAAAGTGTGTCATAGGAAAAAAAAATGGTTGGTCTGTTTTATCAGTTACTGGGAGTTGAGTTTTCATCCTATTAAGAAATACTGGTACCAGAGAAAAAATTAAATACATTGCCAACTCTTGTCAGCACTATTACTGAACAATTGACTGTGTAGAGGGGTGATGGCAAAATAGTTCTCATGTTTTGTTTTTTTTATTGTTCTTTAATTCCTAAGGGAAAAGAAAATCTGTTTCCTAGAAAAATTTTTCCCCGCATTTTGATTTCTTCTACATTTCCTTATGCTAATCAGGCTTGTGTGATATGAAGTACGATTATGAAAAGGGAATTAACTGTTTCAAGCTGCTATGTCTCATGTCTGCAGAAGTAACCACTAAAGAGCACTGCTATGTGACAACTCCAGCGTTTTCTGGGAGCAGAGAGACCAGCATCTTTCCCCAGCGTGGTATGGACCTGGGGACACGGCAGTGGGATCTTCAGCGTGCCATTGTGACATGGCACAGAATTATACATCATCATTGTTGTCTGGTAGGGATATACATATTTTTGTATGGATATACAGAAACTGAGGATGCAGGTAATTTTAGGAATCATCACATTAAATGGTGGTGTGTTACAGAAATTAGCCAAACTCTTTGCTGCCCATAACAGGCAAAGCTCCTCTTCAACTTAGACACTGGGAGATGGCTGCTGGGAAAACTGAATTCTCTACTGAAGAAAGAATCTCCGCATTTATTTGTTAGAAAAGATAAGAGAAAAATCACTTTCTTGTAACAAGGTGACATGGTAAAGGGTAACAAAATGGAAATTCTGAAGTCACTGAAATAATAAAATGAAAATTAAGGTTAAAAACATGTCTTGGAGAACTGGGTACTGAATCATTCAGATGCATGCAGTGTACTTTACTTCTTGCAGTACAAAAGCATTTGAACTTATTAATATGCTGCAGTCTGTTGTTCTTTAGCTTAGGCCAGTTCTTTGATCTTGTCAGAAAAGAGATAATAAAAAAGAAATTTTACAGAAAATACCACTGCAGAAGGTGTGGGGCTAGAGTAAAAGAAATGCAAAGTAATTCAAATACTGTTTACTAGACATGTGATGGCAGCACCAGTTCCTCTAGACACAAACTCAAGCGCCTCTTTCCCAGAAGCTCTAGAAGTCATGTTGTTTGTCCATAAAAGAGGAGGGTGTTTGGCTCCAGTCATGGCCACTGTTACTCCTAGTGCAATCAACATAACCTGTCAACGGTCTGAACAGTCACGCTGATCCTTCTCCAGCTTTGGAGAAGTTGACTGGAGTTCATTACTGATGGTCGTAAACAAATATAATTCTGGGAAAGAAAAGTGAGGCCTTCAGCATAAACACAAAACATTTTGTAGGGCATTACTTTATCTTCATTGTTGTTACACTTTTTTTCTCTCAAATACAGCAATGATGTTAATGGACCTGTGGCCATCTCCATTTTGGCTATAATAACTGTTGCCTAGGAACTGTGAACCTACTTTATAGGTGCTTTCCAGATTTTCATACTCCCTTTAAAATTAAATATTTTAATCCAAAACAAACAAAAAGACATTTACGTAGCATTAGACAAATAAGACTTGGAAAACCAGGGCAGCTTTTTCAAAATCTATTAAAAACTCCAAAGCTTTGTTGCCTAGTGCCACAAATGATCCAAAGCAGAGGAGTAACTACAAGATGTGTTTCAGTTGTGCTTCCTGTGGGCCCTTCTGCAGCCTGATGCAGTTGATGGTTCTGCTGAGTGGTTTGGATGCTCCCTGACAGGCACTGTAGGTGCTGACTGCCCTATAATCCCCTGTGGCTGGGCTGTCCCCACTCTGGCATGGCTCACAACTGCCTGTGGGTGCTGGCCTCCCTCAGTACAGCCCCCACAAGGAATCAGCCTCATCATGCTCGGCAGAGCTACCCACAACCAAGACACTGCATGCTGGGCTTTAAAGATTTTATTGAAGTCCATTTCCACTGCGAAATCCAGATGAGCCTGAGATTTGGTTCATTAGGAAAATACAAATGGAAATAAAATAAATCTTTAAAGTAGGGATCTAAGAGAGAAGTGAAGCAGACTGTGGTTGCCGTGCTGTCAGCAGATTTGACTTGCAGGGGTCTGTGTTCTAAACATTTGCAACACTAGAAATCATGAGTGTGATATATGTTTTGAGCCTGTAAAAATTAACTCTATCTTAGAAAATATGCACAGTATGTACTTAATATAGCAAGCCCTGTGTAAGGAAACGTTACAACTTTAAAACTGCCCTTTAGGGAGCTAATGTCATTGCAATCCAGTTTTATTGGTTTGCTACATCTGTTCATGTTTAAACAATTGCTATATTAGTTACTTATGAAGTTAGTTTCAGAAATAGTTTTAGAAATAATTTCTGTCAGATGTTTGATTTTTATTTTGTCTGCTTACAGTACGTAATTCCTCTTCCTTTCTTGGAAAAATCTTGGGAGAAAGAAGAAGGAGAGAAATAAGGAGTTTTGAAAATGTCTGTGGTATATCTGCTCTTTGGAGAGAAGCTGACTATATGCCCTATGAAAAGGAAGATTTGGATCAAGTTCATCAGCTTTGGGGAACGCTGGACCTTTTGATAAACCAAAATCTTTGCATGTTGTTGATGAAAGGGTAAGAAATAAGCGCTCAGTGTATGTAAAAGGATTTAGCCAGTAAAATCACCTTCCTGACAGCCTTAATGAAGTAGAAGGGGTGAGGAATGTGAAATAGGCTGCAGCTGATGCCGGTGAGCACCAGCCCAGCCAGGAGTAACCAGCTCTGGGAGGGAGCAGTGCGAGTGGGAGAGCAGGGCTTGGTGTGACAGAGCCGGTCGCACAGCCCACACCTGCCAGGAGAGAGCTGCCACTTGGGAATGCTGCCCCTGCGCAGAGGCTTGGTGTGCCCTGGTGGCCAACAGGTCAGTTTGACAAGAAAACACACATGTTAAAATACTGAAAGAAATTAACATCAATGAATAATTTTTTCACTTTTTCTTAACTAGTTGGGTTGTGTATTGTCTCGGACCTGTAATTCCTGTTTAAGAGGCTGGAAAAATTGATGTCTTACAGCTAACTTTGCCTTCAGCTCATAATCTTTCAAGGCAATAGGTAAACCAATATGTAAATTAGATATGTGAAGAAGGAAAAAAGTTAAATTTAACCTGGCTGTCATTCGTCATGT
The DNA here is from genome assembly GCA_033558185.1 of Dromococcyx pavoninus. Classification (NCBI taxonomy): domain Eukaryota; kingdom Metazoa; phylum Chordata; class Aves; order Cuculiformes; family Neomorphidae; genus Dromococcyx; species Dromococcyx pavoninus. The sequence goes on along the minus strand of JAUMJL010000481.1, from coordinate 648,729 downwards.
GTGACAGGGAATAGTATTGATAAACTGAAAAATTGAAATTGTAATAATATTTATTCATAGTGTTCTTATTTCTAAACCACCTACCACATCTGGGCTTTAACCCAGTCTTGACTTTTGCCGGGATCATTTCTGCAGAGCACAGTAAACCTCCTGGACCGTAATTAGTGTTGTAAATGCTGCCTTGTAAAAGTTAAAGAAACAAGCAAGCTTTGTTGCTCTTCCTCAAATGGATCTGGACAAATAATGTGATCTGATTCAACCAGTTCTGCTCTTAGTGATTTCTTGAAAGTAACTGCAAGTACGATTTAGCGTATTCCTTAGCATGGCCTGTCAGCCACAGCAAGTCCCTGGCGGCAGCTGTAATAGTCCTGGTATGTCATTAAATAATGATAAATGAGAAAAACGAAAACAAACCCCAAACAAAATATGGAGACTAATATTTGATCATGCAGGGAAAAAATCCTAAGTGTATCTTTAAAATTAATTTCCAAGTAACATTTTTATTGTCCCTGTTTTTTCAGGAACCCTCAAAGCAAGCTTGGAAATACTAGAAATGTCCACAAAGCACAAATCCTCACCTCTGTTCAAATGCTAGAGCAATTGAGGGATTCTTCTCCCAAGTAACAGGCAATAGGAAGAGAGGAAATGGCATCAGGTTGTGCCAGGGGAGGTTTAGATTGGGTATCAGGAAAAACATTTTTGTTGAAAGAGTGGTGAAACATTGGAACAGGCTGCTCAGGGAAGTGGCGGAGTCACCATCCATAGAGGTGTTAAAAAAATGAATAGACATGGCACTTTGGGACATGATTTAGTAGGCATGGTGTTGTTGGACTGACAGTTGGACTTGATGATCTTGGCCGTCTCTTCCAACCTTAACGATTGTATAATTCAGTCAGACCATTCCCCAAGCCAGGCCTGCACAAAGCCCTGCATCTCGGTGGGATCCAAGCCACACTGTGATAAGCTGTGCACTCACCCCTGCCCAGCCTGCTGACTCAGCATGTTGCCCAGCTCTGCTCCAGCACTGGTCTCTGAAAAGGCATCAGGTCAGGTTTGAGTCAAACTGAGTGCTTATTGCTCTCTGCCTTTGCTCTCTGTCCCCTCAGAGCAGCCCCACTGAATATGCTAAACCAGGCTTCAATGTGCTGTTTGTGCATGGGACAATGAGTAGCAGATTCCCATTGATAATGGTAATGTTGGTGTAAACATTGTGCTGAAAATGCTTTTAAAGTTGCTGAAGAAGCAGAAAAATGTATTTTTTGTTATTTGAATGAGTTTTACCTTTTCCATAGAGATGGTGTAGAGCTGAGGAGTCTCTCAGAAATACTAGGAGCCTGAACACCACCATAAATAAATTCCTGAATCAAATGTAAATTAAGCTTTGTGCTACATTTCTGTAACAAAAAGAAGTTAAAACCCATAATAACAGTGTGATAAATTATACAGTCCCACAATTTTTCTAGCATTGCTGTTAGCATAGCACTAGATTGATGTTGTAAGTATTTTTATTTTTGCTGCTGGAGTAGTCTTTGTCATGGTGAGGAGGCATACAAATTTCAGTACCTAATATATTTTGTGAAATATACGGAGTGCTGCTGTAATCTGACCTTTTCAGAATTTTTCATTTCAATTGGCTGGTCATCCCAGTCCTTTGCAACAGGTTAAGTTTCCCTTTTAATAGGAAGAAGAAGAGTGCAATGGTCAACCATTCAAAATACTGAATATTAAAAAGGTCAACAGAGTATGGCATGACAATGTGAAAATGAGACAATACAACCCCAGCTACCTCATTGCAGTGACAAAAATTGCAGCAAGAAGAGAAAATGTCACAACATGAATCTATTTCCAGCATGGGATGGGGGCATGATATAGAATGAATCTGTCCTTGCTGCAAAGTTAAGACACATTCCTGCAGACTGCACAAAACCTTTAGCAAAATGAAGTTGCATGTGTACTAGTCAAAGATAATTCCTCACGATCAAATCATATTTGTTCAAGTTATGCTGCTAAATGGCCACCAAAATGTGGCAAATGTGCAAATTCTGTCTTTTTCTGTATTTCCTTTTCTCCATGTGTTGTGCTATCCTGGGAACATCTCTTTCTTAAAGAACAGAGGCAGATGAGTTTAACAGATTGTCCTTTGCCTGTTCTCAGTCATAGGAGTGAAAATAAAGAAATAAACCCCCAGAAAACAATTTTTAAAAAATCTACTTTTAGGGGAGATAAGAACAAGTATGAATGCTTGTAAAATCTAAAATTTTTACTGCCAATAAAACATGAGATTTTTCTTTCTGAGCCATTCTTGACCCTGTTTGGGGTATGGCTGGCACAGGCACTAAAGCCCGCTTACCTCATGTCGTACAGCATGCAGAGTACGGCAGAGCTGGAGGTGGTTCCTTTGCTGGAGGAGGTGGCAAAACCCTGTGCATGCAGGACTCTTCAGTTTAACACCACACTTGGTTTGCTTTCATGTTTTCTTTATTAATATTCATCAGCTCTTCCTTTTCCATTTAAAACATTTGAGAACTCAAATGGTATTTATAAAAACTCACTTGTAAATTTTGTTTGGCTGATTGTAACTGTACAAACACCATTTCATGCATTTCCAGTGTCATAAAGAAATCATAAGAAATGGTAACTCTTTATTTTGCCTTGAAAAGAGTCAGTATAGGATAAAAATAGATCTGAGGTACCTGACTTGAGGCACCCTCGGTCACAAACACTAACCGATGGCTGCAGGAATTGCTATTTAAAAAAAAAAAATCCAAAACCCGGAATCAACATAAATCAGCTTCAATTGAAAATGGGATTTCTTCCCACCTGAGGCAGGAAGAATTAACTCTCAGGAATCCTATTTGGCAATAAAAATGCTTTTCTTTCGTGTCCTTGGAGAAAGAAACAGCATTACAGCAAAGTTAAAAGAAGATGTCCCAGCTGTGTGGCTTTATTACAACCTAATGGGATTGCGCTACCGGGCTGTGACAGACCCAGCATTTCTTTCACAGCACTTTAGGCTTGGCTACTTATATTTTTGCTTGGGCAATTATAGCTAGCAATCATTCTTGATGGAGGTCACATTTTGTTGTCATTTGCATGCACAGCTCTGACTGTCATCAGTGAGGTCTGAGTAAAATGGATGGAATGTAAAGCTCCATATTTGGCCTGACTGCCCTGAAAACTGGCATGAGTATAGCTCAGCTCATGTTTCTGAGCAAGTGTCATATGCAGCAGCCTCTTAAAAAATAAAACCAAAAAACCCAGAAACAAATGAAAAAAACCCTCAGCAACACAAGGTGCCTCTCTGTGTGCATCTCTGGAAGCAAACCTGCTGGGACAGTCAATGCAGCAGCCAAGTGAAGACTGAGAGAAGGGCAACAGCAACATCATTGGATCCATCTGCTCTTTGTGCCTATGGAACATTTTTGCAAATGGTAAGATCCAAATCACCATCAAAAGAGCTCCTAAAAACATCTCAGCTTTCCAAAGCCATGATCATTTGACACTGTGACAAGGAGTCCAATGGGCCACTGGCAGAGATGGGGGTGCAAAATCTGGGAAGTTAGAGCAAGAGGTCAGGACAGAGCGGAGACAGAGATTTCCTGAAGAAACAGAAAAGTGAAATTGTATTGGGAAATGGGAACAAAGTAGTTTTGTAAAGATTTGGAATTTAAAATTATTCAGAAAAGGTGCAATAAAGATAAAATATGTGTGTGTGTGCACCCTGTGGAGAGTTAAACTCACTGTTGAGCAGAGGGGCTGGAAGCAGTCATTGGTTCACTGCCACATTGCTCAAGAGCTGGAGCTACAGGGAAAAGGCAGATCCCACTCTCCTCTAGTGGGAAACAAGGGGTAATTCTAGGTCAGTGCACCTGTAGAAATGAAGAGCAATAATTATACTTCAGGAAATGTCTAAATGGTGTCCTGCATTTTCATTAGTGATAGGTGAGAATTGTACTCAAGCCTTTAATCTCCTTGCCAGTTTAGCTGTCATGAAAACGGGATGTGAAGTACATTCGGTCATGGCTTTAAACAACAAAAACTCCAGAGAGGTTATTAGAGACAATCAAAATCAGATCTGAAACAGACCATGCCTGCTTTCACTGGAGTAAAATATTTTGGGTGGGACACACATGTGCTGCCTCTGGGATGCAGAATGATGTGGCACCAGGTGACAAAGGTCAGCACAAGCAGTGCCTCAGGGTAAACGTGAAATGTTTTAGGAATAATAATCCCAGTGAGTGTTAGTAAGTGCAGTAATGCTAATCCTTCTTGCTAGTCTAGCCCACATTAGAGCAGTTTAGGTGCTTCTATATTAAATACATTTACCAGAGTCTATAGTTTCTTATAGTTAATAAGTACTGTAAAATCCTTAATGCATTAAAATAGTGACTGAAAAAGGAGCTCAGCTCATCACGTACTGTTACTCCTCTCCCCAAAGCCATGCAGGAGGTACCCTTCCTGACCTCCCTGTGGAGCTGAGCAGGGATATGCTCCACACCTAAATCACTTTGGTCTATTTAGGGCTTTATGGGACATAACCAGCATTTCAGGGTCCATTTGCAAACTAATGTTCAGAAAATGCACACCACTGATCTCTTCCAGGCTGCAGTCAGGAGCCCATCTGGCTCAAGAGGAGGGTGATGGCACGGACATTTCTGAAACGGAGTCTTGAAAATACAGAACAGAGCAGTTTACACCCAAAAATAAAACTAACCAAATATCTCTAATTACATCCAGACACAATAAAGTAAATATATTGTGTTTGATAAATATTGCTGCATCACCATCACAGCAATGGGGCAATCCTAAACCAAGGCAGGGCTGTGGGCCAGCAGAGCAGAGTGCTGGCTGTGCCCAGGCCTGCACCTGCAGTGTCGTGTGTCTCCCCCCCAGCCCCCCGCCCCGCCTGCCCCGGTTTGCTGCCTGGGCAAGACAGAAAGACCCAGCTGATGGCACTAGGGCTCTGGACATTCCCATTATGGCTTTTTTAGTACCTCTGCCTAGGTGAGCTGCTCCCTCTTCCTGCACACACGTGTGCATGAACATAAAGAAAAAAATACTTACGTGTAGTAGTTGATTGTCCCTCTCCCTGTCATCTGTAACACAGTGCTATTTCACTCTGGTGGCAGCATGTATTACAGAGTGTTGGGCTTCAAGGCTATTTCATTAATGTATTTTTATAGAACTTCTTCTGTTCCAGATACTCCTCAATATATTTTCTTGTTTTCCAGACTCAGGGCTAATGTTAAACCAGTACTTATTTTAAAAATATCAGTGGACTAAATGACTCATGCCTCATTTACTGTCATAATAATTTTTAATAGTCTTTTCTCCATGGTAAATGTTACATGGTGGGTTTGGGGTTTTTTTTTCCTCTCCCTTTTCAAATAAGGTATTTCTGGTTGCTTTTCTATTTTTTTAACTTTAAAATTCCCATGTCGGCCACCATTCAGCTCCCCTGGAAACACACTATCACTTCAAGTAGTTTTAAACAACTAGAGGAGACTAAGAAAAGTCCCAGATATCCCCAGGGAGGGAATGCTGTTTGGGAGGAGCAGGCCAAGCAGTTCATGGAGCTGAGGCCTCTACCAAGGTGGGGCTGCAGGAGCATGGCTGGGATTCGTTGTCTCTCACAGCACCCTTGGCACAAGGGGTGTGGCTGTCCTGGGGCAAGGGGGAACCAACACCCTGACTTGCTAGATAATTAGGAAAGACTCATCCAAGCCCTCCACAACTCACTTCATTTTAAAGTAAAATTCCCATTAAGTGTAGCGGTAACAGAAGACACTCATCGCCTCTGAAGGATGCAGCTGTAGGACCTCAGGCTTAGGAATCCCGTTTGGAAAGGGTCACCTAGGTGGCAGTGCTAACTCTTATTATCAGCAAAAACTCCTTGAAATGTTACAGTCTAGTGGTGTCTCATGAAGACAAGCATCGTTGCTAACAGTCCCATCTGGGAGCATGGTAAGCACACGCAGGCAGCACCACACCCATACCCTAGGCTTCCCCAGCACCAGACGGTTCCCTTTCTCTGTCCTCTTCTTCCTTGGCTCCCTTTATATGCAGCCTCTGCTGGGCAGATTCACCCTCCTTGCCTTTTGGGTGATTCTGAAATAGTTGCTGGTGGTAGTGGAGGGCATCATATTTTGCAGAGAATTTATTGTTCTGTTTTTCAAATGCAGGATGAAGAGGAGAGGGAGACGCTTCCTAGACCCTTAAGAAGACTTCAGAACGGGCATTTGTAAACTGTTCCCCCGCTTCTCTGCTGGATGTTAATTAGTACAGCTTGCAACTTAAGAATTTTGTTCTCAGTCATATCCTTGGTTTTATTCTCAGTATTGCTGAATGGAAATAATTCATTTACTGTAATCACAGTGGGGTTAGGATCTTTGGTATGCAAGTGACAATATTAATTGCCTGGCATGTGGTCTTCTGAAGAATAGAAGTTAGAAAGAATGATTCCACACCCCAAGTCATTAGGAAAACAGTGCAATTCATTATCTGTGCATTAATATTACTAATGACATAGTAACAGACTCCATACTAACAATAAATATCTTTATAAGCAGAGTGTTTTATTTAAAAGCCCTTTTAACTTGAAGGCAAAGGTTTGTGTCATCCTCAGCTGAAGCACACACGTGCTGCCTCTCATGGAGCTGCCTGGTGCCTTTTCCCAGCAGCAAATCCTTTGTTTCACAAACACGGTGCTCACAGCCCTGTGCAGCCATGTAAGGCCTTGGCCATGTGGGTTTTGGCCATTTCTGTGTGGTGAGCGTTTTGGCTGATGGTTTGTGCTCATGCCTGGGGAGGACAGCAAAGTAAAGCAGCCTGAGCACAGGCTGTGGGGCTGCCTTTCCAGTACCCCAACCCTGTCCTGCTGTCAGCTTGGGGAGTGAGGACCAGCTCAGACATGCATGTTTCAGTAGGAAGAAACTCTGTCCAGTTTTACTTCAGGAACAAGATCTAGTGAATAAAATTCTTCATAAATGCAGATATTAAATCTCTCTTGAAAACCCAGAGTGTCGCTGATGAATCATCCCTTGGCAAAAGCATTTACAGCTGAACTGCCTTGAAACTGTTGGTCACTGCTGGTCAAAGCAGTGCTGTGAAATCTCACCGCAGTGGGAAGGCTCTCCTTCATCCAAAAGTTGAAACAGATTAGTCATGACCCCTGTGGATGAGACGGCACAGTTTATTGCTTCAGTGCTTCTTCTTACCTATCCTGGAAGTTTTTTCCTGCTCCAGAAAATGCATATCAAGATCTGGAGGGTGCAGCACTCATGTTGGAAATACAACTCACCAAAACAGCTCACAAATCAAGAGTCACTTCTAGAGGGTGGCACAGCATCCTTTTTCCCCCCTGGGCTATCAGAGGATGAAGCAAACAAGCTCCAAGTGTTGGAAAAGTGTGAGATTTTATTAGTCTGTTATATTAGTCTGATATTAATTAGGTAGAAATAGAAATACAAATATAATGGTTTTAAATATAGTGGTTTTAAATTCTATTACTTTGAGTTAAGTGTGTTAGTGATTATTAGAAGTAGCGGTTATTTAGGTGAAAAGTTTTTCTTTCCATATAAGAACTGTGTGAAGTATCCGAAATTTGTCCAAACTAAGCCTGCACCTGCAGTTGAGATAAAGGCTGAGCCTGCAGTTGACCTTGCATACCAGAGTTAACTAAGCAAAACAGAAGAAGCTGGCGCCAAAAAGACTGATATTATAATTAACTGATGAAGTAGTCTGTACATGCATATATATTAGTTGTAACCTGTTGAATATACATTAGATTATGTAACATGTAGGGAATAAAATGTGGTCGCACTGTAATGGTCTTCGAACCAGATTTGGGTGCGTACCCCTGGTTCCCAGGGCCTCGAAATAAAGCACCACATATAACCTCCCCTGAGTGGTTATGTGTTCGTCTCTCTGCTAACACAAGGACCCAGTGCTTTTTTCTTTATTTTTTTGAATGACTAACTTTTTACTCTTAACACAACTGTGTTTACATCTAGGGATGGCATGAGCCTTTCAGAAAAATCATCTTAGTAATGGTGGTGCCTCAGACAATCTCTACAACAAAAGCAAAGGCTGTGCTAAAATACACACATTGTGCCAGCTTCAGGTACTGCACAGTTACAGAGCTGGTTGACAGAGACCACATTTTTAAGCCTATCTATGAGAAAGCTGTTCTGTAATGACTGAACTTCACCACTGCCTGAGAGACCTGAAAGTAACAGAGCATGAAGCAGATTTTTTCTGAGCTTTATGCAGTGGGTTTAGTTTTCTGGGTGGGGGAATGGGGGCTGGCTGCTGCCTGCTCCAGGCGGCTGCACAAAGCCAAAAGGACATCTGTTCCCAACAGGAAAGCCAAAAATACAGAGTTTATATAGTGGATAGTGAGTGATGGGTTTGGTTAGATTGTGAGTCATTGAAGGCCAGCACAAAACCCTTAGAGCATGGAACAAACTGCTATGGAGACTTGCACTTTTTCCGATTGATGCTCTCTAGACACCAGATCCTGGTGGAGCACCAGACCTCATCCACAGCTTTGCACTCCTGCATTTCAAAGGAGAGGGAGAAGGTCAGAATTATTGTTGATGCTGGTAGAAGAAGGTTAGGTGTATTTTCTTTCCACTGGATATTTGCAAAGAAACAAATTTCTCTGCCTTTTGGCATTTAGAAATGTTTAATGTGGTAAAACCCTCTGCTGCTAGTCTATCACTAGGTTTTCCAACCTGTGTCCAAGGGAGTTCGATACTGTCCTGCTGCTGAGTGTTGATGAAGATCAGACCACTGGATTCAAACCCTCCATCCCAGTCTCAGAAGGAATCTGCTCTTGTAAAAGCAATATTATGAGACATTATAGCAATATATCCTTTGATTTCCAGTCACAGATATACCAAAACAATTCTGGTGGTGCAGTGGAATACAAAATTATTTACTAGTGACAGGAAAATCTACACCCTTGAATTTATCCCAAAGCAAGTTTGAAGTTATTGAGGCAGGGTCATTACCATCTGCACTATTAGCAAGACCTGGAAAATACGTATTTTAACTTTAATTGAATTTCATATAAGTTGGAACCTGGCCTTTAACAACGAGGCTTCATTTTAATTTATCACTGACCCAGGTAATTGCTTTAGGCTCACCGACTGAGTCTCCAATGCTGTTGAAGACATTTTAGCCCAATTACATTCTGGCATCCAATGCAGAAATCTTAACTAGAATATTTGCATGTTTTTGCTTTGATGTTTTCTAATTTAGATGTAACCATGCCCAGCAGGGACAAAATGCCTGATATCTTTTGCTTGAAGTTGTTTAAATTGTCTCACATCTACATTGGCTAAATTGGCAGTTTGACACTAAGCAGAAGTGATGTCCTGGTGCCTGTCCACAAGTTATGTTGTCTCGGGGCCTGAGGGCCAGACCTTCTTGCAACGGCCTGAGATCCTTCCTTGGGGAGGTTTCCAGCCAGGTTTCTGCTCAAGAGGAATGAGGCAATGGCAGAGAAAGCACGAGTCCCATCTGTTTCCACGGCATGCTTCCTACACCCAAACGCTGATGTGAGTTTGGGGTGATTTACATGGCAAGTCACCGGCACACCAAATGGTTGTCCCGAGCGACTCCTGGATGTTGAGTGTACTTCACACTTCTAAATTTCTCAGTTTGCCAGAGGGAGATTCAGGTGAGTCTGAGACGGAACAGGTCAAGCTTGGAGGAAACCTATCACTGTCACCTATGGTCTCACAGCGAGGTCTCAGACAATTTATTTCAGAAAAAACTTATCAGAGAAAAAATATTAAAGACATGTTAATGCCTCTGTACAACTAGGTCCAGGTCAGAATCCCAAATCACTTTCCACATACCTGTTTATTAACTGTGTCAAAAACTAGAGCAGGAGCATCCCTCCCTCTGGCTGGCGGTACCCAGCTTCTGGGACCTGGGTATATCTACACCATGCATTGACATCAGCTTCTACTCAGCCCAAATCCTGGGCTCCTCTACAGAAAGTCAACAGAAATGTTTGGGGTCCTAACAAATTAAAAGAGGAAAAAGGCATAATTCAAACTGAAATCACACATGGAATTACAGGAGCTGACTGTGCATTTTTAATACACGTATCAAATTATGCTGTAGAAAAGCAAGTTAACATTTTAAACATAGTGGAACTGTTTTTAACTTGTTTGTTTAGAAGACAAATATCTATTTCATATTACATTACATTGTTGAATTATTTATCTACAGCTCAAAATACCTGTGTTAGTTGTGCTGGCTGCTATTACAAATGCCAAATTAATGTTCATTTATTTCTCCACTTATGTTGTGGAGATTGTATTATGACTTTATCAATTGACTCTTTTTTTTCAAAGAAACTTATTTCAGTCCAATTTCTTATGTCATGTTACAGATAAATGAAAGCAAAGGCCCCCCATATTGTATGTGAAATCTGTAATAGCATGGCTCTAGAGTAATGCCTTAAACAATCGAGCTAAATATGTCAAGGGACTTTTTAATACACTGTAGTGATGAAGCAAGAATATTAAATTTATTCAACCATGAAGAAGGCTTTGATTATCATACACCTCAGCTGTGCTGTTATGTGTTGACCATGAGAAAAAAAAAAGAAAGAGAAAATGAAATGTGATTATCTCCTGATGGGTTGAAATTCCTGTAATACGCATAACAAGGAGGGAATCCATAATAAGAACTTCCATCAAGAATATTTTTTTCCAAATCTCCTCCACAACACAATGAATCAGTGTCTCCAAATTGTGATAGTGTTCTTATCAATATCTGAATGGAAGCACAAGGGATGGCGCAATTATGGCTATTTTATTGTTTGTTCAGGTAAGCATGACGCATATTGTGTACATCTCTGAAGCACTGTAAATAGCCACACAAATTTTTACTCCTGAGAACAGAAGGTATGATTTCTTTGTGCTATTTTTTGTCAGTAGATTAGATTGCGCAGATTTGAAAAATTTCTTAAGTTACAAGATTTTAAAAATTGGTTTTGAGCTGAAGCTTAGCAAAAGATTATTTTTAAGACCTTAATAATCATAAAAATGACTGCAATGCATTTGAGTGAGATACGATTATAATATGCGTAAGCCTTTGTCAGTAGATGGAAAAAATATGAGAACGTTTAAAAGGTTAATTATTAATCATTTGACTTGGGCAGCACTACTGTATTCATTTCCCTGTTCCCTAGGGAGATGTTGAGTGTGCAGAGATGCAGTGATGTATCTGAATTACTTTTGAGTAAGGGTCTAGTGCCTGCATGCACTGTACAGATATTTACAATTGAATTATAACAACTCCATGTTTTGCTTCTCTGCTGCCTCTGCAGATATTTCACACGTGCTTGTTTTGAGTCTCAGTCAGTGAGGAAGCACAGAAATTTCACAGAACTCAGGAAGAAGTGTGAAATCTAGTATAAAATGTAAGGAATGTTAATTTGTGTGCATCAGTTGAGAGGTAAAATTGGAATGACAACAATGGAAACCTGAGGCCAGAAAAGAAGATAAAATTGGCATTGGGGGGCTCCATGGCAGGGTTCAGCTGCCCCCACTGCTCCCACTCTGCTTGGAACCATGTACGGGCCCCACGGCTGCTTGGGTGCTCTTTTGTCATCCAAAGAGCATTGGTGCCAGTGGGAACCGCGGTTTGTCCCACGCAGACCACACCTTCCATCCAAGGAAAATGTCCAGGTAATGCACCGCAAACCCAATGGAAGCATAGAGAAGCAACTGAATTTAGTAAACTGCAAAATCCCTCAGCAAATGTGATGCTTTCCACACTAGAGGATCCTCTGTGGGGAAGGAGCTCTCATCCCCCATGTTGCAATATCCCTGCACAGGTCGAGGGGACTTCTCACAGTCAGTCTCCACCACCCCTGCTGTCTGTCAGTCCCGTGCCAGAGCAGAGGCAATTGCAGCACCCACTGGGTGGTCAGGGCAGCTGGCCAGCCACTCCACCACATATCAGCAGAGTTTATCTGCTTCTGCCTGCACGCTCTGATGCATTGGCCAAAAGCTGCATGTTGTGAAACTTGCTTGGATCTAATGGCAGTACCAAGAACAGACTACATCAAGCTCTCTAATTCCTTTGATTTCAGGACTGAAATAACTGTCTTCTATGAAGAAAGCAACATACTTCTAAGCATGCTGCCCCATTAATATTGATGCCTAGGGAAGCCTCTGGAAAGCCAGGGCAGTGGGAGGACCCAGGGACTGCTGTAGCGGGGAGCAGGATGCTCCACAGGGAGCAGGCGCTCAGTGCCCTGAGGGGATAAGCAACAGCAAAGGGAGAGAGCCCTCGGCAGAAGTCTTGTGTCTGCAGAAACGGGTTGAATTTTAAACTGACTTTAAATTTATGACCCTAGCTAAAAGTCAGAAAGAGCACTGAAGACATAAAGAAAAACTGCCAGCTTCACAAGCAGGAAATATTCTGAATGATTTGTGAGGGGACTGTCTAGGAAATCTCCACCAACCTCTCCGCCACTGCAGGAACCACCAGGATGGAGTCGGGTCAGTGAAATAACAGGATTCTGGCTGCAGAAGCCCCTCCTGCACCCTCAAGCAGGCGTGACAGCTCCCAGGGTCTATTGTCTGCGATGTGGCCCCTGCCAAAAGGGCGTTCCCAGGGGATTTAAAACTCTGCGAAATACGGACAGTCAGTACAGTAAGGGGTTTTGCAGTCTTAGACTAAAATGTGAAAGTTTGGCTGAATGGGTGATGTGTTTTATGCAAATCATGCAACACCGAGCTGGCTGCTCTCTCTGAATCCCACATATGACAGATGAGAGAGCTTGAGAATTTGTGTATTTTAATGGCAGTTGTGCTGAAGATGATAAATGCAGTCTTCATTCAGCAACTTCAAGGTTCACTTTTTTTTAATTTAAGAGGGACACGCATATGGTTAAAAATACTTGCAACATTAATAATATTTCCCTGCAAGAAAGATTGATACATGCAGCATAAATAACTCATGTAGTGTACGTAGCTTCTGGTAGACAAGTAGCATTGCTTTTGCCTTCAATATTTGGGCAGAAGATTGAAGTCCAAGTAAGACTTTGTCCCCTTCTTCTTTATAGAGGAGTGTGCTCTAAAGCTATTATTTCACTTGCACCTTGCTGATACCTTCAGACACCATGTACCCTGTTTCAGGAGAAAACCAGCCAATGAGAATTGTGTCGCAGTTTTAGGCACTGTGGGGATAAAGCTGTGGAACAAGATGATCTTTGCAGCAGTTGAGACAATGAAACAATCCAGAGGGACTGGGTTCCCATGGGTGACAGTCCTGCCTGCAAGCACGCTCCACAAATGAGCAGTGTGGTTCAGCAGAGTGGAGAAAAGGAGCAAGTTTTGCAGGACTTGCATCGTAGGTACTTTATTTTCCAACAAGAAAAAACACTCTATTCCTTGTGTTTGGGAGGAAGTCTTTTAGGGTTTAATGAGGCATCTGACCCCAGCACAAAGCTCTCGATTAGCAGGAGAAGCTGGCACTTCTTTTACTTGCTTGTGTCCCTGGGTCACACTGTGCACTGCATTAATATGAGCTGCAGCTGACGGCTGTTTCAGCTTCAGAGCTGAGCCTCGAATGTGGCAGTGGGGAGAGCTGTGGGAGCAGAAACCTCCAAACCCAGTGCTGTGGCATCCTGCACCATCCCACCCTCATCTTGTCCCACTCAGGGAAGCCTGTAGTAACAGTCCTGGTGTGGAGAAGCATCCTGCTCACTCCTCTGATTTTTCTCCTATTTGGTCTTTACTACAAAAGAGACCTTTTATCTCCCAATTTCTTCAGTAGGCTTACAGAAATTGTGAGTATAGAGCTGGAAAAACAGCAGCACTCAAGGTGAGCTTAAATGGAAGCCAAGTCGTTACAGAGCAAGTGAAATAAGTTCAGGGTATTGGAAGGAAAACAGAAAAAGACAAGATATATTGAGCATAAGATGGAAAAATGGCAAAAACATCCAAAAATGAACAAACTGTGAAAGCATGGCATTTATAAAAGACTTAGAGGTCTCCATGCTTTCTAAGTTGAGTGCTGGTTGAAAGAGGACTGGAGCTGCAAGCAGAGAAATGTTCTGCTATTATTTGGTATCTCCTGCATTCATGGTAACAAAAATTTCATTAAAAAGTACTTGGCTTCACTATCAATTTTTATTCCCAGCAGAACCATAGGTAGAACTGTCAGCTTTGGCCTGAAAGGCCTCACTATTTAGTGGTCTGTGTAACGTTCCACAGTCTATTAACTCATTTATATCATCACCTAGATTTAGGTACCAGGTGAAAAAAAGGGAATCTCAGAATCTCGTATCTCTTCATGAGGTTCTTCCTCTTTTCCAAATATATTTTAAGTGAGGGAGAATGTAATCCTCAGTGAGGTAAAAAGCAGATGCAAAGGAGGTGTAAAGCGTAAGCATAGGAATATCCATACAGGTTCTCTCTGGCTTGGGGCCTGCAGAGGACAGTGAGAACAGAAGCCACAGTGCAGCCTTGGCTTGAACTCTCTATATATCAGCTATCTGTGCCTTTGAAGTCCTCTACACATAAGTCTTGTGTCCTCTTGTCAAATGCATCTAATTTTTTTTCTTTAAATGGTTCAGTTTTTCTTGGGGCTCTCACAGCACCCTCCATGCTCTGCGGCTTTGAGTTCTACTCTTTGCCTCTGATTTCATTGCCCTCCCTCCTGTTGATACTCAAATGAAACAGAAATGAATTTTGGGGTCTATTTTGATTTAATTCAGGGTTTCCCAACTACATCTAAGAGTTAGTCTTCATCTTCAGCTTCTTTACAACACAAGAGGAGGCAGACCTTCAGAAGAGATGCTTACAGGTATTTGACTATTTGAGAATGTTTCAAACAGGTACTTTTGAACAAAACCTTTGCATGTCATCATTATATAAAACTGGATGGCTGTGGTACTGAGAAGAGCTGAACCTATGATCAAGGAGGACACATCTTTATTTGCTTCACCTTGCAGAGTCCTGTTGGAGGGACTGCACATTGATGGGAAATCTGCCCTTGGGCAGAGGTAAAGTAGATTGCACAAGTTGGGGAAAAAAATTTATGAAAAGGAGCTCAGTGGGAAACAGCCTCAAAGCAAAGGCTCAGGGATGATCATGGGGCTGTTTCTTATTTGAGGGCTTTTTTAATAGATGTTATAGAACAGCATGAATCTCTTGAGTCATGAGAGTGAAATCTCTGTGATATTTCCTCCCAGTGCAACAGTAATTAAAGCTGGGTGAGGCCAGAACAGCTTTTTGGAAAATCTTCCAGTGCTTGGGAAGGCTTCATGCAGGTGGGCATGACTGGATGTCTTCCCAGGGCAGGCATGTGGAGAGCAGTGGCTGCTCTCCTGAAGTCCCCTTGGAATAAATATCACTAAAGATGTACTGAGAAGACCCTGAGTCTCATGCCATCTCTAAGGGATCCAGTTAATATTTCAGTAAGATTCGGACAAATGCAGATGGTGAATTCACAATGCCATGGAATAATATTCGCTGATTGAGAGGCATGCAGCGTTTTTTAAAAAATTTGGGGGACATAATTTGCAACTTGTTCTTGTGAAAAAAGAAGTCCCATGATAGGTTCCAAATCTTCAGCACAGCTTTATAAGATTACAAAGAAAAGCATCAAAGCAAGAACTTTGTCCTGAAAAAGAATAAAGTAAAAAGGCAGAAAAATAATCAATAGAAACCACAACAAAATATAAGATCAGGATAATCATGTTGTACCATCAAAAAGCTACAGGTTTTGTGTCTTTTGTGATGTTTTCTTCATGACAGTTTGGTCTCAATGGCACAGTGAAAATAACATTCTTGTCCTGTGATTGACAGGAAATTTAAATGCCAGCAAGCAAATGCCAGTAGAAAAAAATCTTCACTCACATATTGTACACCTTAATGCAATATTGGTTCCAACTGGTTTCCTTGTATGTTAATGGGTAATTGGACCCATATGGCACCCAAAAATGTGCAAATTTGGATCTTCTGTATGAGGAGAAGTTACCTGGGAAACTGTCTACATTTAGTTACTTAACAATGTTCAGTGTTATTGCCAAGACAAGATAAAGCAATAAGATGAAAACTTGAGAGCTGTAGATAAAATAGGCCAATAAATGCTTCAAAAGCAAATCTAACTCTGTAGCAGTTCCTCTTGATATTAAACTCAATCCTAACCATCATAACAAAAATGTCAACTGTGTTTTCTATAATCACAGCACTGAATAAGCCATATATGAGCACCATTGACATCATTGCCTTTTTTAGTCTTTTTTTCCTCTCTACATATTTGTTTAAAGTATTTATCTCTCTCTCTCTTTTTTGTAATCAGTTTTCCATCAGTATATTTGTGGATGAACTGTCAATGAAAAAGTGAGTGTGAAGGCTGCTGGGAGTTCAGCTGAAAATGTTTGACACCATAAAGATAGTAAAATTGAATTATGGGCAACTCTTCCAAGTTCAAAGGTCAGTAGCTCCAAGAAGACACCCGAGAAGTAGAAATGACTGCTTGGAAACAAATGTATGGCCTGAGTATTGTGTGGGGAGCACAACCAAAGCAATAATGATGTAGTTAATAATAAATTGCTGAGGCATGCATGCTACAGTGTTTTAAAACTGTAAATTTTAGGTAACAATGATTTGTGAAGAGGGACTAAAGGGCAAGGTATGAACTGGCTGGAGTGCCAGCACAACCCAAAAACCTCTAGGCTGAGTGCTGGGATGTTTTTCTACCACACGCCAAAGGGTCTTCAGTCCTCCTGGGGAACGTGACACAGGGTTTGCTTTAAAGCGAGTGGCAATGTTGCCATTGTGATCAGTGAGGCAAGGTAATCCTTAGTTTCCTTACTGCTAGAAGGAACGGAGAAAGGGATAACACTGAAGTTATTGTAATTGTTAGCTAGTTATCAACACTGAGCTCCGTACTGATTTCTGTGGCATTCCCGTGAGTAGTAGCAAAGATGGCACATTGCAAGGGAGAAGGTATACTTATCCTAGTTTCCTATAAATAACATGATATATTAGAGAAGTGTAGCCAGATGCTCCTTTCCAGCTGTAGGAGTGGCCAAATGAGGCATCAAGGCTGGACTGTATACTCATTGCTGAGTTAATTTTGTACATCCATGGAAACCTGTGCTTGGGCAGGTAGACTTTTGAATGAGCCAAAGAATTGTTTTCCTGGTGTATGTTTTGATGTGCTGCTTGTGTGTGCTGGCACAATCCTCTCATTAGTGACAGAGTGTCTGCGTCTAAATTATGGGCAGAAGTGTTTTCTTTCTGTCTACTTTATCTGTAAAACAATAAACAACTTCAATCATATAAAAAGAAGAGCCAACAGCCTAGTTTTTATACAGACTTTCTTATTAGGTCTGAGGCTGAGAACGGCCCTTGTTAAATACTGGTTTATTGCAGCGGGCTGGGAGATGAGATAAGTGTAAAATACCAAATGTGCATGCACAAACAGAGAAAGTGTGAAATATTGGAATGATAAGGTCTTTGGAGCTGGTTCCTGCAAAGGTGGTTGAGGTGTAACACTGCAACATATTTGGTGGAGAATTTGAGGAAAATTGCAGTATAATCAATTAAAATTGATGCCACTATGCCTGCCCAGAGCTGTCTGAAATTAAGTAAAATAAAATTAAATTAAAAAATTTCTTCTTTACTTGTTGTCAAGTTTATGTGTCTTTGCAAATAAATGATCCAGCTGCAGAAATCACGTGGCTGCCAGCAACAGGTACAGTACTGAGACAACCTTTATGTGGATTAACCTTATCTGAGGATCAGAGAGGTGATAGTTGCTTGCAGGGAAGGGATTTCCTCCCCTGCCAGGGGATATTATTGAAGCGTAAGTCTCTTCCCAGCCGTGCTGAAATTTTGGTTTGGGGAATTCCCACCTGGCCCCACCCCATTCCTGGGGGAGACCATGTCTCCAGACAGGCAGCAGTGAGGCAGCTGTTGTCCCAGGGACCTCCCGCAGATCCCACTCCCTGGACCAAGGAGCACCTCACCTAAAAGTCTAAAGGCAAAGTCGGGCCCACCATGTGCCTGTAGATGAATTGAAATGTCTGCAGTCTTGTCTTTGCAGAGCTCGTGCAGACGTTAGCTGTGCTGGTGGTAGTGGTGCAGACCCCACACCTCAGCTTGTGCTCACTGGTAGGCAAAGGCTTTGTGGGCACCGAGATATAACCTCTTTTTTCCCCTCTCTATCTCTTTCAAGTGCACTGTCATTATACTTTGTAGGGTGTGTGCCGAGATGAAGAGAATACTTCAGTCAGTGCTCCCATCATTCCCACATGGCTGTGCTGAGCCAAACCTCCTTGTCCCTGGCACTGCACTGATGTTATTTTTCAATTACTTTTTGTTAAGCAAATCCGTAGTGTGCTTTAAGTACTGCATCCAACAATTATGTTGAGCTCTTCAGTACTGCATGATGGCTTTCTTACAAACGCCTTTGTTATATCTGTCGTATGAACTTTAAACACTTGGCAATGCAGTAAGAGTACGTTTGAAAAACAGAGATTATTTTTACACAGGCCACCTGTTAGAGAACATTTGGGAGGCAAAACTGAATGAAATTGAGGCACCCCACGTGGAAAAGATAGTATATGGGTTGTCTTCAGTAAATAGTCTTACATTTTCTTTTTAAAAAAAGGCAGAAGTACGAATGTCTGATGCCCATACACACATATGGTGTCTGGAAAGTTTTGTTGTTCACATACACAGCTGCAATTTATATGCCAGGAGCTGTTGATGGCAGAAAACCAGTATTACAGGTCTCCTTACATCAAGGCACAATTTAGATAGAATTCTAACAAAAAACATGTCATTTCTCCTTCTCATTTATTTTAACAAATAATTTTAGGGATGACTGAACTCTTTCCAGAGGATGCTGCTATTATAAAATGGGACTAATTAAGAGATTTTGGATATAAAATGTATTCAAATACTTTACAAGACCAACTTCAAGTACGCTCACGATTTTATGGAGAATTTTCTTCTCTCCTACAGATACCTATATTACTCAGGGGCAACTCTTCTTTAGGACCCACTTCCACCAGAGCTAGTAAAAAAGAAAATTCTGATGGGTGAGGATGTAGTCCTTCCAAAGAGGATTGTTTATGTTTCTAAACTAATGACAGTAATGGGATTTTAATTAGCAGGGTAATTCTTTCTCATTTCTTTTGTCACTAGGAAAAGCCCAGTTCCTTAGATAGATGTCACTTACTTCTCTTTATGTAGCCTGTAAGTCCTCTGAAGAGCTGACAAACGCAAAACTCTGTTTATGCTGCAGCTATAGCTAATTCAGAGTGTTTGGGTACTTCAAAGCTTTCAGTTGATCATTTTTTGTGTGTTAGTTACATTTCAAAGTCAACTGATCTTTCAGTGACAAATTCTATTGTCATTTAAATAAAGTTCAATAAAATATTGTTTTTAAAATACTAAAATCAGTAGAGGTGACATATTTCTTTTCAGTTTAAATGGAATATTTTTGATCTTCGGTTTCCAAAGAGCTTGTCCAAATGAAGGCATTAGTGCTTACAGTTAAAAAAATTAAGACTTTCAAAGATTAACATCATGACAGCTTTTCAATCTCATTAAAGCAAAATATTTTTATTAGTTCAAAATTACTTCAAAATGTGTAAGAAATTTTTATTTCTTTTTATTCAAATTTGCAGATGGAAAATCAATTCATTGAAACAGCAAACACAGATCCTGCATGGATATTGTGTGGATTACCATTTGTGAAGTCCAAACTAAATTTTATTTTAAAGTCAGTGATGATTCAAACTTTCACATTAATTAGAATACAACGTGGGTGATTCAAAGCAAGTTATGCTCATATAATTTACTTTAGATTACACTATTACTAAAATTATTGCGCTGATGATAAATGAGAGTTCAATGGGCATGCAAGGGACGCTATATTCTTTGGATTTGCATAAATGCTAATAGAAAAGGTCATTCCTGTTATGGCCTTGCTTGTTTTCGGTTCTGAGCTGCTTGGTACTCACCAAAGAGAAACCTACATAAGGTCACACTGTGTCAGAAGGGTGAAGATGCTCTGTTTCCTCATGGGGTGCATAGGTAAGGACCCCACGCCAGGAGGATGGCATAATGTAGAGCCGTATAAAGCCAAGGAGCTGGAATAACAGACCCTTATATCTACTTGCTGCTGGAATTAAAAAGGATCATCGAATCGTTAAGGTTGGAAAACACCTTTAAGATCATCAAGTCCAACTGTCAGCCCAACAGGCTAGTAAACCATGTCCTGAAGTGCCACGTCTACAAGTTTTTTGAACACCTTCAGGGATGGTGACTCCACCATTTCCCTGGGCAGCCTGTTCCAGTGCTTGACAATCCTTTCAGTGAAGAAGTGCTTCCTAATATCCAATCTAAACCTCCCTTGGTGCAACTTCAGGCCATTTCCCCTTGTCTTATCACTTGTTACTTGGGAGAAGAGATCAACATCCACCTCACCACAACAGCCTCCTTTCAGGGAGCTGTAGAGAACATCTCACCCTTCAGCCTCCTTTTCTCTGACTAAACATCCCCAGCTCCCTTAGCAACCCCCCATAACCCTTGTGCCCCAGACTCCTCACCAGCTTTGTTACCAGTGGTAGTGAATCAGTCCAGGGTGAATGAAGTCCATTTTTTCAATCTGTATGCATTGGTCCAGAAGGTAAACTTCTCTCCCTGTTGGTCACATGCTGCCTGTGTCGTGGCCTTCTGACTCCCTGGCGTACTGGGGGAAGGGATGTCAGTGAACAGCTCCTGGTGCAAATCTCTCTGCACTGCAGTCCACGATCTTAATATAAACAAGTGTTTCCAAGGAATTTCACAGCAGGAAGGGACATTCCTCTGCCTAAAGTGATTACGTTGGCAGTGTCTATAATCAATTAAGTGTTGCTTTGAGTCTTAATGAAACAATCCACTGCAATTCTGCTCCATTTGTGCAGCAAACACCGGCAGAGCCAAAGACAGGGACTGCTCATCTGCCCAACAGCTTCTTGCAGGTCTGCTTGATGATTGGTCTCTCACTGAGCCTCATATTTTAAGGAAAGTCTTCTGTACAGCTCAGGAGAGCCCATCTGGCAGCAGAGAAGTGCCAGCACAGTGCACAAATTGTCCTGGGGTGGCAAGACATCCACAGTAAGTGAATTAATTCCAGCAATCCAATAACACAATGTGCTTTAATTTAATCTTCCAAATCTTGCAGCTGCTGCAATAATAATTATTTTAAAATATTACAACCAATATCTTCAAATAAAGATTACCAATATAAGCAAGTTTTTTTCATGGACTGGTCTGCGGTTTTTGATGTTCAGGTGGTATGGGAAATTTATTGATAAAGATGGCCTGTAAAATTTCTCTCAAGACTTTGTTTACTAAGGGACTGCCTCTTCTAAATGAAATAACAGGCCATGCTTATTAATATGAAATACTTTTAAACAATTTTTTGTTTGAAAAGGAAGTCAACTGTTTCTCCAGGATTTTTCTGTTATTTTTTTCTAGAAGAAATGTTGATCATATTTCTCTTTTTTCAGAGCCACACTTTCCCTGTGAGGGTAATGTAGTCTTTTAAAATATATGTTATGTTCCTGTTAAATACATTTTTGGAACACTGTGTGCACATGAAAACACTCCTCTGTGTTTATAGATGTCACTATATTATAATCAAGGAAAGGCAATATTCCAAAATAGTAGAACTTGCAACTTCAAACCAAGTTTTTCTGTATTTTAATGTGCATCCTCACATGCCCGCTACAAACAGTAACACATCTGTTTGTTTTATCTACGGAAGGAAAGTATGCACGTGCACAAAATAGGGCAGGGGTCGGAAATTCACCACGGAGGGTGACTGCTGCGGTGCTGACGGCCACCGGCCGTGGGTTGCAGTGCTTGCCCATTGCCCATGCAGGAACTGCTAGCACCAGTCTCAGCAGAAGTGCTCGTCGGAGTTAGGCTGATACTGAAAATTGATCCCCTGCTTTCCATTAAGGCCTTTCTGCCATTATGTAGCTTCCTAACTTAATTAATACCTTGAACTTCGAGTTCCCAGAACCTCATTGATTTGGGAAAATGTGCCCTCTAGGTTTACAGAATACAAATCACACCTGGCAATGTTTTTTATTAGCTCTTCACAGCCTCAAACTGTACCTTATGCCACGGGAGAAAGGGGAGTGATAAGTATGCATCTAGGCTAAGGAGATGGAAGAGAGCAGAGGTTTGGCTCATAGAAGTGGAGCTTGACCTTTCTCATGCTCCTGCTGTGTATGGACAGGTCCATGTCTCCCTCAGTGAGCAGTGCTTGTGGGGTGTTGGAGGACCAGACCTCCTTGCCAACAGCAGCTTTCTGTGGTGTTTTTTTCAGGCCCAGTAGTTTTGAAAATAATAATAGTTATCTAAAACACACAAAGGAAAAAAATGTCCTGAAAATACTTTAGAAAATGATCTCTGTCTGGGTTTCTAGAAAACCTGAAATAAAGATATGTGGTCTGTTCCTACTCATCCCAGGATATATAAGGCACCTTAGAGACTTCAAGATTATTATAGCCCCATAAATGCCAGTAAAGACTATGGAGCAAGTCAAATTTGTGAGAGAAGAAGAAGAGACCTGTGTAAACAGCTGTGGAAGACATCACCGTTTGCTGCATGGTTTTTTTCCAAGATGCAACTGACTGTGTCCATCTGGAAACTGAAAACTGAGGGTGTGAGAGGTCCCTGCATCCCCCAGCATCCTCCTGTCCCTGTCTAAAAGATGGCTTCTGACTGGGTGCTGTTCCCTGGCATCTGGCTGAGGAAGGCAGACTCTGCCCTGGAACTGTCTGATCCATGATCCAGATCCACCATGGAGAAACTCTCCCCGCATCTGGAAAAATCAGTGGTGCTTCCAAGGAATAAAGGAAAAGTAAATTATGCAACTTAAACTTCAGGTAATCATATTTTTGTCACTTAATTACAGCTATTCTGTAAGAAATCTCCTATGGTTGCCCTACTTTAAAAACCTTTGGCAGTA
The DNA here is from genome assembly GCA_033558185.1 of Dromococcyx pavoninus. Taxonomy (NCBI): domain Eukaryota; kingdom Metazoa; phylum Chordata; class Aves; order Cuculiformes; family Neomorphidae; genus Dromococcyx; species Dromococcyx pavoninus. The sequence goes on along the minus strand of JAUMJL010000481.1, from coordinate 625,704 downwards.
GTTTTATGAGGAAATTCATGTATATTAATGACATCAACTGAAACGATCAGTTAGATAAGGACATGTTAATTATATTACCATGAGCATCAGGCTGACCAAAAGGCCACACATCCATCTTCTGGAGACAGCAGTGGGTGCAAGGCCAGATTCTCTGGTCCTCCTGAGACCTGAGTGATTGGACTAGATCATAGCAGTACCCTCTGCAATGGGTTGTGGGGCACATGTGGCTGCGCTAGGGCAGCTGGCAGCACAAGGCAATGCCACAGGGATAAAGGCTTCTTCCAGGAGCTGTGCAGTCCTCCCCACACATTTTCTTGCTCCCAGGTAATTCAGTTTGATTTGGTGTTTAAGTGGGGACATGGTCTAATGTGCTCTCTTTGGTGTCTGAGTGGCACAGAAATTTCTCACTGTACTGGTTCCTATTGACTGCTTCTTTTCTTCTACATGTACATGGGGGGAAATAATGGAATTTGCTGCTGCATTTAATGTCCTGTGGTTTTAGTATAATCTCATAGACTCCATTTGTGATGTTTGGCTGGAGCCTAACAGGCCAGGGGATTTTTCTGAATGATGCAGACCTTCAGGCTTTTCTTCCAGCATGTTTTCAGTGTCCCCGGACCACCTTTCCGTCACCTTCTAGGACCATGCCTCTTATCATCTCCTACTGCTGACCTCCAGGCCTTCTCATAATAGCTCCTTTCACCTGTACTCAGTCATGGGCCCTCTCATGAGGGAGGGAGGTGAAACAAGTGCTGATCTCTTCTCTCCTGCAACCTATGATAGGACTGGGGGGAATGGCAGGAAGATGTGCCAGGGGAGGTTTAGACTGGATGTTAGGAAGAGGTTCTTCACACAGTGGGTGTTGGAGCACTGGAACAGCTCCCCAGGGAAGCAATCATGGCACCCAATCTGCCAGCATTCAAGAAGCATTTGGACAATGCCCTCAGTCACATGGTGTGAATGTTGCGGTTGTCCTATGTAGGGATAGGAGTTGGACTCGATGATTCTTTTGGGTCACTTCCAACTCGGGTAATTGTATGATTTTATGATGGACAGCATCAATCCCTCTCTCCCAGATCCAGACCTTTCTTCTTTAAGATTAGTGACTACTCACATACCACACACATATAAACCAGCCATTGAGACCAAGGAACTACAGTGGATCACGCAGTGGAAGACAAGATCACACTGGAGGTGATAATGTCTGAAGTCCCATGGTCCATGATACAGTTATCTCAGGCTGATTTTAAGGTCTTTAATGCTAGGGTTTCCTCTGATACCCTTTGCTAGAGGTACTGTAGGCTGACAATTGGCCTGAAAATATATTCTCTGTTAGTTTCATCCCATTTCTCCTAGTAATTTCTGTCTTCTACCAGTGTAAACAAATGTCTCACATCTCTTGTGTTTATACCCTTCCAATATATTTATATGCTGTTATGCCCCTTAAACATATTTTTCAAGCTGATGCAACTTCCAGGTTTTCATGGCTAAGTAAGAAATGAATGATGACTGAGAACAAAGCCTCCTATTATGGAGTAAACTGAAGCATGTGCTAATTACTGCACACAGACATTATGATGGAAGAGGGTTGTTACATGACAGAAACACAGTCTCCTGTAGCCCCACACGCCTGAAAAAGGAAGAGACATGAGGAGAACGTCCTGGTGACTTCTGCATGGAGGATGAGCATTCAGACCAGTATGCTTTAAGGGAGCCGATGAACTACAAATGACAGGCAGTAAGACAGGTATTTGAAATGTGATACGGCCAGTACAGTGAGGAAGAGGAAAAAAAAATGTCTTTTTGTAAAATTGCACCAATATGAGAAAATATATTACTGCTTCTCCAGTAAAGCACCCTGAAAAATAAATTTTCTCCTCCTCTAACAAAGTGTTCTGTGGCTATGGCTACTGATGTCTCCAGCATCTACTCTATTCACAGGTGTGATTTTCCCATCACATCTTCCCTTGAAGGGAGGGACTTTGAACTGTCTGTTTCTCACCCCGGAGAGCAGTATCTGCAAAGCGAAAAGGAGCCCCAGTTCCAATACAAAGAAACTTCTTTTACTGTTTTTATACTTGTGCTCAGGACAATACCGATGGGAGCAGCTGATGATGATATGGATACAGACCAGCAGCCAGCGAGCAGAGAAGGAGGTGCTGCGGCGGGGCTGGAGGAGGCAACCCCAGTTCCCACTACCACCGGCACCCCCAGCCCTCCCGCAGTTCCTCTCCCCTCCCCTGCCCACAGCAGGAGCAGCAAGGGGCAGAACCAGCCCAGAAAGAACCTGCGCCTGGCGCCAGCAGGGATTTCCTCCTCTTTGTCAGATATTGACTTGGATTTGAGAGAGTTCATGTAGGCTTCCTCAGGCTCTGTACACCCACTGAGGATGCCGAAGATGAAGGAGGCAGAGACAAGCAGAGGCAATGGTGGGCACTGCAGATAGCAAACACAGAGGGCATGGACACAGTACCAGGGCTCAGTTTTCTTTACGCATACACAAGAACAAGCTTGTGTTCGTCTGATGTACAGTCAGAAAGGAGGAAAGATGTACAGATTCAAAATTAAAATTGAAAAAACAATCCACACTCAACGCAAATGGTAAAATTACCAGGTAACAGGAAGAACTGAATGCAAACTACTTAACAACATAGTTACGTTTTTAGCGTGTGATGGCAGCATACCAAACTATTAACGTTTCAAGTAAAAGGATATTGACAGAGGAAAGAGAGGCAAGTATTCGCAGCCATAGAAGAAAGGCTGTCTCCACTGCTGATAAACCAAATCCTGTCTCTGAGAAGGCTCTGAGGTTACTATTTGATTTCCTGTTTTTTGGGAAATCTCCTGTACGAAACAAGGCAGGCATGCTTCATCTGAGGGCAGCTTTATGCAGACTACAGCACTACCACACTAGTCACGTCTGGGTGCAGGGTAGCACCAGCCCTCACCCTAAGCTCCCCTGCAAGGCAGGCTTCAGCTGGGAGAAAAAGATTTGTCGTATGCCATGAGCAATTGCAGAGCAAGCATTTGGGGAAAACCACCCAAATCCCTCAGTACAACTTTTGCGTATGCACTGGGATTTAGCTATGGAACGGCTGAGAAGCTACCATGCCAACAGGCAACTCCCCTTGGCAGGCTCTGTGCATGGTCTGCCAGTGCTGCGGGGGACAGACGGGCATCCTGGCACCTCTGGCAGGGCATGGTTCTTCAAAGGCCAGTTATGCCATGTCTGTAGCCTCGCACCACAGACTCTCTCAGCCTCGGGGTACTTCAGCTCACCATGCCAGTTGCATATCCGTGTCCACCTCTTTGGAGAACGTGGCAGTGCATGGCACCTGGTCCCCTGGGGTGTGTTCTGACTTCAGGTGGGATGCTCTGAACTCAGCCAAAGGCTTCTGCTTCTCAGTCGGCATGTCTGCCAGCTTGCTGCTGCCAGTCCCTACCTCATAATTTCTTCTTTTATGGGCAACTGCCAAGAAAAATAGTATCTTAAATGTCTTGTATAGTTCTTCTTGGCTTTGTTATTAACATTATTATTTACTGCCTTTCAGTGCTGTCTGCATTTCCCCCCTAGGAGATGACTGTCCTGAACTCTGTTACCTTTCATAAACAGGAAAGAACACTGACCTTATGAAATTTCTGTGTTGACTAATTTGTAGAAAGTTATTGTGACCATTTAAGCATAACATTTTCAGAACAACCTTTTCTCACTTTTGATTTCTGTTCTTTGAACTGGTTTTCTTAGTCAATCACCAACATTACTAGTTCACCAAGAACAAAAAGTCCTTCGGTCAACAGCCTATTCACAAAAAGTACAACTAATTTTTAATATATGGCAAGTTCTATAATCAAAAATCACACATTCACAGAATCACAGACTGTTTGAGGTTGATAGAGACCTCTGGGCCTTATCTGATCCAACACCTCTGATCTATCTAATTAGAAGAATTAGATAGACATATTTCTCAAAGAAGGTCCATTCATAATTTTTAATTTAGGGTGACTTATTTGTGGGTTTGTGGACAAAATAAGTTTGTTCCATTGAGTAGTTTACAATTTATTTTGCTCCTTCTGACTCTGGTCGTTGATGAGGGTCCCTGCAGCCTCAGGGAAATGGGTATCGTGTCCCTCTGTTGATGGTGAGCAGATCCTATCCCAGGGCTGGGGAGCAGATGGGTGGGGGTGGAGGGGTGTGGTTCAGCCTGGGCTGTCCACAGCTCCCTATCTGGCGTGATGCAGATGTGCCCGTGCCGTGCACATCTGCCTCCCATGGTCTCTGCTGTCTCAGGGAATGCCCCAATAGCAGATCGTGGGGTCCTGGTGGTAAGACGATTTGGGCCACCACTCCCTGAGTGGGTGGGGCCCGATTGGGCTGACACTCATCGTTAGCAATAGACATATTCAAGGGTTATTTGGCATTTAAACATGATGTTTTCACTGTTGGATGATTTGCTTCAGAGCCCGTCATAGCAACTCTCACTCTTTAAATGCTTTTCTTTGGCAAATAAGGAGACTGTCAAACAATTATTTTGTTTTCAGTACAACTAGTAGTTCAAATAATTTGTTGAAACTCCACATTTCTTATATCAGTTGACATCTGATGTAAGTTTTTACCCATTCATAGGCTTGGCTTTATTTTTTCTGATAATATTCTGCCTTTTTATGTTACTCAGAAGATCCTTTCTAGCCATTGCAGGTGGTCCCCTTCCTGCTGGGACAGAGAACAAGGCAGGTGTGCAGGGTTCACGATCTCAGACACTCAGGTCAGGGTAAAACTTGTCCCCCATGCCCTGATGGATCTATAAACTGCTTGTTTCGTTCAAACACCTGAGACATGTCAAGAGATTATTCTTCCCTTATCTTTTAAATCCTCCTACCTACAGAAAGCGACAGCTGCTGATGAAATGACAATATGAGCCAATCAGTGATCACTGCAGGCTGTCAGTTGGGGTAACTGGAGGGCCTGGAAGGTTTTGATTACAATTTGAAATTATTTTATATGGGAAAACAGTGAGTCATTGGGTTATAATATCAACTGACAAATGCAACCACATCACTTCACATTTGTTTCCCGTTAACTAACTCTTTGCCTTTCTTCCTTTTAATGTCACATACACTTTTGGAGTCATGTATCAGTTTAGATCTTTACACTTCCTGGGGATGAGGTACTCCCGATGTTTTCTTTCTGCAGAGCAACAAATACAAAGGGTCACCAACTGACACCACTATCTGCAAACTATAATACACTAGTTTGATTTGATCTCTGAGAAAATGGATAAGCATGAATGCACATGACATCCAGATTCCCTCTGTTGTCAAATACATCCAGAACATGGTGCAGTTTGAATTATCAGAAGGATAAAAGCATACCAGGCTAGTCAACCTCACCATAAATTCTATATTTTTCAAAGTTTAATAAAGTAACCTTTTATGATATCTCATTCAGACATCCAGGGATGCTTCTGGAAATCAGCAAACACTGCTTCAGCAGTCAGCTCTTGTCCTAGCAATGCACCTCTGCCTGTGATGGGGTTGAAGGTTAGGGAGAGCCTGCATCAGTGGATAAGTGCAGGATGGTCTGGCCAGATGGCATGCAGCCAGGCTTTCATCCCAGCAGGATGAGGAAAAGCTTCTAACTCCAGGGGTATTTCCAAAAGGCTGCAATGGTAGTGACCACTGTGATGGTCACCTTTCTCAGACCACACTACTATGGAAAGGGTTTCTGTAGCGGGGCTCTTTTTATTTGAAAATTTGGTATAGACATCAAAAATTTTTCCCTAGATACAAGTATTGCTCGTTTCTGTTCTGTTACAGCAAGCTTCTGTTCTCTACTTCTGGCTAGGAGAAACCTGAAGATTTTAAGGATATTTATCTGGTTTCTTCAGTTTTCCAAGAGAAGGATTTTTATTATATAGTAAGCTAAGCTCAGGGGGCTTTGGAAATGAGCACTATTTGAGCCTTCACAATACTCCTGTTGCTTAGAGTGCCCATCCCTTTATTTTTCACTTGTGATTCTTTAGCTAACATGACATTAATTGTGATTGGAAAATGATTGAGCCTGTAAATTGTGAGACTGTTCTCACTTAACAACATAGCAAGTATTACTTTGATTACATTGCTCTCTCCTTTCATTACTGAACAACTTTAAGCTTAAAAAGAACTTAGAAGTGAATAATATTTGCATTGAGAGACTCTTTCCTGCACACAAGTCAATAGATGTATGAAAGACAAACCTGCTCTTATGCACAGCCAGAGCACTGTCTCCTCTGTGATTGCTTTTCAAGAAATAAAAGTAAGGATCCACTCTCAAAGACGAAGTACAGTGTTTTCCACCAATCTACCCATTAGGACTCTTCTGTTTGCCCATCTAACATAAAACATCTTTCTTTTGAAATTATTTCAAGGGAAAGTAAATTTTAAAAAAAAAAAAGGCATTGAAGGAGAAAGGCATTGTGGAGGTGCCACACCTGGGGATAAAGCTGGACACAAGCACTATGACCTGAGGGCAGAGGATGGATGTTTTCCTTTCTGGAAAAGAGTGCTGCCTCCCTGTTTCTACTAAACACCTGGGGAGAAGAGTTCCCCTCTAGTGCAAAGTAACTTCCCTACTAAGAAACACCGTTTGTAATAGTTGTGGAAATATGCTGATTTAACCTCTTAGAGGTATCTTAATCCTTGTACTTTATGCAGGACCCTATTTAATTTGCTTCTAAAACCCCAGTATGAGATTCAAGACAGGCTGTGCTGCTACAGCTTTCTCACCTTCTGGAAGGATGCTTATCCCTAGCTGGTGTTGACCTGCAGGTCTTGATGCAAGAAGACAGAATCAAACAATGATGAAGAAGAATCAATTAGAGAACTTTTGTTTAATTATTTTCTTTCTTAACTATGTTATTCGCTTTTCTTCATGTTCATCACATTTTCAAACAGTCACCAATCAGTACAGAAAGGCTGACAAGGCAGCTCCAGCTGGCTAGCATGGAAACATATTCCCAGGGTTCCTCCTCGTACTGTAATTAGTGCAGATTATGTGTTTTGATGAATGTTATAGGGATTATGAAGTGCATTTGAGGCATTTTTTTAACACCATATGACAATCCTGTAGATCCATTTTATGCTTTCTTTATCATTGTTAAACTAATAGCATATGTGCATGTCATCACCTGTGCAGAGAGCTCTCCTTTAAAGTATGTATTTAAAAAGAATGTTGATTTTAGAATAAGATCCAATAGTCTTTTCTGTTTCTCCAGATAACATGAGAAGCTCATTTGAAGAGATGTGGATCCACCTCTGCAGGTTGCAGAGAGGGCTACTTGCTATTTTTAAACTAATTAATGTTAGATAACCACAATAATTTACTCTCCAGAGGGTAAAAATCAGTACAGCTGTATTTAGCTACAGAGCACTCTGCCAATTTACATCAGGTGACAAGACAATATATTGCGTGTATATGAATCTGATTTCTTAAAATTATTTTTTGTATTAGTGGTTACAATGTCAGCAAAGGAGAGGGTCTCAGGGGAGGACATTCCTCTAAAGAAGTGCTGCTTTATTGTCTTGGTTTGCAATGCATAATGTAGACTAGAGACTGCTTTTTACAAGATGCATATTTCTGCCTTGTCCTTAGTATGGTGAAAAAATCTTTGTAATACTATAGAGTTCATAACTCAGTACCTTGAGCTTATCTGCCTTATCTTTACTCATTTCAAAGACAGTAGAGCAGAAATCTGCATGTCCAAAGCCAGTGCAATTCTACCACTTGTTGCTTTTTAGCACAAGTACCCCTTAAAATAGAAATAATAAAAAATTATTATATGTCAAGCTAAGAGTGAGAGTCCTCATGAGAGCTTTTGACATATTTGAGTGTATCTACTTAGGCAACCTTCTGGTAAAGTAGTCTGCATAGCTCTTCTTAGTGTCTCCGTTACTCAAGGTAGGCTTTGCAAGAAAAGGCTGGTTCAAAAATAGATCATGGATCTGTGCTTCAGTGGTCTTTCCAAAAAGAAGAGTAGAACCTCTGATACCCACTGCAGACAATAAAGGAGGTGCACCATATGAACAAACAGCCCGTATAATCACCTCTGGCAGTGTGGAATCAGCCTCCTTAAACCTCTTGTTGTCCAGGCCCTGGAGTCTGGCACCTGTGACAGGTCATCCCCCAAACTCATCTTGGGCAAAAAAGATAAGCATACCAAGAACCAGAGCACAGTTTCACAGTCAAATTAGTAGTTAAACCAAGTCTGGGGTAACATACAGAGAAATTAAAAAATACATTTCCAAACAATGAAAAAAATAATAGTAACAACCCCCTTTCATTTAAATTCACTTATAGGTTAAGCTAATAAATGAAAAACATAATTAAAAATCGAATAATAGTCAATTATTTGGATAACTCAAGTTAAATTATGTTTTCATATAAAATCTTAGCTCTGATGCAAACACAATTCTCTTGTTTTCTCTGGAATGCGAAAACATAAACACATGATCAATCATTTCTCAGCCATATTTTACTTCATTGCAAACTGAGGAAAACTTGTCAAAACCAATGTTGTTATTAATGCCTACTTTTGGCATTCTCCTCTGAAAGTCTACTTATCTCCAGAGCCTGGAGATGCCCACATGATAGTGAAAGGAGGGATTGTTGCTCATATAAATTTAATTTGCTAATCCTGAACACCCTAACAAGAAATAAGCAGCAGTGGGAAATTGTGGTGGTGTGGAACTTACCATAGGCTGCAAAACCCAGGCATGGATCTGAATAAACGCTCTCATGGCTGGCTTGCGCTGTACCTGGCACTGCCATGATGCACACAGTTCTCAGCTGAATTTAAATTAAGTTAGTTCAGTTTTTCTCATGAACTCTAGGCACATGGTCACCTGCAAGGCATTAAGAGTTCAGAAATTTTGGGGCTGTCACTTTACCACAGATACCAGAGTCTGCCAAATGTCTACTTGGAAGTAATCAGGGTTTTTTTAAATTGCTTATAAAAATTAATAACTCATCTTTTAAGTCCTGGTTTTACGGTGTGCACAAATGCAGTTGAAGCAGTAAGTACAGCATGACATTAGCAATTGTAAGTAAAGATCCCTTTTTTTTCAACATTTATAGTGAAAGATCTTTTCTTATTAAAACAAAAAAAAAATCAAAGAACTATATTTTCCTGGATTTTAAAGAAGTAAACTCAAGTAATTATTCACATACATTATTAAATGTCACAGTTAATCATCTACATACTATGAAGAGGAAGAGACATCAGCTCATGGAAGAAACTTTGGGCTGTTTTCATACTTGCTGAATTCTCCTTCTTCAATGTGATGTCTGAATAAATTCATGCACAACATTTTGAATAAAGGTAGAATTTTATTGATGTCTATTTGACTATGAGTTTAACTGAAATGCTTCTTATACCACCATGTGTGGTAATTCAACCAGCAAAACCCTCTTATGCGCTCTTAAATGATACCAAATTAGATTACATATCACATTTTAAACATGATATATACTAACGCTAAAGAATTTGTATTGTTTTACCAATTCACTACGTCAGAGCTTGTGGGTATTTTTATGCCCAACAAGTACTCCAGCACGGACAGTTTTAATGAAAAATCAGTCTTTAAAACCAAGAAACAAGGCCAAATATCCAAGGAGAAACTGTCTAGATCCTTTGGAGAGGAAGAATAAAACAGGCCTTCAAAGTTTTCTGTCAAGTGCTTTTTTACTTCTGGTAGTACCTAAGGGATAATCAGAGTGGCAAAGTGTTTTATTTATTATATTTATTTCCTAGTTAATGTATTGTTATTACTACTTCGAATTTCGCATGCTAAACTCTACCTTAACAGGAAATCAAAAAAATGTAATAAAATAAGAGCTAGAGCAAAATCTTAGAGATTAGCATATAATATTAGGGTATTTTCTAATAAAAATATAGCATTTATTTAATTTCCAGTTACTACTTTTCTGCTATTTCAAGTCCATCTGTGTAAGAGGATACAAACTGTTTTCACCCTGGCACAGGTGTAGGTCTAAAGCCAGACAGCTGTGGAGCTGCAACAACGGAGGATCCAACAGGGTTCCTGATAGGGATTTCACAGGAATGGTTTCCAAGTTATGCAGACTTCACCAAGACAATGATGTACCATGTTCTCCTAAAATGAGGTAAGTTTTAAAACCGAATACTCCACGATTTGTGGGTGTATTCAGTCTCTTTGAAGGTAAGAGGTGATTCAGGGGTGGTGGAAATACAGAAGGAGGCTGTGGAATCAGAAGCCTCTGAGTTGTCTCGATGGAAGCAAAGGACAGAAGCAGAAGAGTCTAGAATTATTATTTTCTGAAGTCAGTATCACCTCTGAAAAAAATTATGTCCTGAGAGACCACAGATACCAAATCACAAGTGTGTTTTGCTGAGGACAGTACATTCACATGAGGAACTTCATTCTAAGGGACATAATTTGGAAATCTCCTGGTGCTGGTACAGCTCTAGGCAATTCTAATACCCCTGAGCAGAAGAGACATTTTTCCATGTAATGGAGGGAAAGTTTGTATCAGGCGTCTTTTATCAATTAAAGAGAAGTTTACACTGCCACCAGAAACTGGTGCTTGTATTCAAGTGATCACAGCCTGCTTGCAATAAGAAATGTTATTAAAAGGATATCTAGACTTCATAATGTAAACAAATTGTTAAAACTGAAAAGTTATGAAACATTTTATACAAACATCCTGAAGTACTTTGAAAGGTCATTATATGTTGTTATGAAGGAAGGCGGCTGTACTGCATAAAGAGACTTCCACTGACCTATAGGAAAACTGCAGACATTTGTATGAAAAACAAATGGAATAAGGGAAAGTAAGTAGTGATGAATATGCATGAGGGGCAGAAAATCAGAATAATATTAGAGGAAGTGAAGGACAGAAGAAAAATCAGTATCTAGCAGGAGTCAGAACAATAAAATAAGATTTTCTAATGAATATTGTAAATAAAAATAATTCCAGGTATGGCATTAGTGCATTTTGAGGAGGAAATGGATAGATTTTCAAGTAAAAAAGGCAGAAAAGCCCAGTAACTATGGCGGGTCTATACCTGGAAGTCAGTCAGATGTTACAGCAATGCTACAGCCATACCATAGGAGGAAAAAACACTTCTCATTCCAGTATTAACTCAGGACATACATTAGACACATGCTACTAAGTCTGATCTTTAAAAGCCAGAACCTCCAAATAAATCAAAATACTGTAAAACAACTGACTGCAGGGCTCTCTGGACCGTCAGAGCTCCCTTGAGACTGCACAGCTCAGGTTGTGTCAGCATGCAAAGGGAGCACAGAGCTCTCAGATTGCCAGCGGTGTCAGGAAAATAATGGGACAGATGATAAGGGACTCAATTAATAAGTTGAGGAAGGATAATATAAACAATGCCAATCAAGTACAATGTACTGGTAATAGATCCTGTCAAACCAAATTGACATCTTCTTTTAATGAGATTATGAGCCTTGTTGGTAAAGGTAATAGTGTTGTTGTAATGGATGTCTGTACAGCATTTGAATTGGTACCGCATAATATTTTAATTAAGAAACCAGAATAATATAAAGTGCACATAATAAACATGCAGTGCATTAACAGCAAGCTAACTGGCGGTTCTCAACGCGTGACTGTGTGCTTTCCAAATGAGATGCTTTAACTCCAGATGCCATGTCTTGGTCAGTACAACAGGTCGCATCAGCTGCTGAGAATGGTCCTTCCCAGCCTCCTGATCTCTGTATCACAGTGTTTGGAAAATGTTTTTAAACTCCAGGTAGTTGCAGAAATTATTTACAGAGGACTGTGCTCTTTCTATCTCAGAGGTCATTACTGGAACAGAGCTTTCTTTTTTTTTCCCAAGAAGTATGTGTTCTCTGCTTCCTGTTGTTGAAACTGCATTATCCTAAGCCCGGCGGGATTTGTGATGTATATTACCTGTTGATATTAACAGTGGAGAATCCATTTTTTCATTCTTTCAGGCTTTACTCTACAGATCCTTTTATGTCACAGTCATGTAAACCAGACCACCAGATGATGTTGTGGAAGCAGAGATGGGATTCTGGAAGAAGACAAGTAGACCAGGACAGAGGATGCGAGTACTGTACCCTAGGACTGTTTTCTTGTTCTGCCTCCAGCGCAATTTCTCCATGTTCTCTTTGATCTTGGCAGTTTACCACTTATCTTGACACTTGAACTCCTGACAGTCTGGAGTCTTCAGTATCTCGGTACTCAGCATCTGCGTCTTCTCTCAGGCATTTCTGACTTGCTCCCTTGGTCAGGAACCAAGTATTCCCTCAATTTCCTGCCAGTCTGCAATGCCCTTTGTGGGGACATCAGTAAGAGGGACATTGTTAGGGTAGGAATGTTAGTGTTAGTTTAGTTAGCAGTGCTACATGTTCAGTATTGGTGGCTTCCCACCTATGGGATTATTACTGGACAGCAGAACACATGCCTGAAAACCCCACAAATGCCAGATTGGTTGGTGCAATGATCATAGCCTTCAACTTGCTTTAGAAGTGTGAGATAGAAATCAATGCTGGAGAGAGCACAGGCTCTGCTGGTTACTGAGAAAGGCAGGTAAAAGGGGGAGTTGTGTTCTTCTTGAGAGAAAAATCTAACAGAATATAAAAAGAATACAACAGAAAGGAACGTGAAATAAATGACAGTGTGGCTGATTTTTCTCTATTTGTTTTATTTTGTCTTGTTTTAAGCAGTGACCCTTATCAGACAGCATTACATTAACCATGAAAGGTATTGAATGCAGACAAGTCTCACACAGTTATTTTGATAGTGTACAATATCCTTAATAACATATTCATTTAGAATTTGATTGATGTTGATTGGCTAGATGTTTTCAGACGATGAGTATGAATTTGAATCTATTATTATGGCAATGCATTAGATATACCCCAGACTTCTCTTTCTCCATTTCTGAATGCTTTTTTAAAAAATATACGTACAGTCTTGCACACAAATACTGGTGTCAATGCTCAGTACCTGAGCAGTCCTACAGACTTCAAGAGAAACACACAAATAGCAAAGTTCATGAGAGAACTAGCTCTTTTGCAAAATAGCAAATAGACAGGGATATGTGGGAAGTCTTCTGAATATGCAGGACGTCTTCATTACAACTACAGCACATGACACCCTGCAATAAAATAAGAGTGCTGTCCCTTAGCATGGTGCTACAAAAGGTGGGTATGAAACAGGAATGCTTGTTGCTGTAAAAGGCATTAAATATGTGCCACTTTTCACCAAAATACAATTTACAGTACTTTGGTGCAATAAAAAGAGTCAGCCCAGAGTTTCTAAAATATGAGTAGTAATCCAGCCTCAGCATTTGAGTGTCCACCTCCACAGTGGCTGATTTGCAGAGGCATTTCTGGAAATCTGAAGTAACTTCAAGCTTGGCATCTAAAATCTGGAATAACCCAAACCACAGCTTACCTTCATAAATGTTGTCCTTGCAGTCTGCGGCAAAAAAAAGGCACAGTGTGAAGGCCTAATTTTCTGAATGACAGCATAAGTCATGACTGGAGGCAGTTGTTTAATTAAAGCTATGCCAATAAATGACTTTTCAGTGTTCTGGCAGTTCCAAGAAATCTAGAAGTCATTTCAGGTCAAAAAAATTGGTTCATTTAACCATTTGATGCTCTTATATATGTTTTGCTACTGCTCTAAGTATTCTTTAAGCTTTTGCCTCTGAAACTAAAGGATGTATCGAGAGGCATTTCTTAATCCAAATAATGAAAATACAAGACGTAATTACTTAAAATCATAAATCTCACACATACTGGTGACTCTGAAAATTAAGTTTTTTGGTCTAATTTTATATTTTACTAATGTAAAAATTCAGAAAACTGGAACAAGTTCATGGGCATTTCATCATCTCCAATGTTTCTTTCTCCGACAAAACCTCAAACGTGCCCATTTCCAGCCAGCAACAAGTACATGGAGCAGGATCGTGAATGAGGCTAAACCAGAGCCTGAATGAACTATGGCTTCTGCCACTCATTTGCAGAAGGGGAGGTCATAGAGAGTCTTGCCAGGCAAATAGATTGTGATCAATAAGTTGAAACAAATGACTTTTTAGAAAGAAAACTGTGTGAGGGCTTCAACTTGATATATTGAAAGTAATTAAAGAAATGACAGCAAATTCTGGAATCCCTTAATGCGTCAGTGATGTAGTTGGCTCTAGTGCATGTTCACCCACCACCCCCCTACCTTCTTTTCCTGCAGTGGGGCAGGAAATAGCTGCAGCCAAAAATGGTGTTTGACCTACGCAGTAAAGGCCTTATCATGAAAATAAGTCAAGATAAAGCACATTCTGTGAAGTTGAAACTGATTGGCAACCTCATTGCATCTGATGCAGAGAATACTAGAAGTGGGAGTGAGATCCTGAGTGCTCTCTGCTGGAGGCCTCCTTGCCTGGCAGATGGGATGAGGACACCCAGGTCTGGTGCATCCCGTCTTGCAGGGTCCAGACCTGCCTTTCAAACCTCTTCTTCCCATGTAAGCGCATTTCTGCTGGTGTCAATTATGACTATGCTTTAAAGAATAAAATGGAAACAATGCAGATTATCATATAAAAATTGAACAGATAGAGGACCTATATTTAGAAAACAAATAAAGAGGGTAGGGAAAGAGGTGCTTCCATTTGAAAGGAGATATTTTTGTGATGTCAGGCTTAGGAGTTCTTTGTGTCCCTGGGCAAATACAGTGGCCAGTTAATGTCAATTGCCTGCACTGACTAAAAACTGATTTTGAGATAAATAGTAAATTCCACACATCACAGAGACGATGATAACGCCTCTGGAGAAAGGTCAAAGTGGGCAGGACTCACGTGTGACCTCAATAAATGTCTTGTAATGAAACTGTTGGTTTAGAGCTGTCACATTTCCAGGCTCAGTTGAACAGTTTACTGCCTCGCAGCTTCCCAATGTACTGGAGGAAGCAGGAGGAATTCCCAAATAATACACTATTCATTTCTTCCTGACATCGCAGCGCAATGTTTAGTGATCTGTCATTCTCCTATTACAGAGCATTATGATATTCTACCCAGGCAGGCTTCCCTTTGCCTGTTATTTAGAGTGGACTTCTGTCCTCTGCTTCTCATAAAAAGGCTTAAAAGAAGCTGCAGTACTATATTTAGAGCCAGCCCTCCTCCCAGCACCTTCTTCACACATGAAAGCACAGTATGATTTGAAGAAAAGTGTTTTCATTTTAAACAGTTTCAGAACCAGGGTTACCAAAATGTGATATCATTTTACTCCATAACGACAGAACTGTGCCTGCTGCTTCTGCTGATATTGGTTTCTCTGGGTTTTGTACCACCACTGGACATGTGAAAAGTGAGGGGCTAACAGTCAGGCTTCTTGACATAGAACTGCCACTAAATCAAAAGGAAGGAAGAGTGGAAGAAAATCAGAATTAGAAAAACAAGAATTGCATTGCTGGTGGAGAATTATCAATTATGCACTGAGTTTCTGCTAACTACAGTGGATTACTTAATATTTTTCCGATCAGTGATAGACCTCACCTCCAAGAAACTCTGCTCCATCAGAAGAGCAGACGTGTTTTCATTGACTTTTAAGTAATGCTGAATAATTTACAGAAATTATATGCGTTGCTATAAATAGATGTCATATCTTTCTAACATTCAAAGGCTCAATTTTTAAGAGCTTCACACTTCTTTTCCTCCAAAAATCGGTGATTTCAAGGTAAAATTTTGTTTCCTGTACACATTAAATGGACTCATTCCCTATCAACTAGTTCGCTCGTGGCTACAGGCTAACCAAAATTATTCTATTTTCACCCTAATTCAGCAAAACTATTTTTCATATACTTAAGTCAGACTGACTTCAGTGGACACTAAGCATTAGCTTAAATTATTAAAGCATATAAGTCATAGACTGAAATGAAACCCTACTCAGACAAAGGAGTTGTTTAAGAGGCACTCCCATGAGCCACTCAGTTATGGTAAGAATCGGGGCAACTCTGCCTATGTCATGGAAATAAAACTTTTGTTTCATGTTGTTTTGTAATGGTGGGCTTTTTGTTCTATTTAGAAAAAGGTGAAGCACAGAGAGATGTAAAAAGAGGTCTGAGAGATGAGGTCACAAGGCTAGTTTTGTGAGGTAGTCAACCAGTGTTGCAGAACAAAGAACTTTTAGCAGGAATTAAATGTAGAACCAGAAAGCAACCCAAAAGGTGAATGCTGAATTTGTGGTATGTGACAGAAATGTGATTTCTCAATATAAGGATAAATAAAATTTTAGAAAATTTCAGTATTTCTGAAACGTATCATTATCAACCACATATATTTCATGTTTTATGAAATCACATATATTGGATGCATGTGCTCCAACAGCTAACACAAACATTTTTTTACTGTTTGTATTTTTTACATATTCACATGATGATAGCTTTGAAAATATCATTGCAAAGTCATATGTCTTTACTACATCTAACTTAAAATTGCACCTAAAGGAATGACTGCAAAAGATTGATGTGACAAGCACTTGTGGGAAGAATATGAAAAGTGATATCCTTGCCTATATCCAACGTGCCTGTTTTTATGGAGGATGTCATAAATACCTTTTGGAGTTGCTGGTTTTGCTGCACAGGCTGCTGTTCCTGGGCCACACAAAATGGATTTACCTTACATCCCATTGGTACTCACTCCACAACACCTTTGTAACAAAAGCTGATGAGACAAGAAGTCTGTGGCTGTACCCTAGTCCCAGAGGTTACAGCTGTAGCAATGATTCTGATTGTGACTGAGGTCTTGTGAGAAACCTGCAATTATTCAGGAAAAATGGCTGTAGCTGGAGAACATGCACTCTTCAGTGCTTCATGACTAAAAGATAGCAACAGTGAAACTCAGTGGGAATTTGGCAGAAGTTATCCCACGTGGTGAGATTTTTTCTGAGATGATCTGACATATGATCACGGAAAACAAGAAAAATTACCTTGGCCAGCTTGTAACGTCAAGGCTTTCTGGTAACACAGACACAGTCACGATATTACACTCAAGGCACCTCTCTTGCTTATGGCCAAAACCTCTGATGAAATCTCTTTTCCTGCAGGTATGTTTCTGGTGTATGCTGCCTGTCATTGTCCAAGATTTCATTGCAACAAAAGAAATCAATACTCTGGCAAAGACGTAATTATAACATTTATAATTATACCTACATGCCAGAAACACAGACACACACACTGACAGTGGCTGCCTGCTGTTGAGGTACCAGATTTGTTCTCTTGCCCCAGCTGAAGCCTTGAGCCCAAATGCTGTCCCTAACCTGTCTCATCCAACTTTATTAACAGGAATCAGAACCAACAGGAACGTTGCCAGGCTCTGGAGAAGATGACTACAATGAACACCACTTGTGGCAATCATGTCATTTTCAATCCATTGGTATAAGCTGTTTACTCTTAAACCTCTCAGATACTCTCAAGGAAGGAACTTCTCACCCATAACATTTTTTCCTCACGATGCCTCAGGTTTCCATGTTCCCATAAACACTCTCTGATCACCCCTTTGTTGTTTGTTCAGCAGGTCCCTGCCCATGCCCGGCTCCTGGAGGTCTGGGTTCACTGCTTTCACCTGCATCCCACACTGCCTGAGGACCGCACAGCCAGCAGAGCATCCTTGGGATTGCCATTAGCTTTCTCTACATGATCATTTACTCAGAGGGACCTAATATTAGTAAGACATTGTGACTCTGGCCATGACGGGCTCCTTCAAGAATTACCAGTGCAACAGGAGCGTCTGCCTTATGTAAGATCCAGATGACCAGCAGATTTGTCAACAAACTGAGCACCATGCAGGACACTCGGTGCTAAACAGCCATTCATAGTGGCCTCTCTAGAGCCTGCTGCTAGTGCATCATCACAGCTTTTGTTTTCAGTGTTTAACAGTTCACATTCAAAGCCATATATACATTAAATCATAGTCTTCAAAGACACATGGCAATTGATGTATGGGAAATGCAGCAGGTTCTGCTACTGGATTGGACAGAGAGGTGATTTCCCTCCTGGGGTACAGTTACTCTGTGGACGTGCAGAGCCATGACCCTGCTTTCTGTGGGATCAATATCCACCTACTGAGCTGTGTCATGTGCACAGACACTATTTTTCGTGCCATCTTTAGTTCTTTCCTCTTCCCCACTGACACAGGCTAATGCAGGAGGCTACTAAATAAAGACCTTACATTTATTTATATTTCAGTGTCCAAACACGACAGCCCAAACCCTAAAATTTTTACCTTTAACATGAAAAAAAATTGACTGCTCAGTAATAGGCAGATTAAAATGACTTCTCAGCAATAGACAGAAAGGAACCTGAGTTTTTCTGCAGTGGATGTTCTGATTGTATGTTCATATTACAAGCAGCAGTACTTTGTCACAAATTCATTTTCCAAAGCATATATTCACTACCTATATATTGATCTTAAATTTAATCTGCTCAATCTAAGACAGTCTAATTTTATAAAGTTAAGGGGCTGAAAAAAGAGAAATAATACAAAAACCAACTTCAAAGGTTGTGTGAGTTAACTAAATCCATCTCACACTTGAACTTACAACTTCATTTAGCTCCTAGACATGTAATGTCAGTTCGACCTCAATTAAACCCACTTATTCCTATTACATTTCACCTCTGAATTTGGCTCTTTGTTTTATAGTGCAAGTTGATATATTATAAAGAATAATTCTGATTATTCTCTGTATGTGCTGATGTATTAAAGATGACATATGGCCTGGTGGAGGGTGTTTGGAGGAAAAGGGCCAGCTGTGGGGAATCTGGAAAAACTCTCTCTATTGTTAAGCGCCATTTTCTCAGCCAAGTTACAAAGCCCAGATGTGCTGCTCTGACTTTAAATGAGGGAAGCAACTACTGCAAACTCAAATGCTGTCTTAGAGACATAGTTGGAGCATTCTTCATGGTGGCAAACATCTGCCAAACTTCATGTCTTCCATTGGTTGCAGTACCAGGTGTACACTGGACAGGTGTATACTCAATGTTCTTATTCAAACTGGTACCGAAACCCAGCAGTCCGCTTTTCTTAGGTCTCCAGGGCTGTGCTGCTTTAATGCATTTCACATCCATCTGCTTTCACAAATGTGGCAGTAGAAGGGTTTCAGTCTCTTTGACTACCAAAAAAAATGTTTAAATGCAGGGTCTGTTAGCAGCACCAGACACATAGCACACAGTCCATGATTCTTAATTTGTAAAGAGATTTTCTTCATAAAAATCTTTTACTTGTAATCATGTATTTTTACACTGGTCTTTTAAAATGCAGTAACTCTGGCATTGTCTCAGCTATAGAAGACATCTTAATAACACAAGCAAATGTAAATGGCTTTTAGAAAAGTATACCGAAGCAGCTTCTTTTGCATGATACAAAGCAGCACAGGTCCACCAATAGAGTCATCTTGATTTATGCTGGCTGTAATTCTTGCCCACAATATTTAACAGCTTTCATTAAATATTTAATTATCCTTTTGAACGCTTTCCTTGATCTCTGCCCTTTTCTCCTGGGACTAGTTCCCAGGCAGCCAGCACTGACACTACTTCTATAAGATTATTAAATGTTTATAGTGATTTCTATATTGGATGATCTCAAACTGCTTAATACAGTGGAAAGGATTAGTCACCTTGCCTTTGAAACGGAATACATCCTCCACTCTGCTCGGAAAATATTATTTACCGCAAGTTATTCAAGAGAAGACTAAGAATACAGGGGAAATGTAGTCAGAGTCAAAGGTTAATTATTCAAGCGTGAATCTGGCCAGGACAGTGAGATTAACCTGTTAACCTCCTTCCTTACTTCAGGGAAGGTGCCATGAGATCCTTAAGTATTGCAACTCATCCAAGATCCTGTTTTAGGTTTTGGCTGAAGTGGGTCATTTTCATCATTATGGGATGGACTCTGTATGAGGCTCAGTGAATCAACATGTGAAATGTGTATTTATTCTCCTTTTTCAGCTGTAATTTGCTACTTTGAGTTTATCTAAGCAAGAAGCTTTATTATTCTTATGATAGAAACCAACATCTTAGAACAACACCCAATTAAAAGAAGAGAAGGTTTTCTGCACTGCAGCTGTGTGTACAAGTACAAACCATCCTGATGATTTTAAAGGCTGTAATAGACTTTTTTTTTTACCAATGATCATCCTGGTTGTTGAAGGGAAATACCTAATAACCTAAGGCAAATAACGGACTGTGTTTCTGGTAATGATCCAGTTCTGAAGCTGTGATTCAAGGAGGCAGTTTGGCACGTGCTGTTCTTTCAATACATATGATTTGAGGGATCTCATGTTAAAGTAGCAATTTATTCTTGGCTCGATTTAGATAGCCCTAGCTTTCCATCCAGTGTTCCAGCATCCCAAGGAGTCTCTTTAGGAACTGAAGTGCAATTTGTCACCTGGAATGTCCTCACATTTTATTTAAACAAGCAAAATGCATCTTAGTTTTTGAAATGTGCAATACATATTGATATGCAAGAATACTGAGAAGAAATTGCTTTCTGTTTTTCAGCAAGGAGTCTTATGGCTAGGGTATTTAGGTAGCTGTGTTTAGAGGGGGCTTTTTGAATGAGGACAAAAGTCACAGCTATTAGGTTGGAACATCCACTCATAGAGCCATTGCCTGTTCACCAGAGTTACTGTGGTCAGCCGTGGGCATGTTCATGAAACAGAAACCACCACGAGCAATTCTTCTTGTCCTTTGAGACCTCTAGAACATGCCACCATAAAATATCACAAGCTTTTGTTTAGAAAATGCTGTTGTTTTAATTAAATGTGTGTAATTTGAAGCAGAAGTGTGAAATCCCATCGCAGTGAGACAGAGTCTAACAGCACGTGTACCATCAGGTTACCATGGCATTACACGTTGACAACACGGAAATCAATTTTGACAAATGACTTGCTTTACTAAGCCTGTAGTGGTTTAACATTAAAAAAATGCAGGGAGACAACATGCAGCATCAGCCACGGAGCCTGGCCAGGAGGAATCCAACCAGCCACTGCATCCTGCTCAGAAGCAAACTGATGTTGAACAGAGCAAATGGGTTTTACTTTCAGATGCTGAAAGAATAAGAATCGTAGTTGCAGAGTGGAAATCAATTGAAATACACTTACTTTCTTCCACGCAACTGTGAGTTTTGACTCTGTACATATGCAAACACATATTTGTTATGCTGAATAAACTTATAAATTATTCTTTACATGGAAGAATCTGTGAGATATGAAATAATGGGAAAGTTATTAAATGGAACTACCTAAAGTCTACAGAACAGGTAGAATGTGCTATTCTGTCCTGGACTGATGTAACAGTACATCAATGTTTAGGAATCATATAAAAAATTCTATGTGGATGACAGCACATCTGCAGTATTGGACTGAGAATTGTAGTTTAAACTTTACTCCAGATTCATAGAAAAGGGCTGATATACCTTTAATTACTAGACCACAGCAAGTATATCAATGAACCAAAGGTCTATCCTCCCCCTCAAGTTCAATTTCTTAAAACTTACAGAGCAAATTAACTTCATTTTTCCCATTGTTGAAAGTGATGGGATTATTCAGGCCTTAACCTCACTTCCAGTGAGCCATGGTTCAGACCTGGTAAAGTGTCTGACCACCCATGCCTTGGGGATGCATTATAAGCGCAGACTCTGCACAGGTAGAGTAAAGCCCCAGAGCTCCCAGCTGGCCTAACAATGGTTGGATATTTCTACTTTTGAGGCTTCCAAAGCAGCCAAGGATATCTGCACATCCTGAGTGCCCTAAAAGGTAACCAGGATGGGGCTCCAGTGGCTGGGAATATCCCACTCAGCAGTACTGCAGTCCAGTTTTACAAAAGAGAAACAAAAATTCTGAGTTTATTAAGACTTTGTAGTCATTATAATACTGTTCCTTGACGTGTCTTTGCCAGGGTTATACCAATAAAAAACCTATACAATGCCATGCTGTTCTAAGAGAAAATTCACTACATAATCTTTAAAATTTAGAGTCTCTGCTCCATCCTTCACACACATTATGCACCTCTTGGAGGCAAGGAAAAATGTAGTTCAGTCAAGGACATGTTCTTATGTCTTAACATTTCCCATTTTCCTGATTCCCATCCTCTCCTCATGTTCTCTCTAATCTTTTTGCTGCTTTTAAACATTTCACTTTCAGGAAGGGATAATTTAGCTCAGTAACACTCTTGTAAAGTGCGGTAGAGGAAAAATGAAAAATATAGTCATAAAGATGGAGTTACATACATTCAACATGTAATGACTATGCTTAAGAGGTACTTAAAGACAATGGGCAGGACCTTCATTACTGTGTCAGTGCTCCTTACCTCAAAGTTACCCCATTGCTGGCAAATAAATCCCAGAATCCTATTGAGTAATGATTGTGATTTTTCTTTCATGAATATCACAAAAATACCCTAAAAAGCTACGAAAAATTTAGACCAAAACTGAAAATAGCAAAGAAATTCTACATCCAAGATCAGTAACTTGTTCTTATTGGAACTCTCAAGAGACCTCCAAGGCTTTTACTCCTCACTAAAGTATTTGTTACAAGACAGGGAATTAGAGATGGAGCAGAGGTTTAAGGATTGAGTGTTGTTCTTTGATCCATTGTAATTCACCCCCATCTCTTATTTCAGTTTTTTGTTAATTTTTAAATGTATGAATGACAGAAGTGTTAAAAATGTCATAGAAATAAATTGTGACAGATATATTTTTAAATTTATGTTTGCTTTAGAAGAACTGTTGGCAGACTCTGAGATGTTCTAACACTTGTCTCTCTCCTGTAATCGATCAGTGATCACAGTGGAAAGTTGAGACCTTCCAGATCATTAAGAATTAGCCCAGCTCTGTTTGTACTGGGGAAAAGCATTCACATTGTCCATGAGGCAGAGGTATGAAGTGAAAATTGGAACACGCAGGAATGTTACATGGCATTTCACATGCAGGAAGCATCTGTCCTTCTCCAGGTGCTGGTGGAGTTTTCTCCTGCAGAGGAGTGCAAGGTCAGCACAGAGCAGGTCTGTGGCTGTCACTCAGGACTAGAGTCTTGCTCAGTCCATTGCTGCAACTCAGGAGAAGGGTCTACTCTTCCCAGTATTTTGACACTTCCTGATGTGATTTCTTCTTTGAATTTGCTCCTTCGCTTTCTGGACAAAATCTGTAACAATGACAGAACTCTTACGTGACTTTCAATTTACACTGAATGCCAGTGGTATTTTTCATAATAAAAATGACATAATGGGAGAATAAGTCAGACGTTGTGTACCTGCATTATCCAAAAAGGACAAGAACTTCATAGACCGGGTTTGGTCACCAATAGAAACTGAAAAACTCAAGTTACTCCTTAAGTCAGCAATATGCACCTTGGTAATGAGGAATAAGGTTGGATGGCAGGAGTGAGCATCTGTTCCCCGGGGGAAATCCAGCTGGGTGCTACTGCCCGGTCACTGTGGGCTGTGGTGCTGACAGCAGTGGCACAGCACTGAGGCGTGCTCTGATGTTTAATGATCCAAAATCACTTCTTGCCACTCCTTTAATGACATTACTTCACTCACTGATCACTTATCTTCCCTGATACTGCTCACGCTATCACATTTCAAAGCAAATTTGATATATATATAAAAAAAGAAAAAAGAGCAAGAAGGAAACATACAAAAGCAGAAGATGGGAAGGATGATATTTATGCTGTGATGGATGAAATGAATCTTCCATTTTCATTGCAAATGGTTGGACATATGGACTATAATTGGGGAAATTTTAAGCAAAGATTTGAGCCATATCTCACCACAGCAGTTAGTATAGCTGAAATGCCTGACAAATGAAAAACAGCATTGCTTCTCACAACTGCAAGGTCACCAGCAATTGATAGTTTGAATATATTTACATACACTTTTCTCCTTCTCAGTGAAGAAAATGTGTCAATACAGAGGTGATTTTTTTGTGAAGTGATGTGTACTGCTCCTGGAGAAGGATGAGCCATGAGTAGAGATGTCTTCAGCAGCAGGGCAAGGTGATGGGGAGGAATTTTGATGCTTTTGTCACAGACCAAATGTGGAGCAAACCTTGGTCACAAAAGAACTGAGCAAGGCCAAATGTCCAAACGCAGCAGTAAAAGGCTGATCATTACGATCCTGGCAGGGCAAGCCCCAGGGAAGGTGTGCAGCAATGCTGTCCTACTTGGAGTCATGGGGGTCTGTACTGAGGTTCTCCTTGCAGCTTGACTAAAATGGTGCCAAGTACTCCCTGTCCCTAAGTGCTGTACATCTCTATTTATCTTGTTGCTGCCAGGCCCTGCTGCAGTTGCAGGCTAGGTGGGAAAAAGGACAAAAAGAAAGATGGATTATGCCCTTATTACCCAAGGCCACAGGGTAGGAAGGCAGAGCCTGCAGCTCTGTCTCCTGTAACTCAAATAGCTGCTGAGTGTGACAAGAGGGGTGATGCTCTTGCATTTCCTTCCAGACCTTACAAGGAAATAGAGAGAAAACATGACATCTGGTCTGAGGAAGGACGATATTTCACAGGATTCAAACGTGTGCATATGTTTAAACTGAAATCTTGAAGAGCATGTGCACACTTGTTCACATAGCAATAGCTCTGCTGGTGTCTGGGGGGATGTACTTTTGCTGACAAGGAAGTTAGTTCACCATATAGGCAGTATCTTCTTGTCAGTATCTGTATATGTTGACTTAACCAACACAAATATGAGTAAGGTACATGTCAGAATCAAAGCAAGCTTGTCAGATCTTGGCAAATGTCCTAAAATCTGACTCTGAATGCATACACAGGGGAATGGTCTAGCTGCAGCTTGAGTCTTATAGGCAGAGCTCCCACGAAATATGGTCTGGGGTATGCACTGAGGTGGAGCTGGCTCCTGAAGTGCACCCTCCCAGTGCCTGCTCCTGTGGACGTCTATTCCACTAAAAATCTCTCAAATCTGCAGGCCCAGATATGAGATTCTTCTTGTTTGCATGTGATCACAGATGCAATACCTCCACAAGGTGCAAAAAGATACAGGGTGACATTTTGAAAGGTGGCTTGAATAAGAATTTTGAAAGTATTTGTATGTCTAAACTCATAAAGTGTCATGAGAAACTGCTGCCACAGGCTCTACTCAAACAATTCTTAGCCCAAATCAGAACAAAATGTAAAAGAAAGGAACAGAGAAAATTTGAGGAGTTGGATTTGCCTGTTCCTTTGTAGCTCATATCTAGAAATAGCTTAGCACAATTTTGTTAGTTATACTGGGAATGTGAGTGTGCATGTATTTTACTTGTTTTTTATTGTTTCTAGCAGAAGACAGCTCTGTCACACGAAGAACCTGCAAGTCCCAAACGATAGATATTAGTAGATCAAATCCCAGCACTATGAGGAGCATATTAACACGACAATTTTCAGGTACCTTTCTAATAACATTTACTGAAAGAGTGCAGTGCACAGAGCTATAAAATTCTGTTGCTAATGCCTCAGTAAACTGCTTCCCAAATTGTTTTATGGAATATTCATCACTCTGTGGAAAAAATGCCGCTCTCAGAATATTATTATCCACCTTTATCTTTTGCTTTTCTCCAGGCAGGGTGGTTTGTTTACACCAGTCTAGATCTCAAGACACCCCTATTGACCACAGACCAGCTTTTGCAGCACATGAAGCATCTCCAGGATAGAGTGCATCTGAGTTTTAATTGAAATGCCTGCAGTCTAATCAAACAATAACAGTTCAGTTGCACCAGTCAATGTTTGGACAGAGCTGCACAGACAAGGGTACAGACAGCACACCTAAAATAATTTCAAAGATTAAGTGAAGCAGAGCAGAGGTGGAAAAACAAGTATTAGGTGCTCTCCGAATTGGAAGCAGCTGAAGTCAGACTTTTCCCCACGTTCTGCCACAGGAGATGGGGAGAGGATCTTTTCTTCCAGTCAGCAGAAAAACCCTCTGGCTGTGCATACTCTCAGCTCCATGACCCACACCATCCCCTTCTGTACTCGCCCAGCTGATGTCTGCCTTCAAGGGTCAGGCTTAGCCCCTGGTGGTTGCTCTCTCATTCCTGCTGTCCAAGCTGGGTGTGGAGGGTGCTACATCCCTGTTTCATCCCTGACCCATCCCTGCTCCGCAGCAGCATCCCATTGGCAGCAGTACAGGCAGGGAAGGGATCATCTTCCCACTCTCCCATGGCTGCCAGTCGCTCTTTCATTTCAAAATCTTTCTCTGGGAAGGGTTTAGCATGAATGCAGATTTCCTTTCCAGCTAACGAGGCTCACACAGTGCCATGAGATGTCCTCGAGCTGTCATACCTTTTTCGGCACCACAGATTGGTGTCCTCACAGCTTTCATACACCCACCACCAGCCCATGCTCTGTGCTTGTCCATAAGGCTGCATGTGGGACCTTTGACACATGCTGTAATGCATTGTACTTCTTATTTTCTTTCCCCTGAATTTCATTCGCTTTAAAAGTTCAATTTCCTGGCAGCTCTTTTAGCTTCTGCAGATTTATACTGTGGGTGAATTTAGTGCTAGAAGCAGAGTCCCCTGAGCTCTGCTTGTGCCCAGGAGGTGATTGGCAGGGGCCAGGGAGGCTTCCCACACACTTTTGCTTGACAGAGCCACTACACCTCTGCGATTTGGCTTCTGTACCTCTCTGGTACTGGGGCTGGTAATTTGGCTGGTAGCGCCAAGCCAGTGGATTTGTTTAATCTGAGCAAAGCTGTGAAGAGACCCCCAAATGAATTTTCATTTGCAATCAAGATCAAGACCTGAATTCACCTCTTCAGAGACAAAGGGCAACTGTCTACAATCACTGTGGTATCCAGCCTCTATCACTTGGGAATGAGTATTGTTCAACTATCCATCAAGGACTTGTTGCTAAATTGTTGTAGGTTATTTGCATTCTATACCTAAAATCCAAATCTAGTGACCTGCTACCATGAAATTTTCCATACTTACACTCATCAATAGAAGTGCTCACAGAACTGGCAGACAGCTGCCCATCAAAGACCTTACCCGTAACTTGACTGTTGCAGCAAATAGCTCATCCTAGAGTTATTCTCTAGAGGTTTTCATAACACGTGAAAGGATTTTACTCTTACTAGGTTACTTCTATGTGTATATGGGAATTGCTTTCTAAAGTCACGACAAGTCAAACCAAAATAATTCCCCGCCTTAAAGAAACCTTGTGAAAATTTGATTATTTCTCTTTGAAATGCTGGCTTGCCACTGTTGAAAGATGTAACACTCATGGTACGGCTGTCAAATACAGTTGTCAGTGGAGGGGGGGTGAGGGCTGGCTTTTTTTGTACAGCACTAGCTGCTGCTTGAAATACAACGGTCTACAATTCCCTAGTTTTTTGTTAAACAGCAACTGAAAAGCAGTGCTTTTGGGACTATCACAGAGTTTTTTCTTGAGCTGATTGAACGTCTGAAGTGCTTTCCTATTAAAGAGGATCAGGTAGCTGTTCCCAGAGTTGTAAAATAGCACAGCAGTGTGTAAAACATGAGTATTTTTGGCAGAATGTATAATATTTTAGATATTATGAACCATCATAGATAGCTTTATAGGTAATATATGCATGTCTGGAGTGATGACTGGAGGATGGATGCTCCAAACAGCTGGGTTTTTACTTTCCCTTTTCCACTGATTTATTCCACAGTCTCTGTGCATGCTGCTGAATGCACTTTCCTTGACTTGTTGAGCAGAATTCTGCCTTGACGGAAAACATCATATGAAAGGAAAGCTGGTACAATGGTGGTGGATTTTGTCTCATATAAGCATTTGGAAATCCAAGAAATATTAATATAGAAACATTCTGAGTTGTCTGGTTTGTTTTCTCCAGATGCAGAGGCAAAAAATTTAAATAGCAAATGTTTGAGTTCACTGAGAAACAATAAATCAACTAAGTTTCATAAGAGCCTTTACATGAACTTTTGATCATTACTTAGGTAAATAAGCAAAGAGAGTCTCTGGATGAGTTGCAGTAAGGATCCTGGAGAGCACTGCTGGCCCTGTAGCAGGGACAGAACTCTCTAGTGCAACCCAGACTGTTGAGACAGCAGCCATGGAACCACACAGCAAAGGTGGGGGAGAATGGCCAAGGTCAAGATGAAATGGAGTTGAGGTGGTGTTACAGAAAAAGTACATGAATCAAGAAGACAAAAAGGTGTGTGCACAGTGTGTGCCTTAAGGTATGGACACCCTAAGTGCTTCGGGGTCCCAGGGCAGTGCAGAGCCATTGTAGAAGCCACAGTGACCTCCTCAGTGCAATGTAAAGCACTGGAAATGCTAAACAGACATTTGTGCCCCAGCTAGGAATCATCCCCTTGTGATCAGTGAGCCCATAACTCAGTTTTAGGCTATTTCGGCTGCTCATTATCCCAGCCAATCAGATCATAACACAGACGATTTGAATGCTTGTCCTGTCCATGCCATTATATGAATTATTTTGCAGTATTATCCCAGACAGAAATACAGTGGCATATAAGGAAATGTGGGTGCTTTGTACAAGAGGATCATGATAGATAAAAATGATAATGGGTACTGTAGTGCCATAATCAAAGTCTAATTGTCTCATTAATTAAGAGCAATATTCAGTTATATATTGGGTCCTAGAGTGATTATGACTCAAATGCTTACTAAAATGTGTGGATTTATCTTCTGGTTTGCAGTTTTCAGCCAGGGACAGCATTTGGTGGAGGTCAAATGGTTCAATTGCTGCTTTAAAATGTAGTTGAACTTTAGGCATGAATAATCATTGATCTGCTGCTTGGCTCACCAGCCCTCGGACACTTCACAGGCGTCGAGGGCGATTCACAGGCATCAAGGCATCTCTAATTGCTGTCAGCCAGCACAGGGAAACCTCCTTGCTCCTGCAGCCACATCCTGGCACTCAGTTGCCAAAGAGTTGGGCTAGGCATGAACAAATGAAGCACCTCAAGGGGGGCTGGACCACTCAGCCTTCATTTACCCACCATTCACAGGCAGTTCTCTAAATTCAAACACCTAAAATGTCTTCCCTCCTCCAGTTTTCTGACACTGATCTGGCTAATTTTCCAAAGTCCCCTGCTAAATATGAACTGCTGGTAACACTGGCTGTTCTGGGGTAATTAGATCAAGATTCAAGCCTTTTGCTGTGGGGTCTGAATTCAGATCATCCTTCATACATCTCTGTGTTAGATCTGCCTTTAAATTAGATTATAATGAGCTCGGCCACTCTGTTAATAATACAGCAAATCATAGGAGAGTATGGTTTTATTTCCTTGGTATAATATACACAATCATGCTATTTTTGCTCACGCAAAGTAGGTGACTGCCCCATGTTTCTACCTTTTTTAATCACATAGTAGGATGCAGGAGTTTCTGAAAATTAAAAATACTTTTGCTCCTTTACATTAGTAAAATGGGTTTAACACAGGAAGTTTAACAAATTATTTTGAGGTGGTATTACTTACTTTAAATATCATTAGGGCTCTACCTCTGGAAGATTTTTATTTAAATTTTGTAGCTTCTGGGTTTGATAAATGAACATTTGCCTCCCTGCAGGTAGGGCAAGGGGGCCTGGAGAACCCAGCATGCGATGGGAGAAATGAACATGTCCCTAGCACATGCCTCCTCCACCCCAGTCGGCTACCCACCCCGGCCCTCAGCCTCTCCTGGGCCAGAGTGCTGAAGGCAAAACCTGCCTGTACCCAAAGGAGCAGCTGGGCTACAGAAGGATGGGGGTCAGGATGCTGTATCTCTCACCCTGCTGCCAGACTTGCCCCAAGGAGTCCATCCCAGTGGGGTTGCAGCCTCCCCCATAACCTTATCACACAACTGAGATGTTATCCTTACTCATTTTTCCCATGGTTCACCTCACATCAGGCAGAAAAACTTTTGATTTATGTTAAGTTTCTGCAAGGTTCTCCCACCACAGGACAACAGGAGGGAGGAGGGGCAATGAGGATAAAACCGCCACTCGATGATTTTTGTGACCGTTTCCACAATTTCTGTTGGTTTAGTGCCTATAAGAAGGGCAGAGGGCGCATTCGTCTGTGTGTGGCTGATATGCTGCCGCAAGGGAAGTCACTGGGGAGGTTGGAGAGGATGGGGCTGGAACCACTTTTAATAAGGGGCATCAGCAGTTTGGGGAAGACATGAGCCAGGCTATAGAAAGCTCCCAGAGACCTTCCTCGGGGCTCTTTAATGAGATATCTTTAAAATTTTGATTAATGACTTTGGCATAGGAAGATGGAGTACACTCAGGAAATTTGCTGACAGTGCAAACTGGGAAGATACTGCCAGTACAGGAGAGGGCTGGACAATTGCACAGAATTAACAAGATGACCTTAAGCACTGGAGTAACATAATTGGGATGAAGCTTAATAGCACAGAATGCAGGAGCATGTAGCTGGGGTCTGACTGCAGGCAGGAGAGCTACAAGCAGCGGGAGGAGAAACACAGGAGCATGCCAGCCTCATGAGAGGCTCTCACAGCCCTTGAGGAACCACTGTTGCCTTGCACTGTCCCCAGGCTGCAGGAGATCACTGTTTCTGGAGGATGGTGGATGCAGAGCTTTACCGGGAATAAATCTCTATAGTTTCAAGAGGATAGCCTGCAGGCATGTTGTTTGCAACATATGGCTTCATTAGTGATGATTGGCTTGACTAGCAACGTAGAGTAGAGCACTAGTGGTCAGCTGCAAATCTGCAAGTGATTCTGATCAGTAATATATTTCTTCTTTTACATATTATATTCTGTAGATAGAAAGGAAATATAAAGGACATTGATTCTTTTTTTCTTTTACTATTTTAATTTTAAAAATTAAAAAGGTGTGATGTTTCATTGAATTGCAGCTTTCTGGAGCAGATGAGAAGATGGTGCCATTTCACAGGCTGTTTCAGTCAGCCCGAATCCACGTTGCTGCTGGAGACTGAATCTCATTTCCTAGTCCTTTTAGAGAATACCCATTTCTTGCTGCTTCGCTTCTGATAAAAATGTCAAAACATAAATAGAACATAAACAGAAATGTTCTTGGTTTTACTCTTCTGTAAAGAAAAAAGTAAATTCAAAATTAAATTTTTTTCACGTTGCGGAAGATGGAGCTGACACTGTGCTCTCTGTGCTGGAGGCACGGGCGGAGCAGTGGATTTCAGTCAGGTGGTGTGTCTGAACTGAAATTGCAAATAGGCCATCGAGGCTGGTCCACATTTTGAACCAACAGCTGAAGATGAGGCTGAAGATGCCAGACCAGTTAATCTGCCGTTTTCAGTGCTCTTCAGTGGGGATCACAGGAAAGGGTCCTTCAGCCTTTGGAACAAGTCCTTTGATACTGCATGTATTGCAATCAGAAACCTCCTCCTAAGTGTCTGTAACAACCTAAACAACAGCATAAGAGATCTTGCTGCTTCCTTTTTCTCACAGATAGGGATAAATATAGATTCAGTAAGGGTGAGAGACAGTAAATTAAAATTCTAAAAGAAAATGTTTCTTTGCAAGTTGTGCTGATCATTGCTATGGGGAAACATTGAGAGCATCCAGTACCAGAGATGGGATACTGATCCAGACAGATAGGGGACCAGTTTGAGAGTTAGGAGAGCTAAGACAGGATTCTGGGCAAAAGCAGGTAAAAGCCAGCAGTGACCCACCCCTATGAGAGTGAGGGGTTTGGGCCAGCACGCAGGGCCAGCTCCCATTTCTCCCCACAGCAGCACAGCACTCAAGTGAGGATGTCGAAGAGCAATGTCCCACTGCACACATGCAGCGTGTGCATCAGCTCTGTCCCTGCTGTACTTTTATCTTACCTTTCATCATATAGCCAGTGAAAAGATAGCTTGGTCTTTCACAGCTTGACCTGAATTTGCAAGACTGGCAGAAGTAAACATCATCTGATTTCCACTCTGAACAATTTGATATGAAGCTCTGAGAGAGTCTAAAAAAAGAATCTTTTCATCTTTGTTTCCTGAAGTCATTTTTTTTGTCATATTCTAAATTCATAGATAAAATCCCAGACAATTTTATTGGATTAAGAATGACACAAACATGTCTCCCCATGACATTAATATGCTTATAATTGATAAATTCATTCTGCGTTTTTTTTCATGAGTTTGAGATCACTGTACTTACCCTGGTGCAGACTGTCTCCTTATATCTCCCTGCACGCATATGTGCACAGGTACACATTTATCTCTAGTGGCAAAATCTAGCAGAATGGTAAATTATACTTCTTACTAGGGAACAAATCCACCCATAGTATTATGTTCTCTGATTGCTTTCTTGCAAAAAAAAAAGGTGGCCCAAGCTCAAGTCATCAAGACGATGCGAGACACCCAGTGCACCCACCATGTCCCCACAAGTGGGTACAGGGTACAGTGCATGTGCTACAATGCAGCTGGAGTCAGGTGTTCAGTGCTAGCTCAAATATTTGTAGGTATTCATATAAGTTTTTAACTGCAATCCAGCTGCAAACGGTGTCTGTCAGCTGGTTTTTGAAAAATCAGCTGCAGTACTTTATTAAATGAGAATCTAACCCACAACAATGCATGTTTCCTGACATATTTCTACCTTATTTTCAGAACTTTGAGAAAGCCCTATTGCACTTTCCTGACAGTATCAGCCTCTGTTTACCCCAAGTGATCCTGAATGGTCTGTGATCTTCTGTCTAGCTAAAAAAGTAATATCTGACAGAAATTAAAACTCAGTGAAAAAGAGAAAGTATGATAAAAAGAAGGAAAGTATGATAAAATTATCATAAAATCAAGATTAAAAGTTCTTAATTCAGCTCTGCCAGGCAGGGGGTGGGTCTAATTTTCACTTTAAATAGACTCTGGCTCTGACTTTTATTCTACTATTTAAGAACAAGAATAATTGCTATAGAACTTCACAGCCTAATAGTACTCACTGCCTGCAGAAGGAATCAACCCCACAATTAGACTCAGGGTGGAATAAGGAGCTTCTTCTTACAAGTAAGTGTGTCAATATTTTGTTTGATAGGTAGATTTTTATCCCTACTTTCAAGGAAGAGAAACTGTCAAGGGAAGTGTAGTTTTAATCAGTGACATATCTAGCAGGGTATAAAAACAATCTTATAACAATTTATTATTCCTGGATTGCTTTGACATGACCCGACTTAATGGTACATATATCTTCTCAGTCATAACTCAGAGTATAAAGCTTTGAAACCAAACTTAACTTGTCTAGGGATTATTCCTTCTTCTTTTGCTCCTGCCAACATGACATGGAGCTCTGCACATACGGGGAAGAGGAATACAACAACCTTGTGAGTTTTCAGCATGATACAAATATATTGCACAATAGAGAAATGTTCTTTAAAGAACCTAAGAAGATCTTTAGTCAAAGCACAGGCGGATCTGATTGACACCTCATCTGCCTCAATGAGGTGACTGGATTTTTGCCAGGTTGAGAGGATCACTAGCATTTCTCCTTTCAGTCCATGGCTGGAGACTTGATCCAGAGTTTCTCAGGGTGGACAGAAATACTTGTGTTGACTACAAGGAAGTTTTGGGTCATCTCTTATTCTCTCTAATGAGGGAAGTATTTGGGGATTAATCACAGTGCCTTCTTTCCTTGTCAGCTGTAGAAACAAGGATCTAGAGGAGGGGAGGGGGAAGAGCTCCTTTCTGACCTTTGCTGGCAATTAATCATGAAGTATGGGAATTTGTTGCCTGCAACCTTGAAAAGTGATTACAAATGATCACCTAGATATAGGCTAGGGTTTTTTCCTTCTTCTTTTTTTACACAGTGATAATTTTCCTGGCTAAGTCTGGCAATTGAAATTGCATTTGACTTGAGCTTCTTGGATCTCTGCAGTACTGAAAACCAAAGAAAATTAAAGGACAGTGAATTTTGCATAATTTCACTTATACTAACAATTTCCAATTAGTAAGCCATAAATTGATCATCTTTGCTTTAATATCTGTTGCTTTTTTTTCCCCTGCATACAGATAACAGCTGAGCTTTAATTCATTTTAATTCTATTACCATACATAACCATCATGCACTGTGATATGTATCTCCGCTGTACACAAATGCCTTTGAGAACTACCCATCAAGCACTTATTTAACCTAATTGTTGATGGATATAATAGCATTTATTGTATGTGTTTATTTTGCCTCATTCATAGAGCAAATTAACTTTTTTACACAAACACACTGGTATTTCTTTTTCCATCGACATTCTTCCCAGTAAGGCTCCATCTTCCACGTTACATTCCCTAAAGGTTTTCTACATCTCTGCTGGTGTACAACTCAGCACACGTAACCTGATTTTTATTCTCTTTATCATTATTAAATACTATTAATATGTGACAGAAAGTTCTACTGAAGTGAATGGAATTGGATTCTTACAGGAAAAGCAGTATATTTAATTTATGATGTGGATGAAAATTCTGTCTTTTAGAAAAGAAATGCTAAGTTGCTACATATAAAGCTGCGTGCTGCTTTATATACTCTATATAATGCTAAGAAGAATAAAAGATCTGTTCTTGTTATTTTCCAACTCCTCATGACAGCATTTTTAGGTGTCTTGCTAAAAAATTATGCAAACTAAACCAAAGTACACTAAAGAAACCTTTGGCGCGAATGGATATTTTTTACTATGGAAATAAACCTACTGCAGTTTATAGTAATTATAGATTGATGATAAAAACAGGACAAAATTTCTTAAAGGACAGGACAATCTTAATGTGACATGAACTTGGAGTTAATGAAGCTGCAAGAGGACAGTAACTAAAGGCGTGATAAGTGGAATTTACAACATTACTCAGGTCTAGAGGTAAAGAAATGGTCTTGATCTGTGCCAGAAGCCTGTAGAGGCCTGGTGGGGCTTCTGGCACCGATAAGCTATCATCACTGATGGGGCTCACTGGAGATATCCGCTCAAAACACTGCCACATCCAGCAGAGTCAGGATATAATCAGGTGTCTGAGCAGCAGTGGGGCGTCAGAAGATGACCAGGCACCTGCAAGTTCCCATAGGGGCAGCATCATCCAGCACAGCCAGAAAGATGTGAGGCTGGGGAGGAATGAAAGTCTGAGTCTTTCTAACCAGGTGAAAATTGAAGGGATGCTCCTCTGTCTGCCTCACAACAGTCATTCACCTCAGTAGGTTTTCAGGTGACACTGCTCCCATCTTAACGTCCCAGTTGATTTCTTGCAGTTCAGCAGGATGACATTGCCTCAGTGCCCAGTGCTGTGCTGTGCAGCATTAAAGAGGGAGGGACACCTTATTGGAAAGCATTATTTTCATTTCCTAATTTATTCCACTTGTATTCCATGAAGTTTGTGTCTATATTCAGGAAGATCACCACTGATCTTTGCGGTTAATACCTTGCAATCACAGTACTAGCCTTTCCTAGCTGCCAAAGGAGCTGATGACGGCAAATTAGTTAATTATAGATCTAATTCAAATATTAATATCATCTGTGTTAGTAGTGGATGCACTTGTGTTCTGTGTTCACCATTGTTGCCCCTGAGCCATTTGCACCCCTGCATGTGCTCCAGCTGCCCTGTGAGGTCTGCACGTGAAGGGCTTGACCAGGGAAACACCATAAATGGACCATGTTTTATATCTTTTGGGGAAGAACATTTTTGGCATAAATCTGGAATTTGCAGCTTGGGTGGTGAAATGAAAAATTCATCTCTAGGATCTGGGCTGTACAATGGAGAAAGTCCTAACAAATAATAGTGGTTTCTAGTTGTACCTGAAATCACATCATTTAAGTGTTTATTAAATGCAGCTGAAGGAAAGCATCATAAATGCAAATACTTAGAGCCGGTATGTACCCTTGTCACAGGAAGACGTAATTCGACTCACACCTTCTGCATCTAGAAATGGGAAAGATTAGGAAATCTGAGCGTTTTCTCTTTCAGAGACAAAAACTGTTAAGTTTGTCTCAGTGGTATAACTTCATTTTAGTTTTTCCCTGTGTTGTCCTTAAGGGAAAAGAGTGGAATACAGGCAAGAATAGAACACATCATTTCTACTGTGTGCATTCTTATCTCTGTTGCTTCCCTACCCACTCTCCATGGCTTCTAAAACAGGGTGGTGTTTTTCCCCCTTTCCATTTAAAATTTAAAGGTTCGAGAAGTTTTTCTGCAAATAATTAAGCATGTTCATGCATTCCTGGGTCTTCACCTCTTGTCACAGAAAAAACAAAATGGAAAATACAACCATATGGAGGAGGCAGTAATAACAGGATAAAATACTGTTGACCTCTTATCACTTTCACTTGAAATTAGCATTTATTTTTTTTCTCATTTGATGCACTGTCATTACAGGGTAAGTGTGTGTTTTAGTATTTTTACTAATAAACATAGTAATTTAACAGCCAGGTTAATGGCAATTTTAATGAGAAAGAATATTAATTGGACAGGCTGGGGGATCTTTGGGTGGCTATGTTTTTTTTGTTCCTTAGAATTTCTCTCACTCTGTCCTCGAAAATACACAGCATATGTGCCAAGGGTTGGGGGTTTGTTTAAATGTTGATAGTTAATGCACACAACTTATACTATTTTGTCTCATTTCACAGAGCCTATTGCACAAATGCAGATTCATGCCACCCCAGCCATGGGATTTTCAGATTGCTAAATCTCAAAAGGTTTGCATAAACAGGCGCCTTGCTATTGATAAGACAGACAATGTGACCATCTGTCTTTCTTCTGCAGCCAAATGAAAATGACATAAAGTATGGGTCTTGTCATTTAAAAACTAGTAATTTCCCAGCTCTTGTCAGCAGCAATTTCAGCTCTCGTGCTGCAGAATGCTGCCTGGCAGACAGTTGCTCTCCCAGCATGGATGCATCAAGACCTGGCATGGCAGTGCCCCAACTGTCCTGGGAAAAGGGCACTGGCACGGGGGCTCCATCCCTCAGCTCTCCACCCTGGGCAGCGCAGACCACAGCACCCTGACCTCTCCTACTCAGCCTCCCATTGTTCAGTAGCTTTCTCCCATCAGTGCTAGTAGCATCTCCCAAATGATCCAGAAGAGCAATTTCTTGGAGCAAACCAGAGCACAGTGTGACATGGTGATCAGTTGGAGTGCATTTTGACTAAAGGCTGAAGGTCAGGCTACATCTGTCCCTGTCCCTTGTCCTTCTGCTCAGCAGATGACTTCTCTGCACATCAGATATCTTGTTCTGTGTGCTAATTGTGCTGGCTGTCATTCAAAAGGAGATCAGTGTGGCCAGAAGGACAACACTGATCTCCAGGAGGCACAAGCCCCAACACAGGATCCCTTCACTGGGCCAGCAGACAGCTGATTTTGCCCCAGAAACCTTTAAGTTCAAGAGGCAAATAAAAGCAAGCAAACAAAAAATCCCTCCACCAAACACATTTATGGAGCTGTTTGCAGTTAAGGGACACGGAACAGACAGCAGCAAGTCAGATTTGCCATGGAGATACTCTGACAGAAAACAGGTTTCCTCCAGTGGAACAGGAAATCACCAGCTCTTTAAATCACTTTGCAAAATGAGCAGATTTATGGTGATTGTGTGATAACAACCTACAGTTTATCCTATATAGTAGGTTTTACAATATTGTCTTAATGCTGCCTCCCGAACATCACAGACAATAATAGTGTTTTCAGACTCTCCATAAATCTTGCCTGGCTAATAAAGTGAAACTGAATATTTCCACATACACAGAAATTCCAAGCTTGCCTCCAAATTGGTAAGGGCTTTTTTATTACACAAGTATTGCTGTGCACATAGATACCAAGAACCTGTGTTCAGACTACATAATGCAGGGGACATAGCAAGACCATTCCTCTCCTCCTCCTCTTCCTTCCTATGAGTTGGTACACACAGTTTGATGTGTAGTTGCATTAGGTGCATTGTGCTGATGAATTTCCCAAACACTAACTGCACCATTGCACAAGACAGCAGGAGTCTTCACATTGTGGTAACAATGGCAATAATAATAATAATAATAATAACAATAATAATAATAATAATAATAATAGAGCTTTCTACATGTCACCTCTCATTCAGACTTGTGTTATCTGTGCTGAGACTGGTCAAGGATGTGGGATCCCAAGTCCAGCCCCTGTGCGTTTAAGGGAGAGTTACAGGGTCTTAGAGGCAAAACTCCACAAAATTATTGTTATCTCCAGTTCCAAATGTTGAGAGCAATTGCTGTGCTGTACACCTGGCACCCCATCATGGCTTTACCCATAGGTCCTGTGGCAGTGATAGGAAGGAGCAGCAGATGTCTCCATAAAGCAGCAGGCAAGTGGTCTTCCACGGCAGCAGGGCACAAGGCTGCCACTTGCTTTGACGCTGTATGGCACCCCGCATTCCCCTTCAGACATCTGATTTTATATCTTTAAAAACAACCTCAAACAGTTTGCTAAGTTGTCTTTTGTCTCACAAACAAAATACAACACACTGTTTTACTTGCTGTGCCCCACAGGTGGCCACTTAGTGATTTATTCATGTGCCAGCTCTTTCAGTTGTGTTACTCATGAAGAAAACATGCTTATCAATGACACCGTGCCCCACAGGCACCGAGCCCTGTTCTCTGCCTCCTGCTGCAAAGAGTCTCACCGGCCCCAGGACGGGTGTAGGGTTTCTACACTACCTTGTTCTGGACCAATGAGCATCTGGGTTTTGACTGACCAGCCTCAGGACAACGGGGCTAGCACCATGATCCCCAGGTGTCCTCTGCTCTTTGGGATGCTCACCAAGCAGAGTATGGCTGACAGCCCTTCAAAAGCACATTTACAGCTTCAGTGTTAACGTTTTTCTTGTTAAGTCCAAAGTAAATGTTATTTTCCTCTTTTTAAATGGTGTTGTAATTTCTTGCTGGCAGACTCCAGTCTCTCAGTATCTTGTAGTGCAAAATTCGTTTGTGCAGAAAATCCTTAGCGTAGCAGTTTTATAAAGCTGTAATTGTCCAGGCGATTACATCTTTGGATAAACAAGAGTAAGGAAGTGGAACAGATAGATTTCTACACATATAGCAAAATAAATAAATACATACAGAAGCTTTGAACATGGAAAAAAATTGTTAAAAATACAGTAAGGTTCCTAAACGCAATATTAAATAAAAATATTTATCCTTGAACTTCACCCGTTTCCTGAGCATAAGTGCTGTCATTGCTTTGGGGTACAGAAAGAAGATTCAAGCAGAGCATGCACTACTCCTCTGAAGCCAGCAGCTCTACCATTGTCCTAGTGCTGTGCTCCCACCTTCCTTCACATTTCAGCCCAGCAGTTAGAAGATGCAGTCTAGAAAAGGAATGTCTTAGTTTAACATCTTGATCAGTCTGAAGCTTCACCCACATCTTCCGCTTCTGTGCATGGTGCCCTTGGGGGGAGCAGAGCAAGCGACAAATTCTTCTCTTCTGATGACTCCTGGAAATACAATCAATGGAAGAAAGAGGAAAACCATGAGAGTGGCTGTTAGACAGTAGTTAAATTATCCACCAGGGGCAGAGAAAAGGGATGCTGGTGCCTCGAGGTCCTGGGCAGCAGTAGTTTTCACCAGCCTCAAAGCCTTTTGCTCTGCTCACCTGAATTTTACACAGAGAAATAACATAGAGGACTTGGAAGACATCCAACCATACCCTGATACCTACCCCTCTGTGCAAAGGGTGTATGAAGATTTCAGTGTTTGAAGGCACCTGCAGTCTTAAGTGTCTTTGTTTCTTTACACATGCTTACTTTTTCACTCTGAAATTTGTGTCTTTATGGCATCCCACTTTGTGTTTCTCTCCTGCTGGTTTCACTCAGGTTTTAGAAGGGTTTTTGTGCTATGATGTGTTTCTCTTAACTGATTTTTAAAAGTAATGTATGACTTTAATTGCCTAATTCATTCCAACTAACATAAGACTAAAGGTAATTTTGAATGCAATCAGCTGGAATAATTTAGTTTACTTCAACCTTTTATTCATCTTCCATTTTTAACCTGTTCTTTTCCCTTTTGAAAAAGCAAATGGTAAAATATATTAACAAAACCTGTATGACATCACAATGGTGAGATAAGCACTGTCTCCATCCCAACCACTCTACTAACAGCTGCATCACGTTAATTGTATTTGGTCTAATTTTTTTTCAAAATTAAGGTTTTACACAGACTTTTCGGACAGTATGCTGTGAGAAAAAGGAGGATAGGGAAAAAAGTATGAAATCTTGAAAAGTATTTCATCTTAAATGGCAGATCATATTCTTGGTGGGGAGTCCCTGGTCTTGCATTTCCTGCAGCATGGGAAAAGGTAGTGCGTCTGCCAAGTTCCTTGTTCAAAGCTCACAGGGCTATAGCAGTTCCATTTTTCAGCCTGAAAAAAAGTGTTATCCATCAAAAGCCTTTCCAGAGCCTGCAAACAAAAATAGCAAAGCAGGAACCAGGGCTTTGTAGGGCAAACACTAGACCTGATTCCCTGTGGAAACAGGCTAAATGGAGCTAGAGGACGGGACCCTGACGCCTGGGGCAGGTAGGGACCTGCTGTGTCATCCACACCACAACAATAAGAAAAGACAAATATGCTCCATGTTGGCGGTATTTTCTGCCCATAAACCTAAATAAGTGTGGCAGGGGAAATGCACATCTTTTTTCTTCCACAATAGATATCTGTGCTCTGGAGGAAATTCTCCAAGGCTGACCTGATCAGAGAGTTGTGGCAGCATGAGGGTATCCCTCCTGAACCAAGTGCCAAATAAGGCAGAATTTGGCTGCTTTTCCAGGACTTCTGCCCCAGCAAACCCCCAGGCGGTGC
Source organism: Dromococcyx pavoninus (assembly GCA_033558185.1). Lineage (NCBI taxonomy): Eukaryota > Metazoa > Chordata > Aves > Cuculiformes > Neomorphidae > Dromococcyx > Dromococcyx pavoninus. The sequence goes on along the minus strand of JAUMJL010000481.1, from coordinate 584,968 downwards.
AAAGGCATGGGACATCACCTGGTTACTCTGGATAGGATCCGGTCATTTTAGGACAAACAATGCAGAATATGCGAATTTATCTTCACACTCTCTACAATCTTTGTACTCTGTGCTGACAGAAGAGGATGATGGAAACCATGAGTACAAACTCACCTCTCATGCAAGGAACTCTTGAATGCAGCAGCATGGGCTATGACTGTAATCAGGTGATCTATCTGGTTTTATGTTACAGCTTAATCTTTCTTTTTTATTACAGAAGGGTTTTTTTCTGACTTTTTGCTGTGAATTAAAGCAAGGGGAAATTATTTAATCAAACAGTAAATCATGTGAAGTTCTAAACTCATCCAAAGTAAAGCACATCTATTTCACTTCAACCTAAACCAGGTTTTCTTGTTTGGCTACAGAGCTGAATAAGCCACTGTTTGCTCAAAACTATTTTAAGTGTATTTCTGTTTTCTGCCTCTGTTGAAGACTGCCTCTGTAGTACCCTACATATCTCCCAGGCAACTCAACTATCTTAATGGAAATATGGAGACAGAACTTGCTTCTTCAAGAAACATTTGCACTAGTTCACAAACAAACGACTTCTTCTCTTCTTTCATGTGGCAATCCCGCACTCAGCAATTGGTATGTTTTCCCAGCCAGCTTCCCCAGGCAACCCAGCCATGGAGAATCCGCAGGCAACCTCCTGACCATGCAAACAGACCCACAGCTCAAACAGGAGACTTGGAAGATGCACGAACACTTTACTATTAGAAGCACAAGGAATCTTCACAGCAGCAGAAAATCTTTTGGATACATAAAAAAGACAGAAGAAGAAAAGGCAACTGTGTAATAAAAAGATTTTCTTTTAGCAGATTCAAATGGGACTTTCTCAGAAATCTGCATTTTAATCCAATAGATGATCTCCTTCAAAGCTTGGATTTCTCTTGAGCTATGTTATCAAAGCAAACTCATAATTTCAGCTGATCAGAAGGCAAGAAAGAAGCTTCAAGTGAAATGCCCAGAAAATTAGATTAATCAGAGTTGATAAGAATCAAGTGAGACAATTCTGCAGTGTGAACACCACTGAAAATTGTAAGATAACTGATAAAATATTACAATGACAATATCTGATTAAAATAAACAAGTTACTATTTTCACAAAAATAATTTATTTAGCTGTGTCATACTATACTCTGAATGAAAAAAGACAAAAGCCTCTTTGTGAACTAATTACTTTAAAAAATCCTATTAACATAACAATTTGATCCAACTGTTTTTGAGGTGTCACTGTTTAGAGCATTCATCCCTATGACAACAGAACTTTTCAAAATGCTTCAATTATTTTGGAGCAGAACATCTTTTGAAGGAGATGTCTGCTATGATATACAAAAATTTCAAGAACAGTTTGGCAGAAAAAGAAAGTTCAGAAAATCAACTAAAAATAGCCCTGATCCTGGAACACAAATGAGAAAAAAATCCTACAAGTCTCAGTTTCAAAATACGGTAGCATGAGATCCCAAAAAAATCTAGTTTTATCAAAATGTCAGCTGGAAACATGGTTTTGGGCACTGCCCAACAGTAAATAGTGTGACTTCCCTGTTTCTTAAGTATATGAAAATTAAAGATGCCAAAGATTTTCTATTCTTTTTATTTTTTCACTGAACCCTTCCACGGATATATATTCTATTGAAAATCTAAAGTATTAACACTATTTGAGAATTTCTGAAGTAAAGTTCAATTTTCAGTTACAGATTAATCATGTCAACACTATTTTCCAGAAAGACAGAAGAAAAGGCCAAAGCAACAAAATGCAATTTCCAGTCCTTCAAGTACAAATCCTAAAGCTCATCAGGTTCTTAAAGTGGTACCATAAAATACAATTTACTATGGAATAAAATTAAGTGAATCTAGACATAGACTACTTGTGTGCAAGAGAAGACTCAAAGCAGAATTTAAATGATAGCTAGCTTGGGTTAGGAGATAATTTGAACTAATTTTGCTATGCATTTCTGTATGGACCAAACTTTAGGAGCATCCTCCCATGGAGCAGAGGCTGCACAGCAGAGCACCAGCTGAAAGAAGGTGGTGTCCATCAGCAGTTTCACCCATTGTGTGTTCTCTGCAGTGAGAGGATTTCTAGCAACAGCCCTGGCAGCAAGGACAGCAGGGATTGCTGTTCATGGCCTAATTCCAGCTGAGATGTGGATGATGCTACTTGCACTGCTGGAATCAACATTCTTTCAGCTCTCAGGTTTACCAGTGGGAGCAGCAAATGCTAACAACATTTTCATTTTATTCCTGAAGCAGTCACTTTCATAATACAGAAGATGATTGCAACATGTGTTCTTCCTGTGAAATGTCTTACTTATCTTCATGACCTTTTTCACAAATCAACTCTCATTAATTACCCCGAGTTATGATGTGATATGATCATTATTTGCTGTGTTTATGTTCATGTAGCATATTTATTGCACAGTCTGTTTTACCAACTAATGGCAAAGGACATTTCAATGGTTTGCAGCTGATCGTGGTGTAGCATTGTCACCTGCATGAAAGAGGACATGAGGGAAAGAAGACAGAGGGCTGTCAAACAGTACACAGTCCTTGGTTTTGCACTCCAATAGGCAGATTGGACCCATGCAAATTAAACCCAAAAATGTTTTATTTGTTCTTCAAAGTAGAGAAAGACTCATGAAGAAAATGAACTGTGAAAATGCCATAAAATGACCAGGGAAACACCAGAACGTATTAGAGGAAATTCGCCAAGAAAATAAAGTCGTCTTTATGTGCATGTTAGTATATGCTACTTTCATTATGTGGGCTTAGGAGTGATTTTGGAGTTGTGTTTGGAAATAGAAATTTAAAAACCAGCAGAGACCAAACACTTTGACCATACAAACTTGAAGTGTCAGAGGCAGAGCCTGCTGCCACGTCAATGAGGGTCGCAGTCAGCTAAAGTCTCTGTAGCTCTGGAGTTAGAAGCACTCTGTTTCACTGAATTGTTTTACAGCTTTAATTGCTGTTTGAGCAGACATTAGATAAGGTACGTAATTTCCCTTCTCTTGCTCGACTCGTATTCACAACTGTTTGCCTTAAAAAGAGATGAGACTTTTTCTTCTTGTGTATGGGCCTATGGCTTTATGGCATCTGACCACTTCTGCTTTGTGAGTAATTCACACAGCAGGCCCCAAAATGTCAAATTCAAATGCAAGAAGGTATGTTGATATTTGTAAGAGGCTCTTGTAGGCAAACATCTAATTACTCAGAATGAACCTGAAATAATGCAGAAAACTTAGTTTCTCATGGAAGATCACATCTAGCATCCTGGAGAAAGAACTGGAGAGAGAGAAGACCATTGTCTGGTCCGAGCTGCCCTGAAGATGAGGGAGGAAAGGACAGGCTGAGCAACAGGGTACAGACACCCCAGTGCCCCACCCCTGCACCTCCTCTCCATGTGCTGCACAGCCTGAACAAACATCCAGACAGCAGCAGCATTTGCATTCCTCCCTCAATGTGTTCACTCAATGAGCATCTCTCAAATCCTGATGATTTCACTGTGATTTGGGGAGATGAGCACAAGTGAATCCCTGTTGCAAGATTAAGGACCAGCACTATGTATTCACTTTTGCCAGATTAGGCTGATATTCAACATGCTTTAATGAAGTGTGTTGCTATGGTGAAGCAAATTTCGAGGGCATCTGTTAAGAAAGAAAAAAGCCACAGAAGAGTAAATTGTCCAAATCAGATCAGTGAGAAACTGATTTCTAGTGCAGCACCATTATTTTTGCTGGTTTTGGCTTAGCTGAATTAAGAGAAACCCAAGCTGGGAGAGCAGAGAGGAAGCCCTTCATGGATAAGAGCAGAGGAAGTGCAGTGCTTGTGCATCAGGGGTCAGTAACAGACCAATGTCAAACAGAGACTGAATGTGCTATTAGGAAATGTAAATAAGTCCCCCTCAGTACTTTCTGAAGCACCTCCAGCCACCCCAGTGCTGCTGGGCCTGGCAACGCAGCCTGCCTGGTGGGTCAAGGGTTCACCCCGCTGTGGCAGAGACCCCCAGGGAGGGCATGGCTGCCCCTCAGCTGACCCAGCAGCCCAGAGGAGGGCTGTGGGAAGTGTGTGGTGGTGCTGCAGTTAAGCCATTTCCTTTATCTTCCTTTCTAACGTTCCTTAATTAACTTTTCTATTGTGTACCTTGATTAGATTACTTTTCTGCCTCTAGGCTACTTCTCCCACTTTATAACCTCCTTAAAATGTGGTTGCATAGCTTTCTAAGTCGTATAGAATAATAAAAATTAGTTTTACAAGTTTCTTTCAAGATTTATAACACACATCTTGTTATACAGAACATAAGCAGAGGAAAAACAAGATTGATTTGTGGTCAGGTCTTACTGCGACCAGATGCCCTTCCTCATCCATGTGTGGATGGGAACATGTGCTCCCTGAAAGGTGGGCTCAGCATCCCCATTCATGGGAGGCAGGATGGAGTTGATAATAGTATCAATACCACCTCACTGTCCTCCTCCCTCTGAATGTCACAGCCTTTGCTTTTACCCACGCTCCACAGCAGATTTGCTACTTCAGGTGCATTTATGTGTTGGCATCCAGAAAAGGATGCAACAAGAAAATAACTGATAGCTGCAGTTAAACAGAGCATCATTCTCAACACATAGCACACCCATCAGCTTGTGTATGATCGATTCCTCATGGCAAGATGGAGGTCTCCTTGTCCCTAGTCCAAATCATTCCTTCCTGCTCTTTCTCCCAGAGCTCTTGCTACACTTTCTCAAGCCATTAAGAAGTGTTCCTGTTGCTACAGGTCTTAGAAAAAAAGAAGTGTTCTTAACTACTACTTGCTCTGAAGGAGGAAGAAGAGGACGAGGAGGAAGAGGAGGAGAGGTAGGAAGGTTGCTGTAACATGTGCCAGCCAAAGGCATGCAGTTCCTGGCAGAGGGACTCACTCCAAAGAACCTGAGGAAGAGCTATCTCCAAAATGATGGGTGAAGCTCGATGTCATGACACAAAGAAAGCAAGGAAGAAAAATAAGGAGCATAGAGCAGTCAGGCTGCTGCTTTACCATGGCCCGAATTACTTTGATTTATTGTTTTACAAATCTTAACTGAATTTCTTTGTTTTCATTTCAGATATTTACAAGTTCCTAGAAGGCATTTCAAGCCTGAAATTATGTCTGTTTGTTGGGTCAGGGGGAAGAAAGGCGAACTTTCCCAGCTCAGGAGCTAACATGAAGGCCTCTGACTGTCCATAGCTGTGGCCCAAAACACTGTCCAGCCCTTGTTCTTCATTGCTTTGCACCTGCTGCTGGTTTGCCCCACCATCTGGCACAATAACTTCAGTATAAATTGTTCTAAATGTGGTCAGGTTCCAAACAGTCTTCTGTGGTTTTGAGCCTCGGAATTTACTCGAGGCGCTAGTCAAAAAGTGGGTGTAATGAATAAACAGAGTTGAAATCAGAAATAGCCATTTAAGCAACAAAACTAGTTTCAATGTGATTGCTTTGTTTACATAGTGATTCTTTGTGGGAAACTTCAGCCCCTCTTCGCAGAGCACTAGGGACAAACCGTCTGTTGACTTTGATGGGGCACATAAGAGCAACGTGGTTCTGCTGTTAAGCCAGTCTTATCCACCTTCTGATGATATCTGCTTTTTTAGCAGGTGTTTATGTGACTCTGCTTCCGTGTTCAGAACTTCCAGCAGTACTTTGTCACATGATCAAACTAATTATAAAGGTCAAGGCATTTGCAACATAAAAGAGGAAATATAAAGGTCCTTTTCTTCCTGTCAGGTAGAGGTTACAGATGCCAAATGGATGCTGAGATTTCAATGAAATTGATGCAGCGCTGGTACAGCTGGGCTGAGGCATCTTCCCAGTGCACACGAAAAAAAGCGAAAGGAAAAGTCCCCAATCCCCTTAATAGTTTCCTTGATGGCTTTCACTGTGTCACAGACTTCACTTACCCCTCTCACCATGAACAGCCTGGTTTAACCTGTGCTCAGAACAGCACTCAGTCATCGCTTTGGGGTATTTCTGTTATTAACACTTATGCCTTTTGCTGTCGTTGAGACTTCAGTAATAGTCATAGCCTTGACCAACTAATTTGGAAAGGTCAAGCCCAAACTCAGAAACACTCATTAAGGTTTTATTGGTTATACACTCAGAGAAAAGACCAGGACAAAGCCAAAGAATTTCTCTTGAGTGTGGGCACTTGCATGCTTCTGCTCAACCAGCCTTTCTCCTAGAGGCATTTGTTCTGTCCCAGCAATGTATGCAATTTCATCAGGTAAAATTGAAAAATCCCACTGATGCATTTGCTACCTTGACAATATAATTTCTCACTGTTTGACCACAAATTCCATTTAATTCATTCTGGGCTCAAGATGGCATGTAGTACACCATAACAGAGGCTGTTTCCAAGTGTGCCTTTAATATTTTTTCCCTTGCCCTGCTGAAGAACTCAGTTTTTACATTTTCCTTTTCCTGCTTTCTTGCGTAGCGGAACAACTGAAACCAAGTGGATCTGCCCCTGTGTAACCTGAGCCTGCCCTGGTCCTCCAGCTGTAATTGCAACACTGTCCTGGGTCCTCAGCCTTTTACCCACACAGTTTTGTTCATCAGGTGGAACGTTTCACAAGGCATGCCTGGCTCCTGGAACAGCGAGAGCTGCACAGTGACTCAGGGCTGCATTTTCTAATACCTCCCAAGGGTACCATATTCCTCAAGGCAAACATGGATGTGCAAAGCTGCCTAAGGACTGTGATTTTCACGTACGACACTACAAATTCACTGAAGTGCCTTAAATATTAAAAATTCAAGTGATAATTGCTTCAAAGTTTATCTCAAGTAATATTAAGAATTTGTGGAGATAAACAGATACAAAATTTGAGGATCTCCTATGAAAAATAATGAAGGCTCTGAGGAGAAATCAAATACATTATTTGAAATATATTAACCACTCTTAAACAATGCATAATTTAGTCAGTTGGAACCCTTATGCCATACTTTTCCCTTTGGCTCCCTTGCACCTCCCCCAGCTGCCCCTTCATGTCTGCAGCATGGCTCTGCCCACCACAGGCACCTTCCTGACATCTCCACCATGCTTTCAGTCTTCCCCATGACAATCCCCCTGGCTTCCCCACCCCAACTACTGACCACACAGTACCTCCCTTCCAGCAGAGCATCCCACTGATTCCACAGGTACTCTTTCTGGGCACCCATCCCCAGCCCTGTATATCTCTTCTCATTCTGACCCCACCTTCCAGCTAAAAGCCCCCAGACTGAGCTGTCTCTGGACAGGTCCTGAGCAGCAGTGAGGACTGGGAAGGGAAAAACCACCATGGAAAAAATTTTCTGGGAGGAAAGAAGATTTCCTCCCAGTAACAAATATCCAGAGGAGAGCAAGTGTATAGGATTCCTCTAACTTCCATGCTTATTTATCTCTATCATTTGGAGAAACTGGAAGAAATTTTTTACTGTGAGGGTGATGAGGCACTAGAACAAGTTACCCAGAGAAGCTGTGGATGTCCCACCCCTGGAGGTGTTCAAGGTCATGGTCAATGGGGCTTTGAGAAACCTGATCCTGTGGAAGGTTTCCCTCCTCATGGCAAGGGGGCTTGCAGTGCATGATCTTTAAGGTCCCTTCCAACCATAACCATTCTACGATTCTGTGATTTTGTACGTGGTTGTACATGCCTGTACAGTGTTTTCCTTTACAACTAGTGTCTAACACAAATCAACAATTTGTTGTCCTGATGATGTGAGATAGTAAAGCTACTTGCTAGCTAGGAGTGTAAAATGGGTTGTTCCATAAAGAATAAAGTAAGCACAAAAAACGAATAACAATTAAAAAATGGTATACCAAAGAAAAGCTACTATTTATTTGAAATGAGAAAATAAGAGTTACTGAATGAAAGTGTTCAAAAGCACAGCTTGGAAGTGGGACCTACTTTAGAAAACCAGTGTTGGATATCGAACTACTGGAATGAAAATATGGAAGCTACAGAACTTGGAAAACACATCTCAAATTCAGTAAAAGATCTGGGTTTCCATAAAGCACTGTGATTCCTCCACTTAACGATAATAATCAACGTTGTTCTCGGAAAGTAAGATGTCAGTAGCATAAACCAAATGAGTAATAGACACTTCTCAGGCATCATGAGGATAACAGCTCCCGAGACTTAATGAGGCGGGTTGTTTTTTTATCATGAAATACTCGGGAAAGTTAGGCAGTCACCCGTTTTTTAATCCAGACATTGCAGACCCAAAGGAACTTAGTTTGAGTGTGACAGGGAGCAGAAAAGATTTCTATCTCATGAAAATTCATTGCAAATTATGTTAGTTCTGATGGGAAGTCCAGAGCATCAGGCGAAGGTGGATGCACTGCCTCATCCTTGCATGTCCTATTTACTAAAATGTTGGTCTATACCTTACTAATGGTCCTAAACAAAAGACCACGGTACATCAAGGGGGTAGTGACCCACATAGTAGTTATGCATGGGCCAGAGTGCTGCTGCTGCTGCACACCCTGTGGCTGCAGGATGGATTCCCCCAGCTAATCCTGACGGAGGATACTGCAGCAGCTCCCATTGGCACCAGCACTTAGATTGCCTGCCTGGCTGTGGCTTTATCTTACAGTGAAGCAGCATGTTCTCACATCAACATCCTTTTGTTTTATAGTAGAAATGATGGGTAGGGTTGTTTCCTCCTAGGAAAAATCTGTGAGAGCTCTACTGACTAAAATGCTGAGGCCCTTCTCCGTGGATGGGACATCACAGCCTGCCATGCCTGGATGAGATGTCTGTCCAATGCTGTGATGCTCGGGATCCCAGCATCTGAAGGGATGCCAGATTAATATATTGCTTGCTCTTTCCTGCTAGTGTTCACTCCAATAAATAGTATCTTAATCCTTACATGATGGAGCCTGAGTACCTTTACCAACACCATTGTAACTAGCACCTGCACCAGTGGATTACAGGGGTTTGCAGTTATTGGTATGGGGTGACATTAGAAAGCCTTGGAAAGCAGATAATCAATATCAATAAATTAGTATTTGAAAAAATAGCTTGTGCATGCTCAACTCTTTCAATAGACCAATGATATTAATTTTTAAAATGCCCATAGTGTTTGATTTGCTATATTTTCAAGAAAATAGAATGGAAGACAGGAGTATTTCCAGGAGAATGCAGTGCTTCATCTTCTCTGTCATGGTTCTTGGCTGCCTGCTCACTGTGCTCCCTCTGTCTTTACTCTAACCCACACAGTTCCAGTCAGTCCTCACCCATACATGCTACAGGCATTTCTGCAGCCTCTCTGCCCAGCAGCACACAGGCTACAATCCATCGCTCGGTATCCACACAGCTCTCACAGGAGAGAAAAGAAAATTCTTCCTGGCTTGCAGGTCTTAGTGAAAGTATTGCTGGGGTCAACATCCTTTCAAATCACTCACCATGTCCTTTTATCCCAGTCCTTTCTGAGCACCACTAGTCCAGCAGAGGTGAAAAGCTTGCTTTTCTTTCCGAGAGGAACCACAGACAAAACCTACAGAGATGCATTAAACTGCAATTCAGCCCTATCATGGGAGAATTTATTCTGAACTGAGATAAGGAATTAAAGTAAAGTTTCTTTTTCTTTTATTCTGCCTTTCTTCACAAAGGACTCATTTAATAACAGACTTTGCTGATCAGATACAGAGAACAATAATCTATTTTTAACCAATTAATTCAAAATTGTATTTGCAAAATTCTGCTTAATCACTAGTTTTGTGCCTACCTTAAAAGATATCCAAACACCACCTGCATATCTAAAGCCCAAGCCAGACAGTAATCTTCTCACACAGTGCCACTGGTGACAACTGGTGATCAGTAGTGGCTCCTTCCCTGACTCGAGGGCTGGGAAAGCAGCACGACTGGCCAGTGTGGACTTGATCCAGGTTAGTGCCACTGCTGGTGTCTGTCCTTTCTCTGACCACATAGTCCCACTGATGTGTCACCCAGCAAAGGATCACTTTCCCTTACTGATCTCCCCATCAAGGAGATCAATGAGCAATACAGCAAGAAAAAGAGCCTTTAAAAAAGTAATTGTTGTTTGCTCTCAAGAGTAGGAACAAGTGTAAGAATCAAGGACTTTAGCCAAAGCTGTGCAAAGCTGTGTTTTAATCTTTATTTATTTTCCAATCTTTTTTTAATAAAAAAATAATATTTCACTATATGAGAGTTCATACTTTATTTAAAGCAATACATAGATATTTTTTTATACAAAGACAAAAAAATTAGGGGCTGTACTGCAAATGTCAGGTAAAAACAATCACTAAGTTAAATGCTACCCAAAGATACAGTGACTGATACCAGCATCATCTGATTTCTTGATAAATGAAGCCAGTCTCCAAGCACTGAAGTTTCCAAAAGCTGTGGTCCAGTTGTGGTGCCAGCTGGAGGCATCCCCAGCAGAGCACCCAAGGACTGCACCAGCACGGGACAGAGGACACCACCCCCCCGCGAGCCTTCATCACATTTTATTAGCACCAGTGTTGATTAATACATATTGGGCAAGAGATTCAAGGGAATTCTCATTGTTGATGCCCAGGCTGTATTTATTCTGTTGATAAAGATGATTTTTCATCCCCTAAAACTATCCATTTGACATCTGTTGTGTCTACAAGGATCTTCTTCCCTCACTGCTGTAATAAAGAGCAGCTTTATAATTGACTTCAGTAGAAGTCAGATCACCCTATATCCTTACACACGAATAAAAGGTTGAAAAGAGAAGAAATTACCTCAATCTACCTCCAAACTTTCATCATTACTCTCCAGAGCTTGAGTCCCCTTCATTCAAAGGTTGCACTGAGTTTAACATTCACAGCATGTGTACAGAAAAAAACCCCACACCAAACCTTAAATGGCACAAATCAACAAGTATGGTGATGCATTATCAAATTATAGATTAGAAATAGAAATGTTTCTTGTAAAGTATAATCCTCACTTTGATCCATGCATTTAAAAAAATCAATAAAATAATGTGCAACAACCATGCAAGGCTTCTTTTACTGACTTGTGTCTTAATAGATACCATATTCATTACAAACCTTCATCAAAATATATTATCTACACTTGCCCATGCTACTTTTCCTTGATTAGAAAGCTTCACCTTGCTAAGGCATGAAAAATGGATAAGAATGGAACAGAATACAAAAGGGCCACTTATTATTTGTCAGCTGGCAGAGTTTGCCCTTTTAAAGCAGATATCAAAATTTTAAATGTGATCTTATAATAGCAGCAGATTTCTCCTGGAGCCATCTGTGACAGATGCTGGGGAACTGCAGAATATTTGGACACTATTGGTATTAATATTAGAAATGTTGTGTCTGTCTTTTTGGGTTGAGTGGCAATTGCACCGCTGGCTCACAGAAGACAATGAGGAACACATTTGCCGGAAGTAAAGCCAAGAGGGGGTAATTAAAGCCTGTCTCCAGACCTTTAAAGGTGCTGGCAAAAGACCATTTGAAATTACAAATTATGTACATATGCTTCCACCCTTGGAAAAAACCAGAACCACAACAGAGCAGCTGTGATTTGAGAGGTGGGATGGAAATGCCAAAGTTGCTGTCAAGAGATCACTGAGCAACCCCATCTACAGAGATCATGTTAAATCTCATCCTTCAGGATCCTGTTAACTTAAGGAAAGAGCTCAGAAGACTTCCTTGTGGCCAGTCTCTGTGCACATGCCTCATCTTCTCTTGCTCCATGCCCAGATGCAGTGCCCACTGTCATTGCATCCGCATGTCACATTGTGTAAACCCATTCTTGCGTCAGTGGCTGGATTGGGAGTGTGTGAGCATGCTGGAGCACTGATGAAGTCAGAAGACTGAATGGAACCACCACCCTAGCTGCTTTTCTCCAAGACTGATGTCCCCATAGGGCCTCCCCTCCTGGCACCTCTCCCAACACATATTCAGGATCCCTGAACATCTTATCATATTTCAGGTGCTGTGCAGATGAGTTGAGATTGACATGTCCATGTCCAGCAGAAATTCTTGTAGGACTGTAATATTTGTTATACAATCTTCAGTATCTGCTTCAGCTTTCGCTCTTGAAGCTTGATTGCAAGGCAAAGCATTCAAGATGCAAACGTGACTCCCAAGAGGTGTCTTAGTATTTCCCTGGAAGGGAAATATGTCCCTGTATTTATCGTGTACAGCTCCTTCTGTTAAGGCTAGTCTGTCCTTTCCCCATAAAGTTCCGTTTCTCAGAGGCTGTCTCCAAGGGCTGATCACTTCGGACATGGGACACAGCCCCATCCCTTGCCAGCACCAGTGTGATGGCCCTGTCACCCCATTCCCCAGTGGGACTGGTAATGGTGCTGTCCCTCCATGCCCCAGCAAGGAGGGCGGCTGTTCCAGATGACAACTCGCTCCTCACTGCAGTGTGGATCTGATCTCATGCTTTCACACAGGGGGATGATAGATCACCAGTTTTGTGTTTTCACACTGTGCACAAGGTGTTTCTGCCAGTTTCTGGACAGCTCCAGGAGTGCCTGGAGCATTCCTCACTTAGTGTGGTATCTGGGAAAAAAATGTGTGTACGTGGCTTTTGTGTATATTGTTTTATTTGACTTTAGGTAGTACTCTATCCGTTACTTGAAATAACAAACTCTCCCTGTTTGCTTACCTGAAAACCATCTGACTCCATTCTTCTCTCCGTGATCCATAAGCACAAACAGTAGGAGACCTAATTTCGTCAAGATATTTACCAAAAGATTTAATAACGATTGTGTTGGATTTATTGAAGAGAGACTGCATTTTTTATCTTAAATAGTACTGGAAACCCTTCTTCCCAGCTGCCTAGACCTATTGATCTGATAATAAATTCCACAAAATGAGCAAACAGCCAATATCAACTATGAAAAAACCCTAAGCTGTCCTCCTGAAGTATTATCATCTAATTGAAATTAAACATTATTGTTACCCACATAATTTTACTGCCTTCATAAGCGAGGCCTTTCCGTATGTTCTCCTCTTTTCTGCTCATAGTACTGTTCATGTTTTCTAGGCAAAGAAAACACCCAAGTTCACCATTTGATATCAAGTCACTTCATGTCAGCAGAGCCTGGTTCGAGGATTTGGCTGTTGCTGCTTTGACCTTCACGTCTTGACCACAGCAGAGTTGGGGTCCTTTTTCTTGCCACAGTACAAGCTTAGCTGAAATTTCTTGAGAAGCAATAAACTCCTATTTCCTCCAATACCTCATCCATAGGAGATGAATTTAAATGAATAAATAAGCAGATATGAATATTTCAATGGAAGCGCAACGCTGGCCGTTTGCAAGGAACTATGTATAAATTCAGCAGAAAATGCAAAACTTAACCTTCAGCCTGCTTTTCACTTTGAGCAGATTACCCCTTTCATCAGCAGATTACCGCTCCCAAATCAGAGACTGCTACAAAAGCGCCACTGACAGTGTGTTGGGGCAGCATTATCTGCACTGCAAGGTGAGCGGTTCCGTCGTGCCGTGCTCACTGAGCAATGCCAGTCTGCACAGCCTGGGCAACCAAGCAGGGAGGCTGTGATCCAGATGGGCTTCCCTTAGATCCCTGAAGGCAAAGCCTCCTAGCGCTGCCTCTGAGACAGAAAATAACACACTCAGATCCATGAGGACGTACTCTCGATACATATCTGGCTTAAACCTTCTCTAAAGCATTTTTTTTTCAAATTCTGAAGAAGTTTCCAAAAAAGAAAATGCAAATAAATAAACGGGTTTTTTTAAGACAGTGAAGGGGATTAGTGTGAGTCACACCCCCTCTGCTTGCATTTGCATTCGGCGTTCTGATGGCACTTGACTCTGAAACCATTCCAGTAAAGCGGAAAATTAATATTCTAATATGCCTGCTTCTCCAGCATCTAGAAATAAGTAAAGTGGAAGTAGCAGAGAAGAAAATGTTTTAGTATTAACTATGTATATGAATATTTATTGTAATTTGCCATCAGACATCTGCCTGTCAGGGTGCCTTTTCACTTGTATGTACTATGACACACTGTGGGAGTCACAGCAGCAATTATTTTCATATTGTACAGAAAACAGGTGAACAGTTTATTTCTGATAGTCTTTTGATTAGTTTTTAACCCTATTTTCTTCCCAAGTATGCAGCATGCCTTGCAAAGTGCATTGCAGGAGGGAGTCCTGCCAGACACCATTGAATCCCCCAAGAGCATGTATGACTGCAGGAAGGACAGTGGGGGGTGGCACTGGGACTCCCTGGAGCACAGCCCAGGCAAAGCAGGAGGTTTTTCACACCACGTACACCCGGAGTCAGATCCCTGTGGGAGCAGAGCCCGCATGCCAAGGCACAGCCACAGGGGTGGATGCACAGACAGGGGCAGCCACAGGACAAGGATGATCATGAACACACTCATGAGCATTGGGACAGCCACAAGGACGGCCAGGGAGATGTGAATAGCCATGGGTGACAATAGTAAGGGGAATGGGGACAGCTATGGGGACATTTATGGTGACGGCCATAGAGATGGAGACAGCCATGAGGGCAATCCCAGGGAAAGGAATGGCCACAAGGATGGCCACAGGAATGGTTACAGGGAAGGCCACAGATATGGCAAAGGATACTGAGATGGCCACAGTTATGGGGAGAGCCATGAGGATGGTCACAGGGATGCCACAGATATCGTACCCAGGCTCCTGGCTGCCAACCGCCCAATATCCTACACACCGTGTCTTCTTGGGCTCCACTTCTGCTATTTGTAGGTACAAGTGCCAGCAGCAGAAACATCAACAGAGCAGCTAGACCCACCCACATGGTATCTGTGTTTGCTCAAACAGGAAGTCCTGGCAGAGGTCTTCAGACTGTGGTTTGTTACTTGGAATCTTGCAGTTACTTGGAAAAAAGCATCATCTCACATTTCTGTAGGAAAACCATATATTTACAAATTAATAAGAATATATAAGTTAATATTTTCTTTGATATTAATTAATACTTGTGCTTGTTTAGACCAGTCTCTTTTCTATAACTTTGCTTGCTACTCTTTCAGTAAATCTGAAAGTCTAAATGTTTATTATAGTGCCAGTTTGTGTCTTTATGGTGAACGTGCTATGGGTATAAATGCTTTTTTGCTCATTTTCTTTACAGAGTATTGATTCTGCCTATTTGGAATCCAGGTAAGACCGCAGATGTGTTTCAGCACTGGTCTATTTGGCCATGACTTCATGTAGCCCCTTCTCCACTGGGATGGAGTTGGGGGTGTTCCTTGTTGTGTCCAGGAACCAGGGCCAGCTCTTATCTGGGGCCACTGAGACATGCTTCTCCTCCATGGGAAACCTGTCCATACAATTTTGCAGTCTATTGTGTTATAAGAGAGGAAAGAAGGGGAAAGTGGAAGGAATAGGTATGGCTTGTAAAATGTCCATGGTGGTGATGATCAGACAAGGCTTCAGCAGGTGCCCGTACTGGCATTGTCTGCTGGGTGATGGAGCACTGGCTGCTATGTTCAGCCACACTTTCAGGTGCCTCTCTGTATTTTTTGGAAGGGAATAATAGTATGAGATTTGTCTTCAGCAGATGGTGGGAGTGTCGACAACCAGGGAGGGTGGTAGGCTAGGCTGCCTCTGGGACTGCTCCTGAACAACTGCTTATGCAGCTCCTCAGTTGAAAAATAACTCAGCATAAATGCATCAGCATGGTTCATCCATATCCCTGTATTTGTGTGCTTAAAAGAGATAATTTTGTAAGTAACAAATATAGTGGATTCAGGCAGGAGCTCTGTCATCCAAAGCACACAGGATGAATTATGGCAGAGGAGCCACAGGCCCAGGTAGCCCTGAAGCACCGCTGCTTCCTCCGTAGATTGCTGGGTGCCTGTGTTAGGTATCTTTTGCTCATAACATTAAAATCGCTGAGGTGTAAAATTGTAGGTGTAGTGTCAAGCACAATGTATTTTTTCTCTATTAAGAAAAGGCAAAATCCACTGGGCGTACCAAGGTGTTGATATGCTTTTCTTCTTTTTACTGGAACGGGGGCACCAACATCCAGCAGAGATGAACACAAGTGGTCCACACAGCCTTGCAGTCCTGCAACTCCTGCAAGGAGACACCTGCCTGTGTTGATGCAATGGCAAATCTCCTGCTGGCAGCAGGGAATGCTTCAGCAGACCTTTGAGAGAGCCGTGACCCACTTAAAACCAACTGGCAAACACATCACTCGCGGCGAGCTGGCACCAGGCACTGTGTTGTTTTGAAGTAAGCTGGCTCTCTTAAACTCACGACATAAAATTCACACTATAAAGTACGTTGCAATTAAAATACAATCTAAAAAAAAAATCTACCCTTACGATGCCATTAAATAATTATGGCTTATTCACATTATTTTCCATATTTTAATGTCTGCACTTTGTGATGACTGAATATACAGTAGCAGTGAATCACTCATTTCCAAGTATAAAACTTGCATATTGTAAGGCTGAATTATTCATATTATTCCTGTTCAGCCCTATTTCTATTTACATTCTTGATACTGAAAAATATTCTTCAAAGATGAATTTTAGCAATTAAAATTTAAAGACAAAATTTGACAATGCACATTATTCAATCATCACAAACCAGGACAGTAAAAATTAAACCTGTGACTGGTGTCAGCTGGCAGTGATGTTGTGAGTTTTTCTGAAGTGGGTCATAGTTTTCCAAAGTAGACTTCATATAAAGTTTGGTGCTTATTTTGCCTCTCTTTTTTCTTTTTAAGGTGCTTGAGGCCATGCATTCACAGCTGCTTGCTGTGAGCCACATCCTGACACCCGCTCTATGCTGCCTGCTCCCACCCTGCCCTCAGAGGCAGTCTCCGGTTGTGCTGCAAGCAGCGTGTGTGCTCCCTTCCCAGTGCACTCCTTACGTACTCATCTGCCCATTGCTTTTCCTGTCCATTCAGCTATGCATCTGTGCAATACATCCACAGGAAAGAACAAAATTACGTTAACATGCAAGACGATTGCTGTCTTCTGCCTTGCCCTGTATTTGTAAATGAAGATAAAATGTCTGAAATAATGAAGCCATTCCTGTTCAAATGTCCATTATAATGTATGTGTAAATTATTTTAAAGACATGCTGGAATATGTAAAAAGTTTAAAGTAAAAAACAATCCTTAAATCAAAAGACTTCAAAAAAGTTTGGGGCTCTAGCTCTGATTCTGAGCACAGCAATGCAGGATGGTGAGCGAGCACAGAGGAATAAAATCATTCAGGATTTACATGCTCCTGAAATAACAGTAACAAGAGTTCACTGCAAAGGTTGTGACTTCTACCTCCACTTGGACAAGGGGGGAACCTGGGACATTGCCATCCTCGTGCCTTTCTCATGCACTTTCTGAAGGCTTGCTGGAGGCAAGTTAAGTTCCTCTGCAGCTGGAGATCTTCCCTGCTACCAGAGAAGGCTGTGCAAGAAATAGTAATAGCATGCAGTTACAACAAGCCATAGAGGGAGGGAGGGTGCATTTTATGTAAATTTAATCAAAAACTCCTCAGAAGTAATTGGCTGAAGTGATTGGGAAAACTGATGGTGCATAATAACCCTGGCAACTTCCTGCCCGCTCCTCCTAAGGCGTGAGTGGCTGGTGTGCCCACAGTGTGACTGTTCTGGGAGCCTGTGCTGACATGGCATGCTGCCAGCTAGCAAGCCAAAGTGACTCGTCTTCCATTGTGTGAGGCAGTGATGAGGAAGGGGCTGTGTAATTGATCCCCTTCAAGGAAAGCCTCACATTTGCCTGGCTCCTTGCTTGTGCGTTAACAGGTGGATGAAAAGCTTAGGCAATGGTGTGTCACAGATTTTAACTGAAAGCTTCAGCTTCCATAGGGAGCTCTCTGTGCAGTAGACTGTTGCTTTGTGGACACCTTTAACCTCCCTGGTTTTGAGAGTAACTTCTCAGCATAGTACAGGTCCTCCTTCCTACCCATGTCCACAGGTACGCAGGTGGTATGGGTGCACGGGTCTGCCTCTTAACAGAACACGGGACCCGCAGTACCAGAAATCGCTGGGAGCCAGGGAGTTTGAAAACAGATTGAATTTTGATTTGGGGTATTTAATCATATGTTAAGATGCAGAATCTTATAACTAAGGTTATGTTAGGAAAGAAAGTAAGCTTTCTGCAAGCTGAATGCAGAGCTCTGAGATGATCCTTCTCAATAAGGCCAAGTACATGTCTCCAGAGCTACTGTAGCTCTTGCAACACAGCCAAATGAAGTTTACCACACACCTTCTCACAACAGCAGATACCCTTTTATTTTATGATGCTTACTGAGTGGGATTTTCTCATGTTTTATTCAGGTTGTTATTTTACACCCCCAGTGAGCCTTTGACCATCATCATATTCTAGGTATTCTTCAGCTGTAGTCTCTTTCAATGCTCTTCTTTCCATGCTGATACCAGTACCTTGGGCACCCTTCTACGTTCATAAAACCTAAACTGCCTATTCTGTTAGTTCTGACCAAACCTGGGTAATTTTCCTTGACTGACAATAGCTTGTCAAGAGTTGATATAGAATTTTCCACCAGGCTAAGTCTCTTTCAGCGTTGTTTTTTTCAGACCTCAGTTATGAGCAGATTTAGTACCAAACCTGAGCAGCCACAATCACACCACAGCCTCCCTTGTCAGCTCTTCCCATACTCATGGTCAGCTCCTTTCTAGGTGAATTAGCTGCCAGTTTTCACAAAATAGTAAGTATTTGCAAACCAGAACTTCTCAGCATAGTACAGGTCCTCCTTCATACCCATGTCCACAGTAGTTTCTGCATCACAAGGGGTTCTCACTGGGTGCAAGCACCAGTGGGGTGGTGCTGGGCTCACTCAGGCTCTTCTGCCCGCCTCCTGACTTCCTCCTGGCCAGGAAAAATAAATGAGGGCCTAGGGCCTGCAATCAAAAGAAGTTGAATGGAAGGAGCAAAAGTGGATTTACTTTACCTGTGTGACACCGCTGTGAGCTGTAGATGTTGTCACCTGTGGTACACAAGTGAGCCAACAAGCCATTGCTGATAGAGATGTGGCCACTTTCACTTCATTATCTTGCTTCATCTGCCCACCTGGCCTCAATAGGAAGTAAAGGATAGGGAGGGCTTTTTTTTTTTTCTTTTTTCTTATTTTCCAGAAGTTCAAATCTGAAAAAGCCCACTGACATTATCCACACTGTTCTGGTGAGGATAGGAACAGGCCACAGAGGAGGATGGTGTGTTGGGGAGCAAAGGGTGGGACCACTGCACCACATATCCAGGTTGTGAGGGGGATCAGCTCAGGCCTGCTTTCATGATGAATAAATACACATATCAGGTAGGCAAGTACATAGCATATACATATACATATGCATATACATAAACATATACATAGACATAGACATATATAGTTAATTATGCTTCTCTTCAAAAAATGGTCAGTTAACTTTATTAACCTTCTGAGTTGCTGTGAAATATCTGTGTTTGTACAAGAATAGATTCAAACCAGGAGTGTATCTGGGATATGGGCAGCTGGATGGCAGAGCCCAAAGCCCCTGACGTGCCACAATTGGGTATTGCAAACATATCCCTGGGGCTTCCTACTCTCCTCCTTTTCTTGTCCAAACAGACACTCCTACATGCTCCACCTGGTTATTAGCAGCAGGTATTTGCTGCTAATGCTTTTTTTACATCTCAATAATAATGTTAAGAAATACCAAAATCTCTATATTTAAATTGCTCTGGTAAATTATAATACATTAATCATAAATAATTTATATGAATCTGTCCCTTTTTTTCAGCTCATCTCAGCAGTGTCATAGTAACATCCTTTCCAATAACATTACTCTGTATTCTCTTATAAAATAAAAAGGAAGGGGAAAAAAAGGAAAAGAAAACTAGGTGCATACTTCTTTTTTCTCTCCTACTCGATAGGAACAATCCCCAGTAGATTTCCTCAAGCCAATCTTTTAATTTGACGTAACTCTATCAGGTGAAGTAGGGAGAGCTGCTGCAGGCAGTTTCAGCTACTGTCAGAAGAATTGCCATTAGTATATCTTGTTTTATGCTGTTCAGCTGACAAGAATAATGACAGCAAATGCACTCCTGCTTTCAAGGCAGAGTTGTATCATACGTTGCATTCTACTCCATTTCATGGAAATGGCTGAGTGTAATTTTAATTCATTTTCTGCCATTATATCTTTTCTGCTGGATTGTTTGTAATTCACTACTTCCCTACCCCTTATTGAGCTGCCCACGCTGAACAAGGCTCTGCTGCCAGCCCTCAGGAACCCTTGTGGTCAAGCAGTGGATGAATGCTATCAACTTTAATGATGATTTTCCCGCTATGTAAATACCTGTTTTTATAGTGTGCCACACTAAACGATTCACAGCAAGTTTTATCTTTGATCACAGCAAGGCAGAGACATCAATATGTACAAGCAGTGAAGATCTGCTAACACCAACACTAGGAGGTAGCACAACCGGCCACATCTGCAAAGGCAGAGCTCCCAGGAGAGCTGAGTCAGGGAGCCCTGCCATCCTCAGCATCCAGAAAGAATCACAGAATCATATAACAGTGTAGGTTGGAAGGGACTTTAAAGATCATCCAGTTCCAACTCCCTTGCCGTGGTCAGGGACACCTTCTACTAGACCAGGCTGTTCAAGGCCCCATTCACCCTGGCCTTGACTTCCAGGGATGGGGCACCCATGTCTTCTCTGGGCAACCTGTTCCAGTGCCTCATCAACTACACAGTAAAAAATTTCTTCCTCTAATCCTTTGTCAGCTTAAAACTGTTACTTCTCACCCTATTATTGCACTCCCTGATGAGGAGTCCTTCCCCATCTTTCCTGTAGGCCTCTTTCAAATGCTGGAAGGCTGCTTTAAGGTCTCCCTGGAGTCTGCTCTTCTCCAGGATAAATATGAGCCCAGATCTCTCAGTCTGAGATGCTCCCTAACTTGGGGAAAAAAGGCCATTTTTAACCCCTATACCCCATGAAAACAAAACAAAACAAAACAAACAAACAAACAAAGAAACACAAAAAAACCCCTAAATCACAGGACATTCACTTTCCTTCAAATGCAATCAAAGGTTTAATTTGGCACGGGACATTTTCACGTAGTGAGACTATTTTGAAAAGCCAGCCCTTCCTTCAGAGAAAATATCCAGGTTTTGGCAAGCTGTAAATGTAAAGCATCTACTGCCTTTATTCAACAAAACCTTTGGTGAGGGTAAGGCCCTGTAGAGAAGACAAGGATAGAAATTTCCTGCAGAGCTGTGGGAAAAGCTGATTTTTTTTGTGCTTGTGACTTTCAGGTGCACTTTGACAGAACCCGAGTTGGAAGGCAAAAATTTGCTTTCTTTTTATATTACTCACAGTTAAAAAAAATAAAAATAAATCCAGTTTTCAGATTTTAGGAGTTTTTTTTTTTTTACCAGTGATGGTGGGAGTTGCATACTGAGGTGAAGAATAGTCTAGGATCTTACAGTACATTTTAAATAGTTTCTGAAACATAAGCAACCTTAATTAACATTCTCATGGTACTGGAATTATAACAAGAAAAGCAATTTAATCTGTAAAACTCTATTTGTCACAATGACAACGATGAACAGAGGAAGGAGGTGTTAAGGGAAAAACAGAAAAAGGAATGAAAAAGAATGAAGGGGAGAGGAGATATATCTCTAACATTCATTAAGTGGGTGATCAAAATATTTCTGGAGAATGATGAAGACAAAGCAAAACCAACTGACCGTTGAACTAAGCTGGACAATTGGGGAATTCCTCTTTCTCTAAGTTCTTTCTTCTATGAAATGCTTTAATTCAGGTCTGCTTTCTCTTAATCTTCACACAAACTGAAATAGATAAGAGAGCAATAACACTGCGACACAAAGCAAAATAAAACAGTTCTTTAATTCTCTGGTTCACCTAAATTAAAGAACATCTTTGTGCGTCTGTTTATTAAGTGGCAGAGTTCACGGCAGAGATTTCCTTTATTGGTTTTCAACAGCTTCAAGGACACTGATGGTACTCAAAAAATAGGGAATTGTATCTAAATAGTGATCATTCCTTCCAACCTCTATCAAGTGTGGCTCCAGTCAGAAAGCCCTGGAGGTGGGAGACGCCAAACTGTGGGCTGCAATGATCAAAGCAGCAATCTGAGGGAGGCATGGGCAATTGGAGATCAATTTTTCAACCCCAAGAGGCAGGAATTATGCTATTTTAAAAGACTTTCTTTCCCCCCTCCCCTGAACATGACTTCAATTACTTTTTGCTCCCAGGCTTCTCTGTCCTGAACATTTTCTCACCTGATGGTTAGACTCCAAATGGAAAAATAGGGACTCTTACATAGATTTTGGAACATTAGTCTTAAGTCTAGTTGTAAAAACCCACTGAAATATGCTGAAATAAGTTACTGTCTTAGCAGACTTGCAGCAGCAAACGTAGAAATGTGAGCAGTCATTGCAGAGCTTTGTTTTAGA
Source organism: Dromococcyx pavoninus (assembly GCA_033558185.1). NCBI lineage: Eukaryota > Metazoa > Chordata > Aves > Cuculiformes > Neomorphidae > Dromococcyx > Dromococcyx pavoninus. The sequence continues at coordinate 562,520 of JAUMJL010000481.1, read as the reverse complement.
GGGGGTTCAGAGTGAAGTAAATAAGGCGCAGACAGTATGTGGTACCTGAAACCAGGACAGCTTGTCTTATGCATTGCTGATTTTATAAGCCCATAAACTGGACATCAATGTCCAAAAGTTTTGACTTTTATTGCATTGTTACTGTCAGTGTATCACACTACTATTGAGTAGGAGAGTTTTGTATTCCCTGAAGTTCTGCAGCAGGGAAGAAAAGCTATAATTGCACCCAAAGGGATGAAGCTGCGGTATCCACCTCAGTGCCCAGTGAGTGCCTGCAGAGACTCTGCAGAACCCATGCATGGCTGCTCGGGGGCTGGACTAAATGCACACCTGCTCCTCTGATTTTCTTTTGATTTCATCTTCTTTGAGCTGCAGTGTTTGTAAGTAGGGGAGTTTTAAACTAGTCATTAGGAAATACTCCTTCACAGAAGGGGTTGTCAAGCACTGGAACGGGCTTTCCAGAGAAGTGATGGAGTCCTCCTTCCTGGTGTTTAAAAGACGTGTAAAAGTGGTGCTTAGGGACATGGTTTAGTGGTAGAGTGGGCAGTGTTGGATGTATGGTTGGACTCAATGAACTTAAAGGTCTTTTCCAACCTAAACGATCCAATGATTCTGTAACAACTTCATTTCCCATACATATTTAGCTCATGCAGCAGCTGCTCAGAGACAGGTGCCTTTCTTGGCTACTTCCTTTTTATTTCCCCATGAAACATGTCTTCCGCTTTCTGTAAAAAAACCCTAGAGCAGCAGGCTCTGGCTGCGTGCTCCTGCAGTATTGGGCATCGTGTCATGCATTGGGTTGGGAGGTCTTTACCGATCAGTGGGAGCATGTCACTGGAGCGCCTGGCTCTGGGTTTACATAGCTTACTTACTTAACTGGTCTCAATTTGTATTGTATGCATTGAGGTATTCTGCTTAGTTACTGTAGCTCACCAAGGGCTCTTTTTTCAAGGCTCTTTAGCATTCCTACAACCCGAAAAGCTTCAGTTTTTCTAGCAATAGGGGCTCAGGGGCTCAGTTTTCACCACTTGCTGTTACCGATCCTCCCTGTTCACCTGTATTTATTTATCTGATTCTGGTTAGCCTGTCTGATGGAAATGCACAGATGTAAATGTCCCAATATTTATTTTTAAACTTAATGCTCCACAGAAGGATTTCTTATTAACGGGAGCACCTGGCCATAGAGGCATTGCTCATTCTTCTGAAATACAGATTGATGATGATCATGTTGCTTTTGCAGATGCTGCTGCAATGTTTATTCAAGTGATGTCTTCCATGTGCCATGCATCATCTCTAGCTAGAAAACTATATTAGTCTTTAATAAATATTTTGCCTCTAATGTCTTGGTGTGAGGAGATTTATACCCTGATTACTTCTTTCATCTTCTTTGTTTAAGGAGCTCTTGTTTACAGAGCCCCTGACAGAGCTTCATGGGTTGCAAACCGTGCCAAATATGCCAGGGTCTTTTATCTCCAGCAGACATCATCTGCACCCGCTGCCCCCACCCTGCAGTCAGCATGCAAGTGCCAAGGGGACTCCTGTTCCAATAGCTGCACTGGGCAGCCTCTCCTGGGGATTGTGACGGTACTGGAGAGCCTCCTTTTCCTTCTGTAGGGTGGCTGTGTGACTTACGAAACACACACCAGTCAACAGGCAGCTGCTCACCCTGTCTGACATAAGACAGGTCCTCTAAATATGGGAATTAACCACTGCATTGCTCTGCAAACAGAAACTGCTTTAACGGCTGCCCTGTCTGAAAAACACCTTCCTGTCCACAGGCGCTGCTTTCATGTCTGTCTCCTGCATGCTAATGCTGCTATTTCATCACCTTTTATTTGTTGATATTACTGCAGACTCAGAAACCTGTTTATCCTTCAGTGACAAAGCTCTTCAGGATTTGCAAAGGGGTTTAGCCTAGGTAAGGAGCAGGGAGCTTGATTTGGAGAGCAACTCCAAAAACACAGTCCAGTGATCTCTATGATTTCCTTGAATATTTAACCTGTTGATTTCATAGAATTACATGGGACTCATATCTGAAATGGCAGTCTTTGAATTTCTTAAGTAAATGGAGTAAGCTGAAGTGTTTAATTATTACAGAAACTTTCTAATGTGTTAGTCTTCATTATATCCTGGTTTTTTCCAATATCAGAGCAGATATTGTATTTCCTATTTTAAATATAATTATAATAAATAGCAAATGTTGCATCTTGCTAGGGAATGTAAAGTAGAGACATGGTATGAAAGATGAAAATTTATTATCAATATTTTTAAATGTACTGTCTCATTTAGACAATTTTTTTAATCTAACTAATGAAAATTGTTTCAAAGTACAGCAAAAAGACAATATGGTACTCTAAGTATAGGGACCATGACAAAGAAAAATAATTCTTTTTTTCCCCTCATCTGTCAGCTGCACATGCCTTTGTGGCCTTTGTTACCTCCAACAACAATTGCTGTCCCTAAGTTTTAAACAAAGAGATGCAATACTTGGGACAGGGATGTGGACCACAAAGCTACCACCACAATTGTGTGTGAAAAGTGAATCAGGACCTTTAAAAGCAATAGATGACAAGGCAGTCTGCTAGGACACTGCATGCAGCGTGTCTGTGGGTGTTCACTCCTTCCAAAGTAGGTCTTTAATCTTCAGCTGCAGCGCACACAAAGAGCAGCCTAGCTGCACCTTGGCAGTCAAATGCTGTGCTTGGGTGAGATTCCCTGCGTGGGGCAGGAGTTGATGTTGCCTACATGGAATCAGACCACATTTGAACTGCAAATACTGCATGTTGGCAGATAAGTCAGCGGATGATGCAGCTGCAGATCAGTTGTCCTAGGCTGCTTCTGGTTTTCTGTCACCACATGTTCAAAACAGAACACAACTACAGGACTCATGCTTTGAAAAACACAAAAAAATTTTAAGCGTCCACTGCTAAAAGGATAACGTTTGCTTCAAAAAACATCATATTAATTTTGATGGTTGCATCATGAGACGTGGTTTGGTGCTCTGTGGGTTAATTACTTTGTGCTTTCATTTAGTGACCATTGATTATTCTTTCTAATTTACAAGTATAGAATAGTGTTTGTCAGAGTAAAATTGAAAGAAGAATGAAAAATTAGGGATATTTTTAGTTTGACTAACAAGGCACAACAGGCATGATGAGAGCTCTAAACATGTGAGTAATCTCAGGTTAATGATCTCATTCTCACCCTCGGGTTAATCATACAGACAAATAGCAAGACAAATCCTGGAATACTTATTCGCTACTGAAATGGTAGAGGAACAACAAAATTGGCTTCCCAGAAAGCACAAAAAAAAAATCTTTGATGGTGGCACTTTAAAATGATACTGCCTTTTTCATTGTTTTTTCTTCTTCATGTTTTACTGCTGATTAGGAATCTTAAAAGATTCTTATATCATTTATTGTTTTCTAGAATGGAAATTAATTACATATATTACTGCAAGGAAGTCCCCATTGGTAAATTTCTTGCTAGGAAAAGGTTATTTATAATGACCAAATTCGTCACTGTTTGGAATCTCGTAAAGGTCACAATAGAAGGTTTTCACTTACTTTAAATAAAATTCTGTATTTTAAAGAGAAATGTGCTTAACTTTCATTTCATAGAATTATCAAACCTGTTTGCACTATAATTTACTTTTTGAGCTCTTGACATTTACCCAGCTGCCTGTCTTTAGAGAAATCTCTTGATTTGACTGGGAAGCATTTGCAAGAAAACTGTCAATTATAAATTAGAGCGTGATGCTGTGAAAAGCACCCATATCCTCCCCAGCCCACAGTGACCTGGATGTGTGCCTAAAGTTGGGGCTGCTTCTGGAATGATGGCCTCTGCACAGGGTCCTCCCGGGGGTCACTGTTAATTAAATGCTACTCAGAGAGCTGAATGGGACCACATGCTAATTTGAATTCTGGAGTCCTCAGCACAGGAAAGACATGAATCTGTTAAGTTCAGAAGAGGCCACGAGACGATCAGAGGACTGGAGCACTTCCCACATGAGAACAGGCTAAGAGAATTGGGCTTGTTTAGTCGAGAGCAGAGAAGGTTTCAGGGAGACCTTATAGCAGTCTTCCAGTACTAAAGAAAGGCTACAGGAAAGTTCCGGATGAGCTCTTTATCAGGGAGTGCAGAGACAGGATTAGGGGTATGGTTTTAAGATGAAAAAGGGGAAATTTAGATTAGATATTAGGAAGAAATCTTTTACTGTGAGCGTGGTGAGGCACCAAAACAGGTTGCCCAGAGAATTCATGGAAGCCTCACCCCTGGAGGTGTTCAAGGGCAGGCTGGATGAGGCTTTGATCAGCCTGATCCAGTGGAAGGTGTCCCTGCCCATGGCACAGGGATTGGAACTGGATGATCTTTAAGGTCCCTTCTAACCCAAACCAATCTATGATTCTATGATTCAGACTATAAAGAAGGGAGAAAAGGGTGTGTAAATGAGTGACAAGTTTGGAAGTCCTCATGCTAATTTTCATCCCGGGAACAGGAGCTTCCACTCATTCCCCGGTGTCAGAGGGACAGCCTTGGGTGGGATACAAGCCTCTGCCATCTCCCGCTGCTTGGGAAGCTATGGCTTTTAAAAACAATATTTCCTTTTCGTGGCAGGCACATAATGCAATGCATTTTATATCTTATAGCAGGTAGAGTTCAGTCCTCTATAAGTCATCAATGTTCAATACCTACTGTTTGCTACTTTTGTTATCCAGCTACTAGGGTCAATTTTAAATTATAGCTTTATGTGACAACTGTTAGGTTTACAGCAGATTAAGCATTTTATTATCTGAACAGGATACTCACAGTTTTTGATAGGCCCCTGCTGTGTGCGACTCCTGGTAGCAGAAATGGGGTTCTTCTTGGAGATGGCACCAGCAGCCCACAGAGGGGGTCAGGGCCTGCAGCTGCTGAGGTAACTGAAACTGCTTTGCAGCAGCACTTCACTATTTGAAAAGACTGCTCTTTTTCTGTTGACTGAACTATTTTTCCAGCAACCTGAGCCTTTTAAGTAACAGCCTTCCAAATTGCATATTGGGGCACTGGAGGTGCATGCATCAAGGTTGAAATTGTATTATGGATACAGCAATGTGCCTAGGGAGCAGAGCCATTCACAGTGGAGTCAGTGCTATGTTAGGAGTAAGAGTATTTAAAAGTCTATTGCTGGATTAAGAAAGAAACTGAGTTAATGGAAGGCTTATTTAAACCACACAAGCTATCTGGGAGAATGGTATCAGTCCAGTTAGTTCCAGAAATACAACTGCGTAACATTTCCATCAGCTAAGGAAGGGGAAGACAGAAGGATTATATCACTACTCAGCACATTTGGTATTGAAATAATAGCTGTTTTTTCAGGATAGATAGGAGGGTAACTACCAGCAGTTTCTAATTAACTCTTTCACGTGACTACATATTCAATTTGCTCCTAACCTACCCCTGCCTTTACACTTCTTCTTCCTCCTCCCAATAGCAAAGCTGCTGACCTGGAGCTACTACACCACATGCTTGCTTCTGCAAGAGGCGTTGGCATCTCCTTGCCATAGTTCTTGCCTTCTGCCTACCTACTCCCTATAACCCTATTCACAGAGCATTGGAACAGATATGCAGAAATAGTTGAGAGGAACAGGAAAACACAGCAACCCTAAAACATAATCTGTTCTTGCTACAACCAACCAAACTCACCCCATACAGTGCTTTTTTTGCCTCTGCCTTTTAGGCCCCAGCTCACTCAGGCCCAAGCTACTTAAGGACTAGTTCTCCCCATCCCACTCCAGGTAAGGCCCCAGGTGCTGTGCATCAGCCTTTGGGCATGCAGGAGGGCCACCCTCTCCCTCTTCTTGTTCTGGGAGAGGGGCACGTGAAGCTTTGCTCTGTTCTTTTAATATTTAAGCCCAAAATGGGGAGTAGATGCAGAGTATTAATGCTAGTAGAAGGTGTAATAAGTTGGGGTTTTTTTCTTCTCTCTAAGCTGAAGTAAAATGCAACTGTGGAAATGAAGGATATTGTAAAGTAATGAAACTTGCTCAAAACTTCTGGAAGGTGAGTACTGTATATCCTGATATTGTTTTATGCTGCCTGAATTGGTCTAGGGGCTCAGTAGGATTCTAAACAATGAATAATGTTCAAACTGCCTTTTTCTTTGCTTCAAGGAAACCTTTGCCAATATGCATGAATGAGGTCTGTAAGTAAAATGAAAGCGATCGCCTCTTATTAAAAAAAATAAAGGTAGGCTTGAGGCTGTGTTTTAGAACAAAACAGTGTTATATAAGTATCCGAGGGATGTGTGTGCTGGCTGAAACACTGTCCGCTTCCCTCCTTGTTTAACCTGGTGGCATTTGGAGAGATACATTGATTACATTTTAGGTGATACACAGCCCAAGAATCATATACGCATGTGCTATAATCTCATTTTAGTCATAGCTGTGAACATGCTGTAAAGAATAAATAAGTAACGTCAGGCAGATATATTCAGAATTGATTTGGAATTGGGTTCAACAAGTGATCCTATAGTTTTTTATTCACCATTACTGATAGATCTGAGTGCAAAATAGGACAGTACCAATGCGCTGAAATTAAAATATTGCAAATGAACCGATTTTCTGCTTATACTTTCACTGCCTCAAATGACTTATTTTCTCCTGCTCATTGATCAAGTAAAATTCAGGCAACCCCTCAGAAATATTTCTGTGTGAGAATGGAGACCTGTGGGGTGTTCTCAGTTTCCCTGGGAGAGGCGGCTGCCTGGGCTGGTTCTGTCTGGGTTGCCCTCCACCCCCTGTCACTGTCTGACCCACCACCAGCTACGGAGAGCAATCCTCCTACTGTCGAAGTACATAAAGCAAAGGGCATTATTATCTATTAATGAGTTATTTACTGAAAGCAAGTTGTTGCTTCTGAGACATTATCCTTGTTTGTGGCAGAAGTATTTGTGATCTCTAATTGCCATCAGATAAATCTTTGTTTCCCTACCTGGTGCTTGCTGTCTTCTTTCCTTTTGTAATGGAAACAAATAGAGGATGATTTCTGCTCTGCCCTTCTTTGCGAGTGCGCTTCCCATTCAAACTGGTATTTGCAATCTCTTTGCTGCAAAGATACTTTTCTCAGCTGCATCTAATCCTCCCCACTTGACTTTTTGAAATGCCAGGTATCTCGGTGATTGAAGACAAAGAAGCTAAAGGTGCAGAAAGTGCTTCTAACGACTGTGCTTTGCCAGTTAATGAGAGATCGTTGCATTATGTTGTTTAAAAAATGCATGTATTAGGGCAAGACTTCTTCGCTGCACTTCTGTCCTGCTTCTTTTTCCTAAATGGTTGCAACTGCGTGGCAGAGGGATTCATAAAACTCCATCTAGACCCGCCATGCAAATGTCCCTACTTATTGTCCACAGCCTTTATGAATATAGTTATAAAAATAATAACAAAAAAATGTCAGGAACTTTTTCTTTGGCAAGCTGGCTCCACAAGTGAGCAACCTGTTTTTGACATAGGTGATATGATCTACATCTGAAGAGAGCTCACAATGAAGTTTTGAATGTATATCTAATTAGCCTATTCTTTTCCTTAAAATACTCTCATTTGAGTTGGGAGAGATACACTTTGACAATTTGTTTGCTATTAGCTAATTCTAATTCTATGTGTTATCTGCCTCTCGCAGATGGTGAAATTGTTCTTGGGGGAAATTAATCCTTACTTGGCTTGATGTGGGGATCACTGTATACAATTTCATGGGATAGGAAGGTCGTGTGATCATTTTTGTGTTATATACAAGGGTGGATCTGAAGCCCTGTGGGGCTGGCAGCCAGATGTTCCCATGAGTTTCTGGCAATTCTAATATCTGCCAAGAGTAACTGGATTGGTAGAAAAGGGGAGAATGAGAATTGTTGGCTCAACTTGTGGCTTTTAGATGTGTTTCTCCATAAACTTTCACTTGTTGGCAAATACACCCCATGCCATTTGTTACAATGCCTGGAAGACATTAGAAGACCATAAAATGTGCTTTGAGATAGGGAAAATTTTTTCCCCTTAATTTAGAAAGTGTGTTGTCTCCTTCTTGTTCCTTGGATTTCTGCTGTGCCTGTGAGAGGCTATGAGTGGGTTTAGGTCTGACATATCACCTAGAACAGGGGTGTCAAACTCGCAGCCCATGGGTCTAATCCTTGCCCTGATGCTCCTTCGGGCGCACTGGTCATGTGCGCAGCATGTGACACACGTTAGGCAGCAGGAGACTGGTAGGAGCTGAGCTTGACACTCCTGACCTAGAAAATTTCTCTTTAAAACCTTAAAAACATTAGCTCCATGTGGTACGAAAGACTTGCTAGGCCCTGTGGATAGCAAACACCAAACTTATCCTGAGTTTGTAAAGGAGAACTTCCTTTTGCAAAAGAGTAGTTGGCAAGAGGGAGTGACTGGTAATGGGCAATTCACCTGGTAAAACAGATCAGGTGGTGGTCTAACACTCTTATCAGCTAAGTGATACTTGGGGTGAGATGGAGGTCTCACAGCCTGATGTTGCTTCAGTAAAGAGCAGAGAAGCTTCAAAAAGGATGTACTGAGCTCCCCACTTTGCAGGCATGGCAAAATCACTTCTCACAACACAAGCAGCCTTTCCAAGGGCCAATCAACACATACTAATTAACTTAGGCCTATATCACCCAGAGGCACCAGAGAATTTTCAAAAAGTATAAAACTGGTACCCAAAAACCATACACCTGGGAGGAGAAAAAGTGACCATCTTGCCTGATGGATGGGTCAATGGGCACAGACCTTTCTTCCTCGCCAAGAAGGAATATCTTTGGGGTAAGAATCATAGAATGATCTGGTTGGAAAAGATCTTTGAGATCATCAAGACCAACTGTATCTGTCCCCTTAACAAACACGTCCCTAAGAAACTCATCTACCCGCGTTTAAACACCTCCAGTGATGGTGACTCAACCACCTCCCTGGGCAGCTGTTCCAATGCCTGACTACACTCTCAGTGAAGAAATTTTTCCTGATGTCTAGCCTGAACCTCACCCTTATATGTGTTGAATTGTGCACCTCTGATGCTGTCAGATGTTTCCTTGGGAAAATAAGTACTAACTCAAGTTTTTATTGCTAGTTATTATATATCCATATATGCTAATCGTTAACTGGTTGCAATTGTTCAAGTGCTAATGCAGCAAGTAAATTTATGTGAATGGCAATCTGAATTTGTTTTAATCTGTCACTTGAATTAAATTACTTACTGCCTCCAAAACTGACTGTCTGTCAGGCATTTTGAAACTTTATAAACTTTGAGAATGCCAGTGGCTGCTGGGCTTATGGCAGCAAGCATTAACTCTGTGTGTACCAGTCTCTGGGGAGGCTCTCACAGGTAACCAAATTCTGACTTGCAGCAAAATACATATAAGCACATAATCATTTAGTCATAAATCATCTACCCAGTCTGGGACTAGAAATGGATTCAGCTGCACCTAGGTTCCTCTCTGAGGGTACTCTTGGAAAGTAAGGGGGTTCATCTTGAACCTCATGACCTGATGAGAGGGCCTCCCTCAGCCACTTGCTAGAATCTTACCTATATAAAATGACACTCTGCTTACTTCTGCAGCAAATTATAAAACATAGACACTTGGCTTAAAAAAATTCTCCATGTGTGTTTGCAGACATATATATGCAATATACATATTTTGTGTTTGTGTATATTAAAAGTATAGCCCCAAAGATTTTCAGGCACTTGGGAATTTCAGTATAAATATTTAGCATGTATTTCTCCCCTCAGAGATAAAACACAAGATGCTTCTTACCGTATCACACCCTTATATGCGTTGTTATTTTATTTTATATGAGCTGTTTAGAATAGAAGAAAAACTCTTCTGGAAAATGTGGGTTTGCTTATTTTATGGCAAAAATTTTTGTGTTCATCTTGATACTTGTCAGAAACCAAAGCAAAAGCAAGCTAGCTTCTAACAGAGGAAATCAGCCAAGTTTTTACCATTACATCTACTTCTGTACACCACACACTAATAAACAGGAAAAAATGAAGACCAGAACCTGTAGCTTGTGTCCAGTGTCTGAAGCGTGTGAGGAGGACAGTGAGCACGTTGCATGCCTCAGGGTGTACTTCTCATGGGTGTGCTTCATCTGTTATGAAAGTAGCATTTTTAATAAGATGCAATGGACTGATATCGGGCTAAAAAATGCATTGTGGGTGGGGTTTTTTTTCCTCTCTAAATTGATTTGAAAATCTGGTCTGTTTATAACTACCGAACTATATCTACAAAGAGTCTTGATAACTTTCTAATGACATCCTTAGTCTAATAATTGCAGGAAAAGAATAAAAAAGAATTTACTGTTTTGAATAACACAAATTTAATATATTGGGAATTAAAGTTTGACCTTAATGAAGAAAAGTAATTTAGCTGTAAACAACTGGTCTGAGTCAAAAGTCTGGAGATTTCAACAGACCACTATACATCACAGCGAATGCTTTTAAAACTGACTGAGCTGTCTAAAAGCTTTACAGCAGTTCCCCAAATGGCCAAACTGATCTATTATACTTCAGACTGTGCACGCTTCAACACAGAAAAGCAGAGTGCAGCCTTCTGAAAGACACAATGTTCTTTGGGCTATGACCTGACAGGCTTCACAAGTTACTTTCTTCTATATATTTCACATTAATTACACTTATTAAATAATAAATATCCATGAGAAAACAAATATAATGTGCTGCTGTATCTATGAATCCCTTTTATTTTTAAACAGCCCACTCAGAGATTGTATGGGATATTAATACTTGAGCAGCTTCATTTTCCTCTCCAGCCTCCTGCACAGTAGAGTTGATTGAAGAGGGTTATGAAGGAAAGCTGATTTGTTCTACAAAATAGTTAAAACTATAGCAGGGTTAAAAGACCAGTGTTCTGTGTTTAATTACTGTGGGCTGACATGTGACTTGCTCAGAGCCTGTTTGAGCTTACTGCTCCTGGGTTTCTCTGTGCTATTGCATCCTGAAGGTACAACACAAGCAGCAAAGCCATTTGGTTGCCTCCAGATTTCAGGTCCTCTGTTTTGAAAGAGCACAGGAGTCTGCCTTGGGATGTTAGCGTTGTGTGAGTGTGACAGACTCAAACTGAGCTGTGCTAGGCACTTGCGGTGGAAAAAACTATTGTGAGCCTACTTGTTCACACTGACATCCAAATTCCCAGTCCATAAATGCTGGAGGAGACCTGCTCTGTGGCCAGCAGCCCAGCCAAAGTTATTCTGGAGCTCTTTGCTATTCCTTCTGTCAGCCCAGCAGTTTTTCCATCTGTGTATCTTGTTATTTTGGAACGGGAAGTTTAGAGCAAATTATGTGCTAATTATAGCACTGCTTAGCATCTACATCTTCAGACTGTTGCACTCAGGAATAAGGCTGTCAAAATCGTGTTAACAAATGAGAACGTGTCACAGGAAAAGAGCTCTTTCTGGTACACGTTTTATATAAAATGTATATCTTCGAAGTCATTATTTTGGCTGAGAAAATGATTCCTTAATGCTTTACCCTTAGGAAAAATATGTAAAGATTTATGGTTGAAGTCAATAACAAAAATCTGGATGCCAGGGTGAGATGCATGGTTTCATTAAGTGCATTTCACTGCTGCATGAATAGCCACCATAAAGCCTCTTTAAAGAATGGCTTCAGAAAGAAAGGGATGAAAACACTGTGTTAATAGTTAAATGGGTCAAGTAGAGCTCATGGTCAATCATATATTATTCTCCTGGTTACTTATGGTCATAATTACAAGGTCAAGGGAGACTGGTTCCTGGCATGATGAGATTTTTATTCTTTGGTATAAAGGTTGTTTTCTTCCCATCTAGTCAATTGATTTTAAATTATGGGGACAGAGAGCAAAGAGAAATAGATTTCCATGAAAATATTAAGGTATATTCAGAACAAGTTAAACTACTTCTTGTTGAAGTATTTAGGCACTGCCCCAAAGCACAGAATTGAATGAGAGGTGCTTAGTATTGCTCATGTGTTGTGGTGTTAATTACCACTTCTGATTATGGCTGATGAGTGCCCTGAGTGGGAGAGTTATCCCCAAGGCAGATATCCAAATGCAGATAGCAGGGTTTGTGGCAGGATGAGGACCCTCATCGCAGGTCCACACTCTAGACCGTTCCAGGGCTAGGAGCCTGCTTGGAAATCTCTAGTGCCTTTTGGATAAGTGATGTGCTGGCTAGGTGGAAGTGTAGTGAGTCCTCTTTACTGCTCTTAGCTGCTTTCCCGCCACCCATATTACAGCAATGCAGGTAGGAACTCTGAACTTCCCTTTTGGAGCAAAGCTGGAAGTTGTGAGGCAGGAGGGAGGTGAAGGAAAGCAGTAGCTGCAGCTGACCCATGTATTGATTCCATAGGAGCCTTACCTAAATTGTGGACTTCTGAGAATAAAGACTATATAGGTTGTGATACCTGCCTGGGGATCTACAATAAAAAGTAATAGAAAAAATAATAGTGAAGCTGGGCTGAATGTCTTAGCTTCCATAGGCTAAAGTTATAAATTGACATGAAGATGGAAGTTTGCCAGTTGTCATAAGTTTTAACAGTTTACTTTTTTTTAAAGGGAGTGTGTGTATCATTCTTTCCTCGCAAACTGAGCACTTGATCAAGAATGGGTCAGGATTTCTAAATTTCTATTCATGTTAATGAAAAAGAATACTGTAGGATTGTGTGATATTTACATAATACACACAGAAAATAAGCCTGAAATCATCTAGTCTAGCCCTGAGGCATAGTAACAAAGCTGTTGTGGAGTGATGTTTCTTTAAGTATCTCTAGATATTACAGGAAATCCTTCAATTCTCCCTATCCTTACAATTAAAGCTAGCTACCTTTTTTTAGAGGACTTTGGAAGGACATGTATATAATTTGATATTTTCATGTACTTTTAGGGGTTTTTTTTAAATAAAAAGATATTTCTATACCAAATAAATAATTTGCATACATTATCAGTATTTTCTATGAATACATACATATGCTGTTTGTGTCTATGCTGGAGTAATTACCACACTGTTGCAGGAAGCACAGAGTTGCAATTTCCGTTTCTGTGTTTGTGGATTAGTATATGGCTTTCCAGGGGACTGTTTTTATGTAAGTAGAATAAATACGTAGAAAATAGAGCTCCAAATACTTGAAAGACTAAGACTTAATTTCTATGAGTAGTTTCTCTCTCTGTAAATACATTTCTATTGCATATGCATCTTCCTGTTGTCTCTCATTGCCTGGCAGACATCTCCATTTGCACAGGAGAAGGGCTGATATCCCAGAACATTGCTTGCATAATGCAACTGGGAACTCAGGATATATGGGTCGGGTTTTCTTCCAAGGTAAAGTAAGTGCTGCAAAAGGCTTTTATGACTCAATCCCTAGCTCAGCAATCTCATCATGCACTTAATATTAGTTTACAAGCTGCAGGTAGTAAGTGCTGGAGGCAAAACAAACAGACATTGCATTAGAGCAGGTGGGAGGGAATGTGAGCTGAGGCATCTCCTGAAAGCCAGAGAGACCTGCCCTAAACCCAGCATTAACAGAGCACAGACCCACACCCCGAGCCTTTGGAAGCTCATCTGCTGATAATGATGAAATTCATTATATTTTTGAGCAAAATTGCCTCTCTCCTTCTCCATGTGAATTTAAAAGACGACTACTGTCAGTTTTACTGCATCTGATGATAATAAAGAAACATCCAAATTGCTGCCATGGAATAATTGCAGCAGTTGTTACTTATTTGGTATGGCAGGGCTTTGGCATAAAATTTTAGGTGTAGTTCCCTTGGTCTTTAGGGGGACAGATAATTCTTGCTCTTGTACGAACATCTTGCAATTGCCTGGAACAAAACCCACAAAACAAGTCATCTGAGGTGGAACTGGTTAGCTGGGGCTGCTGTGCCAGACCCCCAAGGCTGTGGTTTGTGGCAGGGTGCTCTGCGGTGCCCACCATTCCCCTTCCACACCACCATGTGCAGAGCAGGATGGTCAGCCCAAGGGATGTGGGGTCCGTCAAGCTTGTGTTCTGCTCCAAAAAAAGAAGTAAGAGGTTGTTTTATTTAAAGTGGGCATCTGAGCGTCTGCCTTCTCAGACCTGACAAGCCCTGTGTGCTTTGCTATGGTCTATTTAACTTATTAAAAGCTTCTTGCTTTTCATTAGCATGTTTAAGGCTACAGTAGTCTTTAACCATAGGGCAGAGAAAATGAACACAGGAGCTGCTCAATTTCCTGAGAGGTGTTAAAGCATCTTTTAGATACTAAATAAATTCACTCTGTTCTGATTTACGCTTCACACTGATCCCAGTTTGTATCTGTGTTGCATAGCTCCCCAGCCTGAACTCATAAAGTTGAGTTCCTAAAATATTATTCCAAACAGAGATTTTATTTATATACAAATTTTTGTGTGTGTGTATATTTAGATCCACAAAGAAGAGGGTTTCTCTTCAGGCTATGATGGGTTTCACCAAGTGCTTCAAGTGTGGCAGCTGGGGAGAAGAAAGATGATGCTGGGAGAGAAGGAGAACAACACTGGGGAACAAGTAAAGTGCTTGTGCAGCCGGGGAACAGAGGAAGTCCAGGAGTAACATGGGCAGACAATGCTGCTCTTTATTCAGATGCATCATTAATGCCCAGGACTACAGAAGACTGGATCGTAGCTCAAAGAGGCCCTTCGTGTAGGGGCAATGAGCTGGAGAGCAGGTGGGGCAAGGCTGGTGCATGCCAAGTATCATTGGTCCAGTTACCCCTTGCTGAAGCAGTCTCCATCCATGTCATCAGACACCAGACCCGGAGAAAAGTTTAAAACCCAATCAAACATCCAGCAAAAAACCAAAATCTACAAATTAAACCTTGGGAAAACCAATGTACTTGGAGCTGTTTGCCTAATTCCTAATTCCAGGCTTTGTCCACAGATGGTTTTACTTAGATCTATAAGTTAGTGTAAAGTGATAAAGGCAAAACACTTGCTAGATAAATCACAGCACCAGTGCTTTCCAATTAAACTTGACAACTCCTTAAAAAATTTAATCCCACAGATGCAATATGACAATTCCCAAAGTGTAGAACGAACACGGCATGTTATATTCAGCTGTTCCTTCATAGGACTGCTGAGTTGGCATTGTGCTTATATGTAGAAGGTGCAGAAAATTCAGTTAACACATTGACACCATATGTGAAAGCCCATTTGTGTCACTAGGGTGTAAACTAAAACAATTTGGAACTTAAATGTTAACCAGTGGGTTTTATTCTCCTTCCATTTTTCTACTCAATAAGGGCAGCATCAGCAATACTCAAGGAGCCTTATGGTGACTGACAAATAACTTCTCTTATCAGAAAATATCACAGAAAAAAAAGCTAGGAGATCAGTTCTTACTTGCTACTGGACAACTGCCACTGTTTTTTAAAGTACTCCTTAATTTATCTCAAGTGTTTAATTTAAAATTTCCAGTAGCTGTGGTTTTGCCTTCTCCCCAGGTATTCAAGATGTTCAGTACTGTGATTAATTGGACAGGCATGATTTCTCGTATTTAAAGACCACTTGAATATGGAAGTGAGAAATGAATTGCACCAGAAGGGTTTGATCTGTTTTTATTAATAGAGCAGATTAGATGGATCATGAAAACAATCTTCTAATTTAGAAGAGTCAATCTCACCTCTTGTTCAAGAGGAGCTGTGTCTGTAGAACTGAATCCCTGAAGCATGATGTCCTGAGGGCTGCTCTCGGCCATCCAGGGTGGGAGCGCAGATGCCACACTGGTGTGATCTTGGTGGTTGGGTACACTGTACAGCACCTGTCTCTGTGCAGACTGTATCCAGGCCAACTGCCTGTAACGCCAGTTCTTCTGCCCTGCAGCTGGATCCCAGTCCTTGCCCATGCTGAGGTACAGGATGGGAGGAGGGTTTCCCATGTGGAAGAAGCCCTGAGCCTGGTTAAATTCTCACCTCACTCTGTGCCAACATCTCTTGTGCCTGCTGGTGCTCATCTCAGTGAGTGGGACTTGCTCTGGAGACAGAAAGCAGGTGAAGGCTCCAAGCACTGTTCCCTTGCTAACACAGCTGTTAAGTGGCACTAATTTTAGTTCACTTCAAAATAGAAAACAAAAAATGGGAAAAGGTACAAAAACCCAATGTGACTACAACATTTATGTGATAAAACCAACACTTCTGTGCTTTTCAGAGTATTTAAGTACAATTTCAATGAGAAAGATTTTTTTATTGTGTAATATTTGAGTTTATGTAAAAATAACTTAACTAGTCTTCCCCCCTCCTCTATCCTATGCCTGAAGGTTTTGTTCAATGGAAAAAAACTGAAAGGAGATGAAACAAAAGGTGTTAACGTCCTTCCATGCTGAAAAACCAAGGGACACCTAGGGCAGGAAAAGGACCACAGTTTGTTTTTTAAATTTATTTATGTTTTTAAATATTCAAGCTACTTCATCTGAAATTCAAGAATGACAATAAATCACATCCAAATCATGTATTCAATAAGTAAAAGCCTCTCTTTTTTTCTCCATGTTACATTTTCTCTCCTACTGTCATACACTGCCTTTGACTTTTAAAATATATAAGCATCTGCTAGTTGTTATGAGAATGGTATTTTGGGGCCTAGTAGGAGTTAAGCAAACAGTACTGAAATCTGTATTCAAATTAACATCCAATTTACAGTTAGAAGTAGTATAAAATACCTGAAGTCCTAAGTCTCTTCTCTATGCCTTTATTTTAAATCTCCTTTGGGTTAAATGATAAGGATATACTTGTTACTGAAAGTCAAGCATAGCTACAGTGTGACAAAATGAGACATAAAATAATAATTATGATTTGCATAGTGATGCAAACTCAAAAACTATTGCTGAATGCATGTCACAGCTTGCCCTTCTCATTTTCTGAAACAACCATTGCTCCATAAAGTAAATATGTGTAACTGGAAGAGTATTAGCTTGTTCATCCATCTCCTTATTATAATTTAATTGATGTAGCAAAGTTTTACATATCTTAGATTTAATGACTTAGTAGTAATCAGGTTGATTTGCATATTTGGCATACAGAAACCAAGCCGGAGAACCTTTATGTATCCTGAGTTTAGAAAGATATTATATAGTTCAAGGTTTTCTGGGCCCACATTCTACAGCAAGTGAGGGCTGGCTCCTTGTCTCCCAGCTATAGTTTGGGTTGGGATTAAAATAAGCCAGATGTTATCTATATTTAGCAGAGATCGTACTTGTTCCATGACCCGCTTTCTGTGGGTCTGGCTCACAGCATCATCTAAAGTCCAGGCATTAGGGCAGGGCTTCATCTGGTTTTAACTCTTGCAATGCACTAATCCTCTTGCTGAGAGAGCGCTGAGGGAGGAAACGCTTGCTGCTATCATGTTTGCTGTGCCTTCTTGAGACTTCACTTCCCATGCCAGAGCAGACCTGTAATTTGAGTTGGCTTCACTAATGGGACATTTCTCCTACTTTAGGTAGACAGTTTATTGTAACCAATGCCATGTCTTAAAATGGGGCCATGAAGTAATAAATTACATGAATGTGAGGTTATTATGACATCTAAAGATGCTCTGCAATTTTTTTTAGGTTATTAAATAACTAAAAAATGTGCTTTTAAAATTATTTATTTACCAGTATTTGCCAGCTATTTCAGATAACAGCAACTAGAGAAACCTTTGTATTGGAATAAGATATGTATGTTATTTTCGGTAGGGTTTCACGTCATTATGAAGGTGTTCAGAAGTTTACTTTATCCCTTCCCCTACGGTGTTATTTATAGTGGGGAAGAATAGATCTGCTATAGAATTTAACAACAAATGATTAAAAATAGTAGCAGGCGGGGAGATGACTCAGCAGAGGTGCATGGTGACACTGAGAACAGACCTGGGTTTGTCTCGCTTTCTGTTTAGATGAGCTGTAGCCCATGGTATCAGGAGCCAGAGTGCTGCGGCAGGACATGGCTGTGGCACTGGTGACGTGGACTCCACTGGCAATTTTCTCTTTCACCTCCACCGAAGGCGTGAGGAGGGTTCCACTGAGCGCTGGCAGCAGAAGCCAATGTCATTTCATGGCATAACTTTGCATACATACAAGAACAGTCTTGTGTCAGGAAGAACAAGCAATGAGGATGAACTTTGAGGTTAGCTGTGTTTGGGGTGAGTCACTCTTTTTATCCACCTAAAAGTACTTGGAAGACATGGCATCTGGAGGGACTGCTGCCTTTCCTCTTTGCTGGTGGCAAAAGGGAGGAATAGGGAACTGTCAGCTCATCTGGAAAAGCCTTTTCTATAGGTACAAAGTGTACCATTTGTTGCAGATCATAATGAAAAATACGGAAAATATTTTATATTAGGAAAGAAAATTATGCAGGATTCACTTCTTTATGTAACCATACCTCCACTTAAATAAGGATGTTGTTGTTTTTCATGGGTGTACAGGGCTGGAAAAGGGCCACAGCCCAGGTTACATACCTAGACATGGTGAGTAACTCAGCTCTGTGCAGATTGGGGAAGGGGTTTCAGCATGGTTTGCATGTAAAGGTAATGGCAGGTAATTAAAAAGTGTATTAGGAAAAATGCAGGGGAATGGAGTAGTATTTGACCACATTACATAAAACCTTGAGGAGAAGTTACTCACATAGTTTTCCTCTTTCAAACACTCACTGAATTTACTGTAAGGCTCCTAGGCTTTGAGATCTGGATGAGGGATTGTCTGCATGAGGATGCTACGGCAGCTGCAACTGCTTGGCAGACAGCTCAGCCTCCCACCATGGCTGGTTCCCCTCACAGGTGCTTGTGCCTGTACATATCTTACACTCCTCAAGGAAGCTGCTCAATGCTTTCATGACAAATGTCATCGTACTTCATTTCAAAATTTAAATCTAAATGTGAGTTTCTACACTAACCTTGCTCTAAAATCTCTGAATGTCTTTCTGTCGCATGCTGAAGAGCATGCTGACACACTGCATCACCGGGACATTTTCATGTCTGTGCTCAGAGTGATTAATTGCTGTAACCTACACTTCTAAAATGCAAAGGTAATTAAATAAATCTTTTTATGTACACTCCTTTTCATATGAATCAATAGATGTTAAAATGTCTCTAAAGCTTTATTTATCTTGCATTAAATCAACTGTAATTGTAAAAACATTCCACAGCATCTGTGATCCAAATGTTGTTGCCTGTTTGATCCTTTACAGTCACTGCTAGGGTGCAAGGTTCTCATTCAGGAGTAGTTCTAATGTTCATGAACTTCACAGATGTATAGCTATCATACCTGTGTATGCAACTGTTAGCCAAGAAACTACTGAACAGGGGAGTGGAAAGCCTGAAAATATGCTTTCCCCATTGCATTTTTAAGACCTCGTGAAATTTAATTTGTTTGGGCCATTGATCTAAGTTTTGAACTTAGCTTCCAGGTTCTTCCTTCTTTATTACCCACCTACCTGGAGAATGAGGAGAACTGACAGCTTTCATTGAACTGCCAGGGTCCTGCTAGTCCAGTAACTTCTCTGAAATACCTGTACATTGTACTTCACAAGCCACAAAGTTGGCGAGGCCAAAAAACAACCCCAAATTGCTAATTCTTGTGGCCTTAGAGCAAGAGGGTTGTCCACCTCCTGTTAGAGTTGTTCAGCAGTGCACAACTGCCAGAGATGCTGAAAAGGGTGAAAAGTCCTTGTCTGTGAGCTCTTAATCTCTCACGACAAAGCTGCTGCATTATAAATATACAGACCCATTTTTAATTCCCTGAAGAAGCACATACCAAAAAGTCCCAACTAACGTGATAGTTTTTTAGAATACTTCAAGCAATATTGAAAAAAAAAACCAGAATATGCATTGGTTGTGACAGAGTTAATCACTATTGGAAGAAAAAGTTAACTCTGAGTAATTACAGTTAACACCTCAATTGCAGCCAGCTTGGTGCACAGGACAAAAGCAGTGCAGAAAGAGAGAGAGAGAAAAAAAAAAACCTGCTCTGACAGGAGGAGGGGTTGAGAAGAACCGAGGACTAGTGTCCTCGATCCTGTGAAAAATGAAAATGATGTCTTCTCGACTCTAGGGGTTTTTCCCAGTATACTATGAATGTGCTAATACACAGTTACCTCACAGAAGAGTGAACTGGCTCTAAATTTGGGAAAGAATATGAAGAACAGTGAGTGAAAGGTGCCACATAAAATAATTATGAGTGTGGCTGTTTCATGAGCAACAACCCAGCGCCACTCCAACGAGTGGTGGGATGGCAGGAGAGCCTCGTGGGACAGGCTGCCCCTTCCCTCCAAGTGTGTTTGCTTGGGGTCAGGCAAGTGTGCAAAAACAGGGTGCAGGTCAGGCTCCTTGGAGAGTAGCCAGCAGGGATTTGCTTTGGTAATCCCATGAAGCTGGAGTTTGTTAGGGTGTAAAGGACAATATATAGCAACACCTGCTGCCTCTGTTCTTTTACTATCTCTGAAAGTGAGGCGTGAATGTTGCTGAAGATGGCGTTGCCCTCAAAACAGAAGTGCAAGAGACTTCACATAGCTGGAGGGATTTACATCCAGTCAGCTTTTAAAAGGTTGAAATCTTTGGCAGAGCTGTTGCTTCACAGCTCTATTTATATCGTACTTGGCATAGTCAAATGAGTCTCATCCTCATCTGTGGCTGGTGAAGGTACTGTAGGATGAGGTGGAGCTCTCGCTGGTGACTTGCAGGGCTGCACCAGTGGCATTACCACCTCCAGCCACGTTTGTGTTGTGCCATCATCTTGCTGACCTGGAGTTTCAAACTCTGCCAAGATCACTGCCCTGTGGCAGCAGGAGCTGGTGCTCTGCTTTGGTGATGGCTTCTTAAATAATTTGTATGCAGGGGATACGGGTTTCCTCTTTTTACTTTTGAACAATATTTTAATGCAAATTAAAATCTACATTTAAATGAGAAATTAGTCTGTGAACTAGTATGACAAATCTTGGAAAAATCAACACAAGAAGTAACAAGGCCTTCTTTACTTTCCATCCTTTTCTTTGGAGAGAGGTCTGGGCTTTCAGAAACAAACACAACAATATTAAACCCATTTGCCAAATTTTGCTGATGACACCCTGTTGTCATTCATTGAGAAGCAGCAGGTGTTTCCAAACAGAGTGATTAACTCCTGGACTCTTTTCAGTGTTGAGTATTGGTCTGACCAGGCTCTGGCTTTCCAGAGTCCCCTTTCTCCAGCCTTTAATCACAGGCACTTTTGTCTTTCAGTCATTTGTGACCTTCCTTGTCCTCTGCAATTGCTTGTCTACTTCGTGACTCTCTTAGGATAAATTTCATTAGACTCCAAAAGGTGCTTATTGTGTTCCAAGCCTCTTTATCTCCCAAACTTGGCCTGGGGGCTGGATCTCTTTAGTTAAAATTAACTACATAATGCAGCTGGTCATGATCCACAGTTCTTTTATGAAATGTTACCTTAAAAAGAAAAATAAAGATAATTTTGACTGTTTCTGGGCCATCATCCAGGAAACAGTGGGCCTACATTTTTCTTCACCTTTCTCCTCTTATGTGTTTGTTGTTCCCAAATAAGTGAGTTTGAGCACCAGACATAACAGCTACAGCGTCATGGATTTTAGTGTGAGCTAACTTGCTTCTCTCTGTAGGCACGCTGCTCAGACATGATGCTTGCTTATCCACACCCCCTATTGTTAAGAGGTAACAAGTATTACTATTGAATATCATGCGTATTTTAGGAAAAAAAATCTTAGATAGAAAATACATAGCACTACCTAGGTCTTAGTTATGATTGACTTCTTCATGTGACACCTACGCATTGAAGCATTAACGATTTTATGAAGATGAGACACAAATAAGGGCTTTGAGGAGAAAACTGATGGGTTTATTTTATATATGACTTTCAAAATTCAGATTCATTCATGATTGCTTGCCTGCTCCCAGCAAGCATTTTGAGCAAGGAGGTTTGAGCTTCTGCTGGGTTCCAGAGCACAGGCTGGTGTTGAAAAAATTGGTATAATAATGACATGAAATATTGAAGGAATGAAGTCATCACTTTCGCATCTTTCCTGATGTTCTACTCCTAATGAAGGCACATAGGAAGCTTAGTGAATGAATTATAAAAATCTCTAAAATTTGCATAGGCTGACTCATCAAATGCTTCATCTCTTTACTGGCACAAACATTTCATGTATCTATGAAAAAGTGAGGAACCTATATCCAGTTCTGCCTGAAGGTCTAAGTAGCCTTCTTATACAGCAATTAATAGGCAAATAATTTGTGGTTAATAATTTACTCAATTTAAGCTGAAGAAATTATATCAGCCCCTTGAATGTAGTCATTTCTAAAAGTTACTCAAATCTTTCCTACAAGTAACTGCAGATTCGGTAGATGAGAAGTTGGATTGGCTACTGGAATGTACTGGGTGATTTTTTCCTTTTAATTCAAAGAGAACCATTTGGAAAAAAAAAGTCAGGAGAGAACAGAATAGCCATGATTATCACCCTCTCAGCGGATGCCTAGTGCTTGGAAAGGGACAATTTTGAATGCATGGTCCTGAGGACCTTAACTCACCTTTGCCCAAGCTTGCACAACTGGAGGGGCTGAAGCTCATAAAGAGGGGGAAAATTCACATCAGCAGGACTAACATGCTGGCTTTCTCCCTCTTGGGAAGTACCTTCACATGACGAGAAGAATCTAGTTGGGAAAACAAGCTGAAATATCTAGGATGCTGGTGCAGAACTGCCCAAGAGTTACTACTCCTGGCAACACACAGTAAACTTGTCTGGATTACCCTACTCTGATGAAAAATCCCCATATGAGAGAATTCCATACATGGAATACTTTGGAATACCTTTCCCACGTTGCTGTCGTGCTGATTTGATAAATAATTCTCTGGGTTTAGGTTTAGGTACCTCTAGCTTTTAAATGCTACCAGAGTGGGCTGTGAATTCCTAAACTTGTTGAAAATGGCATTAACAAGCTAGACCCAACCAATAATTTAATCTAAGAGTGGGTGGATTTACTCCATGACAATTAGATGTTCTCTTAAATCTTGAGGAGTAATCTTGGAGAAAGAGGACTAAGCTATAGCAGTAGGAATGTCCTAAGCAATTTTTCCATGTTGAATATGCATGAAGGTGTGCCAAGACCATAAATTATTTGGGCATGACTTTCAAGTAAAGTTTATGGAATTTAGATCCTGAATTCAGCAAGAAACCCAGAAAGGGCTGATTTATTTGCAGTTCATACTCCCAGGGGACTTCTACTTCACATTATCTCTTGTGGTTGCGTACTTGAGACAGTTGAGTCTGTTTGTACTCCCAATATACACCAAAAATCCTTCAAGTCTGAAATTGGAACCAAGAGAAATATCAATGGTTCAAAATACCTACTTATGTGTTTGCACTTTTCTGTCCTAGGTAATAAGCAGGCTCTTGGTGGCAGGAGAGGAATATGTGAATATTAAGTTCACATATGCTTCAAAAACACAGAACAAGAAGAGAGAAAAGTGCTTTGGTTTTCCACCTCTGTGGTGAACACTCCCAGGCTGTACAGTATTTGCCCAGATTTCTCCAGTTTATCAGGGCTTCTGAAAACTCCTGCTGGATTTTGACCCTCAGGTCCTTTGGACATTGAGATAAGCACTCCCAGAACAGGATGCTCCTCTCCTGTGTTTACTAAAATGCCAGGTTTGCATGGATATGGGTGAAAGGATTGGTACCCATGATCTTAATCTCATCTTCTCAGATTAATAAAATTCCAATTATTGCTCTTCCCACGTAGTAACTCATAACTGTGTTTATCATATGCAATGTCTGTTGCACTGTAGCCAGGTGTTCCTCGGAATATTCCAGGGTCCCTCTGTATGTATCAGCTTCTGCAACCTGCGTTCCTTAGATGAAGGCTTTTTCCTCCTATGTGCAGAAGTAGTGCTGTGATGATAAAGAAGGGTACATGGTCCTGCTGGTGTTCCCACAGGAACACTGGGACAGTTTTAGCAGCTACTCAGGCCCCTGTGAGTGCTGCCAGAGGCAGCTGGGGAACAGTGCTGTGCATATCCAGGCTCATAGGTGGACTGAGCAGGGTGAGCAGTGGTGCCACTGCTCTTCCATAGGACTCACTGGTACACAGACTAGGAAAGGTGGTTGAGGCTGCCTGTACCTCTGACTGCCTGTGTTTAGCATTTGTGAGCATCTGGTTCTCATACGAGGCTTCTTGCATGGTGCTTCAACGCATGTTTAGTTTTTGTAGAAATCTTCTATCATTTGATCAGATAAAAGCTGTGCTGAGCAACACGAGAGATTTGGATGGACTCAAAAAGTATTCCTACTACCTGCCCAGGGCAGAGCTGTAAAAAACCAACGAACCAAATAAACAAAACAAAAACCCAACAAAAAAGGTGTGGAGAGCAATAAAACTTTCCCAAAAGTTATGTTTAGCCTGTAGACCCTCATCTGTACTGATGGTCATGCTATATCATCTTTTTCTAACAATTTATGCAAATATGACAAGATTCAAATTGTTCCCTTACAGTGCCAGTATGATTTTACTGTATTTCTCTGATTGCGCATTATTCTACGCTCTTTTGGAGTATTTTTGTTTGATCTTTTGAATGATAATTGTTATTACTACTACTTATGTTGTTCATTCTTCATGTGTGTTTGTTCTTGAAGCCTTTTGCAGGCTGCAGAAGGAAAAGTCTTTTCCTTTCAAAACCGATGTTAACTAAAAGCCTTATTTAGCTGTCTAAAGCTAAACCGCATGCTACAAACCAGTTAAAGTATTATTTTCTCTTTAAACCAATTTTGAGAAATATAAGTATCTATCAGTAGATAAGTATCTTTTATTTTCAAACAAAATAGCCAGCTTCCTGCTTTTACATGTGTTTTCATTGGCTGAAAATTCTGAAGGGTGTTCAGATGATTCTGCTGATGTCTTAAACAACCTTGTTAAAAGCTCACTTAGTATCACAAAGTGAAAATGCAAGTTAATCTTGCTAACATGGTAATGTGAACTGGAAGTGTTTTGCATTTTAGTGAAATTATATTCAACTCCTCCCAAAGGTATACAAAATAAATGCTCACATTTGAAGAACTGTTTCTTTCTGGCTGCTTTGATTCCAAGGCAATTGTCTAAACTTATGGTGGAAGTGGTATCTTTTTGGCAAGAGATGCAACAGTTTTCTGGGAGTTATCCTCCCCCTCCTCGCTGCATGCTGAAAAAAAGTCATTGGCAGGTTCCTGCAAGATTGGGATGCAGGCATCCAGGGATGTGTCATTGACCTTGACCAGTGCTGCTAAAATTCTGTGCACAATGAAAACAAAAACGCCTTTTCCTTGCAGTGCTCTGAAGCTCACTGCAATGTGTTCCAACCGTTCTTGGGTTCTCAGAAAAAACAGAACTGCCTTTTGCTCTGAAGTGCCTTAGCTTTCTCTTCATCTGTTAGGGAGATTGTGGACTAATGAAGCGGAATCCAGAACAAATCCAACCTGTATTCATGGCCTGATTGTACTGCAGCTTGTACACTTATTTCCATAGATATAGCTGGCAGCCTGGCTTTTGAAGAAGGAGGTAGTAAATCTAGCAGGGCTGCCACAATACTAAATCAATTCTTCATTTGGTGAAATAGATTAAACTCACTGTACACACTTTCAAGACTCTGTGCAGTGCTGCTCTGGACTGTGCTTCATACTTCTTGTTCTCCGGTCTTCTCAGTTCCCCATCTGCCAGTGTTTGCTGTGCTGGATCCATCACTGGCTTTATGTGTTTCAAAGGCACTTCCTTCTCTCACACCTCTACTCTGCCTTAAGTGGTATTCATTGAGGATAATCTGTGGCCCTGCATATAGTGCTGTATTTTCTAAGTAGTTATTGCCAATGTTTTTGTGTTCAACAAAGCAACCTATCTGATACAAAAGACATGTTAGGTTCCTTTGTTTTATTTTGTTTTCTAACCACAGCTCAAGCCAGTGTATTTAACTGCAAAATCTTTTGCCTAGTTCCTTCACTTTGTTTCACTATGCTTTATGTAACCCTGACTATTGCTTAATTAGAGTTTACCTTGTTATGTTTCTTTTGGGCTAAAGCTTTCCACAGGACCTGCTGATATTGCATCAGGCAGGCAGGGAGCCAACTGCCTCTTCACTCCCACAACCTCTTCCCTCACGTCCTCCCCCATGCCAGTAGGGGGCTACTACACTGTCAGCAAGAGGGTAGGGAGAAAAATAAGAAGCCTGAGTAGGCTGCTACTCCTCTTTGTGTAATAGTGGCATTGCAGGAGTTCCTCCGTGTGCAGAACCTGGCATGAGTGATGGAGTGAGACCTAGGCACAGGGAGAGGTGTGGCAAGAAGGCCAGCGGTGATGTGCTACAGTAGAACTAGACAGCACAAGCATCCAGGACAAATGGGGGAAGGGCAGAACAAAATGAGGCAATCAATGAAGACAAGGGCAGGAAGAAGATTACATTTCTAAGAAAAATCCAAAGACAAAATGAAGGACCATCCCGGGGGTGGTTCACGGCCTCTCAGCAGCCATCTCACACATTTTCCACTGCCTCTAATGGCAAGTCCATTATTGATGTGAATGGGAACAATACTGTTAGTAAGTGGAGGTTTCTGCAAACAGAACCTTTTGAAGAGGGATCCGGAATAGAAGAAAGCCCATTATGTTACAGCCACTGCTTCAATGGGCTGTCTTTGTGCCAAGGCTGTGCAGTTCACAGCTGTCTGCACTGCTACCTAGTAAATGTTATTGCCCTGACCTCAAAGCCACTGGGTTCCTCCTTGCATCAGTGTTCTCTTCTGCTCTCCTGTTGCAGAATCCTACTGTTCTGATAATTTAAAAAATCTCCTAATTCTCAGCCTGAATGTGCCTTTATCTGCCTATGGTCATCACATTTGGTCCAGCAATATCTCATCACTTCTTCTCCCTGGGGTTCTTTCTTCAGCATCTTGAGAGAGCAATTCCCTTCTCTCTTCCACTCCTCACCTCTTCGGTTGTCAAAACACAGATATGTTGTGTTCTCCTTGTGTACCACTCATCTCAGTCACTACAGGTGTGGGCTCTGGTGCAGGTGAATGCACCCTCAGGTTTGCAGTGGATGAAGTTAGGGCAGCACCCAGTTCCCAGGCTCTGAATGTGCATCTCTAGAAGTTCTGTATTAAATGGCCAGGAGAGGTGTTTCCAACACCCCAGCTGTGGAGGAATCCCTGTGTAGGGAAACCTGTAAGGAGTGTGTGAATCCTTTCGAAAACCTATGTTAGTTGCTGAGCAAACCCACATATGGATCAGCAGAAAACAAAAGCAGATTTGTACTTGCCTATATAAATGCAGAACATTTACAAATGTGTTATTCTTAATCCCTGTGGGAGGGACCACAAAAAATAAAACAAGACAAAACAAAATAACTGGGAAGGCAAAGCAATAAATCAGGAAATAAACCGTTCATTTACTCCTCTTAGAAATATATTTTTTAATGGCTTTTTATCCTATTTTTAATAAGGAAAACTAATGTCAGCAGTGTATGATATCTGCTATTTAAAATACAGACTTGGGGAGCACATGGGTAGAGAAAGCAATTTGTAGACTTATATTTTATGTTTAAGATACCCCTTACTGCTGTTAACAATCAAGCCAAGATATAGGCTCAAAGAGCTGAAGCAATATTCTGAGGAATATAGGTTTCTCTGCTCCATATGCACTCTTTGGGCTTTATTTTAAACACTGAGAGCAAACCAGTAACAAAGTAACTCTCTTTTCTCCTGCAAATCTTTACTCTGTATGAGACACTTTTGTTTCCCTTGTCTTTCTTTTGAACATTTTGTATAAAGTCATATAAATTTATTTTTTTTACTTCTCATATCTCCATGATTGTTTTGTAAAGCAGCATTTAAACCTTGAATGTCAACAGCTGAATTATGTAAAATAAATAGTTGTACTCTGACTCTTTTGCTCATGCGTTATAAAAAAGCAGACTATCTTCAGCTGAAAATTCTGTTCAAAACTTTCATATATTTAAATATCTTATCTAATATGCTAATATTTTGGGGGCATGGACACAACTTATTTTAGTGTAGATCTTTGCTATTTCTTGCCCATTTTAGGGCAGTAACCTTTATCAGAGTTTATCAATACTGACTTGGCTTTTTAAAAAATATACATTGTAAAAGTGCATTTTCATGTCTGCCAGGGTTTGCTGGCAGTCTTTGTGATTGTTCACTATGAAGTACTAAACATTACGATAAAATTAATGCAAAGCCACCTCCAAAGTCTGAAGGCTAACAGCAAGGCAGAGCTGTCACAGCAGAAATGCTGAACTCAGCACTGGGGTTATTGCATCTGTTTCAGACATTGACCAAAAGTATGGGAAACAGCAATTTCTTTTCAAAGATATTTGGGTTCTTTTTATCCCTTATTAAAATAATTAAATGGTATTTAAATAAAAGAATTCAACTGAGTCTTTGTAACATCTCATTAACTGATTTATTTGGATTATCATGTATTGTTTCCACCCATGATGCAATGTGTAGCAGCAGTAGTCCTGGTTCCTGAATTTCAGTGTGATGCATAGTTGTGTACACCAAGAAGCTGCTGAGTAAACCCAGTAGCTTGTTAGTAAATGGAAGTGTAGGCAGTATTTCTCAGTGTTCATTCTATAACCTGCCACACATGTAGCATCCTTATGCTTTATATCTTTTCCATTTTTGTCTGAGTTATATTCAATAATTTTAAAAGTATCTGGTTATAAACATTATTTTGAGTTTTACATTTAAGTGCATATATTCAAGCATACACCTTCAGCTCTGTGCTAAGAAAAAATATCAGCTACCTCTCCTTAAATGCTTAGTGCCAATGTGTACAAGAGATACTGGCCTCAAGTTGCGCCAGGGGAGGTTCAGATTAGGCAGTAGGATGAATTTCTTTGTGGAAAGAGTGGTCAGGCACTGGAACAGCTGCCCAGGGAGGTGGTTGAGTCACCACCCCTGGAGATGTTTAAAAGATGGGTCGATAAGCCCATAGGGATATGGTTTAGTAGTGGACAGGTACGGTTGGACCCATTGATCTCAAAGGTCTTTTCCAGCCAAGTGATTCTATGATCCTTCAAACACGTGAGGAGGAAGACAAAGAGCTTGTCCCTTATTGGCAAGGTGACTTCTCTAAACAATAAAAGCTCACCTTGTTTTATTAATCACCATCTACATGACATAGCAAGGATATACACCAAGAGGTCAACCGTGTCCTGGGGTGCATCAAGCACAGCATTGCCAACCAGTCAAGGGAGGTCATTGTCCCACTCTACTCTGCACTGCTGTGGTCCCACCCCGAGTGCTGTGTGCAGTTTTGGGTGCCACAGTATAAAAGGACATAAAACTACTGGAGAGTGCTCAGAGGAGGCCACAAAGCTGGTGAAGGGTCTAGAGGGGATGTTGTATGAGGAACAGCTGAGGTCACTTGGTCTCCTCAGTCTGGAGAAGAGGAGACTGAGAGGGGATCTCATAGCTGTTTGCTACCTTCTCACAAGGGAGGGAGGTGAAACAGGTGCTGATCTCTTCTCTCTTGCGGCTTATGATAGGACTAGAGGGAATGGCAGGAAGATATGTCAGGGGAGGTTTAGACTGGATATTAGGAAGAAGTTCTTCACCCAGCAGATGGTGGAGCAGTGGAACAGCACTCCAGGGAAGCAGTCATGGCACCCACTCTGCCAGAATTCAAGAAGCATTTGGACAATGCCCTAATGAAAACAGGGATAACAAAGTTTTAAAAAACTACTACCAATTGACAACGAATAAAAATTCTTAGAAAAAGGATATGTTATAACCCTTTAAGTTCAGTTTTTACTAGAGTTTATAAAGCAGGAAAGGGTTGAAATATAAATGTCATAGACTCTTGTCAAATTTTGACACTGTGCCTCAACTCTTTGCGTAAGTCCTGAGGTAAAACCAAAATATTGATGAACTTTAGAGATAAGAACAAAATCAAGAAAATCTAGAAGGTGGAAACACAGCTGTTTATTAGGAGTTTTTTCCCCTTAAAATATGTATTTTGACTGTCTAGATAAGGTGTCCATTACTACAGGCAAAATGAAATCTGCACATATTGAATTGCCTCTGGGTAGCAAACGTATTTCTGGGATACACAATTTTTTAAGCCGGTAGCACAGAACTGCGCAAGTCAATCTTTCTACAACTGAGCGAGCATCCAGAGCATCTTCTAGCAAAATAACTTTAAAGGAAAGTCACTAACAAGCATATAGATAAAATAAAGAGAGTATAGCAAAAATAAGAGGATTACATTATCATTTCTTGTAAAAAACAATCAAATCTAACCTGGAAAGATCTTTATTCCATGAACCCTGTTCCTAAAAAATCCATCAATTGAGTATATTTTTAATAAGGGTATGGATTTGATGGCTAAGAACTGCAGTTTGTAAAGAGTTTTAGTTTCAGCTGACCAAGACTCTGCACCTGAATTTGGTCAGGGCAAGCATTTTGTTTTATTTCACCATCCACAGAGTAGGATTGGTGAAAAATTATGCTCTTCTGTTGAGGGTTTCAATATTTTCACAGAAAAAGTGTTAACAAATACACCTATATTTATGAGGGCCCAACCATATAAAGTGTTTGTTTTCATGCTTCACCAGGACCGTCTTTGAAATCTATTGCACCATGCAGAAGAATAGAGACTAATCTTGCTATAGTGTGCAGTCCTTCTAAAAGTGCAAATTTTCTCCGTTTTTACAGGTCTATTTTTCACACTCTGTTAGTCAGAATGACTCTCTGCCAGAAATACAGTAGTATGTCCTGGTAACTCCAGAAAAGCTCCCGTTTTCCCTACTTGGGATGTGAGCCTGACATGTCACATCTGAATATCATTTTTAAGGCTGAAGAGGAATCCCAATAAAAAGGGGGGGAAGGGGAAGAATATTAGGTGGGAGAAAAGGGAGCGAATATACAGTGTCTGCTATCACCTATTGAGGCATCTCTTCGCTCACTGATGTTCAGATTTGTAAGCTCAGTTTGTATCTTTAGCGATCATACTGAGAAGGTCTGATCTTCATGGATGTTTTTGTTTGTGAACGGCATTACACAACTTCTGCAGACTTGTATTTATAAGACTGACTACAGCATCTACTATTGTTGTACTGGAGGTTACAGGAGGAAAGTAGGTGGTGTTGGAGTGTCTTCTGCTTTTAATTGTGTAATATAATCAACTACTGACCAGATACAGAAGACTGGTTCTCATGCTAACTATAGCCATGAACACTTCAAAGTACTCAAATTACTTTGTGCTTGAAAAAAAAGCCATTATTATTGCAATCTGTTTTCCAGCTGCATGAAAGTGGTTGAAAAATATGTATATTTCTGTTCATTTTAAGAAAGATATATTAAAATACTCAGAAGAGACATGTCTTTATCCTGAAGCAATGCAGTAAGCTGTGCAGATAGTTTGTTTTTAAATTTAATTGATGTGGCTTCAGTATTAGAATGGGTCAACATTAAAGGCAGCTAGAGTTATTAATATTTCTGGTGAATATACAAGCTTTTCTGTTTTTATTCACACAGACACATAATAAGAAGGCAATCTCTTTTCTAATGCTCAATCTGCTAGTACTCTGCTAAGTACTGATGACACCAGAGCAGGTAATGAACTCTGTTCCTGAGGGATAATACTATTTATCATATTGACAAATGTATAGACTTTATGAACAGGTTTTTGTATTACTGCACAACAGCAAAAACATCTTGTGGAAGATCTCCTGAATTTGATGCATGACACAAGGAGCAGGGTATTAGGGCGATCAGAATGACAGACTCATTAGTATTTTGAGGAAGTTGGAAATGGCATAACCCAGGAACACGGAGACACAATCTACAGGTTTCAGATGACAGTGTTCTCAAAGAGTAGCAGAGAATACATAGACTTAGGCCAAGACATGTTTTCAGTTGGTTAAGGGACCAAAGAGGTGCATTTTCCCCTCATGCATAGATCCTCTAAGTCTTGAGAAGTTTCAGCTGGCAGAGGGTCAACATCACCCTTACCAGTTCTGCTCCTGGATGAAGCTCGCTTACGTAGTGCAGTGAAGGTCTTTCTGTCCATCCTGAACAACAATGTGAGCCTGAAGGATGCATGAGGAGCCCGTGTTGCCCCTCTCCTTCCATTCTGCACTATCAGAGCGGGGCTTTGCCAGGATACACGCCACAGCTCCAACTCTTGAAAGTCAGCCAAAACCCATTACAATATTATTGCCCGTTCAGCAACTTGTAAATGGTTGTGCACAATGTAGATATGTTTCACCGTATGACATCCACCAAACAGCAATACACACCAGAGCATTTGGTTTGAACCGTCAGTGCAATGCACCAGTGCATCCTGATGACTAAATTTCAATGCAATGTAGTGTCACCAAGTATGTTTCTATAATCCTTTAATAATAACCTGTCTTTTCACAATAAACTAAACTATTAAACCATTAAACTATTGTTCATTACAATTTAAAGGCACTATTGCCAGTATAATTCTGGCTGTTACGCAGGCAGTGCCTTGCTAAGAGATTGTAACCTTTGTTTTTCCCAGTGCCTCTAGTGTAGATAAGGAGGTATTTGTTGCCTCGTTTCCTTCTGAAAGCCAGTATTACTGGAAAGAAGTCAGTCGTGCAACGCTCCACCTAACACAGAGCTGTTGATCAATAAAAGCCAACAATCCAGATTTGAATTTTATGCAATTAATTTCTAACAGCTAATATTAACTATACTACCGGATCAGGTCCTAGATTGATTGTTTGGACTGTATTCAAGCTTCTTCTATTGAAAAAAACCCTGAAACAGTATTATGAAGTGATGTTATTTTGTTTATCTCTGGTTTTAATGGTGAAAGAACTCTTTCTCTGTTTGTTTCCTCCTGTGCAGCTGCAGAACTTATCCTGATCTCTTTGTATGTTTTCCGCAAAGATTCTCTTCATGCTCCACAAAGAAATGTGATTACTGGAGTGTTCCTTCAGAGGACTGTGCTGTTACTGTGGAAAATAATACTCAAAACGCAACAAAGTAGTTTGCTGAAAGAAGCTGAGATTAGCTTTAGCATATATCCAGCGAGAGAGACCTGATCAATAGGATAGATTCCTGCCATTAGAAATGCATATCGAGTACTAGGAATCTAGTGGTTTGCCTTTTTTCTTCTGGGACTGTTTTCAAGCTACCAAGGTCTTATTGGCCCTGTTGCCATGGGAGAAAGAGATGCTTAAGCCCTTTCTCTCCTTTGCTGTGCTGTACTCTAGGATTAATGCTGCTGCTTTTCTGGCAGACCAGCCTGGAAAAGAAAGGTGCAGCAACTAGGAGTGTGCAGTACCCAATCCATTTGAGTTAGAGGCTGTTATCCATGTTAACCTGCCCACAGTTGTATGTAGCCTTCTAAAGAAGACTTCAGGAATTTTGACCAAGTTACCAGCTGTCACATTAGTACTGTGTGTGCTGTGTACCTGGTGCTGAGCAGAGGACATGGCTAGATGAGAAGGTGTACTCATCATTTGGAAAGTGATTACTTCAAATAAATTTAAAAAGTAATTACAGTTCCATATTAATTGTTCTCCCTTTGTTTATTGGATGTCCCTGCAATGCAAATATCAATTAAAGTGCTGAACTGAATATAGTATTGGGCTTAATCCTACTATTTTTAGTTTTACCTCATTGGGATATTTCCCAAGTAAGGTGGAACATTGTAACAGTGAGAAGTCACTATGATTCTTTCCTAGGTTTTTCTAGAAATAATCAAAATCACTGGATAAAGTTCAGGGGTTTTTTTTTGGTAAAACACTTTTCCTGTGTAAGTTCTCCATCAAAAGAAAGGAAATAATTTGTCACTTAGCTTATTAAATGATGGATTTTTAAAATTGATTTTGCCACTTATTCATGTTTGAAATATATATTGATGCCAAAGATCAAAATCTTTCTGGAATCTGAAGGGGGGTAAAAATCCACTTTGAAATTCACCTGTCAAGCATTTGTACCTTGTGGGATCTTGGAGACTTATGAAATTTTCATTTGATATTAACCTAAATGGCACCTGGGAGAGGCAGGATCAACCCACGCTGACTCCCAGAGGCATTGGTGCATTTCTCTTTCTAGATTTCGAGAGCTGTGGGATTTTATCCAGGTACTGTGATCTTGACATCCAAAGGGGGTATTCAAAATGATGATCGTATACTCATTATGTTTCAGACAGGAAACACGTATGACCTATTCTGTAACAGTAAAACATTTTCTTGATGTCAATCCCAAATTAATGAAAGTGAGAAGACAATTATAGCAAGGTTTTTTTAAGGAAAAAACATGATTATTTTGTTTAGAAACCTCTGGCAAGGATCTCTTGCAAGAAGAGAAATAAGACTGATGGAGCATAAAGCCAATGAAAGATAATGTTGATTGTATGGAAGAAAACCATATTCACAGGTTCATAATACAGCTTAGTAAATAGGATACAGCCAAAAAATATCATTCAGAATCTGAATATAATTAAATAAATAAAGCACCATTTATGTTGGAAGCTGATAACCTTTGGCAAATTAAACCACTTAAACCACTTCCTTTTTCACTTTGAATTATTAGATTTTCTTTTCTTGTAACTGACACTAAAATTTAGAACTATCTTCATCAAAATACCATTTTTTTGTTAAATATCATTTTCCGTAGAAATGCCAGCCACCTCTGTTTTATGTTGGTCCTGACTTTCATTCCTGTAAATTGTTCCCATTGATTTACTGTCTATGCTCTTCAGAAAGGGGATTTTATTTTCTGTGCTCCTGTAACACTGGCTGCTTGTAGTCATCGTTTGGTATTTCATAAATATATGGCAGTGATTATACTGTGCTAAGGGTTAGTTACATATTCACAAATGGTAGATATAAACGTCGCATATCAAATATGCTTGAGATTTATTCAGCTGGAATATTAAACAACTCAATTTCAGTTTTTAACTGGAATAATGAGAAATAGAAGAGGTCTAGGTTTTCTCTGGTCATAAAAATCATAGTTAGACCTCTTTTCTTTTTTCCTGTCACTTTGCTTTGGTATTTACATTTGCTTTTTTAAAGTAGTACAACATGTTAAATTAAGGGTTGACAACTTAATTATATGTGATTGATATGCTTATTTTGAGTGAGTCATTACCAGAATGTAAACTGCAAATGCTATTCTTTTTTGCATTTGCCATTTCCAGTAGAGGCAGGGAAGGAATGTGCTCCTGTAGACAGGCCCTTGCAGTGAAAAAACTGAGATGGACCCTTCCTGCAGCAATGCCAAAAATGTTGTGGGCAAAGCGGCATCCCTGGAGACTTCTTCCCCAAGCAGAGTCTCTGAACATGAGTTACTCTGAGCATTACATGTCTTAAGAATGACAGTAAATTGCCCTCATAGACATGGGTGCAGAAACTGGGTAGGAGTTTGCTGCTTTCCCTAGAAATGTTACAGATGCAAATCAAAAGAGAAGGAACAATACAAGCATTGGTCCTCTGGAAGGGTCCAGAAGCATCTTGCTGCCTTCTGCAACATAAACCCAACACAACCACAAACCCACACCATTTAAGAGAAACTGTGCACAGTCAACACCAACTGTCCCAAACAGACAAAACCCACAAAAGGTATTAGCAAACATCCTCCAAATTTGGTTGACTGAGCTTCACTCAAACGCATTTAACTCCTGCCTTTCCATACATTCGTGCTGTCTACCAAGATTTGTTCAGAAGTTCATAAATTTTGTTAAATGGTGTTTGTCAGCAGAAGGGCTTTCCATGAAGATTTTTTCTGGAATGTTGTCAGTAAGCAGTACAATAAAGACAGTGCTTTGGCTGAAGGAGAAATGCTACTTCAGAGAAGGGCTGTAACATAATCCTGTAACAAGCTATAAAACATCTACAGAGCTTTTCTTAATCTTACTACTGCTTTAAATGTTTAAATGTTTGGAGGGAGATCAAACTATTCAGTTGCTTTAAGCTTTGCCCATGTTTACTTTTAAAATGGATGGATGAAATGGGTGTAATGGTTCCTGTGGCAGAGTTTACAGGAATGAAGTTTGGTTTTAAAGTTGATTTGATTACTCAGTCCTCTCTGAAGGAATGTCACTCCTTATACATCTGATGTCACATGTGGGAGAATGTTTGTGACATGGGCTTTATCTTCTCCTGGGAGCAGAGCAACTAACACTGAAATTTTAGGCATTGTTCCTTCTAATAAATGAAGTAGTTAATAAAAAATTCAGTAACTGCTGCCAAATTGACAAGACTTTCATGGTTTCAAAGTCTTTCAAAAGGCCTGGAACAGATTTTGGTACCCTGTTTGATCTTCATTCTAGCCACCACAAATACAAGAACGAAACGTGCCTTTCTCAATAATTCAAGAATAAATTATTGTGTTTTTCACTAAAGATGTACATCATCATGTAGAGCTGCTGCAGTGTAAGGGGTCACACAGCTTTTGAGACCAGCCAAAGTGTGCATTTCCAGCAAAAAGCTGTGCTAAATAGACTGTTAAGCACTTGTTACAAAAACAACTTTTTGACTAAAAATACTTAGCTGTCAAATGATATCTTGGGTTTCTTTTTGCAAGAACACTTTCTTTTTGTAAATACCAACACCACCACCTCACCGACTAAGTAAACCACTGCATATATACAGTTAACATTTCTCCGCTTCAGCCAGTTTTGACAATATTCCAGTTTCTAGACCCCGAGAGCTATGTGCAGGCAAGAGTGGTGCTTCTAGAGTTTACAGTTGACTGATTCCTCCGTCTTCCTTACATAGCACAGCTGCTGTATATCCTTACTTTCAGTGAGACTTAGGCCAGGAAGGGAGGAGCTTTGACATCTTCTGTCTCTCAGCAAGTATAAGTGAGACTCCTTTTAATGTAAAAAAAAAAAAAAAAAAAAAAGATATTAATTTGTTCTAGGATTAAGTGAACAGAAATTTCTAGTTGGTCAGTTTTCATTCGTCATATGACTGGTTAGCTGCTGACTATTTGGACGATGCTGGAATATTAACCTGAATTCCTCTACTCACTCAGCTCTCGGTTGTAAGTCAAAACCAGAGCTATTTTTACATGTGCTGCTTAAACTCTCTGTGAAGATGAAACACCTCTTCCATGTGTTTACTCCCTAGGAGGTTTAAAGAACAGATTGCGAGTAAAGTTTCATCAGTTCAATATAATAAAATATACAGCTACAAGCGCTGTTCTTTTCCCTAAAATTTGTTTAATTGTAAGTTTTAGAAGTAATTGGAACCGAATTTAAGGGGTAAAATATAATGTTTTATTGAAGCAACATACAACTAAATTAATGAAAATTCATATTTTAAATTTGGGTTTTTTATGGTCAGTACTCTTCTCATGAGAGCTGCTTCCGTACAGCTACATTAACAAGGTCTTCTTAAAGAGGCCTGGACAAAAGCTGACTTTCTCACTGCTTGATTTCAACCCACACTAAAAATAAATTTTGAAAATATTTCCTATTCAATATTACCTTTATGACTAAGACAGTAGAAATTTAGGAACTGCAGTCGATTTCAAGCCCAAATAAAAGCAAAGCAAAGGTAAATATTTGCCAGGGAGGAGTGGAGGAGAATATAAGCAAAAGATTTCTTTAAAAGCTGAAATAAACCTATATATATTGGAAACTGTGGTGTTTAGGAAAATTTCTAAAAATTTATTAGTGAAATAATAGGAGCTACTAAAGTAACTTGGTCTCTTTAGCCTGGAGAAAGGAGACTGAGGGAACACCTCATCCCAGTCTACCACTTCCTCACAAGGGAGGGAGGAGGAGAAGGTGCTGATCTCTTCTGTCTGGCAGCCAATGATAGGACCCCAGGGAACAGCAGAAATATGTGTCAGAGGAGGTTTAGTTTGGATATTAGGAAAAGGTTCTTCATTTAGAGGGTGATGGAGCACGGGAACAGCTCCCCAGGAAAGCAGTTGCAGCACCAAGCCTGACAGTATTCAAAAAGCATTTGGACAACTACCTCAAACACATGGTGTGAATGTTGGGTTGCCTATGCAGGGACAGAAGTTGGACCAGTGATCCTTGTGGGTCCCTTCCAAGTCAAGACATTACCAATCGTAACCCTAACGCTGCCAAGTCCACCACTAAAGCACGTCCTAAGTGCCACATCTTTATTTCATTAGCCACACTCTTAAAAACTGTGAATTTGCTGTGATACTGGTTTTGGTTTTGTTGCACAAACTTCATGGATCTACCAGTTAAGCAGAAATAATTACTCTGATGCCAGCATAGAGAACTCTGCAGACAGTTGTCGGTGAGGCTTCTGCACCATCAGGAGCCAGACCTGGGCCCATCATCTCCTCTGGCTTCCATGTTCTTCTTTGCCACATGCATTAATTTCTTTTCTCTACTGGCACAACAGTTTGTGGGTTTCTCAGTGATGTGGTACTTTCTACCTGAATTTCACTAATAAACATCTTCAGACTTTATAGCAATACATTAGGATTCCTGTACTTCTTGTACATCATAACTTCTGGGAATTTTGTCTGAATGGCACATCATTACTTTTGTACTAGAGGTGTCATTTCAAACCGCTATGACTAATTACTAACAAATGATAATTGTAACATCAATTCCCAGATTTTGCCTTGGGCAAACCCATTTTTCATAAATCTTCTGTGGTTTGTTTACTGGAGGGGTCAATTGCTGCTGGCGTTTGTTGTAGTTGCTCATTCTTCTGCCTTTTTGCATACACAGATGAGCCACGATCAGTTCTAGGATTTCGATAAAGCATTGAAATTGTGTCCTAGATTATTTTAAATAATTATTATTACATTGTTTAAACTGATTCCTTTGTTGTCAATCTGTCAGACTCAAACATTTAACCTTATGCGTGAGTAGAATACCTGTTTGTACACCAAATAATTACGTTACAGTTTATCATTGTCAGCAGTGTCTGATTTATCCTTGACTATACCTAGCTCACCTATACATTAGTTTACTCTTTATGCCGTAAGTTCATCTTCTTACTGTGATGCTTTTCAAAAACACTGGTCATGAAAACCAATAATTTGTTCTTGGTACAAAATAGATTAAGCAAATGCTGAATTTGAACATCTCTTTTAATTTAGATTTATAAATTTATGAAAAAAAGAAAGTTGCTTCTGGTTTTGTACCTGAAGACATCTATTCTTTCAATGTATGGGTGGGAAATAGGAAGCTCCAAGAGGAAACGCAGTAGTACTGAGACTGCCGCTATAAACAGATTGCTGTGACATATTGTAGGATTTTATACTTTAAAACAGGTATGAAAAAAATTGGAAAGATTGGGAAAATTATGACAAATAATGATTCAACATGTGAAAAACATGCCTTTGCAATTAAAAGGTGAAAAGTAAAGGTGACCATTTGATCATTGCTTACCAGCAGCTACATGGGAAAGATTTCTGGTGGTATAATAGTTTTTTAATGAAAGGCATACTAGGAATAACAGCAGAAGCAAAGACATTCCAGACAAATCTTGAAAACATTTGACATTTCCCATAGGAGTGACTTACCTGGGGGTATCTTAAATTATCAGACATACAAGTCTTCTTTATTAAGATTTAATTTCTTTTTTAGCAAGATCAGTTTTCCTTGACTTTGCTGTTCAAGATTGAATTCTTGTTGTCTAATAAAGGATAAGCTGATGTTGCATTTTTTCTCTCAAGTAGAGCACTACTAAGAGTGTCTCTGGTTACTTAATTTCATAATGTTGATAGGAACATATTATCATTTAGACCTCTTGTCTTTATGTCAAATGTGATTGAAATCAGTCAAGCAGGTTCAAAGCTGTTTACGGTAGATAGGCACACAAATACAAATTTATTGGATGTCATAAGCCTCATTTAAAAAGAATAAAACAGGATAAAAAATATGGTAAATCTTAAACAGGTTTATTCTTGATGTAAAACTTTCTTCAGTACTATGGTTAGGCATTTTATTAATATTTCAAATTGAAAAAATACTAATTTTAAAAATTCTAGATCAGTCAACAGAGATGTTCGCTTTTAGGAAAATAATATCTTGTAAATTGCCTCTGATTTTAAATTTAGTTTTACTGTTTAAGAATGTGCAAATGAACCTTTTTCATTTGCAGGTTTTAGAGGTGATCTTTGAGGTTTTTTTAAATATCTCAAATTATTTTTATGTTGAAAAGATTCTCTTCAAAATTTAAACTTTCAACATAAAAATATTGATCTATATCACCTTCAGTAGTAGTCTCCGTGTTACACTGGAACAAAATTTGTTAAGATTACATCTTTTGAGTCTTTCTGCATGAAAC
Organism: Dromococcyx pavoninus; assembly: GCA_033558185.1. NCBI lineage: Eukaryota > Metazoa > Chordata > Aves > Cuculiformes > Neomorphidae > Dromococcyx > Dromococcyx pavoninus. The sequence continues at coordinate 522,259 of JAUMJL010000481.1, read as the reverse complement.
ATATATTTATGTGTGCAAGCATGCGTATACAGATAAGTTATGTATGAGAAATAAGAAGTATATGGGCTGGCAAGGTATACTTTTTTGATGAATTAAGCTTATTTTGTAAGTCTACTATATCCTAGCATTTTTTGTAGTTCATTTCTCACAGTTATGTCAATTTCTTTGACAGAAACAGTATCTTTTTAAAATGCCACGCTGAGGATGGAGTGTGAATATTCAAAATCTGAGCCATGCAGCTTGCTTGACGTTGGCGAGATAAATCATATTTCATAGTGGATAGTTTGTGGCTCTGTTTGTTTTACTGTTACATCTCTTCTCATGCAAATCTTTTAACATTCAGAAGGATAACTGGTCACTGATATTGTGACCATGAAATTCTGTTTCCGTTCTTGACCATAAGCGTGGCCAAAGTTGATTTTATTTTCATTGTTTTATTCATGCATAATTCATAATAACGTTGCAACGCTATTCTTATTATTGAATCCAAATGGCACAGGTGCACTTTAACTTAACAGCCCTGTGAGAAGTAGAGATTGATTTTTTAGGAAAGTGATCAACCTTTCTGATGGCTGGTTTATATCCACTACAGCCACAGATTCCAAAACCCCTGTTGTTAGTCAAAAGAAATGACTGATATGCAAATATTTCCTATAGACGCCAGCAGTGCTGTGATTCAAGTATCAATTATGGAAGCGCTATAAGGCATTTCTTTGTAGTATCGCTCAGAGATTTACAAAGTCACTATCTGGAGATTCCTTGGGTTTTTAATCTTAACACCTGGGGAGAAAACATGGAACCCACACAGACTTCCAATCTGATATTTTATTAACAAGATTAAATGAGTAAGCTAAATTATACATGTAAATCAAATAGAGAACAGAGTAGGATTGTATGAAGTCAGAACATTAATTAATTTATCAGTTTGGTTTATCTGATATGCTATGATCAGTGGTCTTCATAACTTTCATCCAGTGTGCTGCATACCAAAAAAAATAAAATGCTTCCCTTAAAAATCTCATTTCCTATTATATCACTTCTCCTTATATGAAAGGATAACAGACCTCCTGTGAAAGAACATTATGGAAATCTACGTGATTTTAAGAAGCTTGATATTTTCCTGGAAAATATTTTTGTAAAGAAAGTTATAACAAAATCTAGGGATATAAAACTGCTCTGCAACACATGCATGATGGTTCAGAAAATATTATTGAATGCGGTTAGTGGGGGTCAGTGTCAGAATGGCCTGAGGTACTGGCCACGCACTGCTCCTTTGGAGTATGTCTCACATTGGTACGAGTCTGAATTTCAGAAATACGAAATGATGACAGCTCAGAGGAACTCTTCCAGGGAGTCTAGTACAACCCGCTGCTTAGATCAGGGCCAGATCTGAAGCTGGACCAGGTTGCTTAGGGTTATGTTCTTGCAGTGGTAGAGTAAGATGTACGCAAGCGACCCCCAAGATAGCAGGCACAATAAGCATTGCCAAGCAGCTAGAGATGTTCCAGAAGGCACAAATAAGAATGACTGGTGGGGTATGAGTAGAGATTGGAAGAATTCTGTTTGGATTAGCTTAAAGAATTAAAAAATAATGCTTTTAGATGAAGATTTTGAATGTTGTAAGGTCTTGTATTTCCAGAAAAGTTCAGTGTGCGCTCTTTAGTGTGCTTTAAAATATCAAAATGAAGAGATCCCATAATGTTATACTAGAGATAACTGTGTCTCAAAGGAAAGTATGAGTCATACTCTGGGACAGAAAAAAAAAAAGTTTCATGTTTGGTTTGGTTTGGTTGTTTTCCTAGTTGTGAAATAGGGAGTGAGTCCCCTGATTGTAACAAAAAGGGTAAGTTTTTTTTATTGTAACACACTCGTGGAGGCTTTTTACCCTACTATCAGGTCCACAGTAGTGGTATTGATCATCAGGCAAGAAAAGAAGAATGTGTCCTGACTATTCTGATCCCTTCCACTTGGCATACACAGTCCTTGTCCTTCCATCCTGCAAGGCACATGAGTGTACAGCACTTTTCTCCCAAGGTCAAAACATTTGCGTGAGATGTCAGAGGTTATTTAGACAAAATGCTCCCTGATGAATAAATGAAATCCTAACATGAAAGAATGATCTGGGCTGCTGAGCATGGATTCACAGATTGTCCACTTTCGTTAAGGTTTGACATGTAGCACATCCTGTCTAATCCAAGTTATAAACTGTGACTGTAATACTGAGGGCTCCCAATACAGTCCATGGTAAAATACAGATATCTCAGGAAAAGTGACTTATGTGATGGTTCTGTTATGACTATTTTGCACATCTTCAGTCTGAAAAATATCAAAGAAAGAAGTAGAGTTTGTTTTCTAAGTTTGAAATATACTGCATAGCTTATCCTTAGGCTATAAAAAGGTCTTACATTAGCAGCAAGGATACTTGAAACAATATTTGTACACTTCCTTAACACTAAAAAAGCATTTTGTTTACAAGCACTGCACCATGCTACACAAGTAAGTGCTTTGACTTGTCTTGAGCATCAAAAGCTGCGAATTGTTACACCACAAACTCCAGATTTCCTTCCTCTGCTCCACTTCCAGACCCAGCATCGAGGATATTTCCTCACTACAGAGCACTAAACAGAGGACATATTTCTAGTAAGGCAGGATGCTTGTGCATTATCACTTAATGATTTTGTCTGTATTTTATTTAAAGCTATCTCTTTGTGTTGCAAACTCTGCTCTTTACCTTTGTGAAACATAGTCCCAAACTATTAAAAAAACCCAATACTCTCTATGCATATTGGGAATCTGTGTCTGCAGTCTAAAGCTTCTTGTGGATGTTTTCAAACTGTGCTCACTTGTATGTCTTAAAATAGGAAAATGTAGGCTGATTGCACGTTGACAGTATTATCTATGTATTTGGCATCAATATTAGTGAGCTTCTGTCATTTGGCAATTATTTCCATAGTATACCATATGGTGAGGAAAATGTTTTCATTCACCCACATATGACTAAAGTTTTATTGATAGCCTCATACTGTGTGCAATCTTATCCCACAGAGGGTTGGTTAAGCCAACCAAGATCATAAAGACACACATGTGCTCCTGTCAAGCAGAAAGGTATAGTTTTCAGAAGGAATATCTTACATAAGTGTAGCATTTCCATGCTTCTCATGGGCTAACAAAGCTGAATTATGAGGTGCTGAGCCAGTACTGCTCTTCTTGCTACCTCTGTAGATGCTGAAGAAGAAATTACTCCACCTTTTCTTTTGTTTTCCTGCAGTATTGAGTCTTCCTGCTGGAACAATGGACATAAGATGGAAATTACTTCTGCCTCATGGCTTTAGTGTATATCACTGCATGTGTAGCATGTCTGTCTTTTCACTGTGGTGGAGGGATGCAGCACAAGTCAAGTCTTCTCAGACGTGAGAAAATCCAGAGTAGTGACATCATGAATGCCTCGTGTCTGAGAAAGCTATAATTAGAGCTTGTGTTTTATAAATTATGCACCCATGGATTCACTCCTCCTTTGAGAATTCTTTATTATATGCATTTTCTGCTGTCTAATATGGGCTGAACTTGTTCTGCAGCCTTGTTCTGTCAATGTAAAAACTCAAATATGATGATGGCTCGAATCTATGGAAATTAGAGTCCATTCCTTCTGGTGCTAATAGAACCACTGACTTACAGCTTGTAGGTGCCAGCTTAGATGACAGCATTCCGGGATTCTTCCAATTTTTGAAGTATGGGAAATAAATTTTTTGAGTATTTTGCTGAGCACGACTGTGCATTGTCATGCAATAGACTATGCAGAGATCGGAAAATGCATTTTGTGAAGATTTCAGCATTTGCTTTCAATCCTATCAGCAAAAAAACCCCTACCATATTGTCATGAATTCTGAAGTTTTCTGTGAAAGAGATACTACCCTAAAAGGAAGTTTCTGTTGATTTCAATACTTGACGAAGTAACTATTTACTTTTTTCATGTGTGAGATGCAAAAAAATAAAAAGTAGATATTGGAAAGGAGATATACAACCCCTTTTATTTAAAAATGTGAAAGTGCTGGGTGTGTGTTTTCTGAGATTTATCCCTTTCTCACCTTTCTCTGCACCCCTCAGCTCTTTTCAAATGAACCAGTGGAATTGATCTAGATGAGCAATTTTGCATAGCAATTCTGCAGAAACATCAGAAATTGCATTTTGAGAACCAAATTCGACAAATTCTTTGGGTTTCTTGGGTTGACTATTCTCATTTTGGACAACTTGTGACACATTTTAAGAACACTGAGCAATGACTGGATAGTTCTTGGAAGAGTTTGGTGCTACAGCACAGTAATAAAGTTTTAATAAAGTTTTATCCTTATTTATGTAATATTTTTGTTGCAGAGAACAGTAACTGAGAATTCCTAAGCTAATAGAAATTTTTACTTTTTTTTTTTTTTGTCTCCTTACAGATTTTAATTTAAAATTTAAAATCCTAGTTTTACTTCTGGGAATGTTTTATTCATTACCACTAAGTTTTTACTCTTCTTTGGCCATTGTAAAAATGTTTCAAAATTCCAATTTTTTTGTGAAATTGGATATAAAATATGGATCAGAAAATTTCATGTGTGGGGAGAGTTGTTCTTTGTTATTGTTGTTCCCTATTGTCATCCTGTTATCCTGTATCTTTCCCCTCACCCAGTTTACAATGCCTAGCCTCTCTTTAAGAAGAAGAAGGCGGCCTTACTGTTACTATGTTTGAAGTGCTCAGCTCTGTCAGAGGAAACCAACATGCTAAAATGGCTAAATGCAATCACAGTAAACTAGTTAATGTGAAAGATTTCTGTCTTCCCTCCATGGAAATAAATTTTTTTCCCCCCTGCAAGCTTCCTAGACTTGGGAGATGAAAGAACTTAGTCTCTAGAGCAACACTGATTGGCATAACTGCTGTTGACTCCTGACCTGCTTTTTTCCATTGATCTGCAAATAGCATGAAAGCCAGGGCTATGAATCTAAAAATGAACAAAACCCAAAAATCTTCATCTTGGCTATTGTTGATTGAGATATATATGATCTTGTGTGAAATTAATAGAACATTGTTGAGGAAATGTCTTTTGTCCTTCTTATCCAAAGAGGAGCATATTATTTGATTGTTCATTAAGGTCAAGTAAAAACAACATCATGTGACTCATTAAAGGTTAAAGAGCTCCCCCTAAAATTAAATTTTGACAATTATGTCACATTTTTTTCTGGATGATCTGAGTATTTAATGTATCAGAACATTAAAAAGGCTTCTCATGAGACAGCTGTGTGAAGTTTTTCACTTGCAAAAACTGATTCCCACATGGTTACATTTCTTCCGCTTTGCAAAAATTGCATCATGGCTTGGAATGGTATTTCCCTCAAAGTCTAAGAAACAGCACTGAAGATCACAAACACATTCGTAAATGTTCTGCCTCAAAAATTCATCGATTTGGTAAACGCTGTCTGAACAGCTGTAATAGAAATATTTTGCATGTCTCTTACAGGAGAAACCATTTTTCACTCATGTCTGCAAGTTGAGAGATGGATCTGATGGAGTTGTACTCTCTTTTTTCTTTTTTTGATTATGAAAAGAATGGCAAAATATTATCGGTTTGGGTACATAGTATGGTAGAGATAAAAGGAAGAGCAGAAAGCCTTGAGAAAGAGGTGTTTTGTTTGTTTATTTGTTTGTTTTATATTTTATTTCCTTTACCCAAAAAGTGTAAAGCGAAAAATAGTGAAATGTGGGCTGATTTGGGAAATAGTGGAAGAGTGTATTTTTGCAGCAGAGGAAGCATTGCACTGCTGATAGTCTGGCTAAGCCAGTCTTTCTGTCATCCAAGGGAAGGTAAGAAAATCATCAGTTGTTTTGGCAAATGAGAAAAATACCTAAATACCTCCTGAGGATAAAAAAAAAAAGATTAAGCCCTTGAGATGATCTTCTGAGAGCAATGGAATGAAAACCATGAAAAGGACTTGGCTATTTAATTGAATGCAACCTTGTAAGGAAAAAGTGTGGGGGAAAGTGGTAGAAAGGTCTTCTTCTCAAGTAAAATTTCTCAGTACTTCATTCTTTTGTCTTGTTGCTGTTGTGACAAGGGTATATTGGTGCATCAGTGCAGCTAGGTCAGCATTTGTTGTCAGGTTGAGATAGTTGCTTTTTCAGACCAAGCTTCCTTTACATATGTGATTTGGGATAGCATTCGGAGATCTAAATGCAGAATCTCAGCTTAAAATGCCAATGATTTGAAAAAGAAACAAAAGGTTTGATGACAATATCAGAGAATCAGGGTAACTGCTCCTGAATAACAACAATGATGGTAAATGAGCAGCTGGCCTGGAGTCCTGAGGCTGGGTTACAGGAGGCATTTTCTACTGGGTCTCATTAAAGGATTACTACAGTACTTCTCACTTTGTTTCTGGCTTTACAGACAGCATGAGTCCATATACAAGCATACTAAAACTGGAGACAGGTGAGTAGTTTGATACATTAAAAAAGTGATAGAAGTCCAACATACCTAAGCATGTGAATGTGGAAGATACCATCCTAGGACCCAAAGCCAGAGCCATGTTATATATTTGACTGTAGTATCCGGACTGTATCAAAAGAGGTGTGACCAGCAGGTCAGGGGAGGGAATTCTTCCCCTCTACTCTGGTCTTGTGAGACCTCACCTGGAGTAATGCATTCAGTTCTGGAGACCTCGCATAGGAAGGACGTGGATCTGTTAGAGCGAGTCCAGAGAAGGCCACAAAGGGCTGGAACACCTGCTATATGAGGACAGGCTGAGAGTGTTGGGGTTGTTCAGTCTGGTGAAGAGAAGGCTCCAGGGAAGGCCTTCGAGCAGCCTTCTAGTACTTAAAGGGAGCCTACAGGAAAGATGGGGAGGAGCTCTTTACCAAGGAGTGCAGGAATAGAAAAAGGGTATTAAGCTAGAAGAGAGGAGATTTAGATTAGATATGGGGAAGAAAGTATTTTCTGTGAGGGTGGTGAAGCACTGCAACAGATTGCCAAGAGAAGCTGTGGATACCCCATCTCTGAACATGTTTAAGGCCAGGTTGAATGGGGCTTTGAGTGACCTAGTCTAGTGGAAGGTGTCCCTGCCCATGGCAGGGGTGTTTGAACTAGGTCCCTTCCAACCCAAACCATTCTATGATTCTATGATAAACTACTTGCATCCCAAGTAATCCAACTGGCAGGGAATATATCAAAGAGGTTGTGGAGTCTCCATCTTTGGAGATATTAAAAAAATAATTAGACATGTTCCTGGGCAACCAGCTCTAGTTGGTCCTGTTTGATCAGGGAGAGGGGGGGCAAGATCACCTCTGGAGATCCCTAGCAGCTTTAACTGTACCGTGATTCTGAATAGTCATGCAGAAGACAAAAAAAAAAAAGGCTCTTGAAGCTGCGATATTGCCACAGGTGAAATGCCAGAAGAGAAATTCAGACCAAAACCATTGGGGTACTGACACTCCTCTGGGAATAAATATTCTGAGGATGTGGTGTTTGGAGAACTTTTTTGACACTGATGACAACAGAACTTGATGTGTGATTGTAAAAATTATATCCAAGAGCTACACAGACATGATATTTACAACCATTTAAGCATGTGAAGTTTTGTGATTGCTAATTGGGAGAAGGATACACATCTGGAAATGTCCTACGGGAAACTGTTATATGTATTTGAATATGGGATGATGACAGTGTTAGATGTGGGACAGCTCCACCTATTATTAGCAACTGCCTGTTAGGAAAAGGAACTGAAGCTTACAGTTGGAGTCTGTCCCATTGGCAAATCCATTTTGAAATGCATGGTGTAGCCTCAGAAATACTTCTACCAATATTTCTGATATTAGATGTTCAATTTCTGCTTGCAGGAAGTTCCTACTGTCTTGGTCCCCAATGGATGGATATTACACACTACAGCAGTTGCATGTCTACTAGCACAAACATTTGTCTCTCTGTAGAATTGTGTTTAACATTAAAAAGGCATTAGTGTATTCTAGCGATAATACTGACAGCAAGTCTTCCACATCCAAGATTTGTGAGCCAATCTTCCACTCTCTCTCTTTTCCTTCCTCTGTCCTTATCAAGTAAACTCAGTAGCATCACATGCCACAGTAGTGGAAGAATTCCCTTTTGTGTATATTAGAATTTATTTTGGCAACTGGCAAGATCCAATGCAATGGGATGCAGAAAAACAAATATAAGTATCAAAAGAGTGTGCACTGAAAATATCATGATTATTAAAGATTTTTTATTTGGAACATTCTACTCCTAAATCCTCCTAATGCAAATTGGGAGTAGGAACAAATTGTGCACCAGAAAAATACGTATTCTGTGGCAGCTGAAAAGCAAATCAGTGCATGTTGTACCACGGGCTGGCAGCGTGGGGTGGCGGAGCTGCTGTGAAGGAACCGTTATAACATTGTATTGGCCAGATGTGCGTGAATTAGTGTGTGAATGCTTAAAAACTGTGCTTTATATCTCAGCAGTCATGCAATTCCTGTTATATAACAGTGCATTGCTTATGCAACTTCTCTCAAACAACCAACTGGAGGAGAGTGATTCCCGTTAGAGGTTCAGTCTGACCCTGGGGAGGTGCAGTCTCATGCTCTGTGGTGATGGGTTTTGCTGGGAACTGGATGTTTTGATACACAAGCCCAGCAAACGTCCCTAATTTAATGGCATTTGTCAGAAGCTGACAATGTTTTGAGCATGCATTTCACACACAGAAGACCACAGGAGGGAAAAAGGCTGCCAGTTTTTGTGTGACTACAGGGAAATAATCTGTCAAATTTTTTTATTCCTTTTTTTCCTGCTATTGGTGAAGGTCTCTAGCTATCCTCGTAGAATTTTAGGAAATGGAACTCCTCAAATATCAGAGTGGCTGACCCTATCGTCCAGAAACAACTGGATGGCTTCTTTGCAAATTTTAGCAGCTCCCAAGGAAGAAGGAATCCTCACCGTGAAGTTGTTGGTGTGATTCCCAGAGCTACAGCCTTAAAGCAATATCTGACTTGCTAGCATTTGGCAAAAGGGTAGATTTTTATTAAACCTTAAGGGAAGAAAGCGGTACTGAGGAGCGGTTTCCGATGCGATGTGGCACAGGAGTCCGCAGCGAGAGCAGGCTCGCAGGCTATGCCGGGCCTGCAGCTCTGGGATGCCGAGGGGGCGGGACGGCGGAGCGGGAAGCCCGGGAAAGGAGGGGGGAAGGGGAGGGAAGAGGGGGGAACAGTGGGATCGGCCCCGCGGAGCGGCGGGGAGGGCGGTGCGCATCCCTCCGCCGCCGGGACGGTTGCCAGGGCGACGGCTGCGTGGCAACGGGCTGGGAGCGGGGGCCGCCCCGCCGCCGCCGCGGCGCGCAGAGCGGGCGCGCTGCCCTCTCCTCGCTGGATGCTGCTGCGGCGGCCGCCCGGGAGCAGCCACGCTCCGCTCTCCGCTGCCGAGCGCGGGTACCAGCCAGGAGCCGCCGCCGGGGGCAGCGCTCGGCAGCCGCCGGGCCCGGGGGCAGCGCGGAGCGGCGCGGAGATGATGCCGCTGGTGCCGAGCGCCGGGGGCTCCCACCAGTGGCTGGCGATCGTGTTCCTCGGCCTTTGCTGTCTCCTGCCCCCCGGGAGACTCGCCGCTCCGGGAGGAGATTTCCCTGGAGCGGCTGTGGACAATCTGGTGGTCAGGAAGGGGGACACGGCGGTGCTTAGGTAGGAGGCGACCGCGGCCGCGATGGGGCGGGGGGGCTCGGATGCGCGGAGCCGCCGCAGCATCCCCCAGAGTGGTCGGGGCTCTCGGGGACGCTGCGGCGGCGCGATTCCCCCGGGGAGGCTCTGGGATGCCCAGGAGGTGTGGGGAACTTGTAACCGACAGCACCCAGTGCCCGCATCCCCGGAGCTGGTGCGGCAGCCGGGCCCTTCTCTTAGTCCCCGAGGTGCAGTGGGAATCGTTTCCCGGTTTTAACTGTTGATTAGTAGAGCACGGTGTGTTGATAGAAGTTTGGAAATGGGCTTCTGGGTGAAATGATGCAGTTTGGAGTTCTGGCATCAGTTGCGGGCTCTGCAGTCCGAGCATCGCTGGGCTGTAACGCGTAGCTGAGGATTACGCTCTGCTAGGAGCATCCAGCTTGTTATTTTTCTTTTACGTTTTCATAGTACTCAACGATTAACGTGGGGAGCCAGCTTTACGCCATTAGGAGATTACAGGCTTACCGTAGCTCTGTTATTGCTTCTTCTAATAAACCTTGCGCTCCCCGTGCTTAGAGTATCTTCTCTTCAGTCCGGTTGACTAGAGCAAATTTGTTTACCAGTAGTCTTACACCATACTTAATCTTCTTGGGTCCTTCTTTCTGATTAGTGTTCGTTAATCCTCTGACTTGATTTGATTATTTTTTTCACCCCATTCTAACTTTTTATTCATGTTTTGTACTTCTGTTATGATCCTGCTATATATAGTTCAAGAAAAATACATTCTCCCATTATCTTGAATATGATTGCAGGGAGTTGAACCTCCTTGCTTGTGATAAATCTCCAATTTAATTGGCAGTAGTTTTAAGCTATGAAATATCTGGCCGTGTTTTTCTTTTTGTTGGGATGTCACTCATTTAGATCTCCAGGCTGCAAAGTATTTTCACCATTTTTAATGATCATGTAATTTGCTATAAAATACTACATGAGATATTTTCAATAAGAATTTGGAATCCTCTTACAGCAAGTCAGCCTGCTTCTGGTGTAGTAGCTACTGAAAACACAGTAGATGTCTATGTAGGGCAGCTGACAAGTATTTTTTTATGTATACCTCAAAATACTCTGTATTTTGAGATTTCTTAAAGTCCTCCTGCTTTCTGTCTGCACTGGAGAATCAAAGGAAATTTAAAAAAAGGTTTGTTTTATTTGTACTGTTTCAGACTTAAAGGTTGCAGAGAAGGTAACTTGGTAAGTTCCCGGCCAGTCAAGAAGGATACTCAGGCAGTACTAAGCATTATTAGGGCGTAAACAAACCTATGCTTAGAACTACCTTAGTAAACAACTGTGGAATTCCTCTAAAGGTTACCTTCTGGTGGGTTTCATCTGGAATAGGTTCTCTTTTCTAGGCCTAAGATTATGTTTGAAACTCAGTGTCTGTGCAGTTGGGTAGGTTACATAAATAAAAGTCGAGCTTTAAGATTAAGACATTACTTTTGTCTCACAAGGGAGGGACAGTATCTGTTTTACAAAGAGATTCTGCTAAAGAAAATATTAACATCGCTACTGAACTCTGGAACAAAGCAATTAGATAGTGAAATAGCATGCATTACATCTGTTTTTTCATGCTCCTTGCTCTATGATTAACTTCTTTCATTTCATATGCCTTTTGTAGGCTTTCGAATCAGAGTTTATTTTGTTTTCAGCTGGCATTACAACTTGAAAGGGGAAATGTAGGATCATTATAGGAGAAACCACTTTCAAAAGAGTATGCAGAAAATGGGTAGAGCTGTTTATCTTGAATCTCTCACTGCACATCTTCACTGTTCCTGAATTTTTTCTCACTCACTATTTCTAACATAAGTATATTTCAATATACATTAAAATAGTCGATATTAGTATCGTAAGTACTGGAAGCTGGCAATTTATTTAGATACAAATTCCAGTGAGCTGGTTAAAGCAATTTGGGTGTTAGAAAAGGAGTTTCTTCCTTCCAGCACTGTAGCTATCTGAATTTAGCTCTTCTCGGTTACTGTGCATCACAGCATCCAAAGTTGGTTGTGCACTGTAGTTCCCGGCCTCTTATGGCCAGTCGGCCATCGGCTCCTTTCTGCTGGCACGTGTTGATTCACCTTGCAGCACCAGGTTTTTCCAATTGTATCTGTTTTCCAACAAGGAGGGCTTGAGAAGTTACCTCCTTACTTTGTTACAAAGGCAGCACCGTGCCTAAAGCATCTAGCATTCCTTTCTTTAATAATTAATGCTAGAATATGGGAGTAATTCCCATGGCTTTGAGTCAGCATTTTCTTGGCTGCAAGAAGATGTGGGTGATTTATGTGATGCGCGTTTAGGTGGAGGCGTCCCCTCATGAGAGGGCATTGCGGGTGTTGTGGGAGCACTCAGTCAGCACACACCCTGCGTCGGATCCCAGGGCTTTGGTACTGTTTCTCAGGGCTTTTACTCAGCTGTACAGCTTAATTATGTATCGACCCACGTTTTGAGGTTTGCGTGGTGTGGGAATAAATGGGGTTACCTGCGTTGAACTGAGGATAAACTTTTACTCGCAAGTCTCATTTTGAGCTAAAATATTAGGACACAAAGTGTGTAGGCTGTTTAAGTGAGTAAGATGGCAGACTGAGTGAGCCAAGTTTCAGTCTCAGTTCTCACATTGTTTTCATTGTCCTTCCTAAAGATGTGGAAAAAAGCCTCCTTTAACTGCTGACATTTTTCAGTGAAAGCCTCTAAGTGTTAACAGAAAGTAAAATAAGTAGTACAGCTCTCTCATTCTAAAATAGTTAATTCATACAAAAGTGTAATTAATCAATTTAGCATCAAACACATGCAGCATTTTTCTAGTTCTGTAGAAGAAAAGCTGCACACATCACTCCTTGCCCAGTGCTCTTGCTCAGCCAGGCCCTCTACCCCCATCACCCCTTGCCCTCACTGCACGCTGTGGGGTTGGCATTCTCTCCATCTTCCCCACCCAGACTATTGCAGGGCTGGACTGTGCTTTGCTCGTGCCTGGCAAGCGCTGGTTCTCCTGTGGCGTCCATGGCCAGTGTTCCTCAGTGCTGGCAAAAGGCTTGGTACCCCATGATTTTGATCTCCAGATGGACTGGCTGAATAGACAGTTTGCCGAGGATGTCACATAGCACCTGTGTTGGTGTGGAAAACATCTTAGCAATCATTTTTTCAAGAAAATCTCTCATTAGCCAAGGTGTTCTTTTCGATGATGAGTTATTTCTGTAGTCAGAATAATTAGAACCTGGTACCTTTTGTTTGTTTTCAATCAGTGATTGATTCATGCAGTCCCAACACTGTTTATTGAAGTTATGAGGAATTATATCAGTACTGCAGTTGTTTTTTATATAGAAAAATAATTTTGGAAAGCCACTTGTTTTCAGAAGATGTCCTGCATCTTTTCTATATTCTTCCCAGGCAACCTGCTAATATTTAATGAGAATGCATAAGGAAGGAGGGACCAAGTTATAAAAACATTATTTTATTAAAAGAACATATAGTCACATTATAAACTGTTAGAAATACAGGAAAAAAATCTATATTTTCAGAACTGGATTTCTCTAGTGACCGTTTTCAAGAGTCACTTCTCCTATAAGGAGAGAGATCACTGTAAGTTTGCAGCATATCCATAATCCTGACAGAAGTGGCAATTTTGGAACTGTAGTGTTTTAAGAGAGGTGACAAATGCAGAGCAGTTTGCTCAGAGCAGGCATAGGTAACCTGTTTCTCATCCCTCACTGCCCTGTGAGCAGTGCTTGTACTTGAGGGTTGACTGCTCAGAGAGTATGAAGGCCACCTCCAATCGCGTGGGGGCTGCTCTGTCCCCTTCCTGCTGGCTGTGCGCAGAGTGAGGCAGGGAGGGCAGCCAGAAAGCTCACCACCGGGATTGCTGCAAGAGGCGTTCCTGCTTTCAGGAGAAAGAAAAGAGAATTTCCCCCGACTTTCCGTGATGATGCTTATCTAGGCTGGTTTGTGCATGTGGCCCTCTTAGCTTTATATATCCAAGAAAACAGTTACGTGTTTCTTAACACTTCCTGCATACAGTTCCTACATACCTCACCTGCCATTTGTAAACAAAATTCCCTTAGATATCTAAGTATACAAATCTGAAGATAATCAAAATGGCTTTCTCTAGCAAGCAGGTTTTTAGCCTGCATTTTGTTTTTCTTAGAGCTCATGGATAATAAAAGGTAGTTTATCTGATAGTATGTTTACAGTGTGTAATCACAGTAAATTAAGTTTTAAAAGTTGACACGCTTTTTAAAAAAGCAAAAGATTTTTTACCACTCTGATTATAATGTATGAAATATGGGCTCTGCAATATGTAAAAAAATGTGAATTCTTCACTGCAAAGAGTTAAACCTCTAACTGGGACCCACTGAGGTTCCAAAGGCTACAAGTGAAGAGTAGGAATCATAGAATCATAGAATTGGTTGGTTGGAAAATGCCTTTGAGACCATTGAGTCCAATCCTACCTGTCCACTACTAAACCAGGTGTCTGGAAGCTGTAAAACAGACAACTGTGTCCAGTTCAGGAAGTTACAGAGCAGATGCTGGTTCTTGTCAAACCTGGCTGGGAAAACCTGGGACCATTTCTAGGCCAGCCTTGTTATTCACCAGGTTGAGCTTCGTTCACGTGGTTTTGATCTCAGTAGTCTCTTTTGACGATCCTGTGCGAATTTTATCTGAGGCTTAGGGCAGCCAACAATCATCTGAGAAAGGTGATTATTAGAGATTTTTTTTTCTTTTTGGTTGTAGGTCGGGAGGTTTGGGTTTTTTTGGTTTCTTTTCTAAATTTGAAATTCTTCACATGTAGTCTGGTTGTTTCTCTTTTCACCTAGGAGAGTTTCATGTCTGTCATGTGTAGTCATCATGGATTTTATTTGGGAGGGCCTCATTACCAACATTTCTCAAGCTATGAAATCCCATGGATTCCCAGATCAGTGGTCCTGAAGAACAGCTGCTCTGGTTGAAATTATTGAAGGTCTCTATGTGGCTGGAGCGCCTGTGTTGAGCAGATCACACAGGCTTTGATTCCAAATCTGTTCAGGTCCTCAGGGGGATGTAGGTGCCTAATTCATATTTAAATTGCTGAAGAGGGCTAGTGACTTTGGGGGATTGGGACTTACTTGCCCATGTTGTCTTCTTTCCTAAGAAGAGCTGCCCTTTATAGCCAACAGTGTTTGCCAAAGGAGCAACAGTGGTCATGGAAAGCTGGTGACACATCTGCCAAATGTTGTCCATCTGTTGTCATTGGTGTTATTGAGAACTGGGCATTTGAAACGAAAGTTTTGCAATATAAATAGCAGGTGAATATCAAATATATATAGCATATTTAAATTTTAAGATACTATATATGTTCTAGCATTACATCCCTCTAATAAATTTGCACGTGCAGGTGCTGGATACAGTTGTGTGCACCCATGTATGAATGCAGCTATATGTATGGAGAGATGAGTGGTGTAATTAATATACAAATTTTTCTTCTTTATGATTTTAAAAGGTATGTTTCTTGACTTCTATACTCTTTTAGTATTCTTGTGAAGTTCAGGATCATAAATTATTTGGCTATGGGAAGTTTTGTTCCTATTTCTCTGAAATGTGATTGGATCATGTAGACATATCTGCACACACCCCCATAAAATTAAGTTGTTGTTTGGGTAAGACTTTCACGTTCCAAATCCCTGCCAATTATTAAACAAGCACATTGTGGTGCTTGCCTCTTGTCTGTGTTGTAATAATAAATAAGTTTAGAGTAAATTAAAATAATTTGTCATTTTAAACGATTGCAAATGTTTCAGATGTTCTGGAGAGAAAATAACAAAGCAAGGAATCAGTAAGGAATGAAAACCAGAAGTTGTTCCAAGGGGCTGTTCTGTTGAGTCAGAAACAGAGATTTAAATTACTTTCTTCATGTCATCTTGTGTAAGAGTTGACTGCAGATGATATCCCAGGAAAACAAGTCTCGGGGGTTCAGGCTGCCTTGTTTTGCAGGCCAATCAGCAACATGTAGTATGGCTTACCACTGTCTCTCCTGGCAGAAATTTGACCCAACCCTGTGCTTGGAAACTAAAATCTGGGCTGTAGCAGATTCAAGGAATCAATCTGGAGACATTTCAGGGCTTTTGGAGCCTTGTGAGGATGGACGAGTGCAGTGAGGCTTGGACCCCCTGAGGGTAGGCAGGTCTCAGATATAGGTTGGCACATCCTGGCTCGGCAAGGCAAGGGCGGGGAACACTCACAATCTGGCAGGCCATTGCCCATGTTGTTCCGTCTTCCTGGCATGGCTTTGGCCAATGCCAACTGTCAATCCTGCACATGTACTACAGTATTTTAATATCATGGGCCATCCTTTCAAATGATCCTCTCTCACTCCCCTCCGTAACTGGGCTGTTGCTCTTTGTTGTAAGGGAAGAAGAAGGAATAGGTGATACACAGCATCCTCCCTGCTGCTGGCAGCTGACCCCTTCGGATACCCCCAGTGTAGGGGAGCAGCGCAGTCTGAGAACAAGCAACACTTTTTTCTGAACTAGAGAGGTTCAGCAGAGTGAAAGCAAGGGGAGGTTAATCTGGTTGGCCACAGCTCTGGATAAATTCAGTGAGATTTTGCCAGTGACAGCAGTAGCAGTGGACTTGCATGTGATGAGGGAACGCTGCACTAATCAGTTTGGTTAATTGATAGTATCCATTTGCAGGCCTCTGGTTCTAGAGCTGCTGGCTCCTTTACCTTGTTTCATCTGTGAGTCAAAATGGTCCACAAAGATAAGGTTGAAAGGCAAACCTTTGTGTCACTGTGAGAATGCTACTGCTCATGAGCGATATGGGGAGAAATGTCCCTCCGCAAAGGCACTGCCTCTTGGCAGAGGCACAGGGCGTTGGAGTCCTCTCCAGCCTTGGCTCTCAGCTCTGAGCAGAGGTGATTAGTACAAAATCCAGGTACTTAGCATAAAAAAAAAGATCCCACTAGGAAGCTAAAGAAGGAACTCTTCAAATTTGCCAAGTTTTCATTTTCCTCAGCTCAACCCAGCCATCAGACCAAGATTGATGCTAACGTGGTGATCTGCTTCCTCAGGTTTGCAATCACTGAGGCAGTGCCTTCTCTATCTCACAGTATCACAGTATCACAGTATCACAGTATGACAAGGTTGGAAAGGACCTCTGAGATCATCAAGTCCAACCTATAACCCAACACTAACACCAACCATCATCTAAACCATGGCACTCAGTGCCACATCCAATCTCCCCTTAAACACCTCCAGGGTCGGCGACTCCACCACCTCCCTGGGCAGTGCATTCCAATGGCCGATCACCCTTTCAGTAAAGAACTTCTTCCTCACATCAAGCCTAAACTTTCCCTGACGAAGCTTGAGTCCATGCCCTCTAGTTCTGTCACTGGTCACCTGAGAGAAGAGACCAACCCCTGACCGACTACAACCTCCTTTCAGGTAGTTGTAGAGAGCAATGAGGTCTCCCCTGAGCCTCCTCTTCTTTAGACTAAACAGCCCCAACTCCCTCAGTCGCTCCTCATAGGGCTTATGCTCCAGCCCCTTTAGCATCTTCGTTGCCCTCCTCTGAACACATTCCAGTATCCTGACATCTTTCCCAAACTGGGGGGCCCAGAACTGTACACAGTATTCCAGATGAGGTCTGACTAGTGCCGAGTACAGGGGGACGATAACTTCTCTGGTTCTGCTCACCACACTATTCCTGATGCAGGCCAGAATGCCATTGGCCTTCTTGGCCACCTGGGCACACTGCTGGCTCATGTTGAGCTTCCTGTCAACCAGCACTCCCAGGTCCCTTTCTGCCTCACTACTCTCCAGCCACTCTGTCCCCAGTCTGTAGCTCTGCATGGGATTGTTGTGCCCAAAATGAAGTACCCGACATTTGGACTTATTAAACATCATCCCATTGGAATCGGCCCATCTCTCCAATCTGTCCAGGTCCCTCTGCAGGGCCATCCTACCCTCTAACAGATCAACCCTTCTTCCCAGTTTGGTATCATCAGCAAACTTGCTGATGATGGACTCAATCCCCTCATCCAGATCATCTATAAAGATATTAAACAGGACCGGACCCAACACCGATCCCTGGGGGACACCACTGGTGACCGGCCGCCAACTGGATGAGACACCGTTCACCACCACTCTCTGGGCTCGGCCATCCAGCCAATTCCTAACCCAGCACAGAGTGCTCTCATCTAAGCCACGGGCTGACAGCTTCCCTAGGAGTCTACTGTGGGGGACAGTGTCAAAGGCCTTGCTAAAGTCCAGGTATACCACATCCACAGCCTTCCTCTCATCCACCAGGCGAGTCACATAGTCATAAAAGGAGATCAGGTTGGTCAGGCAGGACCTGCCCCTCCTAAACCCATGCTGGCTGGGCCTGATCTCCTGACCGTTCTGCAGGTGCCGCATGATTTCACCCAGGATTATCTGCTCCATGATTTTACCTGGGACCGAGGTCAGGCTGACAGGTCTGTAATTACCTGGATCATCCTTACGGCCCTTCTTGTGGATGGGCGTCACATTGGCCAACTTCCAGTCTTCTGGGACCTCTCCAGTGAGCCAGGACTGCTGAAAGATGATGGAGAGCGGCTTAGCAAGCTCATCCGCCAGCTCTCTCAACACCCTAGGATGGATCCCATCCGGCCCCATAGACTTATGAGGGTCCAAGTGGCTCAGCAGGTCTCTAACTTCCTCCTCATGGATTGCAGGAGGGCCAACCCTGCCCCCATCAACCACTTCAGAGGGCCAACTGTCAAGCACGCTGCCATCCTTACTGTTGAAAACTGAGGCAAAGAAGGCATTAAGTACCTCGGCCTTCTCTGCATCAGTGGTTACTATATTTCCCTCCACATCCAACAAGGAGTGGAGGTCGCTGCCGCCCTTCTTTCTACCATTGATATATTTATAAAAACTCTTCTTATTATCCTTAACAGAAGTGGCCAATTTGAGCTCTAGTCGATAGTTGTGCCTCCACCGGACTGATGGCATGGGGCAACCATCCTCAGCCAGCTCTGGAGCAGAGAGGTGTAGTGGGGCTGAACAGCTCAGCTGGGCTGCTCGGTGTGCGTATGCATCGCATCCTGCATGACTGGACTGCTCAATGCAGGCACGAATCGCACAGGATGCATGGCTGAGCTGCTCGGTGCAGGTGTGCTGTCACACACTGCATTGCTGGGCTGCTGGGTGCAGCTGTGAATCACACAGGATGTATTGCTGGACTGCTCAGTGTGGGCGTGCAATGCACAGGGTGCACTGCTGGGCTGCCGGGTGCGGGTGTGCATTGCACAGGGTGCATTGCTGGGCTGCTTGGTGTGAGTGTGCATCACACATGGTGCATTTGTGTGTGCCTGGTCATTGAGGCCTGAATGTAGCATGGCAGAGGTCGATCTAAGCAGACCCTTGCTCTGGGTGCTTGCTGAGATTGCATTGCTCTCATGTTCTGCAGAGATGTACCAAATCCTACTCGCCTTTATCTTACCATATCATAAACTTTTGATCTATTTTCTTTTAATGTTTTTAAATATTTTTTAAACTCAGCAGAAAAAATATTTCTTCCTCTGACTGATTGCATGCTTTTTCCCAGCATTATAGCTGTTGGAGGCCCCACAGCAGGCTGGATTAATGACTGCACCTGTACTGGAATGTAGGTGGATATGTAAAATTGGCCAAATAAAATGTCCAGCTATCGTAGTTGTGTTTCTTGGAACTCTTTCTGTAGTTCTTCCCATATATGTAACAGCACACAGAGCCAGGAATGTCTGCAGGAGCTCCAGCAATAGCTCTGGTTTGCTGTGGTGTATTGCTTGTAATTCTGGTACAGATTTGGTGGTGACGTACACACGAGAATGGTTCAACTGAAGTTTTGCTTTTCTCATCTACAGAATTGTTAAAAAATAAAAGATAAAGAACATCTCTGTTCCTTAACAGAAAAACAGTCAATCTATTTTAAAAGATTTTCCCTGGGCAATGGCAGACAATCTGGTGGTCAGACAGCCAAACAGTTATCATTAGTCATGCATAATTAAAACAAAGAGAGAATCCAACTGTTAGCAGTAACAGTTTTATCTTGGAAAAAAATCTCATTAGCATACAATACCTCTTTCCAAAATCTCCAGTAATTTTTCTCATGCAAATATCAATGTAAATGAAGGAGATTCTGTGTATTTATGTGTATGTGCTGTATGTTTTCTATAGTTATGTAAATATGCAGGAATACGATAACTGTCCGGTTTAGTGTAGCATCTGTGATATGCCTGCTAAATTTACATAATGCAATTCTGTCAAAAGTAGGCAGGAACCTTATTTCTTCTACCAAACATAGGCATACATAATTTACTGTACACTTGTATGCCTTTGGTATTTCACTGGTTTCATGCTAAAAATGTCTTTAAACTGAAAATAATTCACCATCACAAAGCAGCACTGTAGACTGAAGTCCTCTGTTCCTGACCATCTGATTTTCACTTGATGTGAATGCTCCCTTTAAATTTATTCCAGGTATGAAGAAGACAGTGCAGACCCTTCCCCTTTATTTCCTTGCAAATGACTGACTGACAAGTTTGTCATGTTGCACTGCACAACTATTCAGGCTTGTTTTGGATGCTGGTAGGTACAGAGGAGATACGTTTCTTTGGAGCAACGGATGTCAGGGGCATAATGCTGCCGCCAGTAGAGAATCAAGATTGCTGGGATGCTTGCAGGCAGGTTAGTGACAGGAGCCAGTAGGAGTTATAAATAACCAGTTAAAGAAGAAAACAAGGCTTTAAAATCACACTCCTATTTCTTACTGATTGGAGAGGGGAGCATCTGTAAACCACAGGTCTCGAGGCGCACTGTAGCTTTGCTGCTGGCTACAGATTTTGTGTATTTAATTAAGGAAGAATGACAGGGAGGACAGTTCTCTCCAAGGAAACACGATTGAAGAAGGGAAGGGGAAGTTTCAAACGAAGTTCTTGTTGATTTAGTGTGGTTAAGGTGCATGTGATTATGTAAAAATAAATAGTGTTTACAAATAGTGGTATCACCTCAGCAGCAAACAGCTCCCAGCTTGGCAGGGAGGCTGGGCTGAGTGTTTGCAGAAGGGCCTGCCCTAACCCACCGTGCAGAAGGGCCTGTCCTCGGTATCTGGAAGCACACACAAGGCAGTCGGAAGCTGGTGATTCAATGTGTTTATTTTGTTACATTTCTGATAGGTGGTGAAAAAGGGTACTCCATCCATCCATCCATCCATCCATCCATCCATCCATCCATCCATGCAGTAGCTATTGACTTACAGGAAAATCATTACTTTTTTTCAGTACGGTAGCTGAATTTCTGACTGAAATAGTATATGTATAGGTACCCATACATATTTTTAATAGTCTTAGTACTGGTTTTGATTTGTTTTGGGTTTTTTTGCATTAAAGCTGTTCATTTTTTTGTAGAAGTTGTAGCAGAAGATTTAAAGTAGAACAGGCTCCTTACTCCAGTGTGCTGACGGGCCTCCTCAGCAGTACCTTCGGTTACTGCTCTGAAAAGGTGCTTCCTTCAGGTTTGGTCGTGGCTACACACCATGTGTGGGAAAGCGATGCTCTCACCCCCTATAGATCGCCCCAGCAACCTCAAGGTTATGATGAGAGTAGATGTAATTTGGAAACAGGAAAGTGTTACAGAGGAAGTTGTTTTGTGCTGCTGTGGAACCAAAATGTGCTGGAGTAAATGAAGCAGTATTTTTCTAAAACATTTTTTCCCTTTTCCCCCTTTCTTTCTGCTTGGCCGTGCTGGTTACCTCATCCATTTGTCTCTGCCCTGTTGTATAAAAAAGGTCCATGTGCCAGTAGGCTTTGTATGTGAAAGAATAAAGTTCACTGGGACAGCTAAGTGTATTTAGAATCCAAGCAGGTACTTCAGTATAACCCTTGTGTGAAACCACTAATAATTTTTTTCGCAGGTTTTAATAAGCTACTAGCTTCACTGCTGAAATATCTATGAAGAGGTTTTACTGCCATTTTACTACCTCTGTGTTTTAATAACACAGGTGAAACAGACAACGGGTTAGAGCACTTCATTCAGGATCAGCAGCACAGGAACAAGCAGCACAGCTTGCTCTCTGGCATTTTTGGTTTGTTTCAATTCTGGAAAGTTTACTCTCTTCTTTCAAAATAAGAGACCTGGTTTAGATGATGGTGTTAGTGTTGGTGTTAGTGTTGGGTTATAGGTTGGACTCGATGATCTCGGAGGTCCTTTCCAACCTTATGATACTGTGATACTGTGATACTGTGATACTGTGATACTGTGACCTGGCAGCAGCAGACGCACTCTCTGGAAGGGTGTGCCAGCCCAAGGGGTAATTGCTCCAAAACAGCCAGGCCTGCTCTGTCACCATCCCCAACACATACACTGGTCTGAACATGGGGCGGCTCCTTCAGGAAGACAAAAGGAGAGCAACAGCCTTTAAAAACAGCACAGAGGTTTTTTAATTCTGGGACAGAGTCTGAACAGGGCAGGCAGGTACTACTGCTTGCGTGCACAGTGGGAGTGTGCTGGGCAGGCGCAGGGCGCAGCATCCCCAGGAGCTGCCCACAATGGGCGTTTGCAGAGCAAAGGCTGGCATTGCTGTGCAGCCTCATCCAGTCGTGTTGGCATGTGTCTCCAAAAAGTCTGGACTCAAAATGTTCATTGGAGGCGCAGTAACTGTGCAAGTTGCCTGAAGTCACATTTTGGGGTCTGTATTGGGGTGCTCACTTGGGCGGCTCTGGTCTCCACATCTTCTGACATTTCTTCATGGTCCCTTGCCAGTCTGGAAAGCTCTGCAGAGCTCTGACTTATCAACTGGCGGGTGCTCTGCTGTCACGTGGTGAAACCCATGTGAAGTGTATAGTGTGTGGTCAGAAGATGCAGTGGCTGGGTGCAAGGAGCTGGCTGGGATGCAGCCTTCAGGGGAAACAGTGCTTCTGTGGGCTGGCTTCCTGTTACCAAAACACCAACTTAACTGCTTTATAATGGTCACAACAAGTTTAATAGAGAAGAGTGTAACTGAATGCATTTTGTTTTCCCGTTCTTTGTGACTGTGATGCTACCTAGTTGAAATGTTCAACTTGACACAGGAGCTCCAAGCATAACCTTAGCTTTCAGTAAATTGTAGTGTCACTAAATTTTAAAATAGAGCTGTAAATGCATGATGGAAAAATGAAAATGTAAAATACTGAAGGCAATATTTTTGGTAAGTTGTACATTGCAGTCTTGAAACAAACATTTTATATTGTGACACAGTTCAAAATAAAGTGTATATTATTACTGATGTAATTTAATATCAGATCGGATTCTCTGTATTGTGTGTTATAGAACCGTATGATGGTCCAAAGTTCACATGATCAACTGTGAGTGTGAGAGCTGGGGAGGGTGCCTGTACGTAAGCAGAGAGCGAGGTCAGTACTGAGAGTAGTACTATGCTCAAAAATAAATGGAAAACATTGTCAGGACTTTGTACTGAATTTTGGAACCTCTTTGCTTGCCTCAGCTCCTTCCCAGTGGAGAGCTGGGATGGTTAATGCTGCCACGGTTGCTGCTTCTGCTTTTCTCACCCTGGGCCGGCCAACACTGAGAGTCCTCTGAGAGACCATGTGTCCATGATGAATCTCCTGTGTTCACAATACATTGCCCAGCTGGTGTCCTGACTCAGTGTCCTCTACATCAGTGGTGCCTGGCTTGTGAAATGGGCTTACAGGTTCTTTGCTGAAGCATCAGAATGGTATTAATATGGCAGGCTGTAAAGTCCAGATTAATGGGCTATACTGCACTGAAGTCTCAGCAAGAGGGGAATTGCTAATTTTCTCCAAATTGGCTGAATAAAGATCAAGAACTTCTTCCTTGCCAGCAGGGAAGAGGAGGAGAATAGCTCCCATGCCATGACCCATGGGAGTGTGAGGGAGAACAGTGAAGGTCTGGGTGACTTGGAGGAACGGTGAAAGGATGGATAATTTTCCATATAGCCTTTCTGCCAGTTCCAGGAAACTCCCAACTGAAGAGAAGACAGCAGAAGTAAGCAGTGGCACCGAGCTGACGAGCTGTCTGCCATGAAGGAATGGCAGCCTGCAGGGCTGTGATCTGTTTGGACTACACAGTGCACATAGAGGCATTAGTTTTTGCCAACGTGATGTTCACCCAACGACTGCCACAAGAGCTGGAACAGCCTTTTTGTACCTCATGCTTAGTGGCAGGACTGGTGCTTTGATGTTAAAAGGAAAATGTGGAGTTGAACCAAAGATAAACAAACATTTAAGTAACACAGCTTTCAAAGACTTTGTTGGGTTGTTTTTTTGTTTTTGTTTTAATTCTAGAGTTGTATTCACTCATCTCTGTCCCTCAAATCATACTTAGGTACACATTTCCTAATGATTTTTTTTGTTTTTGGATATAAGTGAAGGTAAATTTAAGGAGTAGAACACAAGTTGTTCTACCAGATTTTAGATTAACTAGATAATTTTAGCTTAATTATAACAGAAATGGGGAAATGTTCCTAAGAGAAAGTGAGCCATGTCAACGTTCTTTGAAATAAATTACAGGGGAGGTTGTCCCAGACTTTGAATGATTTAAGTCTTTAGGAGATTGAATGGATGTCTGAGTGAAATCCCCAAATAATCCGATATCCTGAGCTGAGGCAATAAGAAGTTTCCAAAGGGAGTGAAAAGCATGCATGTCTTGGTAAAAATAAACAGATAAAAAAAAGCACTGTGTCACAAATTATGAAAGGCTGAGGTCTTTTATGCAAGATTAGTGAACCCAGCTTTATTGAAAGCATGATTTCAAGTAGGTGTCTCTGTCAGGTCTAAAAGCAATTATTTCAGTTATTCTGTTCCTAACCATCATAATATAGCAGTTTTTAATGAGGGATTTGGATCAGATGGACTAAATTAGTTAAAAAATGAGCACAACTGTATATGAAGGTCTCAGAAAGGACTTACATTATTAAATTGACTTATTTTAGAATCAGTGCTTATGAAGTATTGAGTTAGCTTAGTTATGTACTTTAACAGATGTAATGAAAAATCTCATACCATTGGGAGTTAAAAATGCAGCAGTTTTATGTAGATATTGTGTTGCTTACAGAATGAAATAATACAAAATAATGCAATAATTAAACTTTTCTTTATCTAGTATTCATACTAAATAATTTTGTTTATATATTTAGTATAATATTTACAAAATTATAGGTTAATTCATTAAAAGTATGTGTGCATTTATCTTGATGTGTTATGTCATAATTGTCTTGAACTTATAATAGGCATTAAATCTATAAATTGGCAAAACCATGCACCTTTAAATGTGTTATATAGAGACGTGTCAAAGTGTTTCACTGCCCAGCTGCTGCTTTAGGTCATCTTGGTATAAGTTGAATTTCATTGCAGCATTCAAGGCTCACTTTCATGATTGGACCCACCAGGCCACTTCTAACTTCTAATCACGCTCCCACTTCAGCAGCGTAATTCTCTTATAGTCTTGTTCAGTTATTAAGTAAATCTAAAGTTAAATATTAAAAATGTCATTGGAATGCTAATATAAACAGTGGGGGGAAAAAAGGCTGATTAAAGTTTTCTTTCAGGTATTAAGGGTCTCTTATATTGCAGTTCTTGTTTTATGATGTGTAAATAGATTTTGCAGTGCTGTGGGCAGTGATTGTAGGGAAACACTGTGACCTTAAAAATCTTTTAAGTGTGCTATAACATGTGAAAGCTAACTTGCATACTTCTGCTATAGAAATTATTATATTCCTCTTCATAACGAAAATCCCAACCTTTACTGTTCAATTTACTTTCATTCTTCAGAATTTTTTTCTTGTAAGGCGTTTTAGGGGGTAAATTTACATAATAGCTTGAGACACATAATGTACACTGTCTAACTAAAATTCTTCATAAAGTATTGGTGTGTTGAATTATACAATGCCCCATTAACTCTGGAAGTCCTTTAGGGCTGTTTCTGGAGATAGAGGAGCCATGAAGTAAACTGTTGACTTGAAAATTCAGCTAGAAACCAGAAGCTTAGCATTCCGTCCCAAACTGTAGGAGACTATACCCTCTGGGATTTTGGAAACCAGACTGCTTATCAGAAAAAAATTGAAAACTTCCCTACCAGTAGGACATTTCCCTAGCACTCACCCAGTCTTTCGTAGAGATTTTTTTTTTCTTTGTTAACCTCACAGTTAAAGTATGACTGGGCTGGGGACATAGACTGAAGGACTGGAGCAGCTCTGGGTGGGAGCAACCCAGCAGCAGTAAGTCCACCTGCCACAGGGACCTGCTGCCGGCTTTTCACCGGTGGCACTTCTCCTGGGCAGGCGGGTGGGATGGGACCAGGTCAAACATTATAGTTTTATCTGGATTATTACTCGAACATACTCAATTAGGTATTTCTTGTTCCTGTGTAAAGCAATGTCTCAAATTCTTATAGAATCATGGAATGGTTTGGATTGAAAAGGATGTCAAAGATCATCTAGTTTCAACTCCCCTGCTGTGGGCAGTGACACCTTCCACTGGATCAGGTTGCTCAAAGCCTCATCCATCCTGGCCTTGAAAACCTGCAGGGCTGGGGTATCCATGACTTCTCTGGGCAACCTGTTCCAGTGCCTCACCACAGTCACAGTGAGGAATATAAAATCATAGAAAAATCATCCGAAAGACTTTCTGTTAGTTGAAGAGCTCTGTTTGCTTTCTGCAGTATTCATGTATGAGACAATGTTGTGTTGGGCTTTTTAAAAAGATATGACATTTTTGTTTCTTAAGGGGAAAGGATCAAAACAACAGCTTCCGACTTGCAGCAATGGTCCAGCTGCTGCTCACCCCACAATTAAGATTGAATTGCAACTTCTGCTTTTGACAGAACTTTCTCTGCCTGGCAGATAAAAAGAAGGGCACATATAGCTGGAAAGAATATTTACCAATAAATAATGAATGCTCCCGACTTATTAAGTACACTGCAAATTTAAGGCCTCAGGGCTGTGAAAGATAACAGGCTTATGATGACTGAGTAGGCCATACCTGCTGTGGCAGGGCTTGGGTTAATATTTCCCTGCTCCTCTGCAGGTCCATCATCAAGCCTTATACGCTCTCAGTCCTGCGCCCTCAGTCCTGCGGCTCCAATGGGTGATTGAGTCCTGGGGCTTCCCACCTGGAGCCAGGGCATCATCCCATGTGACCAGTGCACACCAGCAAAGCCCTGTCAGGAAAACATGTAGAGGTTCCTCGGTCATGAAAAGCAAACAATCTTGAATTTGTTTTTCTCTGTAGTTGGTGAACTATGCTTTTCTGTCTGCAATCTGTGAACAAGTGTGCAGTGGGATCAAAATCAGGTGAGAGGGGAGAGGATGGTGAGAAAATGACCACTGGTGAAGGAATACTTCACAGGTGTGGAGCTTTGGTCTCATTCGCAGGAGACTGGGTGATGAGTAAATATGTTATGAATGTGGCCTAATTATGACTAGCAATTTCCCCCCCAGCTGGAGCAACTGAACTAGAAAATTGTACTAGACTTTCCATTCTGAGACTATTAAATAGCAGAGAAAGAGAGAATGAAATATGTCTTTTCTCATGGGTACTTTTTTTTTTACTATAGAGTCTTTCACGTGACTGGAAATTAGTTCAAAATTTATTTAATTAAGTGTATTTAATTTGTGACAATTTTTTGCCTGTATAAACCTTTTTGTTACCTTTCTGGCAGTGTGAATGTGTATGTGATAAAGATAGAATACAGCCTGCACATGAAATTTGGACAACCCGGTCATTTGCAGTGAGCTGCAGCTCAGGGGTGACCACATCAGGCTGAGCTTCCTCAGGACCTTCTAGGGGAATCAGGAGTGCAGTAGTGCCTGACTCTGCCTCTTACAGTCCAGATATAAGAGAAGATGGGGGATTAGCACAAAGCAAAGGAGGAGAATTTGCTTATAAACCCCAGTAAGAGGTGGAGTGATCGATGGTGTCTGCAGCGTGAAGGGGCGAAGACAGAGGAGGAGGAGAGGCATCACACGTGCCCCTCAGCCTCTATATGAGTACCTAGGAAATGCCAAAACTTGTTCAAAATTTAAAATTAAACTTGGGGCACAGGTGTGCAGTGGAGATGATCTGAGAATCTTTAGTGTAGATGCAGTTGCTAAATTTTCTGATTTTGTATTTTTTTATAGAGAGGTGCATGCTCTTGTCAGGACATTGTAAAACCTGCAGCTTTCATCCAGGCTGTAATAGTGTGGTCAAAGCTACAGCGCTGGCAGTGCCAGTGCAGCTGAGTGAGGCAGCCTGATGTGGTCCAGGCCCCATGCATGGTGGAAGTCCAGTGGCCTGGGGTAGGTTCCAGCTATTGGGATTGTCTCCAACACTGAAATTGTTTCCTACACATCACAGAATTGGTCTGGGGCTTTTTTTCTCTTCATCTTTCATGTATTATATCCGAATAGCTGATCATGAATTTTTTTTCTTTTGTCTCTGTAACACATTTGTGATTAATTCATAGTGATTTTATCAAAGTGTAATGGATTTAAAGTGCATCTTGGTTTTGGAGGTGTAAAGAACACTTTCTGTGATATTCGTCTCATTGAGTGCAGGAGTTTTGTGTAGATATTTCAAGTTAACATACATTCTTTGATAAAGAGCAATGAGGCTTAAGTGGTAATATAAATAATTAATGCCTTAGGATGCCTGGCCTTTCTAAATATAGGTAACTAGCATACCAGAGTAGTTTTACTACCTGCATGTTATTTTTCCTGTATTTATGATCTTCTCTCCCCAGCAGTACTTCACCTTTCCCCCCCTACCATCTATTTTAGCATTAATGTTTACCGCAATGAAGCTATTCGTACCCAGGGAACACATTATTCTGTTTATGAAAATAGTGCTAATAAACTCTGCGTATGTGTTGAGGCTTTGAGCAACCTGATCTGTTTCCAGGGTTGGAACTGGATGATCTTTAAGGTCCTTTCCAACCCAAACCATGCTATGTTTATATGATTCTATGTATTTGGGACTTAATTCAAGTAACTCTTGAAGCTTCATATTTCCAATGGACTATGCTGATTCCTGTTTTTTTTTTTTTTATATTAGCTAGTTAAAGTGAACACTGAAGTATATATATAAAAAAACAAAATCTATTTTTAATTCAAATATGATAATTCTGGAGTGACTGACTTGAAAAGTATTGTTTTAGACACATCCAAATACATTTTATATTTACAAGATTTATGAAGTGAAGGATCAGAAGGAATAGTGTATTGAAGTGTTCATTAAAATAATGCTTATATGGAAAAGTGGAATGTAACGATAAGGACGGTTCAGTGCATTTATCTCTGTGACTTGAGGAAGTTATCACAGAAGAGTCGGTCCAGGAGCCATGACTCAGGTATCCGCTAAGTGGGAGGAGATACTCAGATAGTTGTCCACAGAGTATAAATGGTATATTGATGTCAAGTGTATGGATAGTTGACCTGCTTAGTATAGTTAAAATAAACAAGGAGAATCCACTATCCCACTAAGATCACAGCTCATGATAAGATATAGTCGGGATGCAATGCTTAGAATTGTAAGTGCATAAACCAAAACCAAATGAAACATAGCCATAAAGCTTCCAATGTTCACTAGATATGAGCACATTCAAAATTTGTAGGATTCTTTTTGAGGAGGCAGGGTGGAAGTGGAATAAGCTTAGATTCTCAACATTTGTGACAAACCTTTTGAATTATTTGATGGAAGATAATACATTGGAGTAGTACAAAGTAATATTTTTCATAGTAGCAAAAGGTGTGCAGTATTTACTGTTGATCAAAGTTTATGTTGCCTGGAATACAGTTTCTGTGCAAATGTTTGCTGTCTTTGGAGAGGACTTGACACATTATTCATAAGTTGGAAGCAGATAAATTACCCTATCCAAACACATCTGCTGGTAAAAACTTTGCGTGTAGAAGATCAATACAGATATATTCATAGCAGAATAAAGGATTCCTTTTTCTATTTAAGAATATTAATTTGACTACATATGTATGCTGTTTAATAATATATATCTGTACCTGTGTGATGGCAGGAACAAGAATGTTCTTTTGTATACTTTGTCTGGATAAGAATCAGTAATCATATAAAACAACAACAGGAATTCAGCACACTGATTATTGAAGTTGTCAACCCTTTTATAAAGTTACAGCATCTTGTACATTAGTTAATGTAATCAGTTGATAATGAAGAGCACTACTCAATTAACAAACAAGTGCCGTTGGCCGTACTGAAGTATAATTTTGGACGTTTTTAATAGGTGATGCCTTTGTAAAGCTGGTTGTAGTTATTAAAAGATAATAAGTCTTGGGAAGAGACGGTATCAGGAATGTGCAGCTTGAGTGCCTGCTGCTGATTATTCACCGCTGGCACTTGTCAAGCACCCAACCTGACTGACTGGGAATGCCCTGAGGTGGCTGAAAGCCAAGACTGATGGGCTGGTGGAACGTGTGGGATCTGGAGCAGGGGGAATTCTCCTTCTTGAAGCTTCACTTCCTACAGAAAGGAGTATTTCCTGCCGTGCTCTTCCTGGAAGAGTCATGTGCTTGTATACTCTTTTTTTTGATAAATTGTTTTGGTTTGGGGTTTTTGGGTTTTTTTTTTGTTTTGCTGTTGTTATTGTTATGGTAGTGTGTTTGTTTGTTGGTTGTTTTTTTTTCCCCTGGCAGCAGTGTATAATATTGCAGATTATGAGTTATTTTCTGAAAATCTTTACTATACCTGACCCCGAGCAGACTGATCCGGAGTTTCCTAGCAAAGCTTTACAATGATAGAATTATGAACTTGGTACTGGAGAGCTGTACTTCTTAGCATTCATCTGTCTTTAGCAAAAAAACCAGATAGTTCCTGTAATGGTTCCAAGAACATTTTCACTAGCAAAGAAGTTCCTTAAATACTGCTCACTGAGAGAAGCTGCTAATTTGCGTGACAGCTTGATTAAAAGTAACCTGGTTCCACACTTAATTTATTTTGAAACTGTCCAACGTTTTCATTCCATCCCATTAATTTTAAATTAGTAGGCTAGCTTGATTAGATTATTTAAGAAAAAAGATAATTTTATGATCTTCATTTATGTAAGTTGAGATCCATAATATAAAGCAGTCCAAAAGTGGTTATAAATAATGAAACTGTTTGCACCAGCATGAAAACCTGTTGAACTTGTTAACACGATGCAAAATGAAAGGCAGAATTAGGTCTGTTGATGAACATCTTTAACTTCAGCAGAAGTTGGGTTGCAAATTTGGCTCCATATTACGGTAAATATTCCTGAATATGTGGTTTCTGTGAGAAATGAACCTGAAAAGATAATATTTAAGAGTGCATTTTACAGAGATCTTCAAGAGGACTCCATTTTCAACAGAAAGTGATTTTCAGAAACAGGAATTGATTTAGATCTAGTCTTTAATTGCACATGAGATCACAAGCAAGAATTGTTTTGAACAATTAGTGATACAGAGATTTTCTCAGTTGTTTTGGTTTTTTAATGATCTACTCTTGTTTGAGATAAAACCTTTTTAAAGATTTCTGAATTCTGGAACCGTAGAATTGGCTGTGCTGAATCTGGCCTAGCACTGGTGAGATGCCAGGAGAACAGGCTATGCCAGGGTTCATGTTTGTGTTCTAGGTATGGGAAGGTTCAAGAGATATTTGCCGACTATATAAGTAGAGAAAAAAATATCATTAACTTCTTTGAGACTAAAGGAGAACACCATTTAATGCTTTTTTGTTAAGTTGTATTTGAAATAACCGCTGAGCAGTGGTGTTTCCCCAAGACAGACTAACAGATACGGCAGTGAGGAAGCAATTTGCTTTCAATTCTGAGGCTGTGGGTCGAAAAAGAAGCCTTGGGGTGGACAGAAGATGGGATGGTTCAGGATGAGGGTCACGGAGAAGGAAAAATGTTGGTAGCTCTGAGCTTGTGGCAGCTGCACTCCACAAACTCCACAACACTGGTTTCAGGCTGCTACATCTTGCTGTCTTCAGATGTTCTTGATCAAAACAAGGGCAGAAACTGTTTACAACACAGGGAAAGCATTTATCAAACCTTCTGACAATTTGGCAAGTTAGTGTCTTTATACAAAAAGACGAAATGAAAAATTCACATTAAGAAACAAAGACTAGTATTAGTATTTGTTACTGTTTGCTGTCTTAACACTGAGTTTTATGACAGCAAACCAAATTTTCTGCATCTGTTCTACCTGAAGACTAGAAAAAACACTGCCCTTCATCCTTGCAACTTGAGGTTTTAAAATATTTCATTTTATCTGCTGCCCTGTGGGTGTTTGGTGGGTGAAGAATCCACAGGTGCAAAATAGACATCTGCAAATACTCTTCCAAAAGTGTTGTACTCACTTCTGCAGTGGATCTGTTAGAGAAATTGCCCACATTTTTTGCTTTCCATCAGACTGGACATGGAATGCATCCTATTCATACCAAGTCCTGCAGAAAAGGTTTCAGGAAAGATCTTTTAAAATGTATTTCTACATTCATTTAATTATCTTCTCTTTCCAGGGCAAGACTTGTACAGCAGTTAACAGAACATTTCAGATTTCTAACAAAAATGGACCAAATAGTTCAGGTTACCTCCCATCTGTTCCAAAGGGGTGTTTTCATGACTATGGCTTTGAATGCTTTTCCTAGATAAAGATTATATTAGACATCACAAAATATATTGTGATCACTGGGTAGAGTTCTGTTGTCATTATTAGTGTCTCAACATAAAAAACAAATAAGTATTTTGTTATAATTTAGACTTCTAGAGAACTGGAAATAGTAGAGAAGTTTCAGTTTGCAGTATGCCTAAGGATTCATGGATGGCATACAATATTTATTTTTTATTTCTTTTCTTAGATCCATACTAAAATTGTTTTGATTATTGATTGACACATAAATTAATTTTGAACTCTTTTTTAAAACCATCTTTTAACAATATCTTGAAAATATTCTTAGTGTCATGGGAGCCTGAAGTTTATTTTCCAAAATAATTTTAGCAATTAGGAGCCTCATTATTTTTTGTTTCCCTGTGTTGGAATAATTTCTGAAAACAGGGAAGGAGCCTTTTGAAACTTGTATCCTGCTGACCGGTGAAACATGCTGCAACTCTAGCGTTGCCATGAAGCTGTATATTGAGCAGGAGGGAAGAACATCACTCCCAAAACCAGTGATAACACTCCGGCTTCTGTCTGCATCCAGCTCCTGTCTGTAACTCTAGCAAGTTTGGTTTCCAATGTGCAGAACATTTCTCCTAAAAGTGTTTGTGAACATATATGTACTTGT
The DNA here is from genome assembly GCA_033558185.1 of Dromococcyx pavoninus. Lineage (NCBI taxonomy): Eukaryota > Metazoa > Chordata > Aves > Cuculiformes > Neomorphidae > Dromococcyx > Dromococcyx pavoninus. Next base: position 489,287 of record JAUMJL010000481.1, on the reverse strand, counting down.
TTATTTTGCAGTCCTTGGAATTTTTGGTTATACTGAGCATGTAAAAGATTTTTGCAGCTATTCAAGGCAGCAGTGATTTTCAGATTGGTTAAAGTAAACAATATGTCAAACACCGACTTTTTTTTTACCCTGAGCATAGTAATTTTCTGTCAGAAACAGTAAAAGTAACAACAAAATATAATACCAGACGTGCTCTGAAATATGTATTATATTCACACTAATGTGTTATATGAAATATTCGATCAAGGTGAGTTGATCTTGCTTCACTGTTGGAGATAAATTAAATTTTCTAGATTAGGACCATAATTTACTGCTTTAGCTGCTCTAAAAAGAAAACAAGAGCAGGAAAAGCTTTCTGAGGGTGATCTGGCTACCTGAAATCTGACTATGAATGTCCTAGGATACGATGGTCTGTATCATTAAACAAAAATAATATGTAACCACAGAAATTTTGTTGTTAATTTATGGCCTCCATGATTCGTGGCCCAAACAAGATGAACTAATCCTAAGCACATAAAAAACATTGGAGACAATCATATCCTCCTGGAGAGATGTATGGCATTCACAAAAATTTCAGAGCCACTAAATATTATCTGGGCAAGTAGCTCAATATATTTCATGGTAGCATTAAACCTGAATATGTAGAGGAAAGACAGGAGTTTTGCCAAAAAAATAGTTTTCATTTTTTTATGATGTGTCATCTAGCTTTAGCATCACCAGCTGAGCTCATATTGATGACTTATTATTATTATTGTTAACCTTTTGAATAGTGTTGTTCCATGCTTTTGCAGTGTGGGCAGGCTTTGGGTCCCCTTGGCTGGTTACTCTCTCATTTCCCGTCTCTCTGCTCTTGAAAGCGTAACTTGCTATCTCCATGAAGACAACACGCAGATACATTTTCATTTCAGATCTGCATCCTAGATTTGCAAACTAAAAGCTGTTTTATCCTCTGAAATCTCCTTGTAGATACACAGCAAGAAGCTCAAGCTTTACATTTTTTAGAAAAGATCACGTCTTTCCTTTCTGCCTGTCTCAAATGAAGACCTTTTCAACTGACCATCCCGCTTCTAAACTGCAGCCTGTTTGTCCTGTCTCTCTCTTTTGGTGCTCCTGTGTTTGCTCTAAACCTTGCTGGTTCTTTCTGCATAACACCCCTGAAACAGAGCTTTGTCCTGTGAATTGAAAACACCTACTTGGGCTGTTTCATCTTGATTAATGAAGTATTTTTCCTTCTGCTTTTAACAAATGCTATCTTACATTGTGACATTTCTTCAGATCTCCGTGACAAGTATTTTTTTAGACCCTCCTGTTGGTATTTTGTTCCATTTTCTTCTGGTTCCATCTTCTCCATCTCATCAGGGATAACATATTTATCTTAACATTCTGGTCATCAGGTAGTAATACCAGACATGAAAATGAATGTCTTTAATTTCATCACTGCCCAGTATGTGACAATGACAGAACCAGCTCATTGCCTGTGCTGGGGAGTGGAGCACTCCGTAGGGCTTCATTTGCAGCTCTGACTGCAAAGTTTATGATTACGGAATGGAAAACAATGAAGGCAGAAACTAGAACATTTCACATTTGAATGAGAAGACCAAGACACGTGGCACTAAATATACTTATTTATTTCCTAAATCACTTTCGCTTTTGAATTTGAATAGTAGTTATGGCTGAAAACCACTTGCATTTAATCAGGAGGTGAGTGAGCATTGCAGCAAATGCTTTGGGCGTGCTAGTAAATATTTATTTGTGATAGATTGCATAAGTAAAAGATAGAATTCAGCCTTCACTGGGCCTGAATCCACCTCATGATGTAATTTACAATTTCCAAATTGATGAATATATGTATGAATGGCTGAATATAGGCTCTGCTGTGAATACTGTTAGTTGAAGGCCGTGCCATATTTCATTGGAAAGCTAATTTTCCTGATATATATAATAGTGTTTCACATTTGATCTTTATGTAACGATTACTGGAGCATTTTAACATTCTGTTATGTATATAAATGTAAGTATGTAAATATTTTGCTTACACTGGATGAAGCAAGTACTGTTTCTGTTATGTATCTGAAAGCAAAACATGTAGCTGATCTCAGTGATGTTCATGTCTAGGAAACCATAACAATGGGACAGGTTCGCGCTGGAAAGAAACAGCAAGTTGCCTGTCTTTTCATCATTGTTAACCTTTTTCAAAAGCTTCTCCACTTTTGGAAAGAAGCGGATGGATGTCATTTGGGAATCATTAAATACTTTGAGACAGATGTACACTTATTTTTGAAGGGTGACCATCTGTATGCCAGCAGATCTGGATGCTTTGAACTTTGGAGTGATGCGAGACTTGGTTGAGATGATCACCAGTCCGTAGATGTTATTGTATGGTAATATACAATCCAAAATACTTCAGTGAAAAATCCAGCAGATTCTATTAGTTAACAAAACCAATTCAATATATATTTTTGCATTCTTTTGTGAGGAAGGAACTATTGCAAATTTGTCACAATCTTAAGATTCATCTGAATGGCTGCATGCAATGAGCACTGCTTATTACTGCTATTTGATTCAGTACTACAAAAACCTCGTTTCTGTAAAAAAAAACCAGCAGGCAAGCTGCAAGTTCATTTAAGGCTATGTTAAGAGGATTAATATCTGCATAGTTAACAGACCTGAGAAAAGTAGTCAATGTGGAGTCAATACCAAGTATGGGTGGGAAGAGCATTTCTGGTGTGGTTCTTCAGTGGTGAGCAATAGGAGCAATTCCCTTAGGTGCATACATGAATATTTTTAAATTTTGTAAAAAATTATTGATATTGAAATTTGAAAATGACACAGTAACGAGTGGAACAGGATAAAATGAAGAAGGAAGCAGCCTGAAGGGAACATCTTGGTAAGCTGGATCTATTCTAAAAATGAGTTTACTTTGGGTCCTAATAGAACACTGTGGCAAAACCCACTCTTAACAGGATCCACAGGTTTGCGTGTGTGGAGTAATGGATAGGAATACAAACACCTTGCTGAGGCAGGGAGTGAAATATGATGTGTAGTTCTATCATGTGTTTTCTCAAAGATGCTGAAGTAACAGAAAGATGGCAGAAGAGAGAGAAAAATATATGGGAAATAAAAAATATTTACAGGGAGAGGCTGAAAGAACTCAGCCTAATTAGTTTAACAAATTATAAACAGGCTAACTTGTGTTGAAGAATGGTTTTATGTCAAAAAACTCAGAAAATTCAATCTGGGCAAAAAAACATAATGAAAACTAATGACTAAAGCTGAAACTGAACAATTTCAACATAAATGCAAAGCAAGTGCTCTATAGGCAATTAACTACTGGAATCAATTATCAAAGAAATAGAGGACTTATCTGTTGTGGCTCGTTGCCTCTCCAGAAGATACATTTATGCCCTTTACTGGTCTGGATATGTCAGAAGCCTTTGATGCAGTTATGGGAGATGTTCCCTTTCATTCAGACAAAAGAGGCATGGAGTGTTTAGATGAGCCTCAGCTCCCCTCAGTAGGACCACTACCTATTGGTCAGAGCACTTGAAAATTTCCTGGTTTTAAACCTTTTGTCACCATTACTGTGTCTCTCTCTGAAATTAATTCAGTTCTTTAAGATATAGTAAATTAATATTTAATTTTAATGTTAAAAATATGATTTCTTTAGTGGCCTAAATAATATCTGTCGTGTGTAGGATATTTTAATATAGGTTGCAAACATGGGAAAACATACAGAACATATTCAAGAGCTAATTGCCCTTTGCCTTATTTCCATCACACCTGTGGCAGAGGGTTGCAAACTGCAACTATACTGATTTGAGCCACTTGTGGATTCAACCTAGTGAACCAAAACATTTCTGTCATTTTTCCCTAGTTATTTAGCAAACAATTTGTTCATGTGTTCTCTGCTCATAAACCCATAAACCTTTTCTATAAATAAACAGTTCCATTTATCTTTAATAGCCAATTTTATCATTAGATTGTGGAAGGCAGCATTTTATAGAACCAATGATTTCTGTCAGCAAAAAAAAATAATGCCTTTATATTCCTGTGTGATGTGTTCTTGTTTAATTCTGGAAAACCTGGGCAGGTGGACATTCCACTGCTCCACTGATAATGTGTTCCTGAAGAGTGTTTGTGTTCATTATTTCACTGACAGCTTTCAGTCCTGTAAGCATATTAAAATATTGCAAGTGAAAAAAAAATAGTCTGGAGCAGCAGCCACTGCTCTGTTTTTCTATTCCTTTTGGGCTTTATTTCAGCTTGGCTTTGACTTTGTCACCTACCTGGATAATGAATGGGGGCAGAGTAGGCTGCTGCTGCTGGTTAGTTGAGCGGGCTAATTGGAGGGGACTGCATTGGTGACAATTAGGAGGAAGAACAGCAGAGCAGATCAATATCCTTGAGAGCAGACTAACTATCCTTTGGGACTCCGTGCCATAACAGGGATGCCATCTTCCAGAGAGATTAGGACACAGCCAATCACTGTTGGTAATTTATTTGCTTTAACTTATATAACTCTCAACCATCATATATATTGTTCATACCATAAACTGCATTAAAGGTTCAAGTGCCAGTAATCTGCCAGCAGTTTCATGGTACTACAGTGATTATGCATTTATATTACTTTCTTCTGTAAGACTCTAACATTTATATGCTGGATGTGCTGCTATTATAATTATTGTAAAGGTGATTGTATGTCTGCTTTCTGAGCTTTGATGATAAGTATTATGCTGAAGTGAGATGGCATCTTCCCATTTCCCAAGGGGGCTGAGAGGAGCCTTCTGGCCTGTGTCATCACAGTGGGTGCAGGGATGCCTGAGAACGGATCCAAAGCAGGAGGCGGTGTCCCAGCGGGCAGCACCGATTAGTGCATGCAAGTGCCTGGGGAGAAGGGATGCTGGGGCAGGGCGATGGGGTACGGTGCAATGCGGTGATGAGCAGGGTGCAGGCTGCCAGCCTCAGCCCTGGGAAGAAGTGACTGACAGCCAGCCTTTCCGCAGTTGAAGCGTGCCGGTCCCTGTGCCTGACTTTGGACCCCAGAGAAGTCTTGCACTCACTATTGTGCAACAGCTCCATGCTGTGCTTTTCTCCATCTCTGTTATCTTATAGAGAGGGAGTATTTTGGCTTCTGAACGAGAGGTGCCAATGTCTTTTCCCCCAATGTGCTGAGCTAGCTCACTTGGTACAGCTTTTTTCTGCAGTGCCATCTCGCACTAGCTAATTGCAGCTCTTCATCATGGTATCCAATACGTAGCATTAATTAGTTTGTGGAGAAGCAGTCACATTGTTCAGGCAGAGACTGCGGGAATATGCATCCTTCTGCAAACTTCACAGTGATGGAATCATTGTCTTTGAGGCTGTCAGCAATATGTATGAGGTTCTTTATTTACCAATCTGGTCCTATTAAAATGCTCATCTAGAACTGGTGTTCATGGCTAGGAAACTGCTGCTCTGAAGGTGAACAGGCTGGGCTGATGAAGGGCGGATCCTAATGTAGTGACACAGGGCAAGGCAGGTAAAACAGCCTGAAAGCTTTCTGCATATTTTCAGAGTTAAAAATAAGGCTAAAAGTACTGGGAAGTCACTAGTGGTAGTGATAAATCACATTGTAGGATCTGACAGGCAGCACTGGGGTATTTTGAGGGCGATACAGATCTGCCTGCTTAGCTGTTCCTAGCATTACCTAGGTTTAATGAAGATATCCTATAATCTTGAGGATCCAATTTACTAACTGTCACTGTTAATGTAATCCTTATAGAGTAAAACTCCAGGTCTGACATTAACATGGACATAGAAAGAAGGCATTTCAGGTGAGTGCAAAAATTCAGTCTTGTGAGGTACCTGTGACTGTCACAGGTGAAAATATTTACTAATGAAGTGTGTATTTGTCTTAGACAGGTAGAGACTCCCTTAGTCCCTTAATTTACTTTGAATAATTCATTAGCTAGCACTCTTCACCCATGACAGTCATAGGTAAATCCCAGACTGGAGCTGCTAATTAAAGTTGCAAGATGAAGAGAAGCTACTAACGAGATGCTAGACAAGTCCTCAAACAATACAGAAGTAATTTTAAGTGCATAAAGTTCTGTTATTGGTTTTCACGTGAGGGTAAGGAAATATTGAAAAGTTTACACTTACGCAACAAATAATTAGAAATGTGTATGAACGTGGATGTGAGGCTGAACAAGGGGAGTGTGGCTCTCCAGGCCTAGCAGGTACCTACAGCATGTAGATGGGTCCTGTGGGATCATTCAACATATTGATACCTAAAATTGTTGAATATTTCATATTTATTTTTTCTTTTTAAAAAAGAATAAGCAGTGGATTTTACTAGACACATTTATGGATAGACCGATCTCTAAAATATGACCTGTGTATGCTTTACAAAAACTTGTTACCAATGTGATGATCTGTACATGCATTATTGTCAAGTCGAACTACATAGTGAGCTTATGGGATGAAAAACATACGGATACATTTTTAGGTAGTAGAAATTAATTGTTCTTGTTTCTTCTACAATGTGAAGTTTCCAAATTAATATTTTGTTGACGAGAATGGAAGACTGCATCTGTGTTTTTCCTGTTGCCTAGCAATACATTTAAATATGTTTTGTATTAGGAATGAGATATCTAGAAATCTGTATGGGTTATGAAGTAGAATAAAAGCACAGTTTCAATGATTATTTTCAGTATACAAAATAGAGCACTATTCAGAGAAAAGCAAGAGTGCTGAAGCAGTTTATCTTAGTAAAGAAAATGTCTAATAGGAAAATCTGTGTATCAGAACTTCACTGAAAATGGGAAGAATGTGTGTGTGGAGGACCTTCTCTAAAGGGAAAATAAACCTAGTCCATTTGATGTGATTGCTAATCCTGCTTACTGTGTGGTCACGGCAGCAGTTCTGGCACTGCAGATGGTGAAGCAGGAGTTCACAGGGATTCTCTGCAGCCCACCTGACTTCAGTCACTGCAGAACCAGGTACTGGGAGCACTGGGGCTGGAACCTGGAACCTCATGAGAGTTGTCTCTGACAGCAAAACCCACTACAGGTCATACCTGTCTCTTCTGCTGCTTCTCACCCTCACAGTTCATGCAGTTGCATCGTAGTTTGTCTTGGGAGCCTGTCCAGCTTTAGAGAAAAAGTAGCAAGCTGCGAGGTTCTTCCTAAGCTGGTTGTTTCTCTAATTCACTGTTCAGCCATTCGAGAGGTGATGGTTGGCTTGCAATGAAGTGAGAGCAGAGACAAAGCTTTGGAGTTTGTGCAAGGGCAGGACCACGTTCAGATGCTGCTGTGGCTGGGAACTGCATTTCAAAATGCCATATGCGTTTATAAGGGTACGATCAAAACTTGTTATGCTAGAAAAGCAGTACATGAAGTGTTTGACATAGGAAAAGTGCAGTGGCAGTAGTAGGGATGTTCCGATTACCAAAAAATATGTCTTGTCTTAGTCGGATATATGATAAAGCAGAGTTCCAATGCACTTCAGTTTACCAGCCACAGCAAACCTGGTGTTTGGTGGGGGAAAAAGAAACATAAACTACTATATAACTATCCTAAGGTCATATGCATTAAAAAGTAAATCTTTTGATTAATTCTCTGTGATTTTGTGCAGTCTTTGTTTACTGGAGAGATTCTAGCTGGTTCTATTGCAGTTCTTCACTAAACATGCCCATGCCATGTGCTGTCGCAAACTGTTAAAGCAGAGGAACAAATATCTTACTGATGTGTTTTGTCATCATCCAGAATAGATGGCCAACTGCCAGGTTCCTCTAGTTGCTAATAAAGCTTGGAGTTTGGAGAAGCTGAGTAGAAAAGGCGTTTTCATCATTCTTCTGTGTGGTACAAAATATAGAAGACATGATTTTAAAATCTGCATGTGGATGCTATGTGAGATTTCAGTGTGAAGCTCTCTGCTAATTGCTGTTCTGATATGTTTGCAAGGTGGTCCAGGAAGGCTTCCTGCTCCCGAGCAGTGTCCCAGTACTCTGCATGCAGATGTTTGCTGTAGGGCTGATGCAGTGATGTTCTTTCCAGGTGAACCCAAATTTCTCATTTCTTTCACGCTGCAGGTGATTTTGCACTGACTGAAAGTGCTTTCAACAAAAGCCAAGTTATGATTCATTTCCCACTTGTATTCAAGCAGGCTCTATTTTTATGCTTACATAAAGAATGGGGTGACTACGGAAAATTTGCGTGCTCTCCTAAGAGTGCTTCCAACTGCAGGTGACAGAGATAAAACACCACTATGTCTATCCAATAAATAAGATAGTAACAATTTCCTTACCTCAGAAGACTCAACAAAACATCTAAACAAACCATAGCATCTGCTAAAAAAAAAGAGAAAAATTAATCAAGGATTTGATTTATACAGAATATTACTCGCTTGTGCGTGAGAAGTTTGTTTTCTGCTGCAGTTTTTGCTCTGCAGAAAGTTGAGAGAAAACTTCAGTAAATTAAAGGGAAAATATGGGAAGTGAGTAACTGACTTCCTGAACAGTGTCAGCTGTGCACGGTATGTTCACAATCTGTATCTCTGCTGCCTGTGAGCACCAAGCGTCCACTTGGCTTTTACATTTGACCTAGAAAATGAAAAAAGCTCTTGATAGTCACAAGGATGGTGCACCATCTGATAATTTCATTCTGATAAACATTAAGGAGTTAAAAGCAACGAGTTTATTACTTTCGGGGCTGTTTGCTGTACCTGCGGATGTGACAGACCATTGATCAACAGCAGGGACATGTCCCACTACTTATTTTTAAAGAGATCTCAGAGTTCACTGAGACCACAGAACAGCTTTTTCCAGCACAGAGACAAACCTATGATTCATATATTCTCCTGTTGTTCTCCTACTTCCTCTACAGAAAATACCTATTTTAAGACATTTCTTGTTTTCCAGATTCAAATGATTGTCACAGAGTATTCTAATAGAAAGAGTAAAGGAAATTCAAATAGTCATTTTATGCCTCTAAAGAAACTTAGAAAATTGTGAAGTTCATTTGGAATTATGCACTAGTCCCAAAGAAAAGGAAGCCAGATGCCTGATGGGCTGTGGCAATACTTACCTGTGCAAAGCCCTGTTGTAGGTCTGAGCACAAAGCTAGAAACCGAAAGCCATTTATTTTGTTCAAGTTTCCATGCCTAAGGCCTGAAGTGGTAAAGAAGCAAACTTCCCCACACATCCCCTTTGGCTTGATGACTGAATTCCCTTTCAACAGAGAGACATGTTGTGGAAATGTTTAAATGATAGAATTGATAGCAATTTGTTCAGGATTTTTATAGCTTTGTTGGATCGCCTAAAAGATGCTGAAATGTTTTCTTTCACTTCAGTCTGACTTTGACTTTGAAGAGGATGAAATGTGGCTGTATGCTTTAGTGGTGACACAGTTTAAAAAGAATCTGTGTCTGTAAAGCACTTAACATACAGGGTAGGGAGGAACAGTAAAAGGTTTATAAACATTTGATGCTGGATGATTTCCTAAGTTGGGATCAGAGCTGCTAGGAAACAGCCTCCAGGAAATTTTCTCATCTCGCCACCTCTCTCAGCAGAGCTACTTGGCACCCCCTTCCCATGGTCCCCATTTCCACAGGATGCAGTACGAGCTGGCAGCAGAGCCAGCTTTTGTGCAGGGTCCTGGCCATGGCTGCCCTCTCAGCGGTGGGTAGTGAAACACCTAGCAGAGAAAAACTGAGTTCAAACTCATATGATATATTTAGCACATCTTGCTTTATAAGCTCAAAACACATGGAGATTAAGTACAGTAGTGAATGATTCCTTATAGCATCCCCATGATAGTGACAGAATAACTATTAGTCTTCTCTTGTTAATGAAAGGATTGTCAAGGTCCCAGTTGATGAGGGATATTACTCTATTTCAAGCCGTGTTTTAATTCCTTTAGATCACTTTCTTTTCAAACGTAATATTTAGAAAACCTATAAACTCATTGCCTTTTCACCCTACAGTTTTACTTTCTGTTTAAATGATGTCTCATCTACTGAATGCCATTATTAATGTCTACTTCCATTTAAGTTGCACAATTTATGTTAAACAGTGAAGTAATTCAAACGAGTGCACAGTGCAGTGGTTCTTTATGGTACAGACTGACTTTTACTATGCCCGTCGCTTTTAAAACTCAGCTTGTAACTTAGCAGTTTAAACTGTGCTGTCTCCTGCCAGACAGGGCCTGGGGAAACAAACCTGGGAAAGATCTTGTGCAATAGCTTATTTCCTGTGAAAATGAGGAAACATTAACTTTGTGCTTTTGTTATAAAATACATTGAATTGTAAAGACACATAATTGTGATTTAAAATGCAAGCAGCCCCTGCAAATAAATACTAGCTATATAAAGACTTCAAAATTATAATAGAAATTAATCCTAGACAAATATTCATAGTAGTCATAACACGGTGATTTCTGCCAGTCACAGCTTGATTGCATTTACAGTTACATTTGTGGTACTCCTGATAAACCCATGATTAGAAGATAATGCTCACATTTGAGCCAAGTACATATTTAAAAAAGTCTTAAGGCCACGAAATACAAAGTAAACACCACGCTTTGCCTCTTCGCTCAGATCCAGTTTTAGGGATAAGGGTTTTTCTGAGCTTGGCCCTGCAGTGACTTTAAGCACACCAATTCCCGTTCAGAGAGAGGGCTGGACCTCTGATTTCATCAACCCCAAGGCTTTTAGCCTCTTTTGACCTCAACAATCCATAAGCGTCTGCTTCAGTTTCCCGACAGCATATTAAAAAATAATAAAGTCAATAGCTGGAGCTGTCGATGGGATTGTATTCCAATGCCGAGAGCTGAGTGGGCTCCTCTGGCTACCATCCTCAGCTGTGAGAAGATGCAGAGCTGGGGTGGAGGGAGGGCTGGCATTCCCGGGAACTGGGACTATGGGCAGCAGCACCATGCACTCTGCAGGGAATACAAACAGTTTGAAGAGCAGCTGTGGGAATGCTTTTGGTTTCTATCTCCAGAGCTGCACAAGTCATTCTTTACTGAAATCTGTGACAGCGATTTGTTTACCTGGGACTAAGCTGAATTGAAACTTCATCAGAGAGAGCAACCTTCCCATAGGGTTCCAAAATTTGTTGCACAGCAATGAGAGACAGCATATATGTTTCTTTTCCATGATGAAATACAGTAAGACAGGCATTTTGATGTGCAGGTAATTTATGAGCCTGACTCTGCAGTCTGAAAGAGGCAGAGCTGCTTGTTTTTAGTCAGATGGTTGCATTGAATTGTCACCTTTTGAGCCTTTTAAAGACAGTGCCGTCTTTCTCATTTCTCCTTGGCACAGACTGGTTTTGTTCGTGATCTGCTTTTCTCACAGTTGTTGTGGTTTAACCTCAACCTGCAGCCAAGCCCCACTCAATCCCCCACAATGGGATGGGGGAGAGTACCATAAGGTTAAATGTGAGAAAACTCGGGGTTTGAGGTAAAGGCAGTTTAAAAGGTAAAGCAAAAGCTGTGCACATAAGCAAAGCAAAACAAGGGATTCATTCACTACTTCTCACTACTTCTTATCAGCAGGCAGGTGTTCAGCCATCTCCAGAAAAGATCTCCAATATGTGTAATGGTGACTTGGGAAGACAAATGCCATCACTCTGAACGTCTCCTTTTCCTTCTTACCCAGTTTATATGCTGAGCATGACACCATATGGTCTGGAATATCCCTTTGATCTTTGGGGTCAGCTGTCCTGACTGGGTCCCCTCCCAACTCTTTGTGCCCCCCACAGTCTGCTCAGTGGTTGGGTGGGGTGGGGTGAGGAGCAGAAGATGTCCTGACTGTGTGAGCACTGCTCAGCAGTGACTAAAACATTCCTGTGTTATCAATGCTGTTTCCAGCACAAATCCAAAGTATATTCCCATAACAGCTACCATGGAGAAAATTAACTCTACCCCAGCCAAACCTAGCACACATGTGAAGAGGAATGAAACTGTGCCCCACATATACCAAGAAGAAACAGTTTGCGTTATTCTGAAATTACAGCCCTTGAGAGTGCATCTCTCATTTTCCGTGAGCTGTAACTGTTTTTCTCCTGTTATCTAGAAAAGGATGTTTTCTCTTGGTATTTATGCATCAAGGGCCCATATTTTCTGTACACCCCTTGGGATGGCTTCCCCACCTATGTATGAATGAGAAGTAGTGCTTTCCTCTGGTGCACGTTTTCAGTTTTCACCAAAATGGCGTTATTTATGGTAGAAGCAGCAACTTTTAGCTTCCCTGTTGCAGGCTGGGTTTCTTGTGAGTGAAGGCAGCGCACCCTGCCCACGGGAGCTGTCAGAGCCCTTCTGCTGGCTGCAGCCTGCAGAGCCCCGCTGGGGAAGAGGCGTTTCTCTGGCAGCTCAATGTTACAAAATTCCTTCTTTTCTCACCATGTTTGCTTCATGTTGGTTTCAGAGATTTGATTGTGTGGAAGCTACTCTCATCCTGAAGGTCCACTCTTGTCAGCTGTCCACGTATACATGAATGGGCTGAGTTAGTGTTTATGATTTCTAAATTACCTTTAAAGCATCAAATAGATTTTAAACATCAAAATTCTTTCTTTTTGTTTCTTTAAAGCAAACAAATGATGTTTAGACAATGAATTCAATACTTTCAGAGACCTTAGAAAACTGTATGAAAATTTGCAGGTGTTTGCACATAAGAGCTTTTTTGATTTTTGTTTTGATATGTAACAAGTTCCTAAATTTACACAACAAGCTTAAGTGATTTCTAAATCCAGGCTTCACGGCAAAATGTATGCCTACTCTACAAAATTCAATCTTTAGTGAATATTTTATCTCACACTCATTTTTATCACATCTTTCCAAATTACTTTAGTTTACTTTTTACTACAATCTACATCTAGACCTGTGCTAACCTGCTTTCACGTACATGTGTTTCTGGCTGGGAATTTTGCTTTCTTCTCAAGGTCAGTGGATGCTGTAGATCTTGGCTGGCCCCAATGCCTGGGCTGCGGATGGCTGTTAAACAACTGGGGCACAGTAGGGTTCAGCAGCCGTGCAAAGGGAAAGCCGGGAAACTGCTCCCCATATGCAAGTGCTGCTAATGGGTTTAAAAAGATGAAGTCAATATCTTCTCTTTCCCTTTCTTCTATTCTTCTTCATAATATAAGGATTTGTATTTTGTTGATTCATAGGTTATCTAAATATGAATAGGTTCACATCAATCAGCACCGCTAGTACCGCAAAATGAATATAAATGTTGTGTTCAGTATTTTGCTAAAAGAATGAATGCGTGTCTGAAATGTAAAGCCACATTCTGCGATCTTTTCGTATGACTCCTTCAAGCCTAACTCTTTAGGATTTTTTTTTAAACTTTAATCAATTATTTTCCTCTAGACTTCTAAATTGGTTTGCCAGAATTTATTTTATCAGTGGCATTATGTTAATTTCCAGAGGATGCTAACAATCAAGTATTATAGAAAGCATAAAAGTTAGAAATGAGAAATCTTTGCTTGTTTCTCCAGTTGAATGTTGGAAATATATACAGTCTGTTAAGATTTTCTATTTATTCAGTGGCCAAGCTTTAAATTGAACATGGCAATTACCCAGTGTTCTTCATACTATCGTATTGTGGAGCACGGAGGGAAAATTATGGTGCATTCTTGATAATTTTAGAAAGTGAACTGAAGCAAGATCCAGTAGCATTTTGCACCATGTGAAGGCTCCTACAAAGAAAAATGCATGCTGATTTGTAGCAGATACCATTGTCATTAAAAAATCAAAGGTGAAATTAAAAGTTGCCTACAATTCCTGGTTATAAAACCAGAACAAAAACCTCCTTGAACCTAAACCCCTTCCCCTACAAATCAGGACTTCTAAGCGCTAATTCAAAAGAAAAAAACCCCACAACTTCAAATTCGAGTTTGGCCCAAAGTATCCCTCCTGCTCAGACGCCTACAGTGGTGCCAGTGGGAGATCTGCCTCATTGCCCCTTTGTCATCAGCCAGTGGGAACTGACCGGCTTCAGTGTTGGGAGTCACACATACGCCGGGGCATTGGCAGGGTGGCCTTACCTGCCTGGGCAAAACCATAGCCTTGATTTCCCAGGCCATGCTATCTCTATGCATTACACTGCTAGGAGAGCTACTGATTGATGAAAACTCGTCTTGTTACAGCATCTTGTTTATTTTTTGCAACATCTTTACAAATATTTGTATTTAAGGCTTTCTCATTAGAACTAATGACAAGTAATATGCACAAGGAATCATTGCAGAAAATGTGATTATTGCATCTTACATTTAAAATTATTTAAGTCAGTAATCTTGATAAATAAAGCAGCTGACCTTTTATTAAAAGAGATGATTGGTGTTAGTAATTAAAGCAAGACACGCTGAACGTAATACATCTTCAAAGGTTCCCTCTGTAATTTTTCTTTTCGTACCTCATTTGAAAACCTTTCTTGCTTTTTAGAGGTTACTTTTCTGAGGGTTGTGAGTAATAGAAATATTTTACTTTTTAGTGAATTGAGAAATAATTTCCTAACTATACCCACAAAAGTTCTTATAGGTATGTAGGCTTCTTTACAACATGAGAAATCCACTTTATTGCCACACTTTTGTAATTTAAAAAAAAAATATTTCCCTAGAAATCGTTGGAAATAAAAGTGATCGTAGATGGTATTCTAGAAGTCCAAGAGGTAACACACCAGACTTCCATAACCACCAAAAAGTGTATTTTCATTTCTCTTGAGCTCCCTAGGACACAGCAGTTGTGTCATGGATATGGGCAAATGAGCAGCGTGAATACGATACTGCAGAAATCCTTATTTCGAATCAAAGAAAACGAAAATATGTCTGGATAAGCTGTGTGCAGTCTAGGGCGAGGAGCTGTAGAACTGATACTGTAACTTCAAGGATATCTGCTCATTATAGTTACAAAGCTGTAATGTATTTTTAATCAAATCGGCAGTTTGAAAATCTGGAGTCTTTTGACTTCTACTTCCAAAAGATGGGAAGTCAAGATTTTGCTTTTACAATATTTGTATTTTACAATGTATGGAAACTTATTTTTCCCATGTAATAATTTAAATTGTTATAGGTATAAAAATCATCAATGCATACTTCTTTTACTGATTCTCATTTGGTTATCATGTTGTAAATCAAATACACTTAAATGTGTTTGTGTTCACAAATTAATTTCTGTCACAGGCTTATGACAGTGTTACAAAATCAGTATTCCATAATCAAAGTCTTCTCCCTTTCTGAAGTTTAGGATGGTAAAATCTTGATAGCATAGAAATCAGAAAGTTACAAGATTGTGACATCTGATTTTATAAGTAGTGGATATCTTTATTACTTAGATTGGAAACCCATAGTCTCTCAGTCTTTAAAGAAAAAGGAAAATCAAATTTTCCTGCCCTTGTTGTTATCCTTACCATGAAGGCACACAAGTAGTATAATGTATCTGCAGTATGTAAGAAAAAATACCTAACTTTTTCCTGCTTTCTTCAGGAAAAAACACATAAAATAATACAGACCAGTAATTTTCTTCATATAAGAAAGAACTGAATATGTCTTTTGGCTTTCTGAAATTTCTGCTTCAGCAGCTTTCCCTGCTCTGATGATCGGGACAGTAACATTGACAGTGATGAAATCATGTTATTGCTGTAGTTCTGGTGCAGTTTTCCCAGGTGTTTCGTGACAACCCTCTTGCCTCCACAGCGGGCAGGAGATGGCCGTATGTCTGCTATAGTGTCTGATCAGCTCTGGCATAGTTCAGTAACCAGGGTCAGAGCACCAGCTGTGACTCCATTTTTTTAGGGCTCTTCAACTACTTTGGCCTTTGTAGACGAAGGCTGATTCCCAGTAGTGTCCTCCATCCTCTCTTTTCTGTTTTCACTTTCGTATAGAAATAAGCTTAATTGTTATAGTCATCAATTTAGTCTATATGACGGGGAGGTTGGACTAGATGGCTTTCCAAGGTCTCTTCCAATCTAAATTATTCAGTGGTCCTAATCCATATAGTTTCTTTTCCAGAAAGCTCCAGTGAATTATTTAATTTCATTTTCATGCAGTAGGTGCTTATGAAGGTGTTGGAGGTATGAATTTGTATTCTGATTTCATGCTGATGTCCATGCCTGCTCAGGATTAGTCACAACATCTGTATCATGTTTTATCAACTAAGATCCAATGTTGCTGTTCCCCTTGGTAAAGTCTTAAAATTTCCAGTGCTGTTTCCCAAGAAATGTCTAGAAGACATTGTTTAGTGTTTTGCCTTGCGGGAAGAGGCCAGACCTTACTAAGGGCAGCAGGAGAGCTCCAGCTGGTTTCAGCAGAGCTGGGATACATTTCTCAGTTACCATCAGTGGAAACACGGAGCAAGTCAGAACAGGAAGAAAACCTTTTTTTTTTTTTATAATCATATTCTAAACAGTGCAATAAATGATTGAGGAAGCTGTGGAAGTTCTGTCATGTAAGGCTTTTAGAGAGCTGGTACATCTTTCAATGATGTATTATGGTCAGTTTAGATATTGGATAGGAAAACGTATCTCTGAGTTACCTCTTGCTTTTCACTCATTCTGTCCATTAGTATGAAAAAAAATGCTAGTATGGAAAAAACATATGTTGAGCACCCCATATTGTGAGTGACTTTCCATAGATTGATTTTTCCAGCCTTTGACCTATAGCTGTTAAAGTCCTAGTTCTCTCTGACTTTCCTTCCTGTGGTCCTGCATAAAGTAACAGTGGCAAGAGTTTAAATTATCTCAGAGTGCCTAAAGATGAAGACTGTGCGACTTCTGTATCTTAATTTTAATGAGCATTAAGTCAATATAACTAAATAGCCATTTCTAAAATTCCATGTTTGTCTCAGGCAGTTTAGGCACTTCAGTGGCACTTTAACTTTGCCTCTAGCATACTCTATGCAACAAAAATTTTCAGCAGTGAGACTAGCTCTTCTCTTACTTAAAACTTACTGAAATTAGTTCCTATTTTCCTTGGCACCTGAATTTTCCATTTCCTTCATAGAAGTTATAGTAGTAAATGTTGGTAATGTAAGTGAAAGTTTTGGCTTGTAGAATAGATTCAACTGATCTTTATCTTCTGAGCTCAAAAGCAGACTCTTTTTGTATTGTGAGGCATTAGTGAGCCAGTACATCTGACTTTATATTTTCTTGGGTTAATTTCTCAAGCAATACTTGAAACTCTGAAGCTTAGCGTGTTTTTATTTAATATAGAAGCTTCTAACGTCCATAAACATAAGCAAAAACCCTTGCACAGTCTAAGGTGATTGCGCTGAATGAGGAACATTGGGTGAATAAATATTAAGATCAGATTCTAACTTCAATGATGTCAATGAAATTATGACAATTTAGTGGATTTAGAGGGACAATAAAACATAACAATACGAATGCATCTACACATATGATTTCTGTTAAGGAAAATCCTGCCTCGCTGTATAACTACAGGTAAGCTAAATGCCCACATGTTAAGCTTTGTAAGGCAAAACTGGTGCGTGCCAGTTCCTAAGAAAACTCGGAAACACATTCAGGTCCTTGAGCTTTCTGTGAGTGGATGGAAGGAGAAGGGGGATGCAATGCAGGAATGTAGCCTGCAGATGAGAGAGATGCTCATCTTAGGCATCTGCTGGCAGGTTGGCATAAGGTAGAGGAAGAGATAGAAGTTCCATTACAGCTTGGGGGTTTGGCTTCTGAAATTCAGCACTTTCACACTAATTTATTTTTATATAATATGTCTTTAAATTCTGCCATTTGAATTTGCTAGCATTTTTCAACCATGTTATCTGCATTTAAATCCGTGGGTTGTGGCTAAGATGAAGGGTCTGCAGACACGTTCACAAGTCTGAAAAAAGAATCACTGAATTATAGAATGGTTTTGATTGGAAAAGACTTTTAAGATCATCGAGTCCAACTAAGACACAGGTTTACTATTGCCTATTAATATGTTCTATGCAAATGTGAAAACATGGGCACAAAATTTCATTTGGAGATATTGCCATGCTTTGAGAGAAACTAGAACTAGCTTGGTTTGTGATGTTTTGTAAATCAAATTACTTCTTTTATCATACTAACAAAGTTGTACTCTTACTTCTCTTCTTAGATGATACCTTAGAAGGTATCATGAAGTTAAAATGTTCACACAGTATTATGTGTTACAGTTAACAGCTGATTTTGCTTATAAAAGAATGCACCAATCATACAGTTACACTCTTAGGAGAAAAGCATTCATTTTGCTACAACAACCTGTAACAGAGCTTGCTTTTACAGTCCTAAAGGATGAAGAGCTTTTTGTCATGAACAAGAAAGGAAGATAGAGTGATATTAGGACAGTCCATTTTGTGTGAAGATACACAAAATCTTGTGTGCTGTGTTGAATTCAGAAGTGCTTGGCTGTCTAACCCAACTCTGTCCTGTGGATAAGGTTTCTCAAAACTGGTTGTTGAAGTGCCTCATTTTTAGGCATTTCAGTCCTGAACTGTGTCTTGTACTTAATTGTAAAATTAATCAAGTAACAACAGATATTTTTATATTTTTTCTATATGATTCTCAACTGAATCCAGAGAAGAATTTGATTTTTAATTTAGGTTCTTTGTTAGATTTGGCTAAGTTTATCAACTTTTCTTTTTTTTTTAGGCATTTTTCTGAAAGCAGATCTCCACTCTAAAATGCTGCAGTTCTGTCCAACTGCTGCTCAATTCCTCTCGTTGTGCAGTGTCTCTCTTGGGTGTGGATGCTCATGGTGGATGTGGCTTTTGTAAGGCCTCTCCATCAACGACTCATTGGATTGGAACACTGAGCATTCCTGCCATGCAAATTCAGTTCCTTCCTCAATAGGCTTTGATTGGGAGAATAAAATGTCATGTTTCTTTGTAACATAAGGGCTACATTGACTGTCAGTTGCAAAACAGTTCAGAAATGACTTGTAACTGAATTTTGGGTGACTGGCTGCACTTGTATGACCTCGTAAGCACATTAGGGAAACAAATCCCTCAATAAATGATTAACCACTGGATTTTCTGCAGTGAGGGCTTCTGTAAGTATTTTCTGAGATCTTGCATTTGTTTTCTTCTTTATTTTTCCTCACTCTGACACAAATATGATTGGTAAATGGAGGAAATCAAATGGTAGTAAGGCTGCATATTGAGAAAAAAGATTTCTATAAGTCTCGCAAAAATAACAATAGAAACAGAGCAGAGGAGCCATGGCAGTCAACAAGGCAGTGCTAAACTAGAACCACCTCACACCTAGGCAAGACTTGAAGGATAGACTTGATGATCTTAGAGGTCTTTTCCAACCTTAATGATCCTAATGATTCTAAGTGCATGAGGAAGCCCTGAGGAAAGGTTCCTTGGCCTTTCTGGGGATTCAGTACCATGGGTGCCTCTCCAAAATGCCTTGACACTAACCCACACAGCATGGGTATAGGAGAGGAGGAGCTGGAAACCTATGCAAGTGTAGGGCTATGACTTTACTAGCATTGCAGAGATGTGGTAGGACAGCTCTCACAACTAGGGTGTCACCATGGGACTTCTTCCCCTCTACTCAACACTGGTGGGGCCGCCCCTGCAGTGCTAGGTCCAGCACAAGAGAGATATGAGCATACTGGGGAAAGTCACCAAAATGCTGAAGGGACTGGAGCATTTCTTTTGTGAGGAGAGGCTGAGAGAGCTGGGAATATTCAGCCTGGAGCAGAGCAGACTCAGTGTGATCTCATGTGTGTGTATAAACACCTACAGTGACAGTGAAAAGAGGATTGAGACAGGCTATTTCAGTGGTCGCCAGTGCCAGGACCAGGGGCCGTGGGCGCCCACTGACACGCAAGAGGGTCCCTCTGGACATTAGGAAACACTTTTTCATTGTGAGGGTGACCAAACACTTGAACAGGTTGCCCAGAGAGCTAGTGGAGTCTCTATCCTTGGAGATATTCAAAAGCTGTCTTGATGTGTCCTGGGCCAGTGGCTCTGGGGCGCCGTGCTGGAGCAGGGCATTGGACCAGATGAACTCCAGAGGTATTTTTCAACCACAACCTGTCTGTAATGCAGTTATTCTATGAAGCCAAGCCTGTACTGAATTTAAATCCAGGATTTTTTTGTCTTTTTCTATTTGTTGCTTACAAAACTGCAAAAATAAAATATGCAACTCAATGTCAATCTTCACTTGCATTGCAGTCAATGAAAGCCCAGGAGTTTAAAAGACAGGATTTGGCATACATATCTGGATTTTATTTACACAGAGCACAAAGGCATGCATTATGTTTTTCACCAGGGTAAACGATCCTTTCCCTGGGCAGAAATATGGATAGTTTTCACCAAATCCATCTCTATCAGAACTCAAAAGAAAAAAAAATGCAGTTAAGACATGCATCCTTGTTAAAGGCATGCATCGTGAAGCTTGGAGCGTGAACAAATATTTTCTTAGTTGTAGGACATACTGTTTTTCCTCCTTCCATCTTAGCTCTGCTGCTTGCAACTTTTGTCTTTTCCTGTCACATGGTGTTCACAGCGAGTGTGAATTCAGATGGTGAAACATACTGCGAGACAGGCACAGCCTTTGTCTTTTTCAGCTGGCTGTAACAGGAGCATGCTCAAGACCGGATTATCTTAAAAAGCGAGTGTTTAAAATAGTTTTTATATTTTCAGACCTTCATCCATCTGATCATTTTGGATTAGGGGCTGTGCCCATTTCATGTGCCTATTAGCAGGGCTGCAGCAGGGTGCTAGTGGGAGTGCTGTGCCTGGGCAGGCATGATGAGGACCCTAAGAAAAGGTTTTTGGCTGACACAATGCTTTTTCACCGAATCATTGCATCTTTTCCCTTTTCTTCACAAGCACGATTAGCAGATTTCCCAGAGCTTTTAATGTTTTTAACTTTGTTTGGATCAGTATTTCTTTTCTGTTTGTCAGTCTTATTTTTCATACTTCTTACTTTGATCTAGATTTTCACTGATTGTTAATCATTATTAAGAGATGGCCACAAAAATGTCTTGTGTTATCTTCCTCCTCTCAGTGAGCGTTTCTTTGGCTTTGAAGTATTATATAAAATATAAGATAAGTTTGTAATTGGGCATCTTTGCTTTATGTGAGACATTTCTTTCTCTTAACAAGATTTGTTCTGCAGTTGTTAGGCATTTTGAGATCCTTTCTAGTTGAACTGGTGATTTTCTCTAATAGTAACCTCTGGATGCCAAAGCTGGTTTCTTCCTACGGCGTCACTTATACAACCAAGATGAAGGGCAGAAATTCAGAATTTCATAATTTGTCAGTATTGCTACATGTTTTAAAATTCTCTGGAGTTAAGTCATCTTATATCAAAATTAAATTATTGCTCTGGGACTGTGAACTTCCACAACCAACAGTGGAACTAAGACCACTGGAAATGTTTATAGTCAGGGTTTGGTGGATGCAGGTGGAGGTGACCTAAAGGCATGCAGAAAAAGCCTCTGAGATTAGGGCTGCTTGTCCTAGAGAAAATCTATATGAATGCTAAGACAGAGTCCTTGTTCCAGGAGGTTTACAAGGATACACTGGAGACAAGAGGCGAAATGAACTGATTGCTTACAGAGATCAGAACATGGGAAGGAGAAGCCCTGAGCAGAACCAGCTACAGAGAGGATGCAGCGGCTGTGTGTCATGGCGGCCAAAGGAGCAGGGAATGCTGTGAGTGGGTGGGTGACTGTGTTTTTATGGTGGGATGAGGGGGAGGGGCATGAGACTTGAACAGTTTCCTCAGGACGGCCCTGGAAGGTGGCCACAGGGCTTAGGTTTCCCTTCTTTGTTGTCACTTCATAGAGATGCATCAGTGCTCCTGATACTCATTTAACAAGAGTACAGTGGGCAAATTGCTAGAGGAGAGGGAGTTAGACAGGCTCTGCGCTAGACCCTCCTTCCCACCGCCTGAAAGGCATGTCACAGGGACATGGATTTTGTACAAATACGTGTATTTAGTGGCAATTCGTAGCTGCTTTGTGTGGTGGGATCGTGGGGAAGGCGGGAGTGCAAACATTATTTGCTCTCCACAGGGTAAATACCTTTTGTGTTTCAGGCAGTGGTGGAAAGTTTGTGTGTGCATTGCACTTACCAGTGAGTGCTTAAATCATGAATGCAGTTAGATTGCCTCTAATTGCCTCGGAGATGCCATGACTCGTCTCATTACTGCCAGCTCCTGTTTCCATGGGAGACGGTGACTTCTGATCCTGAGAACTTGAGCTTAGACATATTAATGGTGTTTGGTTATCGTGCAGTAACAACTCCATTAACTCACACAGGTGCTGCCTGGGCACAGAGCAGGTGCATGTGCTGGCCAGCCACGGTAGACTTGGGGCTGTGCAGAACCCGCATCGTCCTGGGACAGTGCTGCACCAGGAGATCCGCAGTGGAAACAGGAATATATGCCTTGTGAGAGCTAGGCTACAACATTTTTTTGAAAAAATGTTTTTGTTTAATTTCCACAACAAAGGAACACAAATAGTTTTAAACTGTCCATCACTTTCCATGACTCTTTACATAGTTACATCTGGATAATCTGTTCTCTTGGTGGTATATCCCAAACAGCACAAGCTTTCCCTCACAAGTTAGTTGCATTTAGTTTCTAGCACACTATTAAATAAGCTTTTTCTTCAAAATTAATGGCCCAGCAAAGGAAGTCTGCAGCTACCTGGCTGTAATGATGTGTTGGATTTATTGAGTTTTAATGTACTGAAATTTAGGATTAAAAAACACTCAGAGACCAACTCTCTGTAAGAGAATTTTTCTCAACTGGCAAATATTTTGGTATATTTTTAGAAGAAATTGAAGTTTATCTTTTCTCCATATTTTGTATTTTCTCTTTGCTTAAAACATGGGGGTTTTTATAAAAAAAAAATGAAAATTCTTTTCCTAGCTTTTTTGTTGTTACTGTTTTAATAAAGGAATATGAGAGATGTATTTGAGCTTTCATTATTTGGGAAAGCAAAGTTCCTAATTTGTGTACGTGTTTAATCAATGCACTCCTTCATAAGGTGTGTGAACACTATAATTGTTCCATTATAATTAAAAGAAAGAAATCAAGGAAGAAACCAAACAACTCATACTTAGTATTGCAAACAGGAGCTGTAGGAACAGAAATCCTATGATGGTCCTAGTAGTACAGAAACCCTTAGTCTCTGTGGGGCTCTCAGGCATCAGCAGGTTGATAGCAATGGTTGGATGTCTGAATTCAAAGGTGGAGCAGAGAAAGGTATTTAAAGGTATTTTCTCTTTCTCTTTCATATTGTGTTTGCTAAAAACCAATTTATCCCCAAATCTAGTGACGGTGTTGCAGATAAAATTATCTTTTCTGGTTGTAATAGCAGGCATTACACTTTTGTTCTGGCTTGATGAGATTCTGGCATTGCAGAGAAATGCCGTGTAAGCAGCCCGGTGCAGAATGGCTGCCAACTCCCCTTCTGCCAGTACCTGGCTCCACTACCCATGACAAGCAGTGCTTGGGGATTGTGGCAGCCAGGCAAGTGCCACCTGAAGGCAAAACTGCCAGTATTCTGGTGGGTTTCCTTCTTCTCAGCAAATAGACTCAGCTGAGGGAATTTGAGGGCAGTCTTTGACTACATGTCTCTCAAAGGCTTTCTGGATCTTTCCCTTCTTCCTTTTCTTGCTGCCAGCAAAGGGAATCCCAAGCCAAGTGGATTCTCATGGTCTTTGTCATCCCATCTGTTTTCCTTTTTATCTTTAAGCCTCACCATTTCTAGGTCAAAACTGCTCCTGCCTTTCCTAGTGCTGTGGGTTTGCTCTGGTTACAAACTTGTCCCAGTGAAAAACTTCGGAAGAGTCTGAACTTTCCAAGCAAGGCTGGAAACAGCTAACAAGTAACTATGATGGGTGGTGGTCTTACATGGAATGTGGTGAAAGGTCAGGTGCATTTTGCTTATCATGACTGAGTTCTGCTTTGTGTACCAGAATGTGATGGAATGTAAACATTGGTTTGAAATCACACGTGAGACGTACCTACACAAACTCCTCTGACCTCGCAAGATTGCCGCAGGCTCATCTGCTGAGTATGAGACGACACTGAAAATGCAATCACCGCTGCTTTGGTTTTGCGCAGGGAGATATTTGGTCAGTGTGTTTGCTGTTAGATATACACAGCAAGGAAGACTTTTTTGGATTAAGTCTGGAAAAGCAAGAACAGAGTTATCTAATAACTAACAAAACAAATGTCTAAAAGCCAAATGTGTCCCTGAGCTTTTCCATACCAAGATTGTCAGAGTGCTCAGCTTCACCGAGAGATGCTGCAGTGTTGGCTCTCTTCTCTTCATTTGTTAATCTTTGTAATGCACTGTATCTTTTCCAAAAGTATTTCCGAATCTGTTGCTGGAACAAAGCAATGAATCGTTGGAGACCCACTTGCTCTTGAATATGTGGATGCAATAGAGCCCAACTTTGGGCATGGCCATCGCACCCTGTGGGACTGAAGCACATAGGAACAATGCAGATCCTCTCACTTCTGGTTCGCATCATTGGGAGCTGAGTTTCTGGCTTCCAAGCCTCCCAGGAGAAAGGCCATGCCTTTGCCATCCAGCCTGGTGTTAAGGAAAACAGATCTCTTTTTTCCACATGCACCACAAAAGAATTACAGCTTTGGAAAAACCATAGTGGAATGAACATGAGCAAGAGAAAAGTTTCTTTGTCTCCTCTTCTGTCTTAAAACATATTTTTTTTTTGTTTGACTTCCTTTCCCAGCTGAACACTTTAGGAAATTTAAAAGTATTTTTGATATGATATTCTAGTGAGAAAAGTTATCATCAAATGGCTCATTCTTTTACTCCTAATATCATTCAGGCAGCAGCACCTGCCTCTCCACCCGTGGCAGCAGCTGTTTGAGTTGAAAGTAGGAATGAAACCTTGATGGTTTCATATCCGTAGCACTGTGCAGTACACTAGCGCGGCCATTGCTGTCTGGCTGGGATCTCAGGGGCAGCTTGGAGCTCTGAATACCTTTCCAGAGGTAAGATAGCTTGAGTCTGTGAGGACTTTCAGCAGCTTTTGCTTAGAAAAACAAAGAAGGCTGATTTTTATGTAAAGATTTTAGTGTAAAATTACACTAAAATGAATGAACTATCAATTTGCAATGAGATAATATCAGAGGCAGTTTAGGTCTGAGCTGCCAGTCTCATGCTGGATGGTGTACAGGCAGTATGCACTGCGGGGTTTTGTCTTCCAGTTCCACATTAGATGAGTTACCTGCAGAAATCCCTTGGCTGCAGGTTAGTCTAAAAATTATGACATCCCTGTTCTTAAGAGATTGTGGTTAGTGCTATAGAAACACCCCCCCCCCCCCATTTCCCCCGTGAATGGCCTTGCAACTTTTTTTTTCCCTCCTAAACCCTCATAGTTTTATTGTGGAAGAACTTCGATATACACAAATGTAGCCAAAGTGATTTTTCTTCATTAAGATGAAACCTCATTCCTTTTCTGTTGTTTTATCATGATAGTCTTTATAGCTTGCTTTCAGATGATTCACTTATTTTATTCCTACTCCATTAAAAAATAAAACAATGTTGCAAGCTACATACATTTTGAAAAATAAAATGTGAGGAATTGACTGTGATTACACAGTGGTGAAAAAAACTTTGTATTTCATTGGAAAAATAATCAGTATGGATCGGTTCTGCCTTGAGGAGCAAGCTAGTCTTATTAAAGCAATCTAACTACGTATATAAAAAGGGCAAATATTTGTTGAATTGCTGCAAAGAGGAACTGGACTTACATTGCCCATCGCTGGTAAAATGTAATTTTTTTAGCTTTATCTGAATTCTCTTTCTGAAAAGTGTTTAGTATTGCTTGAAAGCCCTATTGATCAAAGAACTCTACTTAGAGTTAAAAACCATCTGGGCTGTTTTACAAAAGGATTTTGTAAATGAGAGATGAAATTGGGATGTTGGCTCCCGCCAGAGCCACTGTGTCAGCCCAACCCCACTGTTACGGATTTTTCTTCACTTCTGCATTTGCTCTGTTGTTCATCTTGTGCTGGGGAAATGACCAAAATAAATGGTAGTAATCAGTATGGTAGAATTTTTCTATGTATAGCAAAGAATCTAATTTGCTGACAAAGATTTTCTTTTTGTTTTTTTTAGACAAAGATTTTGCCCATTTACTGTTGGTGTTGGGCAGCAGAGGCTGCTGCCCATGCCCTTTATTAAATTATAGAGGAATAGTCATTAAGAACGGTAACTGCCAGTTAACATGTGATGTGTTTCTCTGTGGTGGGTTTCAGTGGTGCCTGGTTGAAATTCAGGAGGATTCAATCTCATTTTGTGCTCAGAACCAGAGCCACAGAGCAGCCCCTTTGATGAGGTTATTCCACCTGCCCACATGGCTGGGCAAAATTGTACACTCTGTGCAGACTGTGCTGGAAGTTGCAGTAGGGGTGTATTTCTGAATGAGACATACAGTTCTAGGAGTTCACCAAACTCCCTCACTATGAAATACAAGTTTTAAAAGCTAGCATATTTACCAAGCGTTAATTATTAAAAATAAAATCTGTCTGTCTTTGGATTACTGACTAAGCTACTATTTACTGATTTACTTGCTCTTGAAAATATGTCCTTTAAATAAACGGTGGTTTGGAGGTATTCAATAAATTATTGTCCTTTATTGAATGATATTATTAATCTTCTGTCACCATTTAAGTATTAGATTTGCAATGAGCCATGGGCTCAAGGTATTGTTCACGTAGTCAAATCTTAAAGTATGATTTTCTGTTGTGAATACCTAATGTACATATTTATCAATATTTCTGTAGTATTGGCAAAAGCTTACTGCTGCACATCCTCCATGTGCAAATCCGTGACTCAATTCCAAAAGGATAGCAAGTTTTTAGAAATTTGAGTGAAATACAGAAAATCAGCCCTTGAGAGAGTTGTATATTAAGAATGTGTGAAAGGGAAAAGAGAAGTTGACAGTAAGGAGTCAAATTTATTACGTAGATATTAAAAGAAATTAAGACGTTCTCTGACACAGAAAGGTATCTGAAGTGTAAAATAGATTCTCTGATGCAAGGACTAAATCTGCCAAGCACTGATGATGATATTAAGATAATGTCTGTCTGAAAGCAAAAACATGACTAGATAGTAAACCCAATAGCTACAACCTTAAATTTCCAATCCAATCTTGCACTGCATCCCCTTGAATTTGTGTTCAGTGTTTAGAATTGTCTTAATATGGAGTATTTTACAGTTTTAATTTATAACTTCTGGTTGTCTAAGGAATATGGAGCTTTTCTGTTCTTCTACACTGTTTATATCTCCCTTACTGTGCGAAATATGGATAACCTACTCCACGTATCTGTATTTTACCTATGTGAAAGACATACAGCTGCTGATACAGAGAGAGACTGGTCTTCTGTTTAGAAATAGTATAACATTGCCAAGAATGGAGAAGGATCCAACCATGTGGTAGTTAAAGTATTGTGCTGTATCTAGCAGACTTGCCTTGTTTTTGCATAGGTGTTAACTATTTTTAGTGGTGTTACTGACATGTGACATTTGAAGATTTGGCTCTGTATAAGTTTGATTATGAAACTAAGATTATTACAATTAAAATACACAGCTTATTGCTTTAATCTAGAAGATTAAAAAGATTTTTAAAGCAACAGTAACTTTTTTGATAGGCCATATTTGTTTCATGAAAAGTAACTTTTTAACATGTTTCCATGCTATATATTTTTAAACCTCAAATTCCTGAAGAAGTTAAATATTTGATGTTTGGCTCATGTTAATATACTTAACAATACCTCCTACACTTCAGACACATTGCAAGACATGGGCTGAATGGAACTATGTTTTCTCTGAGCTCGTTTTTGCTCTGTATCTTTGCCATAGTTGTATGTTGTTCTTAATTGCTCCTTCTCTCATAAAAGCAAGTTTAGAACTACTCAGTACTTCAATACTTTATGAAGTCCACTGAATTTCTCATGTAAAACTAAAATACAAGGTATGTACTTTGAAGTATTATAATTAACACCAGAAAAAAACCAATTTGGACTAGAGAATTTGCAATGATCAAGCAACTCACTCAAATGTGACCTAAAATTTACCTCATATTGTTTACCAAATTCTGACCTTTTAATCCAGTTCCCTTTCCCTGTGGTTACTTTTAATCATGGCTAGTGGAAAGATTTTCTACTCCAGCCACTTAAAACACCATCATTTTAAGCTCAACCAGGGTTCTTTTTTCATTATGCATTCCTTTAAAAATATAATAAATAGCTTTTTCGTCCCAAGTCAAAGTGTGTCAGTTACAAATTCATGATACCTTTCCAGGTTGAAAGCCTTGTTCTTCCTGACAGGTGCCAGGTTCACTGGTGATGCAAATTAATATTAAAGGACAATAAATGAATGACAGAGGAAATCTTGAAAATCTCAGCCTAAGACAGTCAGCTGCGGACTTTTAATGCCTATAAAATATGAATCACAACTAGGCAAATTATTGAAGGATTCAGAGCATTGATATGTGAAGAGAACAAGACAATCCAGCTGACAGGCTCATAGAAGACAGACCAAAGCATTTTAGGGCCACCTGGACATACAAACAGCCTCCATGCAAGAGTGGTCCTTGTGGTACTTAGGTGGTTTAGTGTAAGAAATAAAACTTCGGTTGTTATTACTTATTACACCTCACAACTAAATTAATTTGCAGGTCTGTACCTCTAAATGCTACTTTTATCATAAAAGCACGGATATGTATTTAGGACCGAAATTAAACAGAAAACTGTGCTAATTACCCAGGGTAATCTGGCACTTTGAGAATGTTTCTGTTGCTCAGATGATCTTTAGCATTATTCTTTGTATTTAATGTTGCATTTTCACTTCTTTAGATGAACAGTTTCCTTTAGTGTGCTGAGATGAGATAGTGCCACAGGCTGCAAATTCCCCCTTGACCTGCAGAAGGATTCTCTTCTAGTTAGTCTCAGAGGAGAGTGCTCCTGCAGGTGTAGTCTTTCTTCTGTGAAGGCAGTGAAATGGTTCCCTCATGTAAGACATCTGATGCATTATAGCTTCAAGAGTGTTATAAATATAAAGGTTGAATCAGGCTGCGTATACATGCAGGTTATAAATGTGACCGTAAGTGACTCTCCATAATAACTGTACAACAATACAGAAGAAAGGAGTCATTACTGGTGGTTATTGTCCACACTGAATTACTGAGCTCCTATGTTTTCTGAAATGTTTTTCCAAGGCTTGCTGAAGGCAGGAGCCGCTCCCTGTGTGAGTGCATACATGTGTACCTGAAAGGTAAAGGCAGATCCATACGACTCCACATCATGCAGAGAAATGCAGAAAGGGATTCTGAGTAGTGGTGCACAATGTCTGATACTGTTGGGATGCCGTTTGCAGCCTGGACGTTCTGGGCTAACTAGGCATATTGGGCATTCACAGCTCATTCTATCAAAGCATATGTTTCTTCAGGACTTTTAGGCATCTGGTCTTTTGTCTGACATCAGAAACTTGCAGACATCCACACAGTCAAATTTTGAGGATTTTTTTTATTTATCCAAGGCACATTTTTCCAAGTCTGAAAGGGAAATTCATACTTATGATGGTATCAAGACACACTCAAATATCCCATCTTCAAAAATTTCTTTTTTGATATGTTCATAACAAGGACTGATGTTGTACAGACAGATCTTATTCCTGGCCACAGGATGTTTTTAGAAGAGTATCAGCCAGGAGTATTGATGATGTTATCGGTGTAATGTCCATAACTATTGGGGTTTGGCTCAGTTTAGCAGCAATGGTAACATGCCCTGCTAGATCTTTTACTGTTGTGTAAATGCTGACAAATAAAGCAGCTTAAAAAGTGTCATCCAAGAAAGAAAAAGTGCTAGTCACAAGAGTGACATGGTCAACAGACTGTGTCATTTTTTATGAAAAGGGAAGCATTCATCATCTAGACTCATCAGACCTTTTGTCAGAAATAACTTAAGATCTTAAACTCAAATAATATTTCCTATATGACCATAACATTTCACAAATAGTGTTTGCTACCTCCATGCTGTCTGGCTTGTACCTGTCCCTATTGCTCTGTCTCCCAGAGTTTTTGTGGCACTGCCTTTTTTTTACGTTACAATCCTCAATGCCCAGCACAGAGAAGCAAAGGTTAGTTTAGGGAGTGCCAGCGGCCACTGGCACAGCTTTTCTGCAATGAAAGGGAGCTTCTCTGCTTCATGTTTCTTCCCTCCTCTGTCTGCCAAAGAGCAGGAACTGATCCCAGCCTTACCTCTGCAGGGTGCAGCTTCAGGAGAGCAGCTGGGGAAGCCCTGGTTCCAGAAATGAATTTGAGAACCAGTGTTTTTATAATGTCTGCATGAAATTCTCCTTCATTGGGAAGTGTATAAGAGCTCCTTGATCTGGCAAGGAAGGTTTTACAGGAATTAGTGACTAAGGTGATTAAAACAGACATTTTCAAATTAGGAACTGAACAGACTTTTGAAATGGCGGAGGTAATTATCCATGGAAAAAAAGCTCAGGAGAAGCACATTCTCCATCTCTGATTACCTGCAGTCTAAGTGTAGGTGTTTTTTGAGCAGTATGGCACGAGTTGCCTGAATTAGTGCAAAGAGGACTGGAATGAAGTCTGTGTTCTGGTTTGTAGGTTTTGAGATGTTGACTGGAACTACTTTCATGGTACCAATTTAAATTACAGGCTGCACCAGTGCTGGTAGCATTGCGTGTGTTCATAGTGGAGTTACAGTGGTACTCATATTCTCACCCGTAGTTTTGCTCAATGCTGAGCCCAGGTGTGATTGCAGGCTTGAGATCTCCATCCCAGATAAAGCTGGAAGGATGGAAAGATGCTACTCTAATCTACTTTGACATCAAATCTTTTCACAATCACCTACAAGGTGTCTCAGAGTGAGCTTTTTTTGATATGTTTATGCCTCTGTAGGTTCACAGCCCATCTTTCATGTAAACAAATCCAGGTATTTCCCATCTCTTGCCTGCTGTTCACAAGACTGATCACTTGCATTATGCCAATAAAGCCATTAGTGAAGGATCTGTGTGCTGTACAAAGCATGAAAACAGTGTGAGGAGCAAAAGTGAACAGTTGCATTTAATTATTTGCTATAGTTTGCTCCCCAGTATTAGACTTAATTGTTCTTTGATTCTTTAATGCAGAGATGCTTTAAGAAGATGGCTTTATATCTTTTACAAAGATAACTGTCCAAAACCTATTCATAGAGATGGTTGTTACAGAGTCTTTACATTGATTCATCCTTTTTTTATGAGACACTTTTTTTTTATGGTCCCATTCACCCTTTTTTTTCTCTGAATTTTTAATTATTACCTCATTGTCATTGGGAAAAGCAGTAATTGTCTGAGTATTGGTTATAAAGATTTACTTTTGTTTTGAGTCCTGTGGTACTTTACTGCTATAAAATGCAGTATTGTAGAACAGCACTGGAAAATTTAGATTGAGTAATTTTTTCCAATCAATAAATGCATACATGAGTGCAGCTGCAGCTATGTTTGAAAGCTTACCTACCACATCCATCATTTATACTGAAACTCAGTCAGAGATACAGAGCATTGTTACCTCAGCTCTCATTGTGGGAATAGGACAGCTCTTGCTTACAGAAAATAAATTTATTGACATCTTATTCTGTATTGATTAAAACATAGCTCTTTTTTGGGGCATGCATTTTCTTGTATTTTAACAGGAAAATACTACAGATAGTAACCTGAAACAGTGGAGAGATTTATTTAAGTGACAGCCCTGGGCACTTTGCAAATTCATAGCCCCTCATTGCAGGTTTTCATTTTACTCAACCTATATGGGTGAGAGCAATAAATAATAAATAATAGGAAAGGTTCCTCTCTGCTGAGAAGCTCTGTAACTTGTCCATGGCTATCCCTGTACTCTTCCCCCACAACAGCTCCCTGTTACAGTGCAGCCCTGTGGCTACTGGTCAATGACACCTTTTCATTGTTAGGATCTTTTATATGTATGCAATGAATTAATTAAAATGGGGAAAAGAAACCTTTTAAAAGATGATTTCTGCTTATGCTTCTTAAACATACCAGTTTAGTGAGACAAAATAAAGTAAAAGCGAACATAAAATACAATCACATCTTTTTTCCCCTTGAAGTTCAACATAAATATGTACACGAGTAATTCCAAATGTTAAGAGAGAAAGAAAAGTGAAAATTATTACTGTTCTCTATAGCCCTCAATATGCTTTAACAAATTGGTACCAGCTCGCCCCTATTTTGTTCTGGCAATAGTAAAGACCATGGTGGTAATATAAGGAGTGCTGCCGTGTGGGCTATCTTCTCATTCTTCTGCTTGAGCTGATCTGGGCTAAGTTCCTGTTACATACAGGTGTTGGAATTACAGTGGTTAATGTGTTTGATGCCCATAGGACAAGCAGTTGTTTGGTTCAGGAAGGCTTCTGAAAAGCATCTTAGGTCTGCCTGTTCATCACACCTCCTGGTACAAAAATGAATTATTTTCTCATCCATATATGTTCATCCCACCCTTGAGATCTGAGCTGTGAGAGGTGAGAGATCAGGATGTTTTAGAAGCCATGTTGCTTCAGCAGGAAGCTTCAGTAGACATTGGGGCATTTGTTGGGTTCCTGTCCAGGATTTGGATAAACACGGATGTTTGGTTTACACAGCTTTCTTTTTGGGTCCTTTTCTGAGCACTGTGTTTATGTTAAAATTTGAGAAGATGACAGCCTAACGTTCATTCCCTTTCTGCACTGGTCATACCTTCAGAATAACATCCTGAAATGATGGCCTTATATTCCATTACATATGCAAATCAGGTAATTACTTGATGGTATGCAATTGCGTGCACATTTTTGAATGGGTAATTGTCGAAATTGCGCCTCAGGTGTTAAATGTTTGTCTTTCTCCATACATGTCACTCAGTTATTTATTTTACTGCATTTTTTTCACATACAAATCTATGACATGAGCAAAAAATTACACCCCTTTAAAACTCAACACTGTGTTAGGAGATAATTGCAATTTCCCATAGGAGGGAAGAATCATTCTTTTTATTTTTGATCCATAGTTTGTTTTATAATAGGAATAAGCTCTCTGTAGAATATTTGCAATAAAAAAGCTTTGAGATTGATTAAATGCCTTAGGATCTTCTTGGCCATTAATCAAACTTGGCAGCCATTTATTGCTTTGAACAGTGTAAGGCAGTAGAGATAATCCTTTAAATATAACAAGTCCCTTCAATATAATGAAGTATAAATACTAGCATGGTGGTGTATAGGTTATGTCTTTTAGTAATAACTTGGTGATAATATATTGCTAGTAAGCGATGATCCTAGTTTTTTTCTGACAAGCATAAATTATTTATCATTTATGTGCAACCAATTTTCACTCCAACAAAAGATCTGCCGTTGTACTTCTAGTTATTTAAAAAAAAATTGTATAAAAGGAAAGAGGGAAAAACACTTCTGCCTTTACGAGGCCTCTCTTCCCACACCCACAGGCCACACATTTTATTCAGATCACCACAAATCTTCTTGTGACATTGTTTCCCTCACCAATTTCAGAGAAGAGCCCTTTATTTGAAATACTGCAGTCTCTAGGATTAGCCATGATTTCCTGTCTTGAGTTCAGAGTTGCAGCTCAAGAGCTGGCTGGGTTCTGGTCCCTTGGTAATTGCTGAGACCTGTAGTCCCAGAACCAAAAGGTGCCAAGGGACCCCATTCAGTAAGTGTGGAATAATGAACAGAGCACCGTGATTCATGTGGTTGTGTGATATTTTGTGATGGGTTGTATTGCATTACGGCAAAATCCTACAAAATATTTTGAAGTCTGTATGAGGCTGCCCAACAAATTTAAATGCAAATATCCCCAGAATCTGTTTCCATTGCAGTGTGACAGCAGATCGCTTTCGGGGCATCTCCAGGTAAGATGTGCAGCTTCTTACCTTCCTGCAAATTGCCCCAAACTGTCCAGTAATTGGAGACAAATAAAACCTTCCTGGAACACATGCCAGAATTTATTTTTCACTAGAGCTTTGGACTTTTCTAGGCCACTTGCTTACCCTAAATATTTTTGCTTTCTAGTCTCTGTTTACTGCTAGACCCAATTAGTCAGATTTCAATCATTGCAGAGCTCTTGGACCCAGGTTTAATGATGACTTTCTTTGAAGCCTGTGTTATGATCTCTGAGACTCAGGCAACTTATCTCTGTTGCCTGCTTGTGAGAGCTATACAAATTGCTTTATACAAGTCTTTGTTCTCTGGCGTGCTTCATTTATATCTGAAGGGTCCTGCTTCCTGTCCAAGGCATTGGTATGGGGCCTGGAGGCTTGCTGTTGGAAATCAGACCCTCTGGTGGAGTTCTTAGCAAGGGGTAGCTCATGTTGTTATCAAACAGAGATCATCCATGACAGCACTTTAGTCTGATTCCAAATGCCTGAAGCATTCTGCACTTCCCAGTGTGACCGCCTGGTTTACAAAAACTCAATGTTGAGGTCCAACCAGTCACGTAGATCCAATCCCCTTGTGGCACCTAGGACCATGTGGCTTCAGTATCCGCCAAGACTCAGGTGTTGAGCAGAAGACTTTCCTTGTTTTGATGCGTGCTCTTCAGAGTCAAGTTTGGAAGCACTAACAGTGTCCACAAATGCTCCACAAGGACCACTTCTTCCTTTATACATACTGTTCTTAGAACATTACTCCTGGAGTTCTGCTGTGTTTTTATTATTATTATTTTTGATCTACTTATCTTGGTCTGTATGGCTGTTGATAAGTATAATTTTCATTCTATTCAAACAGTGTCTAAAAATACAAATTTTACCCACTTCCTAAGTGTCCTTCTATATGTGGGCACAGGAGATCTGTGAGGACGAAGCACCTTGACATGAATTTTGTTACAGAAGTGCACATTTCCTTTTCCTGACTAGGGCAATAACAGCCCCCATAAAATTCCTGGAGCCTGCAGAAAGGCTGCTATTCTCTCCAGCTTCATCCCTCATCAGGGTGGGCAAGCAGCGGGGTCTGTGTGATGCCCCTGACTCTGCTGGAGCCAGGTGCTTCTGGCTGACCAGGTTGGTGGGGACATTTCTAGGGAACGTGTGGTCCCTGCTTGCATCTCCACACTGCTCTGGAGACTGGAGCAGAGCTGCAGCCCTTGGGACCAGCTGTGCACAACTTACCTTGGGGTTTTGGGCAGGGTCACTTACTTCACGCACAATGTAGAAACCTTAATGTAATATTTAGACAGATAATCTGGGCAGTGGGAGGGATTAACTCTCCAATAAGTGCCTTTGTCTTTGCGTCAAACAAGGGGCTCCCTGACAACCTCTGTTCTCACTGTGAGATCCCTCTAGCAGCACAGAAAGAACTGTATCTCCACAGGTTTTGCGTTGACTTGTGAGTTTATTTTGCTATTCTGATGCCTCCCAAGGTGTAATTTACACATCCCTTGGCCAGTACTGCTTTCCATTGCCGAGGGTGCATGCAGCACTGCTGTGGTGCCGCCAGTGAGCAGTCTGCCTCCCGCAGGGAGACGCCCATCACCATCTGTCCAATATATGCACCTCACCCCTCCCTGCACATCATTGGCAGTGCTTTGTCTCATGATTCAATCTATTTTTTCATATTATAGTTAATTTTATCTTGATTTTTAAGGACTGTAGCAGACAGACTACCAGAAATGAACACTCAAGGTATGCAGCAGCCTCAGTGCAGATGTATTCCTGCACCATACAATGACAATTTTGCACATTTATCATAAAGCTTTCTTTAAATCTTTATAATGTTACCAATAAAATTCAAGTTTGAGTAATAATAATTAGGCTGGAAATAAATCGTAGCCCTGTGGCATAAGTAAATGTAACTTGTATTGAGCTAAACTTTAAAAGCAAGATATATCAAAGTAATCTTTTATTTCTTTGCAGTTACATATTGAGAGTTGTTGAAATACTGGACTGTTGAAATACTGGACACTGCACGTTGCAGTTTAGTTTCACATATGGCAGTCTGGGTAGCTCCCTGAAGCTTATTGTATAAACTGATTGATTTAATTGAAGCAAATACCATCTTCAGTAGGAACAGCAACAAGATTTCTGTTTTCTGAAGATGTGCTCAAGCTTCCTTTATTGTATGCTATTATGGCACCGCTGCAAGATTTCAGACAGCACCAGCACCAGCCTCTTACAAGGATCCATCGACATTTGATTATGATAATATTCCCTCTTCTTCCTCCAAACTGGTGACGGGTTGTAAACACACAGGTCCACTGTGATCCCAAGGATGGAGGAGCTCAGCTACTGTGCCAGCGTCCCTTTCTCCCTCTGAAGAGATGTAAGATGTGTGGTGTGGAATAACCTGTCCTTTTTAGATAAGTTTTCATAATTCATTTTTTACACATTATTTCTTTGCTAAATACATTGTTCCCCTCAAATCTTAGTGGTAGTCACTGGTGGAAGCATGTGTATGGAAGTACTATTTTGAAGCTTTAGGGATAGAAAACATTTGTTCCAGGTCCAGAAAGTACATGGAAAAACTTAGAAGTTATTTATCTGAGGAATTAAAATCATTATCTGCTATAGACAATATTTACAGTATCTCTCTAGTTTTATTTCACAGCTTGAGTATAAATCCTTATTTCCACATAAATTTATTATTTACCTTTGTCGCCACAGACCTTGCCTCAAGTTATTTATCATATATATTGTGTTTGATGTATTTCAACCTCAAATTATTACTGGCAGATATGAATATTTCTTGGCACCTCTCTTTATTACACTTTGTACTTGGCAATTCATTTTTCCTGATCAAGTCGGTGTGTCAGACCTGCAGGTTCCATGATTTACTACTATGCTTCAATACTTTTTGTCTCGAATATCCAGCTGTTCTCCAGCTGTTATTTTACCATATGTCTTACTTTTAGAAGGTTTTAACTATACTGTAAAAGCTCTAATGTAATTCATCTTCATAATCCAATGTAATTGTATTATGTCCTGTAATCATTACTGGGACTCTTTTTGCTCTTTTTTTTGTTTTGAATATGTAACTATCCTACAGCAAATGATAAGTATTTCATGGTTTACTTAGTTGGAACATCAAAGAAAACTCTAATTTTGTTCAGGTAGTTTGGAGGTCAAAACAAACATTACTTAAATATATAGAAACCAGCAAGCAATAGCATTATGTCTGTCAGAAGGGAATTTATGTTCACACAGCGAACTACTTCCTGTAGAGATATAACAAAGATTGTTTAGAAACATGTTAATTGTTACAAGCATTAGCAGATATATTTATTTAAGTACCTGTACTTAATTTGGGATATAATTCTAAAATGTGTGTTCATCTTTATTTGGTCATCCTAATTTAACCTAATTCAAGGAATTTCTTCCATAAGAGGAAGAGTATTTTTCCCCTTTCAAAGGGCTTAATAATTCTGATTACTTTATTTCATATACAGTCAAGTGCTGCCTAATTTATGCCTTCAGTGAAAACATTGCATGAAGCTAATTGCAGATGTCAGTTTTTCTGCCATATTTGCTCAAAAAGCTAATTTTGTTTTATCCGGGGGTTTTCTTTTAGTTTGTCACCATGGTATAGTCTTGTGGTGTGTGTTTTTTTTTTCAGGGCAGAGGGCTTACTTCATGCAATAAAAGAAAACAACCTGGTTTACAATGAGGATACTGGAACAGCAAAACAAACATCCTAGGTTGCAATAACTGTTCAATGATTTTGGTATTTGGGTTATATAACTGCATGTACAAAGAAATTATTTATATGAAGTTATCTCTTCATCTTCATAATTATTTCTGTTCATAAATGTAATGCTAATCATTTTCAACTATGCAGTCTTCAAAATAATGAAGTGAGGTATTTCAGATAGTTTCAGGTCTCGTTATGAGCCAGTAAGTCTGCAGTGGTGTGTCCAGCTGGGCAGGTGCCTTTCTAGCTGTAGTTTTTCTTTTTTGTCCCATCCTGGTCATTGCGTTGGTGGGCAGCAATGTGAGTTGAGCCTCAGCCTGCTGCCCACCAACGCAATGACCAGGATGGGACAAAAAAGAAAAACTACATGTGTATGAAGGTTTCCAGTATATTTATTGAGATTTCCAGGATATTTGAAAAAACAGAAGATACCTATCTTCATCTGCATTGTGAATTAAGATTAATTTATAGTTTAGAAAAAAGTAATATATTACTTTGATCAAGTTAAATTAGTAGGTGGGCCACATTCTAGTCTAATATAAATTAATGACTTCAGTGTTATGATGCTTAACGTCAGGTCAGAGTACTCGTTGAAATTTCCTAAGTTAGGGGTTTTTTCTTTATCTCAAAGTATGAGAGAAAGATATCATGTGGAAACAATCTTGTTGTACTAGATTGGAACTGACATGTATTAAACTTATAAGGGGAGACTTTCTTGTGCTTTAATTATACAAAGACACTATGTCTGCAGTGCTCTCACTTTGTGTTCAGTGCAATGACTTGTGTGGATTGCTGTTCCAGTAAATGGGAAGCAACTGAGCAGGGTTTATCCATGGCAGTGGAAATATAGACATTTCGTTTGTTAAGCCAGTTCCACAAAGGCTTTTTTTGTGAATATGCCTTAAGTTTTTGAAAGTGCTGGGACTCAAATTTTCAGCCTCTCTGCCAAGTGCTCAAACTGCGTGCTTTTGCGTGTGCATGTGAAGGCCTTTTCATTACAAATAGGATCCTGAGTGGTTGTGAGCTGTAGATGAAGGTTTCTGTATATTCAACAACTCTGGGATTTCCAATTTGCTATCATTGTGATAGCATTGTGTTATAAATGAGAACAGCTTGCTGAGAGCTGTGCGTTCTTCTTGTCTGGAAACAGATGCAGTCAACATATTCTGATAAATTTGCAACAATATCTAAGACCGGGTTTATTTCAAATGCAATGCTTCTTCTGTGTGGAAAGGAATCCTTTAATTATTTATTTCTTCTGGAGGTAGAATGATTTGTAAATATGTTCTTCTGAGATTCTTTGCAGTGACTTGTCGACATTTGAATTTTGAAACACTTTTCTGGGGGTGTGCGACAGCTTCACCATGGTCTTGAAAAAGTGCACTTGTGTTCACAATAACCAACCCATTTCTCTATTTTGAGAAAGATAAAATAAAATCCTTATAATTATATAATTCTCTGCTTTCTCACACTCACACTGTTTGGGGGTGGTAGCTTCTCCAAAGATACTGGTCTATAGAACACCAGTTGTTCACTGGGAATAAAAAAAAATTCCCTTGTTATTACAAGTATAAACAAACAAACAAACCGACCAAATAAAATGAAACAAGCAAAAATATAAAAAGAGAAAAAAAAGATAATCGAAGATATTTTCAGGCCTGGAGGAGGATGCAACACATTCTACTGTCTGCCATGTATGCTGCATTCCTGTAGCTCTTTTTCAAGTGTGTAATGTGGATCTGCAATGGGACAGGCCATGTTAAATTAGGATCAGCTGAGTCCTTATTTCACAGCATTAAAGTGTTCTGGAAAATCTTTCAAACAGTACATGACACCTCATTTAAAGAATACCACTGAGAATTTGGAAGCAAAATTGAATCTAAATGTAGGTAAATTGTTGTCTCTGGGGTAAATCTGCTGGTCTTGTGTCAGCTTGCTAGGCTAAGGACTTTCTGTTCAGTGAGTAAGGAAAGAAACAGCAGAAAATTAATAAAATAATAACAGGCAAAAGGAAATTCAAAGTAAATTCATTTTTTTCAGGATTAGGAAATAAATACTGTTGAGTTAAATGTGTCCTTTATTTCCAAAATGCACAGTAAGAATGTAAAATAGTTGTGTAAGGTTATGTAAAAGATTTGTGTGATCTGAATATGTATTAGCCATGAAAGCCAAAATAGCAGCCAACTGAAGGGAAATGCTGTGAAATGCCAGTAGGCAGTGCTTCCCTTATCCATCGGAATTCAGGTCAGGACTCTGTAAAATAACAGAAACAGGGCTCGGTCCAGCACTGCTGAGCACTGCTGAGCACTGCAGGGTGGGGGGAGCCTCTCCCCAGCCAGAAAGGAAGGAGGGAAATGGCCTGCAACTCATACCAAAATGTGAAGTGCCAATTTATGCTCATATTTATAATGGTTATTAATCGCTCAGTTTATAACCCAATTTACAAAAGCTCAGTGAAGTGGTCAGCTTAATTAATCAGGTTATAACTTCTCTGCAGTGAGAAAGATTAAAAAAGGAGAGACACAGAGGATAAGGAAAGAAAATTAACAGAAAGGTCTGTCTTTCAAATGTTGCTACCCATACCTATTTGAATATTCAGGTTAATAGTGTTGTGCAGCCATGGTGAGCAAGGGCTATGAGAGGATGCTCAAAGGAGTGGTGATATCTTCATATGAGACCTGCCAATAAGCCTCCAAAAAAGGATCAGCTTCCCGAATCATCCATTTCAGTTAAAAACAGATGCTCATATCTGTATATAAATTAATTAAATATGAGTATTTGGGATAAAATATTACCTCTTTTTTATCTCCTGAGTATTCAAAAATTAATGTGGTGTACTCCAACAAGAGGACTTTTCCAGTGCACTTGTTTAAGTTTTGATGAGCTGAGATTTTGGGAAATTTATCTGTTCTTTGCCCTTCTTGGTTCACAGCTCACACATGATGGCCCAGAGCAGGATACTGCCAATGCTGGGTATGAACTTAAACCCCTGCAAAGCACGTGTGGGAAGTTTTTCTGTGCAAGACCCAAAGCAACCTTTGTTCCAGGGTGCTGAAGCAGCCTGATCTTGGCAGGATTTCATTGCTGACTCTTCCACCACCAGGCCAGTGATGGGCGGTCAACTAATGAATCTTTGATGCATTATCTATTTCTCGCTCATCCAATATGACTGTTTGCTGGGGGCAGCTTCAGAGGGAAACGATGAAGGGATATGTGCTCCACTGTGCCCATTGCCATTTTGTTGGGTGAAGACCAGATGTGTCTGTTATTATTGAACTGTTTTCAGGCAGTAAACACTGTATATGTTCTTATTTCTGTAGCCTGTGTACCTGAGAATTGCCAAAAACTGTGTCTTTCAACATCCAGCTCATGGTTCCTTCAGTCTAAAATGCTTTTGCATGCTGGTAGAAACAAACTATTAAGTTTATGATTGGCTTTTTGCCATAATGCTAGAAGTGACATACTTCATAGTAGAAAATAGAAATCTCTTGGAAATGCTGTTTAATTTCCAGTCTGACTTCTGTGTATCGCATAGATGATTATCCTTTGCTGTGGTGGGTTACAAGAGGGCTCTCAAAGGCTTGCTCACCCAGAGAATATGGGCAGCCCTTCAGGGTAAAGCATATCTCCTTTGAGATCTCCATCATATTTAACCACTAAGGACAAAAGTAAGAAAATCACGTAAATAAAATGCCAGTGCCTGTAGCCTTTCTTGTACATATAGTGGCTTTTGACCCCAAGTAGTCTTTCTCCTTGTCATATGAGGTTGCTATATTTAAAGAAGTGCTCGAAGACTTGCATATGGCAGGTCTGTGGGAGGATTGTAAGCACGTTATGCATGGTATGAACCTCCCAAAGAAGAATCTCGAGGGCACCATGCACCATCTGCACTTCCTCAGCAGACTAATAGAGACCTTGCCAATAATCCTGAAGAGTATCTGATGTGGATTGTTCTGCCACTGTTTTCTTGCACTTCTCCTGAGTATGGTATATGAGTTTCTGCACTCCAGGCAAGATGTCAGTAGGCTGCCAGTAGCTGCCAATGGATTGCATGGCAGGTGTGGGCAGAGCAGGGACTTCCAGGTAAATGTGCTTAGTGGCCCGATGAGAAGGAAGGTGAAATAATCTACCTAGGTAAATCCAGTTTTAAATACAAAGTCAAGATCACTGAGTGAATGTCAGTACATAGAGGAGCAGGATCTGGGAGAACTACATTGTCTGCACTTTCAAAGAGTTTCTGGCTACTGACTTTGCAGACTTTTCTGGTCAGCTCTGCATTTTTGTTGGTTTGCTCAGTTCCCCATCAGGCTACTCCCCTGCTTGCCTTCTGCCAGGGTGTAGAAAGCCATGGTGCTACTCATATATACAAAAGCAACCAGTATTCACCTGTTTGGGAAAGAATGAGAGAAAATGTAACCTACACAGCCTTTACTGAGCTCAAAGAATATATGAATCAGGAAACAATGTAGTGCCACGCTGTAATGTTCATATTTTCAATATTTGTAGAAGAACTTAGAGAATTTGTTTCCTGTTGTGAAGTAAGGAATATATAACCTAAGGCAGTGCAACCCTAGGTTTTTACTTTTGAAACTGCAGTAAAAAATGGAAACAGAAGAAAACAACAAGAAAATGAACTTTCATGAAGCCAACCTAGCTTTGCGGAATGGGTTACTGTTCCACTTTCAGTGAATCTCCTCAATAAATCATCCGTTCTCCTAATTTCCCTTATCCGTTAAACATGATTTTCTAAGAGTGTTACTTGATATTTCTTGGATAAACAGAGTTTTGGAAGGTAAAATATCTTGCATGCTTTTCATTTTTTCATTTATTTTTCATTAAATTACTAAATATTTTTTCCTACTTTCAGTTATCAAATGTCTCTGTATGCATTGCATAGAATTCAACCACATTTATTAAAATATATAGCCTTTGTGTTTATGGCCATTTTGTAGTTCACCTTCATTTTTCAAAAGTAAAAACAGCAAACACAGTATGCTAAGTATGCCTCTATTTTTTCAGGTGGTTTTTGTCCTCTGTAACTTCAGTATGGTAAATCCATCCCAATTGCTGCTCAGCTTTTGGGTTCCATATCGCACTGCGCAAATTCAGATGTATAGTGCTGAAGGACAAGGATATAATTTCTGATTTCCAAGCTTAGACACATTTATGAGAATCATTTGTGAGATGCAGGAAATGAAATTGCATCATAACCAAAAGTGCTGGAGCTCCTGAGAAGTAACTTGCTTTGGTGACATGAGATAGAGTTTTCTCCCATCTTGTACAAATTATGAGGGAAACAAGATTGAACAATGAAGCCCAGCAACAACAAAGTCAGTAAATTTTATTATCTGTTGCTTCCACGGAAGTCAAAGCTTTCCTTGTTTAAAAACAGTGTATTCTGAATGTAAATAGCCTGTGCCCTGACAGTGATACGGTATCTGCACAAATAAAGAGTTTGATTATGGCACAGCTTGTTGCTCTGTATCTGTAAAGAGTCTCCATGCGTTCATGCAGCCAGGATAAAAAAAAACCCAAACAGGTTTGTTTATATATATATATATGTATTTTTTAAAATCCTTCTGGATGAGAAATCTGGATGGCTGGACACTGCAGTTCCACTAGATTCTTGCTTAATACCCTTGCTGATGGTGCAATGCACATGTTCCTGTGAGTTCAAGCCTCTCACATGTTTGTGCATGCTTGTGTGTTGTTGTCATGGGGAGCAACTGTTGGGACACTGAGGCAGGAGGACTTCACCCAACTTGCCAAAAACTGTGTGATTTCTCTCTGATTCATTAGAAGCATATTAAAAAAAATACCAGGAGGTGAGGACCTTCTATTTTTTTATTTAATATCAAAAAGCACAGTTAGAAACAGGCTCCTGTCCTTGTGTTAAATAAGTTTCTGGAAACCTGATTTCAGCAGATTCCTTATTTTCTTTGAAATAAAGGAGGAAAGTCCTGTCTCTAGGAGACTTCATTCTGGAAAACAGGGGAGCAGTTCTGAGG
This sequence comes from Dromococcyx pavoninus, assembly GCA_033558185.1. Lineage (NCBI taxonomy): Eukaryota > Metazoa > Chordata > Aves > Cuculiformes > Neomorphidae > Dromococcyx > Dromococcyx pavoninus. Next base: position 445,629 of record JAUMJL010000481.1, on the reverse strand, counting down.
AGGATTGTTGGGTGAATGCCATCTTCTAATGTCTGTGGACTCAACATGCTGGCCCCACTGAGTGGGTCAGCACACCTTGTATCTGGTATTGGTTTTCCTTGTTACTGGATATAATTTTAATAAAATATAATTTTGTGTGAGTAGTGGTGACCACTGGTTTTTGCTGCACAAGCAAATAAAAGATTCCTGGGAAAATTTAAATAATGTCATCAACGAGCCATATCCCAAAGCTCTCTGAAGAGAAAAAAAACATATGACAGTTTAATTGTTTGCAAACTGTTTGTGGAAAACGTAATTCAGCATCAAGAATGACTAACATGAGTGCATTGCTGTGCTAAGCACAGAGCAGTTATTTACCATGGTTACCCTGGGAGATGAAGAAAGGTACAATTATTCTGAGAGGCACTGTAGATCCTGTTTACTTTTTATTCTTGCCATCTTTGAAATGCGCATTTTCCCTATCTTTGTACAAACAACAACAAAAACCATCAGGCATATTTATCCAATTTTGTAGCATAATGTTTGTAATTAAAAACCCCACTGCTGGCCCAGGACTCGGCCACAGAGGGTTGGGAGGTGATGTTTGTGGCTGGCGTGGTGTTGCGTAGGAAAGTCGTCTCCCTGGCTCACGGTCTGCATGAAAGCTCTTGTGGTTTCATCCTGTGTGTTCTACTAAACTGAGAAGGGGACAGGTATTGCAGCCTTCTTTCTCTCTCCGGTTTGCATACATTAGTTTCCCGGAAGGGCATTGTTTTCAGTAGTGGAGGAACCTTTATGTGTGCCTGGGGGCATGCCTTGTAAATAACAGCTGCTAGGGAGGAAACACATCTTAACATATAAATACAAAAAAAAAAAGCCAAACAAAACCCATAATGATTCAATTCTGAATTGCTGTGGTAAACAACAAACAACGGTAATATGTAGTTTTGCTTGGACACTTTCTCAAATTATTCTGATGTTAAGAGAACCCTCAGCGTCAGTTCTTGTATGTTTTCAGGTCTCCCTTTTTGTGTGCAGCCCTTCCACATGGAGGTTTTTTGTCTTTTGCTGGAAAGAGTGGTATTACTGTTCCTCATACTGTCAGCTCGGTGTTAACTGTCAGCCTGGTATTTATCCTGTCTTTCATCTGCCTCTCCCTTCCCTTTCTCTCTCCTTTCCTCTTTCCCTTCCCTGTGCCATTAAAATCTACAGAGACCTGCCTGGTGATTCTCATGATGAGCTGTCTGGCAGCTTCTGGGTGCTCACGGCTGCTGTGGGAGGCACATAGGAATGCAATAATCCCACAAAACTTCTCCTATGTGACCTAGGTTGACCCCGGCTGACTTTGCTGACTATAGAGTGTTCATATTGGGTGAAGGGTTCATAAGTTTTAGCTTTCCTTGTCTTTCACCCTCATTTAGTAGACCTGGATTTGATCAATCTCAGTAAACATACAGAAATAAAAGGATGCTTTTTTTTTTCCTTAAAGAGAAAAAACCATGTCATATGAGCAGGTTAGTGGAAGAATTCTAAAGAATTCTCTTTGGTGCCCCTTCTCATTTATCCTGAGCATGTTATAGTGAGCAGAACAGAGAAAAGGAAGATGAATTTGTCAAGCAAATAAAAATTATTGGGTCCTGTCTTCTCTTCAGTCAGCAGGAAGTCGATGTTAATGTTATGATTAAGTGCCATTCGCTTTCCTTTGTTTTTTCATAAGCACCTAGGCCATTTCTGTTACAAAATGCTTTGAGACAGAATTAAGTAAAATAATAGAATGGCTTGTGACTTTTATCTTTTAGAAGTTTTGTTTTAATATTTAACAATATTTTAATATTTAATGTAACTAGAGCTTTGTATAAGCTTGTTATTCTAGACCCTCTGGTGTGATGCTACGAAGATGCTCAGCTAATGGGATTATTAAAATGTTTGATATGCTGTTGTTTGGCTGATTAGTGATATACCGGTCTGAGAGCAAAGAAAGCCAGACACAACCAGCTGTCTGCTTTTGCTTCACAAAGTTCTTTTGTCAGCCACTCTTTAAAAAGTTCAGGCTTTTGCTAAGAGTCGTTTAACTAATTATTGTCAAAGAAGATAGGTGATATTTCCTCACTCATCAAAGGCCAGTAATGAAATACGCTTCCAGCTGCCCTGTAAAAATAGCAGCTGTGCGTGGATATGGTTTGACTGTAAAATGATGAGGACTTGTTCTTCCAAATATTTTCTGAGCTATATTTCTTCCTGTGCAAAACTCAGACCTATTTGTGGAGGTTTATCATCTTTTCCTCCTTACAAAAAAAAAACCCTAAATCACCCACCCCCCTCGCCTCACCCCCAAATAAGCAAATTTATGTGACAGGAATAAATCAATTATTAATAGTGGTGTACCCATGTTACTCTGGGTAAATTTGCTGGCATCGTGAGATATGTTCTGTGCTACCAAACTATGCTCAGTTTAGGAGAAAATAATCTCCAGCTGCTGGCTTTTTGTGGTGGTAAGGCTATGGATGAAAGTAACTAACCATTCAAGAGATGGAGCTTAATGGAGGTCTTTTCACCTTTGTCTGTGCAGTGTCTTCCATCAGGCTGTGTTCACACTGATAGGCTTGTTGGCAGGCTTGTGGATTTTGTGAGGCTTTTTACAAGCCAGGAATTTACACTCCTTCTTACTGCTTTTCTCTGTTCCAGTGGTGTGTAAGTCTGTGCAGACACAGTAAGAAAAAAAAATCTGTAATAGAATCATAGAATCATGAAGGTTGGAAAAGACCTCTAAGATCATAAAGTCCATCTGCCAGCCCAACATCACCGTGCCTACTAAACCCTGTCCTGAAATGCCACGTCTGTCCATTTTTTGACTCTACCACTTCCCTGGGCAGCCTGTTCCAAAGCTTTGCCACTCTTTCAGTAAAAAAATATTTTCTAATATCCAATCTAAACCTCCCCTCGCACAACTTGAGGCCATTTCCTCTTGTCCTATCATTTGTTACATGGGAGAAGAGACCAAACCCCACCTCGCTACAACCTCCTTTCAGGTAGTTGTAGAGAGCGATGAGGTCTCCCCTCAGCTTCCTCTTCTCCAGACTGAACAGAAACAGCCCAGACTTTGTGAAGGATCTATGCATTCCACAAATATTCTCACATTTTAATTTCATTGCCCTATTGAATATTTCTGCAGCTATACATATGAAGGACAAGGCATATTGGAAAGAAGTAGATTTTAGCATTCATGTTCTCTGGTCTTCTGCTACCCATTCTATGAGCCAAGCAAAACTGGGACTATCCCTCACAGGCATAGGCAGAAGCAGATGCGATGAGGTACGGGACTTTTCTCCTTCCACACACTCCAAGCTATTCTGGCCTTCTTCCCCAGAGGATCTTTATGAGGTTATGTCCTGGCCACTCCGCTGACTGTCCTATTCCCTTTTTCCTGTTTTGTTTTCAGAAACTGCAGGGGAAAGGGAGTGATCATTCCCTCTGAGATAGACTTTCTAAAAATTTCACCTTTGGTATTTAGAGTACATTTTTTGGTCATATTTTTTCGTGTTTGACAGAAATAAAAGATAAACAAGAGCCAGTGGGAGGTTGTATTAAGTAAGTATATATGGGGATGTTTCCTGAGTACCCATCATAACACATCCCATCAGTACAGTCTTCTAAAGAATTGCATAGTGAAATTTTCACATTGGCTGTATGTGCATCACTGCTTGCTGAAATTGAATTTGAGTGGCTGAGCGCATTTCTGCTTTTTACTGTGACAGAGCACAACATTTGAAAAAATGTGATATAAAAGTCTTCAGACCTATTATAGTATATAAAATGCATTTTTCTCTGCAAAACCGTCTTTGATTTTTCATAGCCTTTCTAATAACTATCACTTTTTTGATTAACCTATAGCTAGTGGAATTCATTCTTTCAAGTGGTGGTGGTCCTTACACTGCCTCCAGTCTACTATTAGCAAAGTCATGAGCCATTTAAATATCATTCACTATGAGAAACCCCAGGACTGACCTCCATCTGACAGTTTTAGGCCTATAGATAGATCAAATAGATCGAGCATATATTTTATACCCCAGGTAGGAAAAAAAAAAGAATACCCCCCTCCCTCCTGCAAACAGCTGTTATTTAAAATACAGTTGAAAACAAAGCTAAAAATACCCAAAAAAATAATAGTTGCTGTTCACTCTTCATAAAGATTATGTGCATAGTAACAAAATAAATTTTCTTTTTAGATAGTTTGCTCTTCTTTTCTGATTTAATATTATTGATACTTTATTTGAGTAACATATACATGCACATACAGATATATACATATGATAGCACAAACACACACATATATATGAATATGTATAAGATACGGATTTTAGAAAGAAATAATCTGAGGCTCTTGAAGGGAAAAGGAGTGCTTTCCAACATACCTGGGAGGAGATTGCCTTTACAGAAGTGTACAGTATATGTCCTCTTCTTAGCTGAAGCTGATCTGATGCTGGAAGCAGAGCCAGGCTTATGTTATTTTCCATGAAGTAGTAACTAGGTTGCTTCTCATCCCAAAGTCAGCATGCTTTCTGAACTGGACACACACTCTACAATGCACTGTATCCTATGTGACAGACAGACCAGCTCACAATGTTAGATGCCTGTATGGATATGCAGGCAGGATATATGAAGGCTGATGTCTATTTATGAAATTAAGGCAGCCGGTTGTACCTGGACCCAGAAAAGACACACAGCATCAATTCCCAGTGATTCTGGAAGAGCATCCTGAAGGCCAAGAAAATCCTTTTAGAGCTCTGTCACCAAGTCATCATTAGTTTCCAGTGGCTAACTGTGCCAGCTTCAGGGATGCTTGGGACTCTGACTGATATATAAAGGTCCTCTCTTTATGTGAGGAACTCTTTAGTAGATTTGAAACATTCTGAATGAATCCAACCAGTTTTACCAGAGTCCCAATATTTTGCATCTCACTGGCTTTAATTTTGTTATTTTTTTCTTTGTGAAAATCACAATTGTTTATTACTCTCCTATACCTTCTCAGGTATTGGCACCAGATACAGACCATTAGTGTCTCCATCTTGTTTTCACAAGCCACTGCATACTCTCTTTGCTTCTCCCCTCCCAAATTTAAGATAGTTTTCCTACTTGACTTGTAAAGAGCTGTTCTTAAATTGCCCTTCCAGTCAATTAAATTCATTAATTAAAAGAAGATAAAGATCAGTGAGTAAAAGGTGAGCTAATATATGTTTAATGCATTGTTATACCATGCTTTGTCAAACATACTAGTAATTGCTCGTTTAATTTATTCACATCAGCATTGCTGATTTAAATATCTTTCTGGACTTTTTGGAGTCAGTTGTCGTTTTCTTAATGTCTGCTTGTTGCATATCAAAATGTCAGTTTATTATGCTCAATACATTATCTATGACTTCAGTTGCCTTAAAACCGCTAATTGATTTGACAGTTCTCACAAAAATTTAGTCCTGATCGGAGAATTATTTCAATCTTAATATGAAAAGGCAGCTCTTTCTGCCTAGGGCTTTTATTTATATGTCACCTTTGCATAATTGCAATGTCATGGGGACTTTTCCTCTCTAGATACTTCACTTTTCAAAGTATTGTTGAAGATAGTCATAGCCTTTATAATACGAGGTTGGGTTGTGAAGGCCTTCACATAACTTCTCTTGGCATGTTATACCAAGTCATTTACTTCTTTTGCTCGTTATTTGTGTGCAAAGGAACATGAATTACCATACTGCAGAGTAGCCTGTAGTCCTCAACAGCTCCTACTGCATCCAAAGATGCTGCTAAATCTAAAGGGCAGTATACATTTGGCCATGGGAGAGAGAAATAAAAATTTTCATGAATGATTTGGATCCTCATGAAACCTGAAAGCAAATAGAATTGTACTGGCAAGTGTTGGATAATAATGATTTGAAAAGCTTTAATTAAATATATAAATTGGGGAAATATCTGCCTAGTGCTGTAAGAAGAATGCAGGCTGCTGAATAAAGAATTAGCTCAAATGCCACATCTTATCCCATCTTCACATAACATCTAGCAAAAGCCCAGTCCTCAACTAAAGACATCAGATAAAATGTTAAAAGAATTATTTTTACAGGAGATGAAAAAAAAGATGAAAATGTTGATAAAATGTCAGTTTCCTAAAGGTTTTTGACCAGATTTTTTGTTGGAGACCAGTGAGATTAATGTTAGGAGCAAATGGAGAGTTGGAAAAGACTCAATCTAAATTACATATTTTCTTATAAGTTTTCATTAAAGGATTTGATTATAAACATTTAGTAATTGGTTACAGGAATTGTTTCTGTGTGTACATACATGTGTGTCCCTTTTTATAATAAGGACTCAGACTGTCATATAGTTTTTGGCTTCTCTTATATGTGTGTGTGCTATAATAAAAAGTTAATTCATAACAAAATAATAGCAGGACTAGACTGGACCTTTGGTCATAGACAGCAGAAATGACACTCAAAACAAACTGCTCTCAGGTTTGCAAGGGGAAACCAGAAAAATCTTCCAAAATTGTCTTGTTTACGCTCCCATATTTGCTTAACATAATTTTGGGGGCTGTGTGAACATGTACTACCTCTTTTCCTGTACAGCCTAGCAAGGGTGGAATGGGGAAAGGGATGTCAGTTTGGTGGATGTAGTTCAGAGAGCTGGAGCAAGTGGAGGGCAGTGAATCAGAAGACAGATGAAAAATGAAGATAACTGACAGTCAAAGGGAAGATACTTGTCTCTCCATTTCTATTAATCTATTTTTTCTGCTGTAATTTTGATAGGCTGTCTCTATTGCTTTATATTATTATTTAGTTACTGATTTTAGCCTGTCTGAAGTTGTCATATAGCTGTATGAAGCTGTGAAGCAACCTTTAAAATACCTGATATTCAATCATTAAACATAGCAAAATATTTTAATATTTGGAAATAATTAATTATTGAACAGGGATTTATTTTTAATAGTAAATGTTGGTGGTTTATTCATTCTCTTTTTTAGGCTTTTTTTTTTTCCAAAGTACCAAAGTAGTCTGGATAAAACAGTTACTGATAAGGACACAGTGGCAGTTTAGAAGACTGTTAATTTTGCTAAAATACACTGTGACTACTATTCTGTTCCTTGTAATCCTCTCTAGGTTTCACCAAAAATTAATTGAGCCAAGCTACTTTGTTTTGTGTATTTACTGATTAATGGACTTGACATTGTTTATAACCTGTAATGGTAGTAATTGGGAGAGAAACAGTGGTCCTGTGCTGAAGATGCCATACCAAGAACAAGTTTTATTTCACAAATGTTATGACAGAAAATAAGAAAATTCTTATTAAAAATAGTCTGTAGCAGTGGGAGAAGTACTTAAATTAGCTTAAACTTAGCTTACCTAAGAGCATCATGATTCATAAAGACTGTTAGAGAACAGCAACCTGTAATGCTGCTACCAGAGGAGGAACAAGGTAGTAACTTGGCTACTTATCACCGGTGTGTCCTGTGCCACGCACTGGAGAGAAGAGAGGTAACGTGAGATGTGATGAGAAGAGGTAACAGGCATATCTAATAAACCCAGGTTTTCTCATGATTGTCTTTCATTAGACACCATTAAGCTCAACATTTTTAATTTTTGCTTTGAAATTTTCATTTATAAGATTTTCTCAGAAGTGCAGGTTTTTTAAAGAAAGGAAACAGTAAGAATAGAGTAAGTGCCATGACTAATAGTGGAAAGAGTAGTATAATAAGTTTTGAAAAAGCATAGGATGGAAATAAAATACAGAAGAACGTTCACAGGTAAAAAAAGCAGGCAAAGTGGAAAGTCTAATTGCAGTGGCTGCAACTTAGGCCAGTAAAGAGACGGTCCCTGCCAAGGTCACCGGTATTTTGCTCTGAATGTCAGACTTTGATTTATCTCCCACTGCAATATTACTTGAACCTGGGATTGTAAACAATAATTACAGCCCGTCCTCTTGGCCAGTGTCACAGCGCTCTATGCATATCAGCATCTTGCAGACCCTTCAGCCATTTCTGATCCACCTCCCATAGCTTTTCATGTTTTGACTTGTAATAAAAAAAATGATTGTGTGTTACCTTTGTACATTGGTTTGTTTTTAATATCTTGGAGGTGGATTACATCCAAGGTCACCTCAGCACTGAAGACTTCATTCTGAGGGTATTTTCTTTTTCTGTTTGTCCATTGGTATTCTTAATCTGTTTTCTATTAAACCAAGCATGCACCCACTATTGTTGCCTTTTTTTTTAGTATTAAACTGGAAAAAGAAGAACATTCAAACATTAAGTTAGAAATGTGTACACTTTTTTTGTTCCCTCATCTGCAAACACGATGTGTGTGCTACTTTTGTTCTAATTCTCACTTCACTTCTTGTAAGGAAAAATTTTAAATACTATAGCTTTCTGTTGCTGCCAATTTTCACGGCACTTGCAAGAAAAAAAAGCCAACAAAACAGGTGTAATACCTTGCAGGAGCCATCATAGCTGGCTCATGGCTTAAAAGTGCTACATGAAGCATCAGCCTATTTCCAGAAATATTGCTACTAGTCTTAGAAACTTAGAGAGTCGTCTTTCCAACATAGGGGAACGTTTTCTATTGCAGTATTATATTTCTGCTGTGATCACACAGTGCTGGTCTTGAGCTGATAGTGAATGTGTGAGAAAGCTGCTTTTCTTATGTTAAATTTGTAGTGAAAGGCAAGCGGGATGCTTTTGCAGTCTTACGTATTTCAGGGATACGTTTTACCATGTAAAGCTGGTTTCTTATAAAATGGACTCCTGTGTCCTCTACCCCTCTTTTTCCCACCCAGTGAAACAATCTCAGACTCATCTTCCTGATCTTCCTCACTTCCCTCCCCATAAGAATTGCTGTCTGGGAGGAGGTGCTGGGATCAGCCTGGAGCCCTCTACATAACATTGAGTTATTTGGAAAGCCTGACTGTGTTGTTAGCTAAATGCTGTCTGTCCGAAGGAGATGGTGAAGGCTGAGCTGCTTCTGCATTTCACAGTTTGTAGGTATTGATAGGGTCTCTTTTCTTGTTTTCAATTAGTTTTTCTCTTTGTTGAAATTCCCATCCTGCAGTGGGATTGGATGCAAACAGGCCAGTGGGTTCAAAGTTAACAGAGAGAAACGAGCAGACAGGTATAGTACAATTACCTGTACCTAGTTTTATCAGGAAATGAGTGCAAAGGATTTCTATAGTCAGTTTGTGCAAACAGTACAGAAAAAAATCAGTTTCTATGGAAATTGGGGAAGTTAAAGATTTTATCCTTTGAGTTTCAGAAAGCTCTGAATTTGTGTTGCAAATTCTTGAATGTGCAGAATCATGCTCTTCATTGGTCCACATCTGTCGGATTGTGCCATTTCATGGAAAGGAGAAACACAGGTCTGACACTCACTAGATATGACTTTTATCTGAAAGCAAAACACGTGGTCCTCCAGCTCCATTCCTTAAAACAGAGAATAATTGGGTTTATCATCCGAACACAAAGCATCTGAAGAAAAGTGCTTCTTAGAGCAATAATGTTTCTCTGCCACAGGGGTGTGGCAAGCCCTAACCTGCTAATATGGTGTTTCATCAGTCAGATGCTCTGCTAACCTGCACCAATTGCTGGTAATTATTGCTCTTCTGATTCACTTACTGATATTGGATATATAAGGCAGTTTGTCTTTGGACCCCATAATGAATTGCAAAGTTATACCAAAGTCTTTTGAAAAAGATATGAGGTTACTAATTATATTTAGCCAGTGAATTGAAATTACTGGAGTGTCAGTTTGGGACATTATGGCAGGTTGCTTATTTGTAAGTGATAAGTAATATGTCTTATTGGGTTATTTTTTTAAAAATTATTCCATTACGAAGAGAAGTTGTTATAGGATAAAGTTGTTGTTATATAGGAAACAAATGAATGGGACGGCAGTATTGCAAGCTTACTGATTGGTATAGATTAGAGGAAATGAAAAAGGATAGGATGCAGAGTAGCAATTCAAACGTTTCACAGTTCTTATAATAAAATAGCAGTTCATCTTATATTGAAAGTATCTAGTAAAATTTTTAAAAGTTCTGAAAGCAAGCCAATCAGCATTCTTAAAAGAGAGTGAAGTGTCCAATTTGTTTGGAGAAGCACAGCCATAAAATCAAAGGTGAATGCTGACAGGTCTGTACCACCGCCTGCTGCAGGTGACATTTTTGTAACGCGAGTACAGAGAGCACTGGATTTGATGGACCTTGACTTAGATTGATGAGGAAAGGGTGCAGTATTTGGAGTTGCAGGCAAAAGGCTGCTGTAAGGGATATTTAAATTCCCACTGAGTTAATGTCAACCAGTTAGGGTCCTTGCCCTGCCACGAGGACCACAAGCATGCAATTCGTTATGTCTTGTAGCAGCACGGTGCTCACCATGGCTGTTTGTGAGCCTTAGCAGAGCGCTGCCGCTCCTGCTCTGCACTTGGACATGTCTATCTTTCACCAACATCTCTCTCCCTCGAGCTTCACCATCAGCCATAAAACTCTTTTCATGGACTGGAGAAAATTAATGAACTTATTAAGTGGAGTAAGAGGCATCTAAGATGCTGCAAGATGCTACTGGTGGAACTGCAGAAGCAACAACCTGGAGGCAGCAGTCACTGGACCAGCAGAGCCTGGCACAAACTATTCCCACACTTGGCATCTAGACTGGCCTCTAAGCCCCAGGGAGCCAGGGTCATGGGCAGGAATAGGGTTGTGGCAGCATGAAGGTCAGCCACTAGTTAAGGTATGAGTGGTTGATGAGACTGGAGTGAGTGTCTGGAAAGGCCAGGTGTGGTTCCAGTCTTGCTCTGCTTTTATGGATAAGTGAATCCTTGGGAGCGTGACCAAACACTGACAATATTTTTGTTGTTGTTTATATAGTTAACTGTGCAAAAAATATACTTCAATACATCATAACATGATTTCCACAGGAATTCTGCAATGTATGTTTGGATTGGGCCATCCAATCCTGATCAAACAAAACCTAATGCAATTTTGGTGAAATATATATGACTAGTGAATAATATCTTACATGCTTGCATGGAAAAGTTTGTCTGCCATGCATGGGATTAAATCACTGTGTCAAATATCTGAACAGATTGCAAGTTTTTAAACATTTCAGTTTGCTCCTGGATCATTCATAACCACAGAATAATTACAGAATACATTCTCTGGTCTGAAACATTTACCTAGTTATCCATATAGTGACTTAAGTTTAGTATTTCAGATTAATCACATTGAGGACTTAAAGATTTAATCTAAAGCAATATAAAAAAATCTAATTTATTTTGCCAGAGTAGTTAGTATAGTTAGCTAAACAGCTTTCCTTCAGTGTTACAGGTGTTCATATACCACATGCTGCACTGTTTTTCAAAATACTCATTTTTAAATGAATTACTCTTGGTTGAAAAATGTATCTTTTTTTGTATTAGACTGAAACAACAACAAAACTGCACCAGTCTCGGTAATGGAGAGCAAAGTTTGGATTCGTCATAGCTGTTCTTTCTGGAATTCATAATCATAGCATTATGGTTATCTTAGGGAACAAAAGCATCCCTGTGACCACAGAGCCAGGTCCAAACAACCTGATGATTGGAACAGTGAACACCTTTGATGTTGATGGAGAGGAGAGCACTCCATGTCAGTCCTTCATAAGAGCTAATGGAGATTTGAGAAGTTAACCTTTTATATCCTTGTTCTTAAAGTGAAATCCTTTTCTTTTGTCTTTGTACTGCATTTGGATAGATCTGATGGTTCAAAAATATCTGAAATTTCTTTCTTTCAAAGGTATGGGACTTTTAGATTTTTTTATGTTTTTAGATTATTCCTTTAGAAATGACTTTCCTTCAAAAGGTACAATGAATGGCATATATGTCTCGATTTAGTACATAATCCTCAAGAAAGGACTGGAAAAAATAAGCTCACCGTGCACTTAAAGAAGCCTTTACAAAAGAAAATACCTGATTTGATTTTACAGCAAACATTCCTTTAGTTTCAATGCTGGAAAATAACAGATAGATTGTTGGTGGATGGGCAGAGATCTACATGAGGTGACAATCCACCTTTTAAAAGTTATAAAAATATGGTAGTCTAGCACCTGGGAAAGGTATGGGTATGAGACACTGGAAGCAGGCTTAGAGAAAATAGGGGGTTATATATTACAGTATCACAGTATCACAAGGTTGGAAAGGACCTCTGAGATCATCAAGTCCAACCTATAACCCAACACTAACACCAACCATCATCTAAACCATGGCACTCAGTGCCACATCCAATCTCCCCTTAAACACCTCCAGGGTCGGCGACTCCACCACCTCCCTGGGCAACGCATTCCAATGGCCAATCACCCTTTCAGTAAAGAACTTCTTCCTCACATCAAGCCTAAACTTTCCCTGACGAAGCTTGAGTCCATGCCCTCTGGTTCTGTCACTGGTCACCTGAGAGAAGAGACCAACCCCTGCCCGACTACAACCTCCTTTTAGGTAGTTGTAGAGAGCAATGAGGTCTCCCCTGAGCCTCCTCTTCTTTAGACTAAACAGCCCCAACTCACTCAGTCGCTCCTCATAGGGCTTGTGCTCCAGCCCCTTTACCATCTTCGTTGCCCTCCTCTGAACACATTCCAGCATCCTAACATCTTTCCCAAACTGGGGGGCCCAGAACTGTACACAGTATTCCAGATGAGGCCTGACTAGTGCCGAGTACAGGGGGACAATAACTTCTCTGGTTCTGCTGACTACACTATTCCTGATGCAGGCCAGAATGCCATTGGCCTTCTTGGGCACACTGCTGGCTCATGTTGAGCTTCCTGTCAACCAGCACTCCCAGGTCCTTTTCTGCCTGACTACTCTCCAGCCACTCTGTCCCCAGTCTGTAGCTCTGCATGGGATTGTTGTGTCCAAAATGAAGTACCCGACATTTGGACTTATTAAACATCATCCCATTAGAACCAGCCCATCTCTCCAATCTGCCCAGGTCCCTCTGTAGGGCCATCCTACCCTCTAACAGATCAACCCTTCTTCCCAGCTTGGTATCATCTGCAAACTTGCTGATGATGGACTCAATCCCCTCATCCAGATCATCAATAAAGATATTGCTTGCTTTAGATATTATTTGATGACTCTTCTTTCCAGAAAAAAAATGGACAAAAGAGTAAAACAACCCCAAAACCAGTAAGTGCAATGGTGCAATAGGAAACTAGATTCACCAAATTTGTAAGAATTTCTTCTGCTTCAATGGGGTCTGTATAGGCCAACATGGTTATTTCCTTAAAAATTTCACTGTACTGTTACAAAACTCCAGGAAATAACAGGGTGTAATTCAGTGAGTAAATTTAGTGCAATTGCTCTTGTTTAATTTCAGTGAGAAAACATACTCAGACCTGGCCCAAGCACAGGACGATTATGCTAATGGCATACTTTAGAAACTAATTTAACACACAAATAATGCATTATTGACTATAAGATTCCACTCAGGCTTAGATTTGATTCGTTCATCATTTTGCTGTTGGGGCAAATCCACTCCATGCATCCTTTAGGATCCTTTAGGATCCTGGACTCTGGCAACAGAAATCTCCCCATGCCACTTCTTGCTGTATTTTGAGTGATACAAATCTTTAGGCACACGTCTTGCCCTGGTTGCTAACCTCAGCAGTGTAGTAACTGCGAAGGGAAGCTGAGCTCCAGATGGACTGTGGTGTGTCTACACCTCTGTAGTGAAGCAGGTGCTTCGGAGCCAAGTTCAGTGAAAACCACCCTCGATACCACATCCTCTGGTCCTGTGGCTCCCAGGGCTGTGACAGGTGGATTGAAGTGCTCTGATAACACAGTCCACACGTGTCAGTATGATGAGTGGATGTTGAGACATGGCTGCAGCCCAGCACTGGGAGGTGGGAATTGCAAATTTAGAATTGACCTAATATCCAGTCTTTTGAGAAACATGAAGTCTTGGTGTAAATATCAGGGGTTTGTATATTTAAGTTGCCTAACAGCCTTGTAAAAAGTTATTTCGTCTTTGCCATCAGATACTCAGTCATTTCCACTGCTTTTGATGGTAAAGTGGTGCTTCAGCACTCACAGTCCTCAGCTAGGGGTCAGACTTTTGTTTGACCTGGGCATTGCTTACAAGCAAGGATCTAACTCGCAGGCAAAGCCACTGTCCTGCTCACACCAGTGTCACCCACAGGAGGTAGAGGCTGATGATGACCCTTGTGACTGGCCAGTGCTCACAGCTGAGCCAGTGTCGAATGCCATGGCAGAGAACCCCCACTGGCAGCAGGGACAGGATCCAGCCCCAGCCCACAGCTGCTTGGCATAGACAGCCTGTCTTTCAGGAAAGTGCAAGACTTTGCTTTCTTTTCCTTTTGTGACAAGGTCAGATTCCCATATTTCCTTTACTTAAGAGGATTAAAACTGTACTGAAACTTAACAGGGTACATGTCCTTAGTAGCTGGCAACTGGAAATGGTTTACTCCACCGTGGAAGATGTTGGTTTTCGGTATAGGAAAAATATTTTTTAATAATGAATAGGAGGAAAGATATTACATTCTCATGCATGCACCACCGTTTTGTTTTGTATGAAAATGTTTATTGGGTTGTATTTCAGTGTTTTCTGACCTAAGAACAGTGTAACTGTGGTCAGTTACCTCATGATATAAAATTAATGTTCCTTCCTCACATAGCATTTGCTCATTACTATCGATTGCTTGCTGTAAATGAGATGATTAATTTGGTGCTCTTGCCCTGCTCCACAATATCAGAAGGGCAATGAGGTGTTTTACTCTGCCATGACAAGACAGTTAAGTGTCCACTATGAAGAGCTGAAAGTTTAAAAATAAAAGAATGCATTCCTTGGCTTTCAGAAAATAATTAAAATGTCTGTGTGGCTGTGTAGGGTGCTCACCCCTCACTTGTATTGCAGTGTCAGCATGCCAGCAGCTCTTACAGCCAACAAATTTACCATATGTAATTCTGGATAATATTTTATTCAGAGTAATAAATTAGTCTCTATGTTTGATCTCAGGAGTGAGGAACAGACAGTTAATGGACAGGATTGTCAGTGTATTCCTCCCAGACCCAGTGCTTTGTTGGTTCCACACTAACAAACACAGAAAGTACATTCCTGCCGCATTGTATTATTAGATGTTTTCTCTAATAATTGCAATTATTTGTCATAGATAGTTATTTGTGCTATGTAGAAATGCACAGACTATTGACTAATTCCTTCAGACTGGCAGCCAGAGAGAAAGTGCTCAAGACAGCTGGGTTCCCCTTTCCAGTAACCTATATAATTCTATTGCATTTCATAAAATGCCTGGCACATTGTCCTGGTTTCAGCTTACTGTCCTGATTTCAGCTGGAATAGAGTTAATTGTCTTCTTAGTCACTGTGTTTTGGGTTTGTATGAGAATAATGCTGATAAAACACTGATGTTTCAAGTTGTTGCTAAGTAGTGCTTATACTCAGTCAAGGATTTCCCACCTTCCCATGCTCTGCTAGGGAGACAGTGCACGAGAAGCTGGGAGGGAGTACAGCCAGGATAGCTACCCAAACTGGCCAAAGGGAAATTCCACACCATACAGTGTCAGGCTCAGTATAGAAACTGGGGGAATTGGCCGGGGGGCTGTGATTGCTGCTCAGGAATGGGCTGAGCATCAGTCAATGGGCGGTAAGCAATTGTATTGTGCATCCCTTGTTTTGTATATTCTTCTATTATCATTATTATTATAATTCTCTCTGTCCTATTAAACTGTCCTTACCTCAGTCCATGAGTTTTACTTTTTTCCCATCTCCCCAGTGAGAGGGAAGTGAGTGAGTGGCTGTGGTGCTAAGTTGCCAGCTGGGGATAAACCGCAATACATATGAGAGTGTATAAGCACATTGCAGAGTCCACTGCTGAAGTGGTGGTTATGTCTTAGTTCTGGTTTAAACACCTTTAATTTCAGAGTCTTTTGAAGATGAAAGCTCATGGCTGCCTAACTCAAGTGTCACAGGCTTTACAAGGCTTCTCCCAACCCCCTGCATTGAGAAGTGTCTTGGTTGACAGCAGCCAGGTCGTCATGTTGGCATTGCTGAGTCAGATTACACCTACCATGATGCTGAATATTCTGCCTGGAGTGTCAGAAATACAAACTGCTAATTTTCATAAGAAATGCAGAATAAATGCAAGCCATTGTCTATTTCTGCCATGGTAGCTTCACAGCAGAATTCAAATGGTTTCTCTCCGAGATTTTCTTGAAAGGAGAGTTTGGGTTTAAGTGTTGCATGTCTGCATCTAAAGAATATTTCAACTTTTCTTGACTTTCTGAAACTTGTGCTAATAATATGAAAAGACTTGCCAGTCTTTTACAATTGTTTAGCTTTTTTCTCCCTACCAAATTTTCCACCAACAGTATGACCAATTGAAAGAACAAGATTAAATTGCACAAAGATAATTTTCAAAGACAGTCATAATTTACCCCATCTCTTCCAGGGCTGACTGGAAGTCAGATAGTCAGCTGTCATCGGCAAGCGAAGTCCTCAGGCTGTAAAGCTCACGTGGTGAAATTTGTGCATTTGAAATCAAAGCTTTGCAGTTTTAGAAATGTCACTCCAAACTACTCTTTTTTTTTTGATATTTTCTTTAGGAAAGAATTCCATTGAAACAGAAATGTTCCAGTGAACAAAAATGAAATGTCATCTTTTATATCCTTAAAACCTTTTATTGTGAGGCTCTGCTACAGTCAGTATAACCCTTTAGACTGAGAGAGCTTCTACACCTCAAGAGTTTTACCATGGAACATTGTGTATTGTCTTCCATAAATGTCACTCTTTGTGCATTCTTGCTGGACTGAAAGTGGAAATATGGACACGCATGAAAATGCCTGAATGTTAATATTTTATTAGTGTTCATAGTAATTATAACAGGATTAATTCATTGAATCTAAGAACAGATACTATGCACTATGGGAATTGTAAATTATTGGGGTTTGAGTATAAGAATGAACATAGGCATGTCTTAGTGCTTCAGTGAAATCCAGAAAGTGGGTGAAAGTTTTACTCAAATGTGAGGAAGGACATCTGCAGTCCAGGTATCAGGATGGACATCTCCAGTCCTGGTACTGGGCCCATGTGTACTTCCAGTGCCACTTTGTAGCACAGAGTTCATCCTCCTCCACCCACCCTCCATTGCTTATTAGAGCAGGTTGGACCTCAGTAACTTTCCAGTCCTCCAGCCTCTTGGGACCTGCCTCCAAAATTCTGTGTCACTGGCTGCAAAGAAGAGAGAATGAAATCAGTGCACCATTCTCCTGAGTCAAGGCAGGAGCCTGTGAAAATATTTTGGCTCACCAGAAAAGATTCTTTTCCGTTAGATTAGCTAGTAGAGACTTGGACTCCCAGCTCGAGCACACAAATGTAGGTATCTGTCGTGGGTTATACGAACGTTTTCTTAGCAGGTCTGCACTTTGGAAAGTAATCAGGAAAATGTTGTCTTGCACAAAAAACTTACTGCTTGAGTCACTGCTGATGAATTGCAACTTCACAGGTTTCTGTGAGTGTCTTGGGTAAAAAAAAAAGCAAGACTGAATATGAAATACAGCCATTACAAGAGAAATTTCAATTTTGCGAAGTCTAGAAAGCAGCATTAAGCTATAATTAAAAAGTTATTGGAAACCTCCACAAGGCTCCAATTCAATTTAATTAATGCAGCTCTTCCTCCATCAGAAAGGTATTAATCATTACAGTGGCATTTCAGAGACTGTACAAATCTGGATTTTACCTATTTTGAATGCTAGATGTAATTACAATTTTCTCATATCCATCCTGCTTTTCTTAGTAGAAATTAAAATTCTGCAAAGCTGGACTATATAGTGGGTTCAGTTTTACTCATTGCACGAGCCCAATGTCAAGGAAAAATGTTTTAAAGCATTATGCACAGAGATTTTCCTTAAAAACAGGAGACAACACTACTTGTGCTGGTCTGCATATTAACAAAAATAAGAAAATGGACTGTTGAAACCAAGAATTACATCCCACTCTTGATTATCTTCATCATCAGCAATCAGTGATCAGTGGGTGCTATTTTTCTGTCAGAACTCTTTCTTCTACAGACTTTCAAAGACTTTTTAATAATTAGAAGAAAGGACATGGATCTGTTAGAGGGAGTCCAGAGGAGGCCTTGAAGATAAGGCAGCTGGAGCACCTCCCATATGAGGACAGGCTGAGAGAGTTGGCTTGTTCAGCCCAGAGAAGGGGAGGCTTTAGGGAGACCTTAGAGCGGCCTTCCAGTACTTAAAGGGGGCCTACAGGAAAGCTGGGAAGGGGTTCTTTATCAGGGAGTGTATTGATAAGACCAAGGATAACACTTCAAAGCTGAGAGGGGGAAGATTTAGATGGGATTAGGTTTAGATTTTAGGAAGATATTTGTTACTGTGAGGGTGGTGAGGCACTGGCACAAGTTGCCCAGAGAAGTCAGGGATGCCCCATATCCGGAGGTGTTCAAGGCCAGGTTGGATGGGGCTTGGAGCAGCCTGATCCAGTGGAAGGTGTCCCTTCCCATGGTTTGGGGATTGAAACTGAAGGTCCCTTCCAACCCAAACCATTCTATGATTCTGTGATTCTATGAAAGCGTTTCAAAAGTCTGTGGATAGAAGCACTGTAATTTTCATGTTGCATGTGCTTTTCCTGTTCACCTTTGGGCTGTGATTCTCCAAGTGATCCTTGAGCAAAATTAGTAGGTTCTTCATGCTTAAGTAAAGTAGTGTTTTTGGAGGAGCACATGAAATTCAGACAAGTTGCAGTGATCAGTCCAGAAGACTGGGGAACTCCCCCTTTTGGACAATAAGGTTTTATATCTCTTTTGGGAAGACACAGAAGTAAGTTCTGGTATCTCATGCTGAAAACAGAGAATAGTATTCTAAAAGAAAATGCACACAAGGCTTTGTAGAGATTTTGATTTTCAGCCCTTTCTACACATAACTGCATTTTACTCTGCAGCTACAGACCCTGGTTATTTTGATACTTGGTCCCAGTTTTCCCCAATATAACTTAAAGGTTGTTTCAGACTGCCCTGGATTCCTCCTGTGCAGTCACCCAAGGCGTGGCAGTTTGTGCCATGAAGGCCACCAGCACAGTTAGGCCTCGCATCCCTCTTCCTCCTGGCTGTGTGGTTGGTTGTCATTGGAAGTGTCACGCAGAGTGTTCTGCCTTCCTAGTGTTCCTTTTCTAATGTCTGGATTAGGGTGTAAATACAATCTTCTTGCTGAACCCACACAACAGGACTCTTGCTTTAAGCTGAAGGAAAACAGCCCCACAATCAATCTAAAGGAAAAAGTTCTTCACTGAAAGGGTGATCAGCCATTGGAATGCGCTGCCCAGGGAGGTGGTGGAGTTGCCGACCCTGGAGGTGTTTAAGGGGAGACTGGATGAGGCACTGAGTGCCATGGTTTAGATGATGGTTGGTGTTAGTGTTGGTGTTGATGTTAGTGTTGGGGTTGGTGTTAGTGTTGGGTTATAGGTTGGACTTGATGATCTGAGAGGTCCTTTCCAACCTTATGATACTGTGATACTGTGATATAATATTTCACTACAACTTAATGGTGTAACATTGAAACAATATAGAAAGCTTTCCTACAAAGGATAGGTCTCAATTGCCCAGAACACCTTTCAGTTACTGTGAGATATAAAATATTCTTTATGATTATTTCACTTAAAAATACTTGGATTTTGATCTTTCCTATGCAAAAGATCCAATTAATATTGTTTGTGTAGGACATTTGTTCAGTTGTTGGCAAAATTCTCTGGGTATGTTATTCATTAAATGTTTCAAAAATACTACTTGTGGTTATACTAGTGATTTTTCAGTCTATTTGTACATTGATTGATTTTGACTGAGTTTATCTAGATGATAATAAAGTTTCTCAGATCTTGGTCTTACACAGATTGTGATTTTACTTTTATGTTTTTCTAAACAGTAACATATACAATTCAAAGGTGTAAACATTTCCAATAATTAGGTGCCTTTTTAGTAGAATAGGTATTAATTAAGACCAGAAAATTGCTTAAATGGTTTTCTTCTCAGCCTAAGAAGTATTTTGTGATGTAATCCTATATATACTGAATTTAGTGAGAACACTTTTTTATTTATTTCTATTCAGAATTACATTGATGTTAGAAAAAAAATATCTAAAATTTTTAGTGCCAGGTCCATGAAAAAGTAATTTTCACTTTAAATTATTCATGTATATATGTACTAAAAAAGTCAATGTAGCTGTTTAGAAAACCAGACATAATATTGTAAGAACTAAAAAGCCTAATCAGAAATACAAACTTTTCTTTAGTTGAAATTGTCAATAAATCTTATAAAATTAAGTGGTTGGTCTTCTTTTTGCATTTCTATTTTTTATAAACCTACAAGACCTTACGGCTTCTTCCTCTCACAACTTTCCAAGTTACAGAATTGGAAATATGATCAAAACTTATAAATGGTGCAAAGTATATCTGTTGTGAGATGTTCATTCAAGCAATAGGTTTGCCAAGTAGCATACATTTTGGGTTTGGTATCTTAATTTTTTGCATAACACATGTCTCAGTCATATCCTACTGCTGGAATTTATAAATCAAGATAAAAGTATCCAATAGTTAATATATTTTATTAAAAGATATCCACTTAAACAGGTAGCATTTCCTGGAACTGTAATTTTTCTTCCCCTATGCTATTCCTTTGCAGATTTTGTTTTAAAATGGATACATTTAGAATAGTTTGCATTCAGCTCTTCTCCCTTTGGTATAATACAGACTGTCAGTAATCCAGGGCTGATACTTACTGTCATTTTATTCCTGTCTAGATTCTAAATTACAAGAAAAACACTTTTCAATTCAGCATGATTTTCAAATCTGGCAAAATAACCCTAGCTGTAATTTTTTTTCCCTAAGTAAAAACATATCAGCATAATAAGAATTTGAGGTACATTTAGTCTGCACTAAATAGGTTGGTGTATCTCAATGTAATCAGGAAAAGATTTAAAACTTTTCAAAGTAATATTCTGTCTTCAGCTAACAGACGTGCAGCATTAAGTTCTTCCTGAGCTCTCTGCAAGAGTAGGGAAGTTCCTTTTCAGCAGTGCAATAGAGGAGGAGCAGAACCAGCCTTGTGTTTGTGTTAGCAGAACCTGGGATAACAGGTTGGGAAGGATCAGATTGCAGTTTCCTATGATAGAAGCAAGCGAAGCTATTGAAAATGCTGATTCAACAGTATCTTTCTAATGCAATTCCATACAGAAATTTTTGTCTTTAATAAAAAAATACGAACAGCATTTACTGTTACCACATAAAAAATATCAATAAGCACCCCTCAGGTTACACATCCCAACATAATAAAGACAGGTATATCTTATTGCAAGCCTCCAGGTGCTGGTATAGGCTTTCCTAATTGCCACACCTGAACTACTGGAAGTTCATCTGAGGTTAGTAACAGTCAGCAAAGGTTTTCAAGTTTGATTGTCTCTAAGCAGGAATAACGTGGCATTTTCTAAGTCCAGCTGCTATTTCCAGTAATTTTTATGAAAATGTGTAATTAATTTATAAATTCTTGGTGCTACTGTGAAGGTTTTATTTTCCTCTGTGGTAAAACCTGACTCTGTCAGCAAGCGGGAGGTCTCTGTAGTAACCTGGAATGGGGAGAAGAGCCCTGTGCCCGGCCATGCTGGTGCTGGGCTGCTGCTGCCGAGGGGGAGCTGCCTACACTGCCGGGGCTGGGAAGCGGCGTTTTTGAGATAAATGTAATAGGATAGAAGTGCAGTGCGTCTGATGATGAATGTTGTGTCAATAGTTGTATCCACGTCTTTGTGTTTAATAGGCTTTGATGGACTTTTTTTCCATTAATTTGTCTAATTGCTTTTCAAATCCATTTATTTGTTTGGCTCCCACTGCATCCTGTGGTAATGAGTTCCACAGTTTAATTATGCCGTATGTGAAAAATACTTTCTTTTCTTTGTTTTGCACCTACTGTCTAATTCTTTTCTGACAACCTTTTGTTCTTGCATTTTGAGAAACAACAAATAATTGTTTGCCATTTTGTGCTTTTGCTGCTATACACGCTTTTCTATCCATCCATTACACTGTCCTCTTTCCTGGATTGAATAGTATTTTATTTTATCTTCCTTTGAACAGAACCTCTTCCTATTAGTTAACTGTTCTTGTCACATTTTTCGTACCTTTTTTATGACTTCTAAATCTTTTTGGAGATAGTATGCCAGATATTCAAACTATAGCTCTCCTGTGAATTTTTATTGGCGTAATGACATTTTCTATTGTCATTGGGGCCTTTCTGTATAATTCCTGTCTGTCCTTCCACTTCCCTTCTCTCCTCCTGAGCACTAAGCTAGTGTTTAGAAGTACCCAAAAAGGCTCCATCATCTGGGGAAGTTTTCTGAGTGTCACTATCTAATTTAGTGACATTTTGCTTTGTGTGTGTTACTGGGGCTGGGTTGCTTGACCTGGAGTTACCTTGCACCTATTCCTAACGGCAGTTTCCTCATGCTGTTTCAGCAGCAGTGTCCTGTGAGGCTGGACTGGAGCTGCTCAATAGGTGAATGGTCTTTACATTACTCCACATAGTTGTGCATCACCGATGAACTTTGTCACCTCCTTCTTTATCACTCTTAGGCCTGGGCAACTGAGTGCTTCCCAGCAGAGATCTTACTGTGACTGCACTGATAACCTTCCTGCTGAAAAACAGCCAGTTTCTTACCCCTCGTCTTCTGTCTCTTTGTTGGGAGAGGGAATCGGTGTCAGCTCTGTCGAGATGGACGATGGCCATCTGAGGAACCACTGCCCTTAGAAAAAGCTATACCGTCTCCGCTCCATAAACCCCATTTCTCACTGTGTCTTCTCATTTAGTACTCACCAACGTCTGCCTGTTTGCCCAGTACGGCGGTCACAAGCAATAGGTGGTGGGATTGCTGCTGGAGCCATTCTGAAAAATTTGTCTTGCACCCTCTGCCTTCCATTGCCCTAACACTGAGGCAAACAAGCGCCAAGTAACAAATCAGCAATTTTGTGTTTAATTTCCGTTGGAAGCTGATGTTTTAGTGCTTCTGTAACAGAGCCAATGAAGTTTGCAGGCTTTTACTGGGGTATCTGTGTTGTGTTTTTCAAAATATTTAATCTGTGGTTGTTGAGCGTTTGTGTCTATCACTGTTGGGTCTGGTATACTTCAGGAGTGTGCTTGCCCTGCTGCTTGCCCTGCTTCTCCCCCTCTGATCTCAGTGGCCATAGGTGATGTCCCCACAGTGACCACGGGCCGTGGGGGGACCTGCCTGATCTCCATACTACTACATCTTCAGTAGTCTGTTACCTTACTAGATAAGTTGGTCAGGCCTTTTCATTACTGTACAGATCTGGTGGATCTTGCTGTCTGAATTTAGGCATAGAACTAAATCAGATGTGTTTAAATAAAGTGTCCTGTGACCTGAGATAAGCAACATCCAAAGCTTGACAAATATGGTCAAAATGTGTGCAATCATCTTCCCTTCCCTAGTGTTATATCAATTTCCTGTGATATAAACAGGGAACTAATATGACCCTGAGGACCTAGCGAAGGTGCTTTAGCACTAAGTATGCTGGAAGTGAGTATAGGTTGCAAGGTGGATGGCTGTGTCACCTGCACTCAAAAAGAGTTTCAAATCCAACTATGGGTTTGTAATACTTCAAACCGTGTGGGGTTTCATGCCAATAATGAAAAAATGTGGTTTCGGAGTCTGTATGGGAGGAAAATAGTTGGCCTCTGACAAAAGGAGCGATGTCTTAAGGCATTAGCACAGGTAGGGGAGTTCTGCACTGGTGGGTAGTGGTGGGCTCTGTTCTGCGCTCCCACCAGAAGTTTCCCTATCCCATTCTTCTGCGCAGCTCCCTTCCTCTGCGCTGCTTCTCCTCCTCTGTCAGGGTGGTGGTCTTTAGGTTTGCTTCCTTCTGTAAGGAGATTGCTGATAAACTGGGTGACAGTGGATCATGACTGGCTCCACTTCAAGGTGGGCTGCTTTGTTGCGGGTCTCAGCTGGATGGCTGAAACTAAACAAGTCCTCATCTTGTGCGTTGTGTGCTGAGTACAAGCAACAGATTCAGCTTTGAGACTGTATGCAGAGTGACAGTATGGGTTTTTTTTCTAGATAAGCAAAAGTATTTAATATTCTTTCTAGAAAATGCCAGCTTTTATCAGAGGGAAACAGATCATGAGAGTGATTACTTTGTAACAGAATAAGCTCTGTCTGTGTACATATATATACATATATATATATCTATACCCAAACAGATAAAATAATAGCTATCTCTTGTAATAAATACAAGTAACACAAACTCTTTATCAGAAATTAATCCTTTCAAATGACAAAGAAATTAAGATCAGGTCATCTAAAATGACAGGATCTCTGCCAGAGCCTTTTAAATACAGTGTATCGTTCCCAATGCACAGACAGGGTCAGTAGGTGGCTCTTAGTAAGCGGTAAGAGGTAAGAGATACCTCTTACGACTGATAAATATTGAAATTATTGTAATGAGATTCACAATTAAGTAATTGGTGGTTTTCTTCTTTCCCGACAATGCTTAGGTGAAAAGTACTTCAGAGGAGTTTCATGTCCATTTCCTAGGGTTAACAGATACAGTGGAAATTCAGAAGTCTCAAAGCATGGACTCAGGCTCTATATCCAGTTAAAAAGTTTCAGCAAGCTGAATTTCAGAGTCTGTGGGTTTTTTTTGAAGAAACATCAACATTTTTATTTATCCTGAAACTAAATTCCTCCTTTAATTTGACGAACTTTCTGCATAATGATAATTACGAGTTTTGGGGAAAATTCTCATCAGTTTAATGAGTCACGAAGAAGGACACAATTATCTTAGGAAAACACATAATCTATTAATTTAACTCAAGTGTACCTTTTAGCTTTTTTGTTCTTGTACCTGTTTTCTCTTATCATCTGTTACATCTTCATATATTCCTTGAGTTTGCACATCTCCCAGAAAAATCTAAGCCACAGCAATAGAGGTCCTTAAGATTCGTGTTCATGCCTTGAATACAAAGGGAAGTGGGTTAAAAGCAGTCTGTCCCTGGGTACAAGTGCCCCACCTACCCTCCCTCTCCCCATCCTTCGAGTAGCAGCTCAGCCATAGCTGCTGGCTGCAGTGGAGCTCCTGGGAAGGTCTGGAGGAGTGTCTGCGAGGGCCATGCACAGCCCTTTCTATCCCATTCTTTAAATCCTTTGTGAGCTGTAGCAGTTCTCACTCTCACAGCACAACCGTAAGTGATTCCAGCTCTGAAGGGCTGCTGTAAGCAAAGAGTGAACTAACTAGACAACTGCAAATAAAAAGTTTCTTCCAACTGACTGTAAATGATGCAAATCTCTCATTAAACGTTCCCAGGCAAGCAGCAATACGTAGGTTTACCTCATAAAGATTAGAGGCTAAGTTAGGGGCTAATTGTGTTTTGCATCCAAATGCAATAAGCTTCCACTGCTGGGGAGGATGCAGACTGCTGAGCTCTGTGGAAAAGTCAACTGTTTTTTCTTTGTGCTGTAGTTGAAATGCTTGGATTCACACGTACATCCTATCAGCTACCCTTAGTTTAAAGCTTGAACTTTTTATCATGAAATGAGGGAAACAACAACCACAACTTCTCTGTGAGTGCTGATGGCTGAGGTCTGTAAGACACTTCTCTCACCTGTACAGCTGGAAAACCTACTTTATTTTGTCTTTCCTCCTGTTTTTATTTCTGGTTTTCATAATTTCTTTCATTTGAGTTAATCCTCAGGTCACAAACTTTGAGACAGGACAAGGCAATAATACTCCAGACTGCTTTTTCCTTCCCATCCTTTCTTCTCACAATGGTACAGAGAGAAGGTGATAGACACTACTTTCCAACTTTCCAGGTCTTGTCCAACTAACACTTCACCTTGAAATCAGAAATTTCAAAAAGGCATTTAGAAAGTCAAGGCTCATACAGTAAAAAAAAAATAGTAAAATAATCCCCATTGTATAACCTAGTCAATATAGGGAAAATCTTTTTGCATTATACCTGCAGAGGGGCAGGTTATCTTTCTGCACCGTTCCTATTCTGTGTTCTAATCCTTTGCTATAGTTTGATACTAATGAGATTAGAAATTTAAAATGATGTAGTACTACAGTATTTATCATACAAGACAACTTCTGTAACTATGGTTTCATTTATGTGTCTTTTTCATGAGAAGAGCTTTCTTATCAATCGAGATAAATATATTTGTCAGGAAATTCTGATAAAGCCTGAATCTTCTCTTGTTTATTTTACTGTAAAAAACCAACATAAATCCATTAACAAAATGAACAGACTTTTTGCATTGCAGTGTCATTTTAAATCAGTCTTTGGTCCATAATGAAGGCTAAGAAGTATTATTCAGATGGATATTATAAATATATCATCTCTGTTATTGCTGGGGGTGTTAGATATTTAGTATCATCTCTCAAGACAATTATACAGTGTGTGGAAATGGGCTGAATTTTGGAAACATTTTCCTGAAATGCAGGTGTCAGGTGCCAAAGAGAGATGAGGGTAGGAACCTGGCTTTGGCAGGCTGATGATCAGAGCACTGGACTTCAGCAGAGAGAACCCTGGCCCCGCTTCTGGAGCATCTTCTGCTTTGGGATCCCTCTCAAAAGATAGGGAACATGTAACCCTGTACGAAGGTATCCTAATCTGCTTTTCTGTGGTTAAAGTGTCTTATAACCCAACTAGGTAGGTTTAACCCAGGTCTGAAAGACAAGCAGAAGCACACAGAAGTGAAGAATGCCATTCTCAAAAAGTTCCATTAGTAAATGGATCAGTCCATTGAAATGTTCTCTCTTAACACCAGGAAGAGAAGCGAGCCTTGTGCTTTGCCTGCCTGCCTGCCTGCTCTGTGTTGCCTGTGCAGCTAACATCCTCGTGGAAATTAATGCCATTGTACTTGCTGTAGGGATGCTGCTTTGCTCTTCAGCTTTTATTCTTCTGTGTTAATGGAATTGCCATTTTCACAGCTAATGCATATTTTTACAACCAGAAAAGCACTTCTGGACATTTCAGAATACCTTTACTTTGCTTTGTTATTGCAGAGAAGAAAAACATTGCAACTTCTTCTCTCAAGATCAAGTCATAGTGAAATTGTCTTTTATATTGTTTTTGTCTGTTTACATACAGTCTATATAGAAAAACATAATAGCCTGTTTATCAGCCTGGGAAGCAGGGAGAGAAGAGAGAATACATTTGTCTTGCAGAATTTAGACCAGCAAACTGAAGAAGCTATTTCAACCATACAGGAGGTTTAAAAGTAGAAGATAGGCGAGCAATTATTTTCCAGTGCAGGCAAAGAACTTCATCCCATCAGATTATGTGAGACAGACAGAACCTGCCATGGGTTTGTAAAAGCTTAGCTAAGCTTGTTAAGGGCAAGGATAGTGCCTTTGCCAAAATCTTAAGTAAATACAGTTGAAAGCTGCACAGCTCAACGAGAACAGCATCCAGTAAATGCTCCCAGGCTGCTCTGCTCTGTAGCCACTGTGCAAAGAAAGGCTCCCTGATGCTATGAACCTCGTTAGCCTATGCACATCTCCAAAAGGCAATTCTGTTGTAAATGTGAAGTGCCTGTTTGATTTGTAATGGTTTAATAAATAAGTTTTAATGTGTGAATTTACTGAAAGGAAAAAATATATTTTTTTCTGTGCTGCAGTAACTTTTGACAGTGGCTACGCATGGATGATAATAGATCATTGACTCAAACTCGGGTGTTCCCTTAATATTTCAGAGCTTTCAGGTGCACTAACTGCAGCTGGAGCCTGCCCTAATAAGAAGAAATATGACTGGTTTCAGAGACATTTGAAGTATATACAATTTCAATTAGTGAAAGAAATACTGGTTAAAATTGCAAAAAAAACCAACCCAACCAAACCAAACAAATGTAATATATCCTATGTGTAAGCTTGAGCTGGAAAATCAACAGATGTAGTTAAGTGAAGTGGAATGAGAAATGCCCAAGAGACACAAAACTGGAAGAAACTGGTATATACAAGTGAGCTGGTGATAGCGTGGCTGTGGGGTGAGGCTGACTGAGTGTTCACACAGTGCTGTGGTTCCCGCTGAGGTTGTTGTTGTTGTTGGTTGACTCAGGACATGAAAAGGGAACTTGCAATCTATGTGATCACTACAAACACCCTGAGCCACTTCTGGTACGTGCTTGAGCTCAGTGGGGTATTTGGGCTATGGCCTTCACAGAAATCAACCTGGGCATTTTACTGAGGCTTAGGAGTATTTACTTATTGTAGCAGTACTTTTAGACTCCAGCTGATACTTTATTCCTGATTTTTTTTCAATGCATTTAATTATAGAGGGGTGTTTAAATGAGAAATGCGTACACTGGAACATAAAACTGGAAGCAACCAATTTTTTTTTTCCACGAAGAATCTCTAACAGGTGCTCGCCTCCTGGCACAAGGTGTTTCAGTGTCTGGCTATTGCAGTCCTGGGGGCTGCTCAATGATCTCACTTTGGTAGGATGATGTGAGAAAGGCACCCAAAAGCATATAACGACCACAACACTCAGCTGCTACTCTTCCTCCATGCTCCATGAGGAGTGTTGCTGCCATCCTTCTCAGACTGAACACAAATCATCTCATGCAGTAGATTTTCTTTCCTTCTCATTGAAGGAAATATCAAATATCCCATAGATTAAAATCTGTGTTCGTGATTCTGTAGTTGCTGCTATTGGCCTCTATTTGGAATATTTAATCTTTGAAGTGTCAGGAGGCATAATTTTTTCACCCCTTGTTATCCACATGGTTCACATGGTTGTGGTTGATACCCTGGGAAGTTTTAAAATCTTTACATGTCTAATTTTCTCTACTCCTCTCATTTTGTTTTATTTCTCTATAAAAAAAAATTCATTTCACTAAGCTAAAATACCCTTTCTTATCTGGGTTGTTGTGCTGTGATGGTTGGATATCACTTCATTTAAGTTGATACTTCTCTTTAGAAGGCTTTTAAAATTGTTTTTAGTCTCCAGCAATTGCATTTAAAAACTGTAAAGAACTAATCTCCCTGGAGATTTCAGGACTCTCAACTCTATTATCTTGTGTCTCTCCACATGAAGGGTTTTTTTCTTTGTAGTGCAGCATAATTTAAGAAGAACTACAGGTTCTGAAATGTTTACCTGTAGACATTTTCTGAAGATGCAGATGTCTAACAAAGTCTGATCATTTGTGTATCTGACAACTTTCTATTTCTGAAGCGTATGTTACAATAAGAGAACATAGTAGATCTGGCCAGACTTGTCAGATGCTATAGTCTTTGTTAATGAATTTTTCTTCACTGACATGTCAGCCAAAAATTAAGGCTGGATTTCTGACATAATTAGCTGCAGTAGCTCTCTAGCACACTTTCGGATGCTCTCTTGCATCCTTCTTGTCATTCTTGGGGCAGTGCTGTTCTCCTGCCCATGTCTGTTTCTCAGAACTCGTGCCATCCCACCACTGTCCTGTTCTCAGGGCACTCCAGGGTTATTTAAGGCTATCACTGACTAAGCAAGACCTGAGGTACATAGGAGAGGAGCTGGGGAGCAAACAAGTAATCCTGTATCCACAGTATACTTCTTTCAGCTGTGGTATTTGGGGTGGGTGTGGCATAGTCCCATATGCTCTTGCCCAATAGCTGATGGAGTACAGTCTATGCCATCCTCGGGCATCTTGTCTAGATTAGTTTCTTCCAGAAGCAGCCATGATGCTCGTGAACCAAATGATGAAAAAAAAGGCAGTCTCCAGGATATCCTCTTGAGTTCACACTTGATCTAAGCTAGCCATCTAATGTGAACACGTGTAAAATGTACCATGAACTATTGTCATGGAATTAATTTGCAGATTGTAAGCCTTGAATAAATAATTAATAATATCTAATGTTATGTGCTGCAAAATCTGTGTATTTTTTGCATCCATTTCATTTTTAGCTAAAACATCTTTTAGAAATACATCAGTCTTTACATAAGACTTGCATGTGGCAACAGAAACCCAAGATGAACTCGTCCAGTGTTGATTTAAACTGGACCTGTCTTGAAATTTCAGTCACTGGATCTCTATATATGTTTTTCCCTCAAGTGAGTACCTTTTAGATCAAGTTATCTCTGTCCATTCTATTGACAGATTGTGTACAAGCTGACATATCCATTTTAGACAGGAGATCATAGGAGTGCTTTTATCACTGCTATATCTCCTTAGCTTATTAGTTCATCCAAATATACCTATTAATTTTGTGTGTTAACATGATATTCTTATCTGGATACATGAAAAGAGAGGAAAAAATCATGGATTAACTGAAGTTAAGATAAAGAAAAAATATTAATACTAAACTGAAATATTTAAAGCTCTTGAATTTAGCCTTTAGCATTAAAGAAAACCAAAATAAAAAAAAATCTGTCTTGGTGTGTTGAAAGTCCTCAGTGGGAGACCTGGACCTCTAAATGTTTGACTGGCATGGGCACCAAGAAAGAAAAGTAGGTGAGATGTAGCATCCATTTGTACTGGAATGGATACTGCACACTTTTTTTTCACAGTGCAAATATTAAATTATAAGTGACATCCTTGTAAGAATAGGTATGAGATAACTGATTGGAAAATAAGGATAGTGTGTAAGGTGTTTGAGCTTCGGGAAGAGCAGGTAAAGGCAGGCGGTTTCCTGCAGACTCTTCATGTTCTCGGTGTCAGTGAGGCAAGGCTGGGTCATTTGTGGATGGCTTGTGTGAGCTTTTCCCAAAGTTTTTTTGGGCTCCCTAAAGAACCTAGTCTCTAATGCAAGGGATTGTGAAATGTAGAAGATGAGGTAAAGACAAAGAGTATGCAGTGAGATCAGGTGCATTGGTCTTCATTAAGAATTACTGGTTACAAGGTGGACATTTCTAGTGACTGAGAAATTTTCAGCAGAATTTGAAACAAAAACTGCAGCGTGCTGTATGATATAGGGGCCATATTTATCCTGTTGGAGATTAGTTTGATTGCCTAATATAATCAAGTTGTTTCAGAACTACCTAATTTCTATTATTCTATTAGAATAAGACAATAAATATGCATAAACAAAAAATTGTATTCAAGTAAAATCAAACCAGCAACTATTCTTTCCAAGTGATCAAAACCAATTAAAAAGTTACTCATGTGTGTTGCTGTTTTTCCATACAAGAACTATCTAAAATTCCTTTAAAATTTATTTCAATTCCAGTTCATGTATTATATTAATTCATTATAAAGGCTTTTAGTTAATTCAGTTTATCTGTAAAGACTTATGACTTTACAATTTTAATTAAAGTTCATTTCATATACTACATTCATTAATATTTTCCTTTAAAAGCATTTAGAATTCATTGTCTTTATCCATTTTACAATTAAAAATGTTACTGTAGTTCATATCTCAAAAATAAGCAGCAGCTGCCTCTCTAAGCAACACTAAAAAGACACTGAAAAACCTCAAACCTTATCTTAACATTTCTTTTTATTCCTCGTATCCTAATCCATGCTTCCGGAGTTGTCAGTGACTCAACAAAAGAGCCCCTTCATGGCAGGCAGCATCCCTGACCTTGCTAATTCTTCCTATTACCTTAAGCTGAAATACATTTGGTAAAGCCGGCAGTAGACATGCAGCAATGGGAGGCTCATGTTTTTTTCCAAGCAACGGATTTATTTAGGGGATTACTTCAAAAGACTGGTTATTTTTTCCCTGAAACTGTACTGACTATTTTCAAATTAGGTATGTTCATGGGAAGCCCTGCTATGTTTTGGAGGACTGTATATTTGGTCAGGTCCTTACCAGGACTCTATTTGCATTATTAATGTGGTTAAACAACTAATGTGTAAAGAACATATTGAGAATATTTAGGACAATTACCATTCAAATCTCAGCATCTGGTAGCATTTCCAGTGGTCAGCTAAAGACCTCCCACTAAGGGAAATCTGTGCAGAAAACCAGAATTCTTTAAGTGGAAAATTAAGTTGGGAAAAAAAAAAAGGATATGCAAGTCTCATTTTGGGCACAGAAACAAATGCCAGAATTATAGGTAAATTTTAATACAGAAGACCCTATGACTGGATGAAAGTATTCTGGGTTTGATTGCAGAATTTCAGGTTCAAAGAAAAAGGAAACCAACACACTTATTTTAGTTTGTCTAAGGGGTGCATAAAATCTCTGTAATCATGTTCCCTGTAGATCGGTTATGCAAAGAAGAAAAGGCTGATTGACATCTTTGGAAAATAAAGGAAATATGAACATCAGAATATAATTAATACCTCCAAAGCATATTTGAGACTGCTTTTATATATCAATTTTATTGAAGAAGTGTGGAGTATGAGCTCCTGAGTAACAGACCAGGTTATGGGGCAACGTCATGGTCATGGTTCTCACTGCGATGGAGTACTGGCTTGCGTAGCGCAAGGTTTAAGACATCACTACTCAGCCTTGCCATTAGAAGCACAATCGAGACTTGTACATCTGTATCCCTTTGCTTAAGTGTTAAGTAGACAAGCCTTTGGAGGAGTGGCTCTGGGCTGCAGTGCCCTTTGCTGGCAGCTCCGTCTCCACTCCTCTCTCCAAGGCTCAGGCAGCAGCCTGGATTAGCAGCTCCACAGGAGCCTCTCCCAGCACTGGGTTCCTTATCCCATCCAGGATCCTGTTTGTAACAGGGAACCCATTCCCTGCCTGGGTATGTAAAATCCCTCCACTCAGCCACAGCCAGCAGTCTCTGTCGCCACTCCAGGATTTCACTTAGACGTTCCTTTCCCACTGCGTATTTCATTTCTGATGGTGCAGGCTGAACTTCTGCATTGGCATGTAGGGATTAATCTTGATTAATCTTAATATCTCGCATGATGTGTATAATGTCATGATTCCACTCCAAGTCTTGCTGCTGTGATATACAAAGCTGGGTATTTGTGTGACTTCCACTGGTACTCACCAAACTGTGCTCAGCTGCAGAATGTTGTCCTGATGAAGGTGGCAGATGCTGGTCTTGGTGATGGGAAACTGAGGCAGAGGGATGTGATGATTCTCAAATGTCCCTGGGAAAATATATTCAGCAAACAGAACCATTTTAAGGTAACTTTTTAAAAAAAAAAATCACTTTCTTGTCACTTCTGATTATCTCAGCATATAAACAAATGTGGATGTGTTAGACACACGCATTGCCTCAGGTGGCAGTGCTGAAAACCTAAGAAGATAATTGAATTCCAACAGTGGCATCAATTTGATCAGTGCTCTAAATGGACATTCAAATTAGCATCTTTCCTAACATAGAATAATTATGCCAGAAATTAGAGAGATGCTGGCAAGTATTTGCATCAGATTTCCAGCCTAAAGGGCAGAGCTTTTGTAATGCTAATATTCTACCTTGTTGAGTTTGTAAAGTCTTTGTTTCTTACAAGTTTTGGGTATCAATGTAGTCGTAGCCTGGCTGTGAATGCTCAGAAGATCCCAACCAAGCATCAAGTAACACCACTCCACTCCATTGGTGGTGGGAGCGCTATGCTGATTTACACCACTGAGAATGTTTTCTGTTTTCTTACGTTTCCACTGTATCTTTTATTTCTGAAAAAACAGAACTTCATAACCTGTTCTTCTTTCACATATCTAACTAGGTAAAACTTAGATCATTGTAGTTTGGAATAGAATTTCGGTATTTCCTGCTGTGTTCATATAATTTCAGAGGAGGATCTGCACCTCAGGATGGTGTGAGTATTCCTAGCATATGCTTTTAATTACTCTGATCTGGATCTCATTAAAGATGAGGACCACCACAGTCAGCATCAGAATTCATGCAGACATGGATGACGTGGTCTCCAACACTTCTGCTTTCCTGTTCTGCATTCTTATTCCCATGGGAGTGGACTAAAATGAGTACATATATTTTTTGGTAGTAATAGGGTATGGCTATGTCAGACAACCTGTATGGTCTGCTGTTCCTCTCTTTAGGCTTGTATGGTCTGTTATGTTTAGGAATGACAATTATACTAAACGCTTTCAAGAGAGAATAATATGCACTCACACTCACACACTGACCATGAAGAAGTCACATCAAACAAATTTGAATCTTTTATTATAGAATCAAAATCAATATTGAATAACAAGTAGTTTTGATCTGTCTTAATGTTGGTAAATTCTTCAATGTTAGATTAGTGAAAATGCTAATAAATAGGTTAATGTTTTTGCTTGTCCTGTAGTAAGATGTTTAATAGCAAACAAATGGTTGCAGTAAGAACAAAGTAAATTTATTTGTTGTGTATCTGCAACTGCCTCATGTCTGTTAATGTTCTGTGTTCTACTCATGGCTGATAAACATCTATTTCTTAGTTACACTGGCCTTTCAGCATTTTTATTCATGTGAAATTTTGGTCTAATTATGTTAGCTAACCCTCCTCCTTCCTTTTTGCAGTTAGGTAATTGGAGCTAAGGGATCTATTTTTACAGAAAGAAATTCATAAAACTAAAAAATAAAGAGAAATCAGAAATCTAAATGTCAAAATTCCACATATCCAAAATTCAGAGTCTTTTCTTCTTATGTTTATAGCATGAACATGTGATAGCATCTATGAAAAGAAGCAGAGTTTGAGGTATAAAAAGGCTAGCATTGCATGATTCTTGATGAAAGTATAATAAAAAGTTACAATTATGATGGTGATAGCTATCTTTTTATTTTACTTTATTTACAGTCAATGATATTGGACAAATTTGATTGACTTCAGCCACTTCTGAGAATTGTAATAAATTCATGGAAATTAATTGGCCGTCATGTTCCATGGTATTATGTAATAAAATATGTGAATAAAATTACATGCTTAAATATAGGAAAAATGTGGGTCTGTCATCACAGACATTGCCATGAGATCATTAACAGGTCACAGAAAGCTATATCTGTGTCTGCAGCTCTTAGGACAATTCATCAACGTGCAGCGTTGCCAGAGGGGCCAACGCTCGTTGTTGAGCAGTGCTGGAGTTGCCCTTGGCTCCTCTCAAAATAACCTCTGCTTATGGGAGATAATGATCCTTACTTTTTTGAACAAATCATTTGTTTGTCTTTCATATTTCATGTTTTAAAATATGATTTACTTTTTCACAGTCTGCTAGTTTTCCTTTTGTGAAAGGACCAAGGCTCTTTCAAGCTCTGCAAATGTTATTTTATTAGTGTGCCTAACGTTCATCTGATTTGAATACAAAAGTAGAATGAGGGATGTTCAGTAAAATATATGATTACAGTAGAAAGCAGTGCATCCTATACTATTGCAGATTTGCTCTGTAATAGAGTAGTAACTACATCAATGACACTTCTTAGTCTTAACCCTTCAGGAAGCAGTGTTTCTCCACCTTGGTACTCTACTCCTCCATTGTTCAACGTCTGCTTGTAAAAACACAGTCTAAGGCTTTGTTGGATTGGGGTTGCCACACTACCTTCAAACTATCAAAAATAATCAGCTGCCTTTTATAAACTTTATTATGGCTCAAATTCATTCATTGTTATTGTTAACAATAACTTTTTTAGGTGGAAGCAGGACCAAATGGTACATCTCTGGAGGTGTCCATGGAGCTGTAAGCCAGGAGCTCCTATGCAGATGAGGATGGAGCACTCAGAGCAGGGGGAAGCCAGCAGTCTGGGACAGCCACTCCAGTATACTGTCTTCCACCACCCAGCTCCCCACCTTGAATCAGAGAATCACAGAATGGTTTCAGTTGGAAAAGACCTGTAAGATCATTGAGTCTGACCATTGATCCAACCCTCCTAAGTGCACTGTTAGACCATGTCCCCAAGTACAACATCTACTCGTCTTTTAAACGCCTCCAGGGACAGTGACTCAGCCACCTCCCTGGGCAGCCGGTTCCAATGCTTGACAACCCTTTTTTTAAAGTTCCTCCTAATATCCAACATAAATCTCCCCTGGTGCATCTTGAGGCCATTTCCCCTCGTTATTTTGCTAGCTACCAGGGAGAAGAGACCAACCCCCACCTTGCTCATTTAGGTAGTTGTAGAGAGCAATGTCTCCCCTCAGTCTCCTTTTCTCCAGACCAAACAACCCCAACTCCCTCAGCCGCTCCTTGTAAGGCTTGTGTTCTAAACGCTTCACCAGCTTTGTTGCCCTTCTCTGGACACGCTCCAGGATCTCAATGTCCTTCTTGTCGTGAGGGACCCAAAACAGAACACAGCATTGAAGTTGCAGCCTCACCAACGCTGAGTACAGGGGAAGGATAACTTCCATAGCCCTGCTGGCCACACTAGTCCTGATGCAGGCCAGGATGCTGTTGGCCTTCTTGGCTGGCTCATATTCACTCAGCTATCAATCAACACTCCCAGGTCCTGCTCCTCTAGGCAGCTCTCCAAACACTCCTCTCCAAGCCTGTAGCGTTGCATAGGATTGTTGTGACCCAAGTACAGGACTCAGCATTTGGCCTTGTTGCAATTGTCCTCAATCCATTGATCCAGCCTGTCCAGGTCCCTCTGTAGAGCCTGCCTACTCTCAGGCAGATCAACACTCCCACCCAACTTAGTATCATCTGCAAACTTACTGAGGGTGCACTTGATTCCCTCGTCCATGTCATTGATAAAGATATTAAACAGAACTGGCCCCAGTACTGAGCCCTGGGGAACACCACAACCCTTTGTGCCTGGCCATCCAGCCACTGTTTTACCCAGTGAAACATATGCCTATCCAAGCCAATGAGCCACCAGCTTCTCTAAGAGAATGCTGTGGGAGATCGTGTCAAAGGCCTAACTAAAGTCCAGGTAGATAACAGACTTTCCCTCATCCACTGGGTGGGTCACCTGATCACAGAAGGAGATCATGTTAGTCAAGCATGACCTGCCGTTCCTGAACCCAGGCTGACTTGGGCCTGATCACCTGGATGTCTTACATATGCCGTGTGATGGCACACACAAGCTGATGTGCTCCATAACCTTCCCTGCCCACCAAGGTCAGACTGACAAGTCTGTAGTTCCCTGGGTCCTCCTTCCGGCCCTTCTTGTAGATGAGCGTCACATTCGCTAGCCTCTAGTCAACCAGGATTTCTGTGAAGTGAGGGAAAGTGGCTTGGTGAGCACTTCCCCCAGCTCACTCAGGACTCTTGGGTGGATCCCATCTGGTGTCATGCCCTTAATGCTGTGCCTTACTGTGTGGGTTACCTGATCATTTCTGCGCATCATTGCAACTATTTTATATTTTACAGTACAGAGAAAAGCTGTATGACTTTAGTCCAAGGTGGCCCACCAGTACTTTGCTCTTGAAGCCAGACATTCAAAAGGAAAATTTCAAAAAGGTGTACATTGTTAGGGTCAGCAAAGGAAAACCTCTCCCTTTCTTTAAAATGAGATTGCAATTCAGTGCTGGTGATATCCATCTAATTAGAGAAAACATCCACTAAAATGTGATATCTCCTTACTGGTGATGCCTGTGCTTTTGTTTAAATGAGGGAGTCATGTGCAATCATGAGTACTGGCTGCTGCCTGCATTGTTGGGCTCAACTTCACTTACTTACATAATTGTCTTTCATATAGCTAATTCTGCAAATCCAATTACGCTTCTTATAAAATGGGTAACACACATAAACAGGATTGTGCGGGGTAGGTTCCCTGCTGAACATCGTCTAAGTGGAGAATGTGGAGGAGGTTGTCTTCTCAGACTGTAGAGTATTTGCTGGAAGATTGATAGACTTTGTATTTCTGAGTTAATTCCTTCTGTAGCAAAGCAGGATTGAATTGTTTTCTATAACTCTCAAGTAGTACATTATTTCAACAACTCCATAAGCAACGACATTTGCATAGTCTGATTGGCTACCCTAAAGGCGCAACCAATTTAATTATGCTGATATGCTAATATGCACAGAAATCTGGACTCACCTTTCAAGACATCAGAGTACGTATCCCTTT
Source organism: Dromococcyx pavoninus (assembly GCA_033558185.1). Classification (NCBI taxonomy): domain Eukaryota; kingdom Metazoa; phylum Chordata; class Aves; order Cuculiformes; family Neomorphidae; genus Dromococcyx; species Dromococcyx pavoninus. The sequence goes on along the minus strand of JAUMJL010000481.1, from coordinate 407,727 downwards.
TAAAGCAATGAGGTTGATGTGGTCAGATTTTATGTTAAAAGTGATGGGCTACAGGTCTGTAATTGTCAAATTTAGCAAGTTAGCAACATTCAGGTACTTTCTAATAGTGATGAAGCAATAAATGCTGTGCTGAGTATAGTGGTCACGATGATGGAGTAGAGTGTGGCTCTGGAAACTTTCCAGAAGATGAGTTTTTACATCATTACATGCAATTCCTAGTAACCTAGGGAAAATTATCTGAAAATCTCTTCATTAGAAATTCAATATAAAAACATTTGCTTGCATTGCTAATAAAATGTACCTGTGAATATACACTTTGTCCGACAGTGTGTATTTTAGACCGTAAAATATTTTGGTAGCTTTGTGTTACATCTTGCTGAGAGGTGTTATTTTATGTCGTAATATTCTGGTCAGAAGGAAGATGTACTCCTAAGATTGAGTAAAAACTATGAGTTCATCACTAGTAATGAGAACTCATTTCAATTGTTGAAGATTTTCAATTAAAATAAAATTAATCACTATGATTTATTATCATATATAAGGACTTAAAGGATTGTGGGTTCATTGAAAAAATGCTTAGCTGATAATTTTGAAATTTACATGCGTGAACATTAGCCCATTGCCTTTGACACGTGTACACATGTAGTAAGTGCTTTTCCGTGTTGAAGACAGACTGTCAGAATTGAGATGGATGTAATTAAATGAACCACGAGGGAAGGAGTAGCTGGTCCATGTTCACTCTACAGCTACTGATTTCTTGCGTAACCTTGGCTGTGGGCAAAATTGCTGTCCTTCTGTTTTGCTGGTAGTGAGAGGGCAAAGGAAGCCATACAGTGAAGCTGTATTAGTACATGTCATGTTTCTGAGTAAACCTGTGCCATCCACTAAACCTTAATGGCCATTACTAAATTCTGCAGTGTACAGAATAATATTATAATTTTTATTTTCATGTGAAGCATTTTAAGAAAATAATGGACTGAACTACCCCAGGGCACATTAAGGGTTTTGAAACTTTCAAGCAAATAGCTCAGAACTGCTTCTGTGAAGCCTGTTCTGAAGCTCGTGGTGGACAAATGCTTCCTCAGTTTAGCTGTTCCCTGCTCAGAGACTGGCTCATCTTCTCCCTCCAAAAAGTGGACACAGTGATATTCACATCCTTTGCAAGCTGCTGACCTCTCTATATGGAAAATGCTGTGGTTTAGATTATTGTTAACAATAATGTAGTGAAAAGTGGTGCTCGTGCACATTCAGCATGCCTGTCCTGCTCCCTGTGCTGTAAATGTGGCCTGGCACTGCCTCCACTAGCCCTCTTAATGGAAACTATTTCAGTGCCTTTAGTCATCTTGCTTCCATGTGTTGTTTTATTGGGTTTTTTTAATTTTCTGCTTTTCCTTCCTATATTCTGGTTGCATACCTGTGGTCAGCTGGTGAGCGGAACTGGGTACTGTATCTGCAGCATAGGAGTTGATGGCAAAAGAGAAGCTGTAGCAACTGTGGAAAAATCCTTTGTCAAGTACCACATGACTACTTAATAGTCAACATCTGGAAGATGAGAGGCAGGCCTGCTGGACTCCTACTTTCCATAAAATCCTGTCTGATATGTCCCTGATTTATCTTCATTATCCCTCTGCTAATCTTTCTCCTTGCTCTAAGGAAGTGCTACTCATTGATTGTCACCCACTTGTTCACCTGCTGAGCAGTGTTTCTGTTTGAAGACTCCAGAAAATGGCTGTGGTGGTTTCTGTAATCTCAGTGCTTTTCCTCCCTCCCCTTCCTCATGTTCATTTTTGTTCCCACAGGCTGCTCGCCTGCCATCTGTCTGGCACCTCGTGCAGAGCTGGCTAGCAGTAGCCCTCACAGCCATCCTGCACACCAATATTTCCTTCAACTCCTGTATTATTTTTGTCTCATTCTTCTCTGTGGTGCCTGAATTCTCATCAGCACCTGCTGAGCCAAGATTGCTGTTTGCTGAGTTCATCCAGATCACTCGAAGGGGATTTGTGATATAGCAGTAGAACTTACTGATAGAAAATTACATCTCTTTACCCCCTTTGTTTTCCTTTCAAAATTCACTGTTTTGCCAGATGTGTGACATATCTTCCATTGTTTTATCTGTCTGATTTAGTGTACTTAGGAAAGACATTGTAATTGCTATCCCAAATTTGGAGTTGAAGCAATTATGCTAAACCCACCTATACCAGATCTCCCTCACCCTCATTAAAGATGAGTTCTCAAAAGATCCAGAAGAGTCAGAGAAAACAATTAAATAGGAGAATTATTCTGTGCAGAAGACACACCATGGCAAATGTTGGCACCAGTGGACCTTGCAGGAAGCCCTTCCCGAGGGTGCACTCTGAACACAGGCATCTTCTTTGGAAAGCTGTGAAGCTGATCGGTGAGCTCTTTTAGATCCTAGATCACTAACAAGAGAGCTCTTGGATTTACAAAGATTCTCTGACCAGAATTGAATTGATATTGATTGCTTAAGGGTTGACAATGATCTTGTCACTCTGCATGTGCTAAAAGATAAGGTAAGCACGACAGTATGCAAATGAAGGAGGAGAGCAGATTGCAGAATATTGTCTTTCAACATGGCAAGGTTATTCGTGAATTTGAGAAAGTTCAGATGTCGAACAAAAGCATCCAGTCTTTTAGTTGCTTGAACATGAAAAATATACATCCTCCAGCTGCAGCTGGATGCAATTCTATAATTAGAGACTAATCTTAAAAAATATTTCCATATTTATTCTTAACATCCCAGGGGACAACTGTATTGGCCAACTGAGGTGTTACCTGTTATTCTTCAGTGACAAGTGGTCTGTCCGTTGCTGAGAAGACTAGATGGGGGAACAGACATATTTTGTATGACTGAATCTAATACTTTGCTTCCAGAGATGACCACACTGAAGAATCCTTTTCTAAAACAGGTCAAACTTGCAATTTTTTTTTCTCTTGTACAGAAGCAGATGCAGAACTTTACTCCCTGCACTGGCTGCATACATTTCACCTGAATTTGTAGTCTTCATTGATGCTGTGTAAGCTGCACTAGAGCTATTTACTCTAATTTGTTTTCATGAATCTAACCTAGCTCTGGGCCCCAGGCTTTCAGTGCTCTGCATTTTCCAAACCTGACTTGCATTATGTAGCCCTCTTTTTCTTCCAACTACCCATTTTATCCTGTGGTACCCTGTGTGCAAAGAACAGCTAGAAATATTGTTATTTTTCTTACCTTAGTAATTTTCTGTATGGTGCTGATGGTCGTGGAGCTGTGGGTACTTAATTTTAGTGAGCCCATCTGTATTTCAGCTGAATAAGGAATGCAGGTTTTGGCAATCTTACCTACCTTAACTTTTAGCCTGGTGTGAATGACCTCAGTGTCTCTGGGGGTGGTTGGGATTTTGTTTTGGTTTGGTTTATTTTTTGTTTCAACTATCATCAAACTCCTAGCTTTTTAACACTATTCCCCAGTCTTTTTTATTATTTTCTCTTTTGCTGCATTAAGATACAATTATGTACTTTAGCTAATTGCTGGTTACTTAATGTCAAAATGCATAATGTCCTCTGTTTTTCTCTGTCAAAATCACAGGCAGCACAGGAAAAAAAAATGGAAGCTATTAAGGTTATGTCTTGTCAAGAATTTCCCTAAAAAATATTTTTTTCTTGATGGAACATATATCACACTTTTGGGTACAGTTTTATGATTATAAGCACTTAAAATGTATAAACTGTTTCTATTACATATTATTAGTTCTGAAGGGATTTCTGTGTAGGACTTATTGAGATTTGGTTTGGCATACACTTAAGGGCTGATAAAGCTAAAAACATTTTTACAGACTAATGTAACTGGACAGCAGGAAGTGCCAAAAAGCGTTAGGAAAATGGAAATCTGTTCAGTTGAATCTACCCTTTTATAAGACACTGAATGTGTTTGAATATTTTATTTCAAATCTGTGTTACGTAGGTGGAAAAATTTTTAAATTAAGTAATTACATAATTAATGGCAGATATAATAATAGCATACCCAGTTGAATTATGTTTTTCCCAGTTCACACTGGAAGACTGTTACATTTTTATTTAGGAGCTACCTCCATTTAGCTGTAGAATATTTGTTAATTTTGCTAATGTTTGGCATCAGAAAATAATAATAAAATGCAGGTTTTTCTATAGCTTTTTGTTATATCCACTATATAAAGAAATTTCTGAAGTTACAGATAAGTAGTAACATGAGCAAAAGTACTAAAACAATTCATAGATCTTGAAATTTGCTTTCTCCACTTTGCTTTCTATGAGCAAGCGTGGCAGCAGGATTCTTTTTGTCCCATCTTTAGTTCCATGATCCCTACCTGCAAAGAAAAGCCATCCATGCAAGTTTTGACAGATCTATGGTCTGTAGGGGCACATATCAAGTCTGATGTGGAATGGGCATGGTTCAGCATCTTCCTGGCTGTGGAAGGCTCAGTAGTTTTCGACCTCTCCAACCTCCCGGCAAAGTACTTGGCCAACCCACTCTGCCACAGGATAGGGTTGCCCACCATGGGCTCCAGTTCCTGTCCTGAACCACGTTCACTTTATACAGCGAGGCACTGGCCAGTTAACTTCCACTGAAGCCCACATCTGGGCCAAGTTTAGGAAGATGATGTTTCCATGTCCACTAGAATAAAGGGCAACCATAAAATAAATAGCACACAACTTCAATTTTGTAGAATTTTTCAATCCTACAAAATCACCAAACAATACTTAATGAGACCAACATTGTGCACCAACATAGGCAGACAAGTAGGATTTAGTTAAAATAATCAGAAAATGAGAAAACCCGACAGCTTGCTTCTCCAGTTCTGGTGACTCACCCTGCCATCCCTGCAGCTGTCTTCTCTGTTTTCCCTATTTCATTTATTTCTCTTTCAGGCTTGGCATGCCCCCAAAGTGTGTTTGCAGTTTCTCTACCTACCTTTCCTCTATTTCACTTGAGCCCTCATCTCCTCCTCCACAGCTTATTTTCTTTTTCCAAGCTCCTTTTCTTCCTGTCTGTTTTACTTTCTCATTAAACTTGTCTTGGCTCTCTCCAGACTGACCCGGCATGTTTGGTTGGCAGGGTACATTTCACTATGCTGCTTTTCGTCTGCTTGAAGTACAAAAATATTGATATTTACAGAGCTTGTTGTAAAAATCAATATTGCACTAGGCAGAGCAGAACAGCTGCTGTGTTGTAAAGCCAGTCCTGTCAGCCTTAAAAAAACCGATAGCGTTTTAAGAAATCGGGAAGAGAGTGAGCAAATCTATGTTTATGAGAGTTTGGTCTGAAAGCACCTTGGTAGTATGATGCGATTTCTTGCCTTGCTTGCAGGGAGACATGTTTATTATGAAAAGAAAACCTTTTGCAAGCATCATTTTTGGCTAACGTGGCAGCGCTCGTATCCATCACTGACAGTTCAAACTTCCTCAGTATATATTCTCTTGAAATTGTGGATATTAACTACCTGATAATTCACATAGGTAAAAATATTATTAAATTATTTAGCTCACAGGTAAATCTGATAGTAGCTACTTATTTGTTTTAGAGGCTAAACATTTTTACTTTTACTATTTTGAAAGCAGTATTGACTCTTACAGAGCATAGCTGGACCTGGGACTGTCAGTAGTCCAAAGGATTATTAGTATTATCAATAGGATAATGCTAACAGCTTGGAAACTACTGGCTAAAATATTTCGAAGTGTTTTTTTGCCAAACAGAACAAGAAAATGACTAGGAGCTGCTGGTCAGTTCCTTGGGCAGTGCCAAGCCCTTCCTCAGGATACTGCTTTTAAAGAGTCATGAAATTCACCATTTGCACTTTGGAGTGCCCTGGGGATGACAAAGCAAGGGAACTGGTTGGCATTCGGTTCACAAAAAACGCAACTGGATTTTTCTGGTTGCACACAAGCTGCCTTTTTGATGTGGACGAGAAGAGAGAAATCCTGTTTCCAAGTGTTATTTTCCAGTTCAGAGAGGAGTTTAAGCACTTCCTCGGCCCCATGCAGCTAAGCAATCTCTAAAACAAACTACGTGTAATTAAGTACGTTAATGAAATGTAACATTGAGAATGAGATTTCACATAATTTTGAAATACTAAATAGTTTTAAAAATTATCTTTGAGGCAGTGGCTTTTGTTTGCCTCTAAGCAGCATTTTCTAACTTCAAGATTGTTTTCAAAAAGGTTCTTCTTACATGCCAGAGGAAAAAAGCCAGTAGTAAACAAACCCAGGAATTGATACTAATGCAAACTCCTCATGAATTTCACAGCCTCATGAACCTCTTAGCTTTGAAAAGCCTTTGGAAACTTCTTCATCCTGGGGTTTTTTTTTGGCAAATTGTACTCAATTGTATCTCATTAATTTCTATTTTCCTGAGCACTAGCTTGCTGCCCACAAATGTAATCACATTAAATTCTTTTCCTTTGGGAAATGAAAACTTTATCCATCATTTCTGTTCCTTGAAAAATGTTTTGGTATTTTCAGTAGAATATATGTTTTTGTCTTTAAGCTTAAGTTTGATAAAAACATTTTAAAAGTATTTATTCCTCTACTGCAGTATAAATAATTATCTAATTTTCTACTTTCTCTAGTAGATTTCCTGCTGTTTAGCAAGGAAATGAGTTTAGGCTTCAAAATATCATTTAATACAACTTAGGAAGTCAGTTCTAATGAAACACAGAAGGGTCCCTCTGACACTGGGAAACACTTTTTGAAGGTGAGGGTGACAGAGCACTGGTACTGGTTGCCCAGGGAGGTGTTGGAGCCTCTATCCATGGAGATGCCTAGAATCCCACCAGACATGGTGCTGGCCCACATGCTGGGAGGCTGGGCTAACCTCAACTAGCCTGCAACACTGGAAATTCTTTACAAGATTTTTAGCTCATGAGATGTTGACAGCAGATGAGAGCAGAGCCACACTGGTAGAAGTTAGTGGAAACTTGATTACTAACTTCAGTGATGTTGATTTTTCCAATTTATTTTAACAGAAGTCTTTATGACAGGAGCTAAGAATTTACATGGACAATGGTTCATTTGTTTTTCATCTACATGGGAAAAGGTTAATTGCTGATGAAACATGCTCTTTTTTTCCCCCATTCATATCCTAGAATTTAAAAGGAGAGTAAGAGCCTGAGCAAATCCTTAATAATTACTAGGATCATCATATATACAAAATTCAACCTTCATAATTTGCGCATTAAGTCCTTATTTCTCCACTGGAAGCTGCCTTACAGAAGCCTGAACTAAGACATCTCTCTTTTTTCTTAATTTTTTTCTGAAATATCTGTATTCAGGTATAGATATTTCTTGCTCATTCAAGACACTTTATGAAAATTAGATGAAAGTGCTCCAGACACACTTCCTAGTCTACATTATGAAAATATGATTTGTATAGAACCATGCCTTTAGGAATCAAGTCTTTAAAGTAATAGAAACGTTTTTAGCACTTTACCTTTCTAGATATGCCCTCACCTCATGGTTGGATCTTGTTAACACAGGAGCCTCTCTGAGATATTTCACTGATTCTCTTGATTAATCTCTGTAAAATTTGTTGGCAACTGTAAAATATTTGCTGCAAATTCTGAGCACTTGCAAAAATCTTAAATGTTCACCAGTATGTGCTTCCCTATTCTCTATGAAGCCTCCACAACTGGGATTTTTAAATCCTGAAGTAACTTGAATGTCTAAAGTCTGATTAATTCCTCTCTATCTAAGGGATTCACTTGGTATCTGGCATATTACTGTCAAGGAGCACTGTGTTTGGTACTTAAAAGCAAGATTTGTTATGTCCTTAGCTAGACTTCTGAAAATAAGTGCTGACAGCAGAGCCTGAGAAACTCAGAAGAGCTGTGGGAACTACCAGCTCCATCAATAAATGCAAGACTGATGATACAAGAATGAATGAGATGTACCTCCAAAACTACATGGGTTTTTGTTTAATTAGACATATGAAGGACCAATGCAAAGCCCGTCTTTTCTAGATCAGGACTAAGATTACTTTGTGGACTCATCTGGCACTGCTGGAGCACATAATTTGAATATTAACTATGAACTCTAAATGTCCTTAAATTAAAAAAAAACAACCCACAGTTAAAATATAGATAAAAATTCCGCACTGTAAAAATACTACCGAATATTTGGAAATGGATTCTCTTATTTGTTCATAATTTTTTCCTTCCTATTTTGATCTATTGTATTTTAGTCTATCTGCTTTATTCTTTTTTTCTAGCAAATGACTGTGCTGTATAAAATGGGAGCTAACTTCTGTCTAATAACTGTAATGCATTATTCCAGTCATATCAATTCACTGGCCACTCCGTGTTGTTGATGAATGATTGCTTGTATTTTTATAGTCCTAAGTACTTGCTAGGAATACAGTAATTTCAAAATCACCATGGAATTACAACTTCTGTTGCAGTAAGAACTATAGGTTAGGTATGAGACATAAAGCAGTCATCTACAGCAAAACGAATTTAGGAGGTTATGGTTTGTTTTATTGTATCCTTTGTCTTTCTTTGAGTCTTGAGAGGGTCATGTCTTTCTGTTCATACAACCCTTTGACCACTAGCCACAATATCTTCTGATATCTTCCTTATATATCACATAGGAATTCAGCAATATAACATGAGAATGGAAGGACACACAAATTATCACCACCTCTCCTATTTCAGAAAATATATGCTTGCAAGAAGTCTGCTGGTAAAAATACAGAGACCTACTCTGGTGGCTAAATGAGGATCAATACTTTCCAGCAGGCTGTGGGCTTATGTCGCTACAGCCTTGTTGGGTATTAGATGGGTACACAACTTAATTAAAAGAAGATTTGCAAGATCCAGAGCAAGTTGGCCCAGTGTTGAAGTCACCACTTCTCTGCACAGGAGGATGTTCTAGGAGCAACAGTCCCCTCCAGGCCTAGTTACTCTCTGAATCTGTGACTTCTATGATTCTGTGAAATACGAGCTCTCCATTTAATAGCTACTGTCCGTAGGACTGCTTCAGGCAGATGTCTACCAGAAAAAACAATTACTTCTATAGGTGAAGTTCTGTTTTCTCCCTCTCACTTGAGGTTGCCCGCTCTTCCTCTTGCCTAACATTGTGTAGCATGAGGGCAGCCTCTGCTTTATCTGGCTCTGGAGTGAGGACGGGACAGGCCCACAAACATACCCTTTGCTGCTTGCCAGTTTTTGCCACCTCCTTTTTAACTTTAAAAGTGCCCTGAGATCTCTCTTCAGCCATTCTTTGTCTTTGCCCCGTGGTCCATTCTGTAAGTTTTGAGTGCCAGAAAAGGCAAAGTCTCTTCCCTTTTTAGAGCAATTTAAGGTAGCTGGTGTGAGCAGTTGAGTGAGTCTCAGCCAAGAACCTGTCAAGTCTGATGGGCTGGCATGGTGAAGGGAGCTGAATGGGACTTGGTTGCAAAAACAGTTTAAATTGTGAACTGGCAGAGTTCTCTTCAGAAAACTCCTGGAAATGGAGAATCCATTACTCCCTTTGGCTTAAAGGGGCTTTTAATTTGTGAGAAAGGCATGTAAATACTACTATTTCAGTGCAAATGGGTGACAGGAGGAAATAAAGTTCTGTGACAGTTCAGGTAGAGAAGTTTGACATTTGTATGTTTTATGAAGAGAAAAGTCTTTGAAGTGTTTGTGCTATTTGAGAATTTGTGGGATTGCATTTTTAATTATGTGTCAAGGGCACCTGGAGCCTTGGAGATGTATTATTTTTGTTTATAGTTTGAAATCTAAATAAATAAATGTGGTTGAGAGCTGAAACAACTGTCTGCACAGTGTGCAACAGCAGTTAAAATACTTTGGTGTGCTAAAAGTACGGGCTATATTACAGCAGCAAATTGAACAATGGTACAGCTCATCTGGAGTGACGCATTCAATTTTGTTTGCCTGCTCCAAGCTATAATTAAGATTGACAAGGTTATCCAGAGAAGGAGAATAAATTTTACAGGAATTTTAGATATATTGACACATGACTAAAGAACTATAAGAAATTCAATTTCTGGACAACAAATATGAATACAATTAAGGTTACTTCATAAATGTAGGGAATATTAGTGAAGAAATCCTTGGACCATAAACTCTTCAGCTGATTTTTGTGCCAGTGTGATGGGGTCTTTAGTCATACTGGTTCAGTGGCTCCTGCAGCACACCAGGGTCCTGAGGAGCGGCCCCAGTGCAGATACCAGTAGCAGCAATAATGGAGCTGGTGTCGACTTGGATGGGAGAACAGGTAGGCAAGTGCTATTAATAGGTTGTAGAAGGGCTGGATTTTTTCATTTGTTGCTGTCAACAAGAAAGAACACTAGTGGGTCAAAAATATCACTATTATAAATATTACTATTATAAATACTTCATGTGTTTGCAGCTGCCTCCCTCCCTGCCCTGCTGGCCAGGCATTTGGCCATTGCACTGTCATGTGTATGCAAAAGTGCATCCCAGAGCCCATTCTCAGTCCTGTTGGCACTATGGGCAGGCAGGTGCAGTGACTGATAATTGTGGGATAAAGCATTCGCCAGCTGTAGCAATTTCAATCTTTGCTCCTTCTGATACTCTCTCAGCAGAGCAATATGGTTCTATTATTTTTTGCATTAGCCACCTCTGGAACAGTGCTAGGGATTCCCCCAGCTTCTGTGGCAGGTATTTCCAAGTGCACACACATGGGCTGATCCTGCTCAGCCTTTTAGACAGCGGCCAGCACTTATCAGATGGCTGTGGAAATGTAGCTTCCTGTATAACTACAGCTTTTCTATTCTCTGTCTGCTGCTCCTTGTCTCTCTAGCTTATCTACTGCTGCTTTTTTTTCTCTTTTTTTTTTTTACCATAGCCAGCATCACAGACTAAATCTTTCGTTCCTCCTTTCTCCCGGGGCTAACCACCTACATCCTATTATAAGATCTATTTTCAGCTCACTCTAGCAATTAACATGTGATATTGCAGTGAGGCTGGGCACCAAAATTATTGGGTCATTTCACTGAAATGTCCATTATAGATAAATATGCAATCAGGCATGTGTAGTGGTACACAAAGCCAGCCCTCCATTATCTCCCAGGACATGGATAGCCATAAACACACTTCCATACACACAAACAGAATTTGTGTTAAAAATATTGGAAATAATTAAGTCAAATTCTTCCCTGCATATAAACACAGGGCTTTCACTGGAGTTAATTTGAGCTGAGTATTTGTAACAGTTAAAATCTTGGTCATGATTTTTTACAATGGTCTGCAAATATGTAATTTATGTGCAATTATGTATGCAAATTCTCTATCTTCTACTAACAAAACCAAAGAAGTCCAAATGTGCTTACTGTTAAAAGCTATGAGGATCCAGTTCTCCACTCTTTTTGTAAGTGATGACATCCCTTTAAATGGACAATGTAAATCTTCGCAATCAGGCCCATCAATTTTATTCCCACAATATGTGTAAATTTATTGTCAGCATGTGTCAGCATCCCATCAACACTTACACTTTACGCCCATCCAACATGTGCGGTGGTTTGGAGTGGTTGTCACTTGCATAGTTAGAGCAGGAGGATAAGTGAGGTTTAATTCTCTCCCACGTGGTCCCTGGGCTGGATCGCGCCTCCCGCCAGCTGGGCAGGACTACTGCCAGCCTTCCCTCCTCCTGCATATGTGTCCAGCTCAAACACTGGCACACAAACACTCCTGAAGTTTGTTATCCTGCCAAAATAATAGGATGGTTTCCATGAAATGCAGTCCTGCCACTCTGTGTTTCATGTTTTGGATCTCTCCCACTTATTCATGAATTTTCCTACAAGCTCCTCCCTGTAACTGATCCAGGGGCTTTAGACAAGTGGGACTGACTGATATTTTTGCCTGGAAATTAATCAGATTTTGTATCATACTTATTACTTCATTTAATAAATAAATTGTAGGTACCTTTTTATGATCACAGTGAAATTAATGAAGATTTTTATACCTGAAAAACACCAATTGTCTAGCAGAGCACCATCCTGAAAATTTGTATAGTTAATTGAAAATTAAATTGATAATGATTATAGCAAGTGGATTTGGTCCATTTTCTTCATGTTTTCTTACCATTTCAGGCAAAAAGAAATATGTACGGTATTCAGGATATGACTACATGTAGCTTCAGTTCCCTATGAGTTTAAAGATAACCATGGCAGCTTTTAAGTCACCAACTTAGACAGTTATGGCAGGTTAGCAGTGGGAGCTTGGCACAGGCACATGTTTCCTGTTTCAGAAAAAGGGTGATTTTCCCCACAGGTTGTGCCATGCCTAGTACAGCCACCAGCCCAGTTTAAAGCTCTCTAGGGTGCCCTGACACTCCGCAGTGCTGAGGCAGCAATGTAGACCTCTCCTCACTCATTTTTCTGTTCGTACGCTCTTTCTTAATAAGCCAGTAAATTTCTGTTAATTCTCTCTCCTGTGTTATGAATCAGACTAAATTGCTGATGTTTGCCTAGTTGCCTTAAAAAAGAAACTGTATTTTAAAATTTTGCAATGAGGATATGACTTTAAGATATGGAAAACTGGTTAAATGCCTGTGTATGTTCTTTATGGAAATGTTTTTTATTCTGGAGTTGCAGATATTGCTTAAGAGAGACAAGCTGATTAATCTCAGTTGTATGTGGCTCTCAAAGATTAATAACCTCATTCTGATTCATTCTATTTATGGCACAGCTGAAATGTTTGGGTTTTTTAAATACAGAAGCGATGTAGAACAAATGTCTTCCAGCCATCCCAGCTCACCTCCTAGCTTAACTATATTCCACCTGTTCTTGGAATAGTTGCTTAAAAAACATTTATTGATTTTTAGTGCACTCAGCACAGCACTAATAGCACTAAGAGTGCATAGGTAGATGTGTTATTGCCTGTAGGGATCCGTCTTTTATTCCTTGCCTTTTTTATGCCGTCGCTAGAGTAAGATCTTTCACCCTAGCTCTTACATAAAAATATGCTTGCTTAAAATATATTGGTCCCAAAGCCAAACCATTAGCTGATACAAGTCTTCTAGAGGATGAGTTGTGATGTGGCACTAATGTTGGTGTTTCTCCCATGTCCATGTGCACCTGAGGACAGACATCCCTTAATGGCTTTGTGCTTGGGGAGTTTATTGTTATCTCTGGGCAGCTGCTACGTTAAGGAACCCAACAGAAAAATGGAACTCAGAAATCTAAAAATGGCTTAAGTGGGTGAGCAGCTGAAACCTCTCTAAGCTCTCTGGCAAGCAGCATTTAAAATATTTGTCTGGGAGAGAGTAGGAAAGGTGGATTAGCAATCATAGGAAATGTAGCTGTTTTTTAATGGAGTTACTCTTCGCAAATGTCACAGTGAAGTTCTACCTGTAAGCTTCAATTATTTCTGCCCAAAACATGGTTGGATTTGGGGATTGTTTGTTTGTTTGATTGATTTCTTCTCTTTCCCAGCACTCTGAATTCAGCGACCTCTGAGAGTCAAGTTGAATTCTTTCCAGTTATATTTAATAAAAAAAAAGAGTATCTGTTTCTTATGCTCTGCAGGGCTATAACCCAGTGACATTCAGCAAACACTTATGTTCATGCTTAGGGAGTCGCAGAACTGTGCTTCCTGACCGACTTCTCTCTGGCTCAGGGAATCTGAGAAGAAAACATATTTTTGCCATTCATTTAAATGAACACTGATAAATAGATATGGTTGTATATGTGGGATGAATTATCAAGAAAGATAATGTTGCTGTATCGTTCTTTTCAGAGCAGTATTCCCTTTTCTCATCCAATATGTTCAAACTCACCAAGAACAGACCAGGTTATGGGAGTTTAAAGAACAGCAGGCTTTGCAGAGATGAAATCCTGATTACCAGCTGCCCGGCCTTCCCTTCCACCCTGACCTGATTTTGCTGGCTGCTTGCTTGCAGAGTGTAAAACCTGAGTCCATGCAGCATGCTGCTGAGCCACCCAGAGCTCTGTTTCGGATGAAGCACAGTGTCAGTCTCTGCTTGGAACAGGCCGGGAAAACCAGGAGTCATGCTGGTGCAGGGGAGGGCCAGGACCGCTGCGCAGTGTAGCCTAGGGGGTGGGTCATTTATCCCATCAGTCACTTCTTGTAGTGGTGTTCAGCAACTACCATTCTATCATTCACAATGTTATTACCCTTTAATATTTGTGGTTTGGCTATAATTGATTTTAGCCTTAATTTAAACACCTTTCAGAAAAGGCATATGAATCATACGTGTTTCTGTAATGAGTATATAGTGATGGATATGTAGAATATATAGTGACATAGTTATCAAATTAGATATCATTTCACATATATATACATACATATAATGATATGGTTGTATAAATGGGATAGTCATACAGTGATTATATAGCATTTTATTTTATTTTGTGTAGAACTGTATTGATTGGAGTTGAGAAGGGTAGGTCCTATTATTCAACTAAGTAATCTGATTATTTATTGTGAACTTTTTCTGTGCAACCCAAGCACTTCCCAATACTGGTGAATGCAACTGATCACATCCCTGAGAGGAACATCCCCCTCTGCACATGGGAAGGGGGGAGTGCAGAGGGCTGTCTCCTGGCAGGACCAAGCTGACCGGTACTCCTCAGCCCTTCTCATCTCCCCGTGACTTTCAGCAGCATCTTCACTGGTCCCAAATGCCCTACTGGGGGAAACAGGCTACACTTACACAGGTGGAATATATGCCCAATGCATATAAAATACTTTTAATAGTATTTCTTTAGCTATTATTTATAAAACAAATGTGTACTCATCCATGCTCTGGCCAACAATTATTTTACTTCTTAAAACTGCATAATAAGACATCAGTAAGTCTAAAAACATAGAGAAAAGTTCGCAGCTGTTCTATCTAAATATGAATTTTAATGCACATTGTATGTTTTCCAGATTACCTCACCTGTTAATATACTCAGCATCTTGATATACTTCATACAGAGTTTATCAATCATTGTTTCATTTTATAAAAATCTCGTTGTTCTAATGTGAAATTACTAACTTTCAAAAGATGTGATTCTATCTTTCTACCTCTCTTACAAGTAAAATGAACAGGGAAGGTATTTTGAACATTAATAAGAAGGATGGATATTTTTTTCAAAGTGAAAACATAAAGGGAAAAGAAAAAAAGGAATTCCCACTAGATAGCACTATTAAAAAGCTTGTTTGTAGGCAATGTGCTAAAGAAAACTACTCAAGAACAATTCCTTGTTGCACACAGGTTATGCAAACATTGTCAGGTTATACCAAACTTTGCCTTAGAGCAGTCAGACAAGCTAAAGTCATCTCTGAAGAGATGCAAACAGCACAAATTAATTCCGTAGGAATTATAAAAATAGTTGCATATAGGTAGTCAGTGAATGTTTGTTTCGATAGGTTGTTCATCCTTCCCCTGTGTGTGCTATCACTTATTTCTTCAGAAAATAACCTGTGCTGAGAAATGTTATTTAATTTCCAATAAACGAATTCAATTTCAGAGAATTTAAATGAAAACTGAAACTTCTCATCCAGGCTCCCTTTCCCACAAGAGCTTGGACCAGTTGATCTTCTGAGGTCCCTTCCAGCCTGGGCTGTTCTATGGTTCTCTGAAACAACATACAGCTTTGCTATTTAAGCTGGTTTGAGGCTATGTGATAAGACAGCCATTAATCCAAGAACCTGATTCTACACACAGGCATTGGGCAGTGTAGTGCTCGGATGATACCTCTGGTTCTCTCTCTTGGAAAGACTGTTGTAGATCTGGGGTGAAACCCTGTCCTTGCTCAAGTCAGGTGGAGCCTTGGAAGAGAGAAAGAAAGACTGCATCTTTTGCTGTTTCCCTGCCAGCAGAAGAGTAAGTGAGTCTGGTTTTCCCACATACAAGAATGCCAGGCAGTGCTGATGCAATATTGCCTGCTCCAGTCTTTGTTGGGGTTTTGCTGTAGAGGAGTCCACGTGAAAAACAGCATATTTGAAAGTAATCATCATTCACATCTGCTAAAATTGTTTGCTATACATTGCATCACCGCTTCAAAGACAGGATCTGAATATAGTCAGCGTGATTATTTACTATGTGTATCAGCTACACCTATCTGAGAGAGCAGGTCTATGGAGCATGCAGGCATAGAAAAGTCAAGTTTTGTGCTGCTCTCCTCCAAGCTAGTCGAATGTGAGGTAGTTTCCACTTTATTCGTTTTATGTTATATATAGGAATCCACAGCAACAATTAGGAGTGGACAAAAACTTGGCTACGTGCTCATTCAGTGGATGTGGTCTAGGACTGTCTCTGCAATATAGTGGAGGAGAGTGGGAGATTTCGCAGAAAAAAACAGCATGTCAGAATCAATAGCTGTGATTATCCTGCAGTAACTATGCTTAATGGTCGTGGGCTATGTTCTTCAGAGTGGATTACGGAGGCAAGCGTGTGAGCGTCTGCTGCGAGAAGATAAAGAGCACCAGTTGAGTGAAGATGGCGGTTTTGCTAAGTAATCGACTTCCTTGGCTGCTCTGTGTAAAAAGCTGAATTCCTCTGGTAAAATTTATTTTCACAATGAGTGAGTCAAGTGGAAATACAGCATGAGAAATGAGGATAGGCTTCTAAGGTGCTCAAAAAATATTCATCCTGTTAGCAGTACAGGGACAAGAAACAACAAATCTAGGGACAACATTTGAAGATGTATAATATATCTAAGGCATTCTCTCAGATTTACAGTATCTAATTTGTTTCTTAAACTCTTAAAAGATACCCATAGGTCAGTTCTTATTGTTTCACTTTATTTGTTACAGTGGAGAGCTTCACATTGCTGCTGCTCATCCTTTGCTGTCCACGTTGGTCAGGTGTTACATCCTGTATATACATACGGCGACGTATCTATCCCAGTCTCAATCAAAAGACACAGAAAATGCTTTTGCTGAGATAATTAAAGCACACAGTATTATCCTCACATTTTGCACCCCCTAAATTAAGCATTGGAAGACACTTTCAGATTATACATGGTTTTCTTCTTTAAAAACTAGAAAAATTATGTACTGCATGATCCGAGAACTCAGTCACGTTTATTGTCTTCCAGTGTTTTCAAAGCCTTTCTGTTGTAATTTTCTGTTCTAAAAGCAAATACTTGATCTGAATATTTTCCATTATCTTGCATGATGAGACTTATGTAAAGCCTAAATGTGAGTAATATGGAAGGGATTGGATCCAGGGTATATCCTTCAAATTACAGAAATTCAGAATATATGA
The DNA here is from genome assembly GCA_033558185.1 of Dromococcyx pavoninus. Lineage (NCBI taxonomy): Eukaryota > Metazoa > Chordata > Aves > Cuculiformes > Neomorphidae > Dromococcyx > Dromococcyx pavoninus. The sequence goes on along the minus strand of JAUMJL010000481.1, from coordinate 390,513 downwards.
AATGAAATATGAATACATTGAATTCTTTGGAATGCCACTGTAGTGAAGTATATCCTTTATCTATCTTTTCCTTGCTCTCCGTTGGTATTAGTACATAAGCAGGAAGACCAGGACTGCCAAGAGGGATCTGTCAAATGCAAGAGGCCTCAGAGTGATTATCTAAAATTATTCCATTAGATGTTGTTCCAAAATACTTGAAACTTCAACGCATTGCATAAGATGTGGTTTCCACCACATGGCAGTATCTAGTGCAGTTGAGAGCCGCTGTGGAGCTACCCCTTTGCATTTCAGTGGAGATGTACAAATCTCATTCCTGGGAAGCTCTGTTGGGGTCTGGGTGGATTGTACAGTCCATTTGAGCGATCAACACAGCCCAGCAACAGCAGAAGCATTGCCTGAGCTGTGAGTTCTTTTCCCAAGGTATAGCTGCTTTTCCTCCTACACCAACAACACAAGTAGCATAAAGAAGAGCTGCTGTGCGGGAAGGATGGAGGCAGCTTCCTGTGACTCCACACAGGTGCTGCGCTGGGGGTTGGCCCAAAGCGGCTGCACCATGCTGACATCTTCCCCCAGGGAGATGTTTAATAATATTGTTACTAGTGTATTAGTAGTGATACGATGGAGCAAGCGACTGTGAGGTTCATCCAAAAATCTGGCTGTTGCTGGCAACTGCAGCCTTAGACATCTGCATGCCAAGTTCCTGTCTTTACATCAGCCAGCGCAGCTCTCTCTATAACCTTTTTTCTCCTCTTTTAAATAGATATTTCTTATTTCTCCTGAATTATTCTTGACAGTGAAAGACTGTAGCACAACTAAATTTACTCTTTTTTTAATTTATTACTAATATTCCAAACATTAACGTATCACCAAATTAAATGTTCCAGGAGATAAGCACAGATCAAATCCTGTATCAGCCCTAGTAGAAGTCATATGAATTGAATTATTTAGTTATTAGTCTGGATGAAGAATTCTATCTCATGAAAGCCTTCGAGATTCAAAAATTTTATTTTCATTCTGCAGAGGGATGAAAATAGCTTCTCAAACATTTTCACAAAAATTGAATTGTTGAAATGCCCCTGTCTGCCTACTGCACTTTCCTAACTGTATTACACACTAACCTGAACCGTGGGACATCTCCGTGTCATCTCTGTTCTGCCTGCCAAAGAGCTAAAATCTTAGTCATAGGTCATTCTGAGTTTGGAGTAGGAACTAAACCTGGGTCTAAAATAATGTCAGAAAATTCAGAGAAATAGAATCCTTCTCTAGTTCTGCCTTTTGGCTTACTTTCATCGTGATTGAAAAAAAGCAACAGTGGCTGGTCACACACAGCACACTGCCAGGCTGCAGAGAAATTGCTGCAAGGAAATGTGTTATTTGAAAAAATGCCAGAATACATTACAGAATGCCAGAATTCATGCATTCAGATTTTTTTATTGTTTTAAAATACTTGCTTTATTTTAAAAAGCAAGAGAGTAGTCAAATTCTTCCAAAGACAGAAATGTTAATCCATTGCAGCAGTCTGCTGGCCTAGGCAGGGTATGCATCAGCAGCTCAAGGAACAAAGGGGAATAGCATTGATGCCAAAATGTACAAGGTCCACAGTGGCATTGGCAGGGTGAGGGGTCAGAGCGCAACTGCCCAACTCCAGGACTCAACCGTCTCAGGGTAGAGGGTGCACAGGGTGCAGAGCATGTTGCAGCTCAGCCTTTACCCCTACCCGTGTGTGAATTGGCTGATGAACAATTTCTTAAGTCACATAACCAACCATTTATAGTTTATTTTGACTTGTTTTCAGCTTGGTTTGTTTTTTTTTTTTCACAAAAACTGCCCCCAGAAATTCCAGTGCCACCTTTGCTCCTCTGCCCTCCAGCCTCGTGTCCTGGAGAGGAGGGAGAAGCCCCAGAGGGATATTGCTATTTTCTGTTGTCAAATAAAAGCATGGTGAGTGCTGAGTGGTGCAGAGGAAGAAGAGATTCAGAATTGCATTGAGTGGGGTTTTGCAGCATAGCCCTTCCCTTGCGCTGCATAGGGCAGGTTCACAGCCGCACTGATCCGCCTCTGTCAGATTTTCCCCCACTGTTCCCTGCTGCGTCAACAGCCCTCACTGCTGGAAGGGCTGATCCTAGCCAGTGACACAGAAAGAGCCCTTTACCTTGGGCAACACCTTGTTTATACTATAAGGAAGCATTGCTGCTTTTAATTATTTGGGGGGTGGGGTTTGCTTTTCCATCAGAAACGATGCAAAAGTTTGTCTTTCTGTTGAGAATATTCCAACAGTGTGTCTTTTGCAACTGGTGGCAAAGCAGTGCATGGATACCCATGGATGCAGATGTTTGGGTGGGACTTTTGCTTTATTTGTTTTGCTTTGTTTTGTTTTCACCAAGCTTTAAAATGTTTTTGTTTAAAAGGCTGGTTAAACCACAGGCTAGTAACTTAGCCGTCTTGGTTAGATGTTCAAGTACCTCCATGGCTGGTTATTTATTTATAAACTTGCCATCTCTGCTATAAAAAGATTTGTAATACCCCAATAATAAATGCATTCATCACCACATCTTCTGTAATCACTGCAGTTCCTGAGCTGCTATTTGGCACTCATTAGCTGAAACTCCCATTCACCTATAATTTATGAGAAGCATACAATTATGTGTTATCACTACTTCAAGTGATTACTACACTGTATGTTTTTAAGATAATGGCGTGAAACACTCCATGATGAATTACACCTCTCTAGGTAGCTTTGCTTCTGTTATTAACTCTATTATTTTACTTAAACCAACCTGGAGAGAATTGCATTGCAGGGTCAGTACTACCTTCTCAGAGAAGAGTCCTGGGTCAATACTGATCCAGTAAAGGACATGACACAGCACACAATTATCTCCCGCTTTGTCTGTCCTATCTCCTCATAGTGTAGATATTATTATAAGGAAATCCTAAAATCCAACTTGTTTTCCGTCAGAAAGAATGTTTTTTTCATTAAGCCTTGTTAGTGAAATAAAGCCTATTCAGGAAGAACACGTGAAACACAAACGTTGAATTTTAATATTAATCTCTGGAGCCCAGGCAGCCACAGCCTGCATCACTGCCTGGAGAAGGGAGAGGTGAAGTTATCACGGTTCTGCTGTGGAACAGGAGCATCCACACCTTTGTTTGTAGACATTTTTTTCTCAGTATCTTTCATGCATTTATGCCCAGCAGCTGAGTACATCGACACAACCTCCCCATTGCATTCATTCAGCAGGCAGAACAGACATAAAATATCCCAATGTTATGAGGCAATGCAATACTTAGCAGTTTCCCTGCACTGCATGGTCCCAGTGACCAACCGGGTAGCACAAGGGAGACAGCACTATTGGGAGAAACAACTGAGGCAGCCAAGGAAGCCAGGATAGACTCCTCACCAGCAGAAGGGGATCCACCCCTGCTTGTCAAGATGCTGGTAATGGGATCTCTGGGCAGCACAATGTGGAGAATCCAACAGAGCACAGATCTAGGGGAAGTTACCTACATTTTTCTTTTATTGTATAATTATACAAATGATAAATAGTGCTTGCTCTTTGTCTCTATCATGTCTACCATTTGGGTTATTCCAAAACAGTGCCAAGGCAAGTGCAGAAATGGAAGCAGAGCAAGTTTATGTCAAGGAGGTCCATGCACACAGAGCTTGTATGTCCTTGCCTTTCCACATGGCTGTCTCCTGGAGACCTCCTGCAGTGCTACCTGGTGACACCAGGCCCTTCTCCTGGGCTCAGAACCTGAACAGATATTTGCATTCGGTGTGGTGATTCTCTAGTTTTCCTCCAGTCAAAGCTGGCCTGGGCTGCTCCCTGCTCCCTAGGTGCAGGCAGTGTCTGTGGGTGCTCCCAGCCCCTGCTGCCCCAAGCCTGTCTCCTGCAATGTGCTGCAGCTGGGGGGAGCTCCGCATGGCCAGGATGCTGTGCTGATTATCAAATTGTGGCATTGATGTGGATGTGGAGTGTGACAGCCCCCCAACACTCATTGTCTTATCCTGAGAGCACATTACTATAATAGTCTCCTGTTGTAAGCTCTCATTTTTTTGTCAGAGCTTATTGCATTAGTGAATAAACCTTTGTTGCATTTTAGCATTAAAAATAAAGAATAATGTAACCCTTCTGAAAGTGAAATAAATGCAGTTAATTAGTATCATGGCTGTTTTAATTCAGTTATATATTTCTGGATGCTAAAACCCTCCAATAACATGCTGTGATATTGAAAATTTGGACAGTAACATGGTATGTTCACGAACCTGATTTTTTCTCATCCTCTAGGAATCGTCCTTTGCCTTGCCATGGTCTCAGAGCTTATGTTGCTTTTTATTCCTTTAATTTGTGTTTCAGTGTTTTGTGGAAAAAAAAAAGCAGGTTTGGGGGCAGAAATTGCCATCTGGTTTGGCTTTCACCATCAGAAGAAAGATCTGACTTCCCTATTCCTATAAAATAAACACAATTGGCTATTAAATTTTCCAAGACCCCTCTCCCTTAAAAAAAGCACAAAAGAATAGACAGAACCATGCAGTGAATTGTTTCCTTACTTTTTTGCATTGGCAATTTCTTCTTCATAATTTCTGGAAGTCAGTGTTTCTGTATCATAAATCTTTAGGAATTAATAAATATCAACTGCAGCAGCCAGTAGCTTTTTAATATTTCAAACAATATGATTTAGCTAGGAGTTGCTCTCTGAAAATGCAACCAAGACTATCAGAGCCAATAATAATGTGTGATATTGTTGCTAGACTTCAAAAAGAAAATGTTACATGATTCCTTGAAATTAGTTAATAACTAATAATTCTTAACTTTACAGTATACTGTTTTGTTCATTTTAATATGAAAATATGTTTGTGAAAAGAAGTGGGAATATTTTCGTATAAATAAAAACCACAAATGAATTTATTTCAGTTGTGATACTAAAATTTTCTCTATGAATGGAAAAAAGCCACTTTATGGCAGGAGGGAAATGCCCATAAGGGTTATAACTGGTGGTTATGACAAACAGCCTCTGTGAAAATGGTCTCTTGACTGGCTTGGATGGATAGATTGGTATTGAGGTTGAAACCCATGCAGACTGAAATCCAAATAACATCAGCTTCAGAGGAAATTGCTTTTAAAATCTTCTAGAAGTAGAAGAGTAAACAGTTCTGTTATTAATTACTAATATTTTCCTTATTTTCCATAAAAAATGTTTCAGATTAATCCATGTTTTATCTGTGGATGGATTTCCTAGAATGTCTTAAAGAGTCTCAAGGCAGCAGAGTTCATAAAATGAAGAAGCTGGAGGTGTGTGATGAAAAAGTTTCAATTTGCTTTCTTTCCCAGTCAGTTGCCCAGATTGTCTTCTCTTCATCCCGAGGCTGGCAGGTACCTGGCAACTTTGTCATACCCAACAAGAGAGCAGAAAATCTGATGAGTTCTCATGGTTAATAAACTACATCTTGATTCTCTGGAGCGGTGGAAGTGGCATAGGAGCAGAGCAGGGAGGTTAATTATGCTAATTACTCATGAAAATTCAGGTAGCATATATTCCCATTTATTTCAGGCAGTTTGCCAGATAGAAAGCTCATGCTGTTATCTTCTCCTTTTGGAAAAGTCCACGGATCAGCAAATATTTAAAGAATTATCTTGATTTCTCCCTAAGTTTGCAGAACTCCAGTTCTGAGCTGCTGTTTTAGAAAGGAATGTAATGGGCTGCTGAGAATCACAGGAAATAGAGCGCAGTAGGTTTGGAAGTACATCATATTGAAAGGAGTTAATTATGAATAAATGTATAGATATGGGGCTAAATGAGTTGTTTGACTGCAAACACTGGGTAGAATATCTCAGGTACATTCAGCCTGTTCAGCTTGGAAGGGGAGGAGATGGTAGCACATCGTGCACTCCTTTCCGTGCAACGGATAAAGTCCACTGTTTGCCTTGGAGCAGAGGCTGCTGGACGGACGAGGTGAGGCTGTAGAGCTGGTCATCCCCTCACTGCGCTGGTGAAAGCATGGAATGTTTTCCCGGAGGGATTCCCCCCGTGTGGCTCTCCCCCGCCTGAGGTGCTGCGGAGGGAATTGTCTCCCTTGGCATTTCCTTCCTGGTGCTTGCGGGGAGATCTCCATCCTCTGGAAGGGAGACACACTGCATCTTTTGATCCTGAAGAGAAAACTTGCTCTAAAAAGGGGTTGGTGATAACTACTGTTTATGGTGCTTAAAAAGCAAAACGCCTGCAGAGGAAAGAACAAAGGAAAAGGGCTCATTTGTGCATGTTAAGACCTCAATGAATAATTGGGGGTCCTCCCACTACTGATGTGAAAAGACAAAAGAACAACGGAGACGTTTGAACTTGGTGGTTGTGGGCAGGAAAATTGGTACCAGGACGAGAGGGAGGAGCAAGGGATTTGGCAGACAGGCAGATTAAGGGGTGTTGGGAGAAGAAAGTGATGGGGCCGGGACACATGCGGAGAGGAGGCAGAGCGCCAGCGCGAGGGGGGCAGTTCACAGGGGCATAAAGCAGGGTCTGCGGTGTTTGCAGGACCTACATTGAATGTTGCAAAGCTCACAAATGTTTGCTGTCAACTAGTGGCTGCATAGAGGAGAAAAGAAACTGAAATTTATATTCGATCCATTAGCACCACTTTTTTGGCATCCCAACTTGCCTGGTGCTGTTTCAGAAACACCGCGCACAAGAACTGACAGGGGCTTTGGTAATCACTGCGAGCAGGAGAGGGCAGGCGACTCAGCCCCCGGGGACAGCTGGTGCTGGAAGGGTGCCTTTCATACAGAGAAACCTCATCCCAGCTCAGCTGAGTGCTGCTGTTATTCTTTAAGCAGAAAGCATTTTTAAAGCTATATCTAAGGGCTTTGACATACAATGGAGATGCCAGGTAAAGAAAAGCCGGTTGTTTATTTTAGTTCTGATTTGGTTGCCTTGAGACAAAGGTTTGGGGTTCTGATTTTAAACTGTGTTTTAAAACAACCCCTTGCCTCCCCTATTTCACCTAAGTCCTGTTTATCAGACTTTTTTGAAAGCGCCTGTGCAGATTCCTCTCCCATTCACGACACAACAGTCTCCCTCTGCAGGAGAATTTAATGTTTGCATATCTCATAAATAAAACATGTTGCTTCTGGGTGGCACCTCGAGCTTCAGGCATGGAGGCAGCTGGGGCGTCGTATACACCAGCCCAGCCACTGGTCATCAGTGCATCGGCTCCTTTATGGTCTGAGACTGTTCTGTAAATCAATAAAATGCTATGGTGATAATGAGCTGCTTTACATTTTTTTTCCATGCGAAATCCCATGCTTTGAGCTACACGAGACTTGAGAAAACTGATTTTGAGGACAAAAGTAAAAGGACCATCTATAATTGCACCCGAGTTATTTTTATTGTTCAGAGACATTTCCTTATTGTAAAAAACTTTAAGGTATTATTTTTAAGAATCCATGGAGAAGCCAGAGAAGGCTTTTATCAGATCAATAGTAAAAGGACTTTGCGAAAGTTCTTAGCATGTTTCTGTTGTGATTTTCTAGTTCTGAAGCTCAGATGTAACATTTTATTAACGCTTTAATTTTTAATTAACTCTGATGTTTCTCTCTGTCCTTGTTCCCAAGCTCAAAGCCACTCTTCTTTAAAGCAGAAAAATCTTAGCAATGCTGGGTGTTGCAAAGGTTTTCTATGTTTGAAGGAAGTGGCTATAATTCAATGCCAAAACCAATTTCACTGGGAAAAAAAGATGCTGTAGTAAGCAATAACAACTCTGTTAAGTGCTTCACATCTGCTTTGGTGAACACTCAACCACTGCAGGGTGATGGAAAGGGGATGCTGTCATCTCTTGTGGGTGTTACAGTCAGCTCCTCCAGCACCCAAAGCACCAGTTATATAAAACCGTAAAAATTTTCACGTCAAATTCTTCTAAGTTTTCAGGGAAAAGAAAAGATTCCAGAACTTTCTATAAATTAAATAGAACTGTTAGCCTGAACTGTAACAGGATTACTGGTTTTAGAGACACATCCTACATGGAAATGAATCATATTCTGACCTGGAATATGTTTGGGGGATGAAGAAGCATCTCAGCATATGTCACTTGGGGTTGCCAGAGATGTTGTTTGAATGGCTCTGCAGCTGAGCAGAGTAGTAGCTCCCAGGTGGCATTCTCTGGGTTTGCCGTTGTTCTTCGTGCTCACCTCCCACAGTCCCACGGAAGATGAGGTGGGAGCACTAAATGGAGGCCTATGGGGCTGGATGGGTGTATGCACGGGGTGAATTTACCTGCACATTTATAACAATTTTTTATTTGCTTATCTTTTTAGCTTTGCAACCTAGGTCAAGTAAGTAGCTGTGCAAGAGGTGAGGATAATGGTAGCTTTTGGTCCTACTTGAATAAAGAGCTTTTTCAAGTACTGCCCAAGCGCTATCCAGATGTAATTCCAGAGAGTGTATTGAAGGCTGTTTGGAGATAGGCAAATGTCAAACATTCATGTGATATACGGAACATGGGAAAGCTTTCTGTGTAATCCTGAGTAATTTGTTTTAAGGGCAGTGAGGTGGGAGCTTCAGTGCTGGCTGCACTATCAAGACTTGTAAAAAGAGACCATGTGAAGTTTTAATTAAGGAACTGAGAAGAACCGTTTTTTATAAAGATTAATAGGGCTGTGTTTTAAGTATGGGGAAATAATAGACTAGAGAGATAGGAAAGTGGGAGGTGTCAAAAAAAGAGGATTAAAAACTTTAAGGAATCTTGATGAGACTATATTTTTCTGTACTTAAAAATTACAGAAGATCATCCCCATTAATAATGAGAGGAAAAATAATAAAATACCTTCAGCGATATATGGCAGCTAACATTAAAGCCTATTTTTTATGCTTGTTGAGTAGAGAATTTCTGATTACAATCATCAGTTAAAAAATAAATTGGTCTTTTTTCCAATCTTCTAAGTTTAAAAATAGAATAATTATCTTCTGAGTTCAGCTGTAGTTTAATCAATACTTTTCCAAGCAATATAAAGGTTAAAAGAGCAAAAGTTGCTTTTATTTAATGATTGTTATGCTTTCTTTAATTGTCCTACAGTGTTGTTATTAACTTCTAAAAATAGTTGGTCTTCGGCATAGATATTTAAAATTACACTGTAGAAAATGCTGCCATGATGTGCAGGAAGTTTGAAAATAAAATTTAAGGAAAAAAATGAAAGGGGAGTAGAGGGAAGGCCACTAATATTTGCAGTTACTACTGGTTGTCATCTTTTCAATAAATTATTTCACATACATTACTGCAAGAAACATTTTATTCTGTGATTTTATTGAACATCAGCATACTTGGGCTTGAATTGTCCACCAGTGATTGACAGTGACTGACCACAACTCCTGCAGGAGACCTCTGGCAAGAGCAACTATGCTCATTCAGTAATGTGATCCCACAGGGACTTGTGTGCACTGATCTAGAACTCTGCATTGATCCAGTGTCATTATTCAATGTATTTACAGTATTTAAAACTAGGAGAAGATGAAGAGCTGGACTTCTCACTTGAGGCTCAGACTCATCCTGAGGGAACTGCAGTGGAAGGCTCCCAGCTTTTCATAGGTTCACAAGAAATCAAAAGTCTGCTCAAACTCCCTTCTCAGGTTGGCAAAAAACTTCTCTTTAAGTTCCCTGAGAGGTTTGCAAGATTTAATCGGCAAATCTTTGCAGAGTACAAACCTAAGTTTTAAATTTTTAGTAAATTTTTAGTAAAACTCGATGACTCAGCTTTTAAGATTTGCTCAGTTTGCTGTAGTCTTAAGGATATGGAATTTTTCACAGAGTACTCTGATTAACATTATCCTGTACACACGCACCCCAGGAGCTGAGCATTTGTGTTGCACCACCCAACTGAGCTGCATCACCAGAACGTGAACTTGTGAGAGGCAGCCGGACAGGTGGAGCTGCATTCCCAGTAGTTTCTGCCTTTCCTCCCAGTCCTCACTAGCGAGATGCCTGGATTGTAATTGAGAGTGCCCCGATCTCTGCCCACACAGCGATGTGGAGAGGGGCATAGACAAGGAGAATACGCACGTGCGGAGAGGCAATTTGTCTCCTTGTAGGAGCTGAAATGCAGAGGTTGTGTACAAGGTCAGTTGTGCTGTTGCAGTCTGACTCCATGTGAATTGTTCAGATCCCGTGGGCTTGCTTGGGGTTGGTACATTTCTTGCTCTCAGTGTTTATTCTTTGCAAATGCTCATCCATACACAATTGGTTGATTTTGTCACACAAATCATAGGTGGAAAGCCTGCTTTTCACAGAAAATTATAAAAATGTGGAGATAAAAATACCGACCTTTCATCTAAAGGGGAAAAAAATCCATATTTGTGCTTATTTCAGTTCCTCTGCAATAACTACAGTGCAGAAGCATTGCCTCCAATGGCCAGGAACACACGTGGGTGAATGTGTAGTCCAAGTTGCCTGCAGAATACACTTAAGCAAGAACTGTGTTTGCAGAAATGAGAAGTAATTTGCAAGTAATTTGAAAAGGGTTAAATTTGTTAGAATAGAAAACATTTCGGAGACTGATCATTTGATTTCTTCTTCTATGGAGTAGATACGTATTTTATCCATTGCATCTCATGTGCATAGTGGGAAAATACGGCATGTTGGCTAATATTTAATTTGAAGGCTATCCTGTGCAAAGTATTTCAGACAAATTCTGCAGTATTTTCAAATCAGTTCACTCCCACAACATTAGGGAACTTGCAGGGGATTTGAATAAATGGAGAGAAAAGAGTGCTTTGCAGTACTGAGGAAGAATGTCTTAGATAAAATATTTAACCTGTTTTTAAAGAGCTTTATTAGGAATGTCATTTTTAGTTTGCAGCCAACTTTATTCCACAATTCAACATGCTTAGTCAGAGTCTGAACAAAAAACTGAATTGTTATCTCCTAGTTACATTTTCAGAAATACTTTTTGTGATTTCATTTTCATCAAACTTGAAAATCTCCCTGAAGAAGAGAAAATATGTTCCATTTTTAGTCCTTGGTTTTCATGTTTCATATGGCAGTTGTATACTGCATATATTTTGTTAATTAGTGGGGTATAAAAGAAAGTTGATTTTAGCAGGTTTCCATCTCTATCCGTAATACTCATGCAATTAATAAAACAAAATTTCTTGTTTGTTTTAGAAAGTTGTTTTAAGAAAATACTTATGTGAATCAAGTAAACAGCAAGAGGTCTTATGTTCCCTTCGGTACTTCTGTATCTTTTTTTTTTCTCAGCAGGAAAGTCTTGCTATCAAAAGGGTTGTGTTCAGTTGAGAAGTTTTAGGGAACCTTTGGGCTTTTGGAGCAGACACTATGCAGAAGCTGTGAAGATGCTATGGAGCTGCTGTAACAGCAGCTCTAAGCGGTGCCTTTCTCAGTATGGTATGCAGGTTGTTCACTTTGCATCTGATGAGAATTCCACTTTTGTCTTTTATGAATAAAAAAATGTCAACTTTATTATCTCTTGGGTTTGGTTGGTTGGGTTTTTTTTTTAACAGCATGATGAGTGGGGAATTTGTGAGGTTTTGTGTGCTAGGAGAGGAGAAAGCTGGTTTTGTCTCTTGCAGGAAGAACCCATAGCACTAATGCTTTCTTGCATAGTTTTGGGTATGTGCATGTATATAAACAATGAGGGAGTTAAGTAAAATGGTAAACAATCACTGAAACTGCAGGCTACCTTCAAAAATACTCCTTTATAAATAACTGTATCCAGCTGCTGCAGAAACAAAACATATTGTAGAAAATCATAAGTGAATCTGAGGTTTCTCTGCTTATCCTCAGTCTTCTGTTCATTAGAATCAATTTGAAAATGTTCATAAGGCTTTGCAAGCCGCTCCTTACCTTCTCCTAATGTCGCCAGACCCCACAAGACTCTTCCTGCTGGGATTCACACACATCAGCTGTGCTCTCCATCCTCAAAGCAGTACTTCCCCATGACATCCCAATTCTCTGCTACAGAAACTGTGATTTTTTTATCCCATGTCATAGGCAGCTTGTCTCAGAACCCATGTTGAGATCGCTAATTAAATGTATGAATAGTTATTTTCATGATCCATTTCTGAAGAATTTCAGCTTGATGCTTCTAGTTTCTTATTCCTAAAGCAAATGTCATTTTCTATTTTCTCCCTTAAACAATACCACCATATGCGTAAGCTCCATAATCACCATTTTCCCTACCTAACAGTCTCCATAGTTGTTCTATTTTAATGTTTTATCAAAGAGATCTATTGCATTCACTTCTTCTGTTGGATTTCCTTCATGTAAAAAACCTCTATCAAATAAAATTGTCCCATTAGTCTGTTGGACTTTATATTACTTTCCTCCAACTATTAAAGTTGTTTTAAAGCCTTGAATTCTATTGTGGGCATGGTGGTTAGCCTAAAATTTGCCTGATTCACTCTCCACATTTCCTTAAATGTAGATAATACATTTTTGGTTTCCCAGTCACATAGGATCTTTTTCAGATTGCTTAAAAAAACCCCACATGCTCTTGGATTTGCAGTTTCATGTTCTCAACCGTTAAGGTTTTTCTCTGTCCTTGACTCTATTAGCTGCTCTGCCTTTTCCTGCATTCTGGCTTTCACATTCTTTATAGAATACTGGAGTATAGTGCTCATTTAGTTTTGAGCCATAATTAAATATCCTTAACCTCACTGCAGGCAAGCTCATTTTTTTCAGCAGCTCATAGAAATGAAGTTCCTTCTGATGCTCTGTCTGTCTTTTTATTCCCCCAGTTCTCAGACAGAGTCTCCTTGTTGGCCATTCCTCCTGGACACCCTATTTTCCCATGCTCTTTACCCAAGTTAACACTGTTTTCTTTTGCTCTGGTCTCATCTCCTGTCTCCAGCCCTACTCCTTTTACCACAAACATATCCTTGTATACGGCAAGGAAGCATCTCCAGTATTTGTATTCTCCTTGTTTTCTCATACTTCGCACAGTCCTGTGCTCTGTTGGTGTTTACTGGTTTTCTTCCCATCATTATGTTTTCTTTCCTCACTTGCTGCTCTTTCACACGTTTTTCTGGCTGTGCACAAAAAATCATTGTCTGGCTGAAATTCAAGAAAGCATCCCTAGGCTGCCTTGCCTAGGATTGCTTCCACTGTCAAAGTAGAATATAGACTGCATGGTCCAAGCATCAGTTGACCACAGTCAAAATGCCCTTAGGACCGAGGAGTGGTCATTTCTCTCTCTTGCTTTCCCACCTGCCCCTAGTGTCACTCCCCTCTTTCCAAATGACAGAAAAGTTTGATGGCCATTCCAAAGCCATCAGTTGGCGTAAAAATTAGAGTATCTCCTGGGATCATTTTTGTCCTACCAGCCTGCATGCCACTGAGGGACCACTCCTTTACCTCTACCAGCAGCAATGGCTCCTTAGCATCCATGCAGCTTTGCATCCTCTGCCATCAGTCACGTTACCCCCAGCCATCACTCTGCCTGTCTGAGGTTCAGGCGCGCTGCACTCAAACCAGTGCCGTCTCACTTCTGCAGGGATTCAGCCCCAACAAGCCCCAGCCTTCCTTCTTATTTAATTAATTGTGCTAAGAAGTGCTGTCACTGTTACTCACAGGCTTCTTGCCACTTTCTCTGCAAAGTTTTAGCAGCTGTGCTTGATGCCATGCTATTGTTAGGACTTGTCAGTGGCATTTAATAGTATCCTTCACAGTGCATTTCTCCTCATCCCAGTGTGCAAGTGAGCAACTTATGATGGAAAGCTATTGTAGAGAGAAATTACAAATGTTTCCTAATATGCAATACAAAATATTGACAACAGCAGCATATTGCAGTGCCTCATTACCGGAGTAGAAGGTTATACTTCTGCTATGCCCGGGTGGCTTTCTTTTTTTGGTTGCATATCTGCAGAAAAGTATTTCAATTAACATTGACCTTTAATACTCCGACTAGTTTTTGATTTTACTGATGGTGAAAAGGACCACAAATTAGATTTTGCAATATATATTGTTCTTTGTATTTCTCAACTAATTGCTTTCAAAGAGTTTGCAGTGCCTACACCAGTGCATTCAGCTCCTATTCTCTCGCAATCTCCCGTCCCATGTTCAAATCCCAGAGATATTGTGTAGAAATGCTGTCAAATTCTTCAGATGTACATGTTTTCATTTGCCAGCTGTACTTTTTACTCATTTTGAAAAAACTCCAATGTTATTATGGAGGAATATTTTTTAACTGAAATTTAGAAGGAAAGGGTACATTCCAATTTTAGAGGTGATGTTATGCACTAAGCTCCAGTTAAGGTGACTATTATACCCCAAATATCACTATTTTGGGTTGTTTTTCTAACAATAATTGTGGAAAAGCTAAAGTATGGCATAACAAACAAATCACATTTGCTTGAGTTACTACCATACCACAGACATTTGAAAAAATATTTAGTAGATCTATGTTTTATATTTCATTGTTGTTGTTGGCAGGGAAATCCATGCTAATTGAATGTACGTTTGCTTTAAATGAAATGTCTTGAATATGATTAGCAATGACCAATCTAATAACATTTTGAAAAGAAAAAATATTGGGGTTTGATTCTAAGGGGTCATTGTAGTTTTTGCTGGAAAAATCTCTTGGTTCCTTAGCTAAGCAGGCAGAAGTTTATTGTGTCTTAGGAAAAGGACAATAATGTTGCATAGGTACACATGCCGACTCCTGGTCCTTGCAAGGTAAATCTGGAACAGGAAGGGCCATTCCAATGAAGTCATTGAGTCCCACTGGGAAATAAATCAGGCTTTTTACCTCCTGCTCCAGTAGCCATTTGCAGCACAAAAATCAGAAAGAAAGAAAATAGTGGAAAAATGTATTTGTTTTATGTTTGTAAGATAGGCTTTTAATTTTACATGAATTAAAAAATTACTCCTGTTTTGAGGTTCAATTCTAATACATTATAGCTGCATTCATTCTAAAAATCGGTAATATATTAATGGTATTTAAAAGTTTCTATGTTTTCATACTTACAGTTTCACCTTTTTTCCCAGGTGTTACTTGGAAGATGGAGCTTCAAAAGGTGCCTGGCTGAATCGGTCAAGTATTATTTTTGCTGGAAGTGATAAGTGGTCAGTAGATCCCCGAGTTTCAATCGCAACAGCAAATAGAAGAGAATATAGCCTGCAGATACAGGATGTAGATGTGACAGATGATGGTCCATACACCTGTTCTGTGCAAACTCAACACACTCCTAGAACGATGCAGGTGCACTTAACCGTACAAGGTATGTGTTTAAATCAATTATCAATCATTGTTGGAGATGTATAGGAAAAATCTGCAGTTAGAGTTCGAGGGGCCTTCCTGATGGATGGATGGACGGACGGATGGATGGATGGATGGATGGACAGACGGATGGATGGATGGATGGATGGATGTGCCATTGACTCTGGACCTCTGCAAGTAGATAAATAGCCCAGAAGGGTCTCCAATTTCCATAAATTAAGTTTAAATCCTTGTTACTAGTCTGCTGACAGCTCAAGAAAGTATAAAGATATAAGAACATAATACCAGTACAGCAGTGGTACTGTGCAGATGTCCGTCAGTTTGTATAAGTCTTCTGCTTGGCTCAAAATTTTTCTGTTTTCCATGGTATTCAGCCTGGTCACGGTGCAAGGTGTATGCTCAGGTGCTGAATTCACAGAAGGTTTACAGCCTTTCCGTTTTAACATTAATGCCATATGGTGCCAGAAACATCTTCATGTAATCTCCAAACAACTCAAAATAAGCTGATTTTGCATTACAATCTATTGGTTTTTTTTCTTCCAGTCCAGCTTTTCACGGAAAAACTAAGATCCCAATCCTGTTAATAAGAACAGTCCATTTATCTCCATGAGCCAGTTTTCTGCTATGAGTAATATAGAACAGCAATGTCAGTTTTGCACACATCGAGGTAATATTTATTGTATTGTTCCAGGGTGAATTCTTAAGTTTGATTGTCTTTGTAATATTTAATGCCCTCGCACAAGGGGCTAAAAAAATAAGTTGGAAATTAATTGCATGTATAGAACATATAAACAGGAGCTTAAAATTAATTAGGCTAACTACAAGTATATAGAGAAATAATAACTGAATAGTTAAAAATATGCATAATTATTAAGTGATTGCATTTATATCTTCAAAAATGCAAAGTATAACCTAAGGCTTTAACTTATTAGTCTTTGGTGTAATCATCATTAACATTTTCTTTTGCATTTTTATGAGTAATAAAGCAATGAATGTAAAACAGAAGAATTTAAATGGCAATCTCTATTATTCCATATGGCATACCAAAATCCCTTACAAATAATATATAAGAAATGCTTCTCAAACTAATTATTCTTTACCACTGGATCTTTAGACCCTCATGGTTTTTGAAAATGTTAGACCGTTGCTTTGTAAGAAGTGCATTTATTTCATAAAATCATTATTTTATTAATACACAGTGAAAAAGCTATTCTTTAGTCATTATTATAACCTTCCTCAGATGCGGCTGTTATGTGAAGACCCATAAACGTACTGTTTATGGTGGGGAGGGAGGCAGGGGTTCTTTATGCATTGCAGAATTATTTGTATGATACTGGATTGGGAAGCTGGAATGAAGCTGTAACAATATCGATTATTTCAGTTGCGTATATATATGCAGTTACTCCAATATTATTTCAGATATGTATTATGTAGGAAGTAGGGACCAGCTCCATGAAGCATAGCCAGAACAAGTGAGTCATTTTGAAGATAAAATATAGACCCATCACTATCCCTATATTCTTTCCTGTGTAGTTCTCCTGGTGTTCAGCAAGAAGGGAAAGCTGCAGAGCAAGTGCTTGCATCCGCTAAGCAGCAGAGTGGAAACAGCAGTTCTGGAGGATGCCACAGTCCCATCTCAGTGATGGCTGTGGGCATTTCTCTCCATTCCAGCTCATATTTTAACGTATACTTTAATATAGATATTAATAATTATCAGTGGTGCAATAGATGCTCAGTGGATCAATCAGATGTGATTCACAGCAGTTGCTCATCCCATCACCTTGAACCAACTTGGGTCTTGCATGGTGATTTGGAGAGACCTTCATTGCAACTCCTACTGTCATTACCTACCCAGCAGACCTGAAGGGGCTTGTTTATACAGGTACCATTAATGAAGGTTGCTTCATACTTACACTGCTAATAAAGCCATCACTTCATCTCCTGTATGCTGAGACTCAGTAGGTAAGGATGCAAGATTTATGCATCCTTTGAGATGGTAATTGACCTGTCTGAAAGTAACCGAGACTGTGAAGGAAACCTCACATAACTAATTGGTGCTGTAAGCTCATATATCCTTTCCTGCTGAATAGGGTTTATAGGGATGATATAATAACGTTTTGTGGAAGCAGTTTTATGTTTCTTTTTAATATTGTTCATGACTATGTATTCCAATATTAGAAACAGCTTATGCTATTGGGGAGAATTAAATGAAAGGAAAACCAGGTCTTTTGCCAAAGTAAAATCATTCCTTCAAAGAGCTGGGTTTCCTATTTCATTGTGTATAAATGATCAGCAGCAGACTTAGAGCAGTGCTTGAAATAATGGGAGAAAGAGAAAATTTAAAAGCAAAGTCTTAGCCCTTTAAAGTTCCTCTGCCCTACAGGCTGTACTGTCGAGTAAAGCTGGAAGAAGTTCTCCTGCTTAAAACAGCAGAGCTGGAAGAGCCAAGAGTCTGTGCAGTTTGTCACAAATTAAATTAATAAAGATTTACATCTGATCATAAGCTCCCAAATAAGTTCATACTCCAGACTGCAAAATTATTTGCTGTGAAACTCCACTTTAAAAGCTGTGTAAATGAAACTCACTCTCTTTTTTTTTTCTTTTTTTTTCTCAGTGTATGTGTGAGGTCTTTCTGTACACACAGATCCAGGAACTGTCATTTTGAGTATCTTTGTCTCTGCTAGTTTTGCTGGCAATTTCTGAATGTATTCATGTATGTGTTTCAGAGAATATTTTAATGGGTTAAAGATGTCTTAATTTCCATGAGTAAAACATAGAAAGGTAAAGAGATCCAAGCCACAAACACAGCATTTCTGCCAGGCCTGACTAAACCTGTTAAGGATCTCTGTTTGGTCGTTGGCAGTTACAATGTTGTGTTCAATAAATTCATCCTGCCCCCCATTATTTCTCTTCCATTTTTATCTGGGTCTTTACAGGAGCATCCCAAAATGCAATTTAGGCTACATTGCATTCAGTATTGTACACTCACAGATCAAACCACAGATCTTGTGCACAAAGAATTCCTGTGCAGTGCCATGACCAATGAATAAACAAGACCAAAGGGAAGAAGCAACCTCTCCATCACTGTCCCGCATGTGGATACAGGGTGCAGTGAGACCTAGTGGGGTTTGTGAGTTGGCCACAGTCAGTCAGGGAATCTCTGGCAGAGCCTGAAGTTGAGTTTCAGTCTCCCAAATCCCTGCTCAATGTTTTAATGAAAACAATGAGTCAAGTCTAGATCACTGTTAGTTATTACACAATTATATCTTTTTTTGTACCAAGAAAATCAAGATAATTAATAAAAAAGGAAAATATTAACGTGTCTTTAGCCCACATTTACATCAGTGAAAGAAAAATAACATGAAAGAGAGGAAGATAATCTGGTTAACTTCATTTCAGTGACCTTTTTAAAAAGAAGTGAGAATTATGAAGTAAATAATTAAAAGTTTTGGAGATAGGAGCCTGTAATCAACTCAATCTGTCTCAATGCCAGGTGCTTGATCTACAAAGTCATGAACTGCAGATGATTTAAACATCAGATGTTTGCCACAGCAAATTAAAAAAATGAAATATCTCTTACCACACTGTATTGTTCATGGTTTTTCTAGGAAAAGTTTGTGATTTCTGCCATTTCTAATCAGCTGTTTATTCTACCAAAGCTTAAATTGCGTCAGCTAAGCTGTGTTCCCCTTGCAATTTGCAAAGCATTAGGACATGTTTACCAATGTCCTTGAGAATTAATTTTGCTGCGGGGCAGAGCAACAGATCACAGCCCTGAGTCCCTGGTTCTTTCCATGTGTCAGAATGCAGTAATGATGCTATCACACCATGCAGGGAAAGGGTAAGCCAGGCTTCTTGTTTGTGACTCCTGGGAGATAGAGGCCAGAGTAGGGTGTTCAAAAGGACTCAGCCACCAAGGGAGGGCTACCAGGATGATGAGTGGAATAAAGAACAGATTTGAAAGATATTGCTTTGTTTAACCTTGTGAAATGAGGGCTCGGAGAGAATTTTGTTATGCTTTATTAATATACTTGGTGTGAATGCCAGGAAAGGAGAACAAGCATACTGGTTAAGGAGAGCACTTTGACAAGACTAGTCAAATACAGCTTATCAGTGAGTGAATTTCAATGAGTGATGAGGGGATGGCTGCTGGTCCATGTCACATTAAGATATGCTGTCTGGGGAGCGTGGCTGAGGTTCAGGATGGTGGTTCGTGCAGGGGTCTGGTGAGCAGAGATGACCACAAAGTCGATGAGTGAGGCTTGTGGTCTTCTGAACAATGGGATTAAGAATCTGATAACTCTGTCTCATTTAACGTGAGTGAGGAGCCAGGCGATCTTCCTGGTGAAAGCATTGCCAGGATCTGCTGACACAATCTGGATCAAGGGGTGTTTTTTAAGGCTGTGTTTTTGGCTGTGTCACAGCTGGTTTAAGTTTTGAGGTGTTGGTTACAGGTCTCATTCCCTTTGCCACCCCTTCTCTCCAGCTCCCCAGAGTATTTGCTGCCCCTCCTTCCCCCACTGCACTCTCTGCCCTCCCCCATCCCGCAGGCTCCAAGTTCCTGGCTAAAGCAGTGCTTTCCATCAATGCCAAAATGTGAACACCAGCAAATTGGTGGAACAAAAATTTTCTTACATTAGTTACTCTACCCCTTAATTTTGATTTTAATCTCGCCAGTGCTGGGCATGTGTGGGGCTCCTCCTGGGACTTATCCTGTGCATGTGAGACTTAGCACTTGCTCCTTGTCCTGCCCTCTCTGCATCATCTCGTTCCTGTACGTAATTGCACTTGACACACTGCACGTGTAAATACCTTAGTTATCTATGTAATTTTGATTTATAGATGCAGTCATCTATATATATCTATAAATACTTTATTTAAGTATATATAATATTTCCAAGGTAATTCTGAAGGCTTTTTTTCTGTTTAATAAGCCTCCTTAATGTCCCCTAAATATTAATGTATTGATTTAGTCTTTGCAATATTTGCAAAGTCTAATTTGTTTCCTCAATCGGGCCAAGAGGGACTTGTTTTTGGAGCTAACAAGATAAATCTTACCCAAATTTATTTAAAGTGGGGCAAAATAAATATGCAAAAGACTTCTAAGATCATAGAACAAAAACTTTCCAGCTAAAACTGACAATCCATTACTCTTTTAAATTGCTAGCATTTGAGTAAGATGTCAGTTTTCATTATAAAATTAACTCACTAATGCCAGACACTGTTATCATCTTGTCCCTACTCAGCACAAGAAAAAGACGTCTTAGAAAAATCGTTCTGGAGGTAGAGGTGGCTGAGTGAGATTTGCTCAAGGATAGGAGACCCTCCAATCAAATGTGCCACCAGCAAACAGCACCTTTGGACTTGCTGTTACCAAAGGTTTCATCTACAATCATTAATGTATCACTGATGATCTATCAGAATGTTTTCTCTAGGCTCTGTATTTTTTTGATCCGTTCATTAAATTCCTTCCACATTTGTAACTCTCAGAGCATTCCAATGAACTCCAGGGGCTCTCTCTAAAATATGTATGAATGGCTTTTAGCCTTCTTTAAGACTTAAATCATGGAAAATGTTTGCATTAGCAGGTGATCTCATTTACAAGGATGTAAATCAGGAATATTTTATCTGAGAGAGAAAAGGGCTGTGCTAGTCTGAAACTCTTAATTCTGCGGTGTTGGGGGTTGTTTACAGTCATGGCTGCAACTGAATTTCCATTATAAGCCTGAAATTTCCATCTTCTGAAATCTGCAGGCAACGTGTAATCCACGCAATATAATCTTTTGCTCTCTGGTCAGAAATATGTTAGTTCAGTTACATTTGAAAAAAGTGGAATGTATTGGTTTTGACCTGTGTGAGTCTTGCAAAAGGTGTATTCAATAGAGTCCAGAGTGTTTTTCAGCAAATTCTTGGCATTATATAGCAATTCCAGAAGCAGAAAGGAGGAAGAAATATGGGGTAAGGGAAAAAAATGCGTAACTTAGGTTGAAGACCATAATAATGTAATGCAAAGGGCAAAAATGTAGATGATTAAATTCTGATCTTTGCATTCATTTAGGTTAGTTTACTTATTCATCCGTTCCTCTACTAAGCTAGGGTGTTCCATAAGAAGCTTGATCCTTCCTACTGGCAAAGCATCTCTTGTCCTTTCTGAAGCATTGGGCAGGTAAGCTCCCACACTACAATCAGGAGACCTCCCTCAAATCAAACAAACCCAACCAATTGGAAATGTTGTGAGAAACCCAAGTTGTAAAAAAGATTATGAAACTTTTAGAAAGTAAACATTTTAAGAATAATTTTGGAAAGAAGGCTAATTCCAAATGAGAATTTATTAAAGACTGAGCTGGTGACTGTGTCTGCTTTGTGTGGTGAATTTCTTCTTACTCTTACTCACATTAAGGTAAATACAGACCAAATCCACTACTTTGCATTAGAATGATCTAAAGTGGATAATGTGAACCAAAGTTCCTGGGCCAGCTTTTATTTTTTATTTTTATTCCTTTTTTAATTAAAGCGCAGATAACTGTCATAGTCTTATCTTAATGAAAAGGTTTTTATTAAGGGATTTACAATCTGAAGTGTTTGAAAAATGTGAAAATAATGCCATGTTTAGTACCTCTCAGTCAGCATTGTGGGTAGCCTTCCCACGTGTGTCTAGAGCTCTGAGAGCATACCCCTAGCCTAAGGCATCAGCACCGCACTTGGGCACTAGCAGAGGGAAGGTGCAGACTCCACGGCGTCGTGTGTCCAGGCACATTTTTGGAGCTATGGTAATACATTGGCGAAAAGTCACTCCTAGCAGAACATGGTGTGTGATTGCCTCGTATAAGGCAAGAAATTATCAAGGCTGCCAAACCTACTCCTTTTTAAAGATTTTGCATTTTTTTAATATGCCTTTTTTAAGACTTTGTGTCTATAGAATATGCTGCTCCCACTGAACACAATGGCAAAAATCCTGATAGTTTCACTCAGGCAGGAGTCAACACTTATTACAAGGCTTGCTTGGAAGGCTAAAATTGGAATTTTTTTTTTCCGTTGTACTACCTCAGAAATGCTATTGTCATCTGAAAATAGTGTGCAGCAATGCGGAGATTTTAATTACGGTTACTTTATTCAGGTGTAATTTCATATGAAGAGATCCTCCAAAACTTTATTTTGTAACTGTAACAAACTGCAGGAGTATTATTTTAAAGACATGAAATTTGGATTATAACACTTCAAAGGGTTTGGTTACATATAAGTACACGTTCCTCTGACTGCTCTTACTGTGGGCTCTATTATTGCGTCTCTGTATGCCTCTTTGCCATACTGTTGGTTCAATTAAAGGCAATTGGACTGGCCTGGAAAAAACTGCGATAGTAATTATTTTGTTATTCACTGCCATCATTTCCACATTGCAAGTAGTTTTGGAGCTCTGTATCCAGAGTAAGCAGTATAACATTTTATTGAGCTTTTTGCTGCCTGTCATGGTGACCACTGTGATTACTGTGATTTATCTGATTTTTTTTTCATTGGATTTCCTGTTATTTCAACGTCTGTTGTTTTAGGCTGTCAGTTGTCAGGAGAAAAAAAAGAAAAGTTGTCCAATGGTTAAAAGTTTAATTTTTTCCTATAGTGATGTTAACAAAGAAAGATAAATGGCCTTGGTGTGCATTGAAGACCAATCTCTGCAACTCTTACTCAGAATGTCATCTTTTTCATTACCTAGATTTGAAAGAGAATGTAAAAAATAATCCCACCTGATGCAGAGTAGATCTAGAACGTGCTGGTTTTGTTGTGCAAAAAGAGTTTTAATGTAAGTATTTAGTGTCGTCTTCCCAAGAAGGTGAGAAACACTGATTATCCTTAAATGAATTCCCAATATTTTTGAAAATCTTTGTTTTCTGTTTCTCTAAGACTGAAGAGAAAAAAAATGTAAAAGTATTTTAGGGTCAAAACTTTTGCACAGGAAGATTTTAGTAAATTCTTCCTCACAGGTTTCTAAGGAAGGCAAGTACAACAAGCAATATCAGGAAGTCTGTTCATTGTAGTCAATATAAAAATAGCTCTGTATATGAAAAAAATTTCTATAAAAAGAGAATGAAAAGAAATTGGGAAATAAGACAAAAGTACATATCAAACATTCTTACGTGGCACAGCTGTGTCCCTTCATCGCTTGCCTGAACACAGCATGTCTGCAGTGTCTCCAAGTGAAAGGCTGAGGTCAGTATCTTCTTTTACCCTGATTAAAACTAATAACATCTGACATGCTAAATATCCTAGTTGAAATTCTATAATCTGATAAAAACCTTTTGTCGAGACCAGTTAATGTTTAACAAGTGGGACAAATGAAAAGTATGCTGAATTTACAGATTTCCCAAAGAACGAAACTTTCCCTGCTGTATCCCTTGACTGTTGATGCAGCTGAAGATGTGTCACCATAACCATGTCTGTGTGTACTTTCAGAATCAATCACTGATTTGAGTAATAAATGTCTTATTCAAGGCTCCAGGATGCCAACAATAAATAATTTCACCATATATACAATTAAATGGCACCTCAATAGCATTACAATTTGTTCTGAGGCAGTTTTGATGCCTGACAAGCCATCCTTCCACCTCCACGTTGTCAGGGAAAAGCCTTCAGCTCTTCTCTCTCCAGCACAGGAGCGATGCGATGCACCCCATACTCACCATCCTGCTGCTCACTCAGCTGCCACTTATTTTTACTTTGATTTGGTATTGGATGCTGGTACTGAAGGTGGAAACATCCCTGTGTACTTGAAAGCTTGCAAGGGATGAGGGAGATCCATAAACATTTGTGGAATTGCTGGTCTCTTCAGCTCTGGCATGGGAAAAGTGACTTTACAGAGGTACATAGAAGGAGGTGGAAAAGTGTTAGAAATGATTACTGAGGCTGTTTCTTTTTTAATGAAGTGATAGGACAATGAGATCTCTAGGGAGTCTGAGCTGTTGGACAGGTGAGTGTCGTGCAAGTTCCTTGACAAAGCTGAAGATGAAAATTGTCTTGGGCAAGCCAGTGGTTATTGCAGCTGCTTGCTCATCTGTGTATCTTTTTCTGCTGATATTTACAAAGGAAAAGGAGCAGTTCTTAGAACAAAAACATATAGCAATTAAAAAATACTTTTTAGGGCAACACTTTTAGACACTGGAAGAATTTTTCAGAGAAGAAGGGAGTCATAATGTCCACAAACTTTTTAAAACTAGAAAGAAGAGCATCTTGGAAGCTTCAGGACAGAACCAGTTCTTGTGTTTTTCATTATGTCACATGACCTTGCTTGAGTAATAGTGAAGACTGAGAATTACGCATTCCTTTGTCACAATAAAGAAACTCCAAATTACTTTTAAACTGCTTATCTGGTTCTATTGCAGACTAAGTAACTGTAGTTATAAACACTGGAAATATTGTTTCAGGTATCAGTACAGGCAATTATAAATACATGAATATAATAATAACTCCTCTAACTATAAAAACAATAAATGTAGGACTATACCTTTTGAAATTATTAAAAAATAAGTACATGGTTTCGTAAACAGATTATGTTATTGAAATGGGAGGTGGAATTAAAAATGATGTCCTGCAAAAGAGGGGTGAGCTAGCCTAGCTTCTGTTCTGGTTTTTCTTCTGCATCTTTGCCCAGTCTGTGCGATGTTGTTTCCTAGGGGAGTGGGAATCATATCTACCTGCCTGTAGAGGATCATCCAGCCAACCTAAATTCACTGATACCGACAAAATGCTTTAAAAATTCTCAAGCTGGAAGTGTTTTATGTTACTACAACTTGATACATTCTGATAACAAATCGAAAAAGTAGATGGAGTTAATTATAAATCACAGCGGCATGATACTTTCCAAGAAAATTTGCAATGACAAACACGCAACTCTTAGATATTTTGTGCTCGAAACTTTTAACAACTTGGGCATCAACTTCTGCACATTGATGAGAGTTGTTGCTGTGCGCCAGACGTCTCTGTGCTGGCAGGCAGGGCCTGGAACACCACCAGGAATGGGGCATCCACCACTTCTCTGGTTCCAGTGCCTCACCACTCTCACAGTAAAAAATGTCTTACTAATATCTAATCTAAATCTCCCCTCTTTCAGCTTCCCAGTTTTTTTTTACTGCAGACCTAGAGGTGGGCTGGAAATAAGATGAAAATAAAGAAGCTGACAGTAATTTCTCCTATGGAAACCCTGCTAGAACAATGCAATGAGGCAGCAATAATGCTTGATTTTTTGCTACTTCATCACGAAAGAGAGGGCAATTTGCTACTGGCTGTAGGTTCCCATACTTCCAGCTCATGGTGCTCTTTGCTGGATGTTGTGACCTTTCTGAATTTGCTTGCAATTCATTCTAAATTTAGTCTCTTGCACTTTAGTGACCACAAATATTGGAAACTTAGTCATACAAGGAGTCGTTCATTTATAATAGCTGTAGACTAAAATCAATGCATTGTCAATAGGTAAGTAATGTGTGTCCTTTTATAACTGTATTCTTTTTAAAGTTGAATTCAATTTGTATAACTATTGCTAAATAAAGTATTATCTTCCATTTTATTATCTTCCAAGTATCAAATAAGTCTCTATCCAATAAAGGGAAATAGTATTAACAAATATTTTATGTTACTTTTTGACCACTAAGGGAAAGATTTGTGTCTGTGTAATGGATGTCCATTGCTGGTCCACTGATTCTGTATTTTTGGGACAGTCATTCGACATGAATGTCCTGAAAACGAATGTCTCATTCAATTATCCCTTTCTGCCAAATTTTTTTTTATCCCACAGAATAGAAACAAAGGGTGGAAAGTCCACTCCAGTCTGAAATCACAATTTTATTGGTCTTGGGTTTTTGTTTTGTTACCCATGTTTAAAAGGATAAAAGTTCTGAAGGCTGGTGCAGTTTATAAGAAGCTCAGAGACCTGGAGAAAGCCAAGCTGGGACGTGTTAAACAGTCCTCAAAAAAGCTGGTGTTTAATACAGAAACAAAGCAGTTCTGTTCCACATTAAATTTCATGATAAGTATTTGGTGGTAGCTAATGCAAAATATCTTTTTATACTTTTAACAGGCAGCTGATGGTCATTTTTAGTAAAATAAAAAGCATTTTAAGTCCACAAGCAAGGAAGAGGGGATATATTTCTGGTTATTGTCTAAGGGTGCATTTTCATTTGCAATATGACCTTTGTCACTGCAAATGTGCCAGGATGAAGCATAAAGAACTGGTGATCAAAAAATTAAACACAAAAGCAAATGAAGTGAATTTAAATAAGAAGGTAAATGTAATGAACCTTCTCCCTAAGTCTTCTTTCCAGCAAGTAATGGCTAAGTATACCAGTAAAATATAAAATTGCATTAATGCAGAGTTTGTTTTTTTCTTTAGTTTCGTTTTACATGCTTTGCTATTCATTTTCCTGTGTCAGTCTCTTCCCACATTTTTTTTTCTTTGAAGAAGCATCAGCTGTAGGAGTGAAACTAGGCCAGGCACAAGTGGAAATAAAGTTGGAGCTATAAGCATAAAGAGTAGTAAACTTTGGAGGACTTCAGTAGAATATTTGCAATAAAACAAGCTGTGTGCTTCATGCTACATTTCCATATTTAATGCTAGCGAAGCTGATAGTATATATTTTGTCTTTTATTTCCTTATATGATGCATAGTATTTAAATCTGCATTACATGTTATTGCCCTGCTGCTAGTTGTAGTCTGCTCTGAAGGAATTGTAGAGTAAGCTTTTATACCTGCCTTTAAATTAATGACATCCTTGAGAGATGTCTTTATTATCCAGAGCAGTGTAAAGGACTGTGATTTATATTATTTGTAGGTAGCTCTGCCTTAGCAAAACCTGATGCATGACCTTGTAGCATGCTAGACTATTTCATAAAGCTGACTAAATTATACATAGGCAGGTATATTTTACCTCCAGGGACCAGTTCATTAATAAAAATCCATAAACAGGAAGGGGTAGAAAGATCTCATTAGGAAAACCAGATGAAAGTGTGGTATGCATGAACTTGAAGTACTTTAGCAACTGGAGACTCCGGCAGAGAAACAGACTATTTGGTTGAAGAACAGTTCCCTTTGCCTCAGAAGCAGCCACAGGTCGAACTGGAAAACAAGCGGCAGTTTTCTGGAAACGCGTAGAACTCTCAATCCAGTCTCTTTTGTAGTTTACCAACTAAGTGAATATATACACATACAAAATACTAAATGAAAATGGGACTTCTCTTCCGTTTATACCAGGGGCACCATCTCTAGATGTTTATGGAAGATTGTATCAGTCTTGAAATAAATGCATGCATTCATTATACTCTTCCTCATAAGGTTTTTATAATGAGACTGTCTATTTTTGTCACCAATGTACAAGGGTAATTCCTATTCATAGGGAAGCCCATTAGGATCAAAAAGAGATTGACTATGCAACTGAGCAACTCACAAAAAGACAGTCCATTTTCAAGGATTTTAATGTGTCTGGCTACTCTTTCACTTTGCTATATCTTCTCCTGAGCTGTGGCAAACTTTATTTGCATTGCATAGGCAATTTAATTCACTTAAAAATAAAATCTTTAAATCCCACTCCAGTGTATGAAGATATGATTCTTTACTTTGAATTTACTAAACGGTACGTCTTGTTTTTATGATTTGGGAACTTGCAAAATCTTTTGTGCTATGAGTTCTGTTGGAGTCATGGTTATGGTAGAATTACCAAGAATGAACAGGCATGGAGACTGATTTATTAAATCAGTATCTTTTCATATACTTTCTTCTTTCAGGGATCTTCTACAGCTTAATTTTGGTTTTTATAGCTTAAGAGAGAGTAAGAGAGAATGATGAAAGTATCTGATATTTGCGAACAGCAAAATCTACCAGTTGGAAGGAGCAAAATCAAATGCATATCTTTAAAAAGAACTTGTAGTGATAATTTAGGGAAATTTTTGTAAAGGACCGAAAATAACTGAAAAGCAAAATCACCAAATCACAAAATCATGTAATATTTAATTGCAGGAAATTTGAAAGGAAGGACATGGATTAAATGTTTTCTGCTTGGAAAATCTCCATTTGAAAAAGGTCATCTTTGATTGTACATCATTCATAAAGATGTAAAGAAAACTTTTTCAATTGGCATATATCAAAATATTCTGGGACAGCATATTCAGAGGTTACCTAACCTGGGACATCTGGCAGGGTTGCAGGAGTGCATTCTCTATAGGGGAAATAAAGATGCTGCTGTTCCCCATTTTCACGTTTGAAATACCTTTGTACTGAGGTTTAATTAATGACCTTAAAGATCATCCAGTTCCAATCCCCCTGTCATGGGCAGGGGCAACTTCCACTGGGTCAGGTTGCTCAGAGCCCCATCCAACTGGCCTTGAACTCCCTGAGGGATGGGACATCCATGACTTCTGTTGTCAACCTATTCCAGTGCCTGACTACCCTCACAGAAAAAATTTCTTCCTAATAGCTAATCTCCCCTGCTTCAGCTTAAAACAGTTACCCATTGTCCTATCCCTGCACTCCCTGATAAAGAGGCCCTCTCTAGCTTTCCTGTAGGCTCCCTTTAAGTACTGGAAGGCTGCTCTGAAGTCACTAGACTGGATTCAGTTAGCCTTTGTTTTGTAAGTAAAACTAAAAAGTAAATCACCCAATTAATTTTCATTTTGATGGCATCACTTTAAGCAACTCTTGGTGCCCTCCTAGAACTACGTTCTTCTGTTGTAGAAAACTGAAAGGTTAATCCAAGTTGTTCCTATCCTTTCTACTTGATAATTGCAGCAATGACTCAGATTTTTAGGATATGAAAAAATAGGATAAGAAAATATTTGAGGTTTTCCACAGGAGAAATGGTTATGCCAAAGGCCAGTATGTCTAAGTCTTCATCTAGGGCAAGGTATTGAGTTGTCTGCAAAGACATAAACCATCCCACACAAGAAACTGAGGGAATGCATTTCAGAAGAAGAGCTCAATGAGCCCCAAACTTCACCATACTCGAACACAGCTGAAGACTCACAGATAAACTAAATTAGAATTCTGTTTGTAGCAAACAGTAAATTGAAGCCCTCTTGTAGGCAATTGGCAAAATCAGAGCATCCTTTGAAGCAAACACGCGTGAAAATGCCGGTTTTGCACTGATTTTTCAAATGCTTGATTTTACATCTTTCCCCAGTGTCTTACAGTTTGTTGAAAGGGCAGCAGAATGAAGTATCTGGCATAACAATAAGTTTTGTGGTTTGGGTTTTTTCTCTGACCCGTTCACCCAGGCATGTTTTCAGTTACAGCAGGGATGAAGTGCTGTTACTAAAATAACTCCCACTTCTGGATGAATTGTCACCGCAGCCAGACATCCTTTTGGATGTCCACCTTACCTCCAGCCAGGAGTGATGGTGACAAGTGGAACTAACCATGGGAGTGGGGAGAAAGTGCCAACCAGGAATAAATGGGGGAAAGGCAAAAGGATAGAACGTGTTCCCCTTTCAAAATTTCAGTAGAACTTTTGAGTTTTTACAGGGTCTACCTGCATTTCAAACAATGCTCTGGATTTGAATATACCTAAGGATTTTTTCTTCCTGTACCCTTCCTGCCTAAGAGATATGTTGTTTCCTTTAAAGAACAAGTCATATAACTATAACCATTCATTTATAGGAACAAGTCTTTCACAGAAATGTTCTGAAGAGTTTCCTTAAAGGAACTATATAATGAAAACTGTATGACTTAAATTACTGGGGCTGTATTTCTTGCATATTATAATTTATGAAGCAGTACCAAGGATAATAAATGGTACAAGATCTTTTGCACCATACAAGAAAACTCTATAGCAGAATGAAAACAATATAGCATTAATTCTTACAATCTTATAACATGACTCTAACTTCTATTATATCTTCTTATCACAATTTTTTATCCTAGCTATTAAGATAAAAGCTTGGGAATTTTGCAAACAGAATAGCCTCGCCCAATGGGTAAATTCTGAAACTGTACTCAAGGAGATGCACATACAAAATCTGTTCGTTTACTACAGCTTTTGGCATTCTTTTTTTCTGTGTGATGTTTTGAACTTCTATCCCTTTGTGTTAATGTGTTCATTTAAAAGGAAAAAAAAGTAAACAATAAACTCACAGGAGAGATGTGAGCTTGAATTTGAGTGCCCAGATTTGAATGGATAAAAATGCACTTCACGAGTCAGATAAAACAGATGCATTCATAAGCCTGTGATTTTCAAACCTACCTCAAGGCCAGCAGTGTTGAAGGCACTACAGTGAGACAAAATAAATAGTTTGATTTTTGCTTACTTGCTGGGCTTTATAATAATAAAAGCTAATGTAAAGAATTGTAAGATAGTTATTATACTGTCCCCAGCAGATTACTCATTTTGTTGTCTTTAGGATTCAGAAGTGTTCTTATTTTATTTAGACTGACATTTTAATCATCCCCACTTTGCACTTAAAATATGATATTATTTCCTCTTCTATCAACTGAAAGAGAAAACTGGGAAATTTTCTTAATAGTTGGCAGATTTGTTTTGTTATGTAAAATAGATCCTTGGTAAAAAGTATAATTAACACCATGTTGCCATTATACAACAAAGGGGTTGTTTTATAAAAATAAAAAATCTGTTTGAAATACTTCAAAGGGAAGACATTGTTTTGTTTTCATAGTGAATTGAATGTAGTTAGCATGCTACAATATTTTTCCTATAAATATTCAAAACTCTCCCTACACAATAACAGCAACCACTAGGTGTATCATGTCTCTGCACTTGTTTACAGATGTGCCCCAAGTTTTTGCAGTTTAAAAGTATTTGCTGTAAGTCTCTTTTCAGTTTATAACCTCCCTTTAAGGTAACCTGCTTTCTGCAGAGACACCTCTGTATCGCTAAAACGTACACATCACATTAAAGAATATGGCTCTAATTCCTTCTGCCTTTCAGACCTCTCTGCTGACTTATAGAGTGCTAATATGGAGATGTCCAATTGAACCAGTCTATTCCAGTAAGATTAGTTTAACTGTAAGACCATTAAAGTATTGTCCTGAACAACTTATACTTTTTATTGTGAAAAAAAGTAATAGAATTGAGGAATAGGATCAGCACATATTATAATTAATATTTGATACAGTAATATCAATTACTGTACTATAATATAATTAATATAGATTATATATTAATAATAGGTATTCAGTGCTAATCAGTCAAAGAATGCCTACAAATCTAGGTTTAAAATAACTACTCTTTATCATATATAATATTTAAGTGCTAGAGTAGTTTACTTCCTGACATCGCGTTTGATTCTAAAGCTTTGTAAGGTGCTGATATTCTTCTCTTTCACTGTGGACTGTACAATTTGCTTAGACAAATATATCTTTGTACATTAAATGATTTTAAAAGATTAAATATCTGTCCCTTGCACACCACAGGGGATATTGTAGTAGTGTTGGTGAAAAAAATACAGGTGTGTCTTTTATCCCCAAACAGGGAGATGGAAAGATAAGAACTCGGGCTTCACACAACTATGATGAAGCCAGGAAGGTTTCACTCATTGGCATTGAGTCCTTGTTGTCAAGTATAATAGTGGTTTTAAAGCAGATTCAGAAATCCTGATCCCAATCAATCAGTGTTAAGATTTAAGCACCACCTTCTGACCTAGATCTTCCTCATAATTTACTTATCACACAATACAGCACTGTGGATGTATCAGAGATAACAGACCTCTAAATGATACACATGAGCAGGCAATTAGAATAACTCTTTAGAAATCAGCATCTCTTCAGCTGTCCTTTTCTAAATAGCCTTTTTTGAGCTAGACAGGATTCTGTAACCTGGAAAAGAAATGGGGAGTTCTGAGTAAGATTGAACGAAACATTAATCTTTCCCTAAGGAAATTTTATTCGTTTTCATTTCAAACCTCAAAACCAAGACTTTCTTTTTGCAGTTCTGTGTGAAGTGAATTATTTTCTCTAACTTAGTAATTTTGCTACTTATAAAATGAAATCCATTATTCATCCAGACTTACTATATGAGTTTCCAGATCTATAATGCAATGTTCAGATAATGTTCAAGTGAGATAAAATTGTAGCCACAGTGTTGTGTATTTTAAGTAAAAATTTACAGAAAAGTTAAAAGAAAGCAGTAAAATGCACCCAGTATAACATTATGGTTAAATTATCAGCAGGATTTCTTGACTACATCTGAAGTACTTGAATGCACATTGAGTTGTGAGACCAAAGTGAATAACCACACGCGTAGATACTGGGGTTATGTCTCTGCATTCACCCTTGCATGCACCCATTTTGTAAGTATAATTACATACAGCAGAGGTGTTTGTACATGCAAGGCTGATTCCAGCAAGCAGATGCAGAAAATATTTAATTTTATGAAGAATTTTTGTGATACTTTTTCCAAGGCGTTTCTACCAGTGTAGGAGTTAAAGGACTATGGTTTTATGCCATGGATTGACCTGTTTGTCAGAGGTGTTGCTGCAATTCTTATCATCTCTCCAAAATACATCTGTTCGGTTTCACTCTTCTAACTCTTCCTTTCTAATTTTCATTTCTAATAGCGACTGAGACACTCCAGGAAGTGTGTACCCAGCAGATCGCAGCACTTCTCTAGTGTTTGAAAGCTCTTGGATCAACCTCCAGAAACATGCTGCCTGTTGTGTTTTATTGCTTAATTTTCCAGAGTTCTTTAAATCCTATTCCAGTCATAGTGCGTGAGCTATGGTACATTATTTCCTTCATAACTCTACTTAGAATAGATACACTGTCTGTTATGAACAAGAAGTGATTTCTTATTCAAAGTTTCCATTAATTTGTGTAAAGAAGTGGAGAACTGCTAACTTTCTGTATGGAGATATTCCTCCCTCATCACAAAAGGACAGCTTTTCTTTCCCAGTCACTGGGGCTTTTGGAGGGAACTCTTTACACCCCAGCTTCACTCGACAGCTCAGCAATCACAGTTTGCGTTTCATATTAAAAAGACATAATGCTAGAGGAAGCGATCTGCCTTCCCATGGTGATATACAGCAAAGCCACATGAACGGACATGGGAAACAAAACCACAAGGAAAATGATGACATTTCTTTCTTAAGACAAGTCAGGTGCTGCTTGATTTGGAATTCAAGTATTTCCCTCTCCTTTTGTGGTCTGGTATGATGAAAACAATATACAATGCAGAGTCCTGGCATCTGTGAGATCTTAAGGAAATCATTATTTATGTGCTGCATATTTTTGACTTCTTCATAGATCTATTTTTATTTTCTTTATTATTTGGGGGGAATTTTGGGGGTATAGTATTACAGTACCATGAGAAAAAGATAAATAGTAAAACTATGTTTTCCTCTATGTTATGCATTAGTCTGTATTTTCTCAAGTTTTTTTTTTTACAATAATAAGTTCTGATGCTTTTAAAGTCACCCTTTCTGTCTTTCCACTCTTTATTACTAATATGAGAAACCATATCACTTCATTATTACTTTATATCTCATTCTTTATTTGACTGAGCTAAGTTTTCCCAGGGCCATTCTCACTGGCACATGTTGGTATCTGATCTCATCAGTCACATAACAGTATTTATTCATCCAGAGTTTTCTCTGGCCATAATGAGACTCTTCTGTCACTTTGCCATATGCTAGTTTGAAAACACAGCTCATAATCCTTTATGTGACTAGAAGAATAACCCATTTATCTGGTCCTGCAAACGTGGGTCCCACTTGGTGTTAGGCATGAGCCAAGCATCTTCCCTACCACAACTCTGGTTAACAGCCCAACCAATTGTGTTGACGCCTGGCCACTAGAGCCAGCAGTATCAGAACTTGACCACCTCATCATACAATCAAAAATCAAATATTAGTTTATTCCCGAGTCCTCACAGGAAGCTGCTCAGGGTCCTAGTGAGGTCAACTGATTTCTTCATGTGCCTAATTTAGCACAGACCCTTTGAGCCAGGGCAAGGAGCCAAGAAGCTCAAAACTGTGGTTAATATAATATCTTTTGCTTTAGCCATGATCCTATACTCTTTCCTAAATGAGTTTTAGAAATTAATTCTGTCTGGAATAAAAAGTTCCCTAGCAAATTCATAATTTTAGAAAATTGTAATCATATATGCTCCAGTACTGTATCTTTATGGATAAAAAGGCTTCAACTGGTGAAGTGCTTTTAACTCTGCAAGTCTATTGTTTGCAGCATGGAGAAATTTATTAACATGGAGTCCCAAAACTAATATTTTACAGGTTGACCTTAATAACTTCTGTTGCTATGCACTGGAAAGAATAAAAACAATGTTGAGTAAATCCTCAAACTTCACACTGCAAATACTTATTCCACCTTGACAGAAATATTCATTGCTGATAATGTTTTGTCATGAGGCTTTCACATTGCAAAGGCACGTTTTAACAGCAGGAAAAGTCTCACTATGGATCAGTGTTGATTAAAACTGAAAATGATGATAGCACCCCCCTGACTCTGAAATGTCCTACCTGTTTGAGGCTTTCTCAGGCACTAACATCTCCACTGCTAGTTTTAATTTTCATAGGAACAATCACATTGATGGGTAGGAGAAACAAGAGGCTTGCCCACTCCGTGTTGTTTATCTTTTTATCAAAAAACAGTGAATGACAGAGACATGGGTAAACTGAACATCATGAATGGCTCCAAAGATCTCCTTTTGCACGCACCATGATTTCACTTGAAAATACCATTGAGTGAGAGGTTTTCCAGGTAGTTTTTGAAGGCTGTAGAACACCAGCAAATATTTCCTGACTCCATGCCATCATGATTGTGTTCACATCAATTCTCCCAGCTCCAGTATTCTTCTTGCTCCCAGTGCTCGCTTTCTTCAATCTCTTCCCCATTCCAGTTTCCCTGGGTGACTCTGCTGTGGGCAGCGGTTGGACTGAACCATCTCCTGAGGTCCCTGCCAGCCCAACCACAGACACACAGTGACCAGAGCAGCACCCAGGCAAACACAGACTGATCTTGCAGGAGGGCATGGTGTGAGTGACCCAGGTTCATGATGGTCATCTTGTGAGAGTTCCAAGTGAGGTCTCTGTAAAGGTCTTCTTTGAACATCAAAGACTGTGCTGTGCCTCCAACCTTACTTGAGTGTTCAGTGCGAATTTGGAACAGGCATTTGACACTGAGAGCCATGCAGTGAAATTTAGAGCAGCACAACCACGCTGATGAGACAAGTGTTGGGTTGGTAATGGCAAGGGTAATTTAAGATTGTTTTCCGGTTTCCCATCTCTTTTGAGTCAAGTTTATGTGTTTCTCAGCCTGGGCAAATCAGGTACATAGTAGTGGGGAGCTGTGTTGACACACCTCCCAAAATTGTATGCACATTTCTTTCAGCCTTTGGCAAAAAGGTAGCTTGAAAAAAATATAAACCCAACCCCCACAAACACTTTCCTAGTTCTAAAATCTGTCTTTAGCCCTGGGGTCGGGTTATTTCCAGGGAGGCATGTGGGGCAGCACATCAGTGTGCCCAGCTGGATCTGTCCAGGTGCACCAAACAGCTCTCATGAATTTTCTTTTGGCACTCTCCTTACAGAAGCACACTACTCTCCCAATGGAAATACTGGCCAAATAGGGTAGCAAAGAACATCTGTGGAGTTCAATAATTTCTACTGATGCTTCTGCCATTCTGCCACTGTGCAGTCTCCCAAAGGGAAATCGCTGTTGCCTTCATTGTTTACCACAGCAACAGAATACGCTTAGCCCTTTTTTGATTTGGAAGTACTATAAATTAATCTAGATGCTTGTTCACACTGAAAAAATGGTTGTTTATTTATGAATCTGGCATGTCATATGGTTATCCAGCATGGACAAGCTTCTGCTGTACATTTAACCTAGGATGGAAAGTGGTGCTCTATATTATCAAAGTAAAGTCATTAGTAGGATGTCAAAGTAATTAAAAATTATTTTGAGTACTCAGCCCTGAAAGTCCTTATTAACTAGAGTAAGCTACCTACTTTGAGTGATTTTGGTCCTTGGGATATTTTTTTTTGTAGGACAGATTTATTTATTTATTCATTGTTATTGGATTGTCCTATAATCAATGTAATTTATAGGGACAAATGCATAGATTCCTTTTACATTTTTCATTTGTGTTGATTTCTGTAAGCAGAGACATTCAAGGTGGTAATCATGTATTGTAACAAAGTGTGTATGTCACTGTAACAGTGAAAACAGAAATAGAAACTATTGCTGTGATTCCATGGCTGAAATTAAAGTAAAATTTTCACTTGGACCTTTCTTAGACAAATGAAATAATCTAGCAGGGAACTGGCAGTTATTTGGCACTCCGATGCTTGCTGGCCCAGAGATTACATTTGAGGTAATACCGTTCGACTTTAAAATGTTACAAATTAAATTATGAGGACAATGCTTTGTTGAGTGTGCTGCTTCTGTTAATGAAAAGGCACAGGGTGACTCTGTCATCATCTCAAGGTTATACTGGACTGAACATGTTGGTAAAGCAGGAAAACTCACTGCATTTTTCTCAGAAGAAAGCTAGTTTATAGATAACAGGGCAAAGAACAAGAGGCTGAGTACATGAACACTTGAGAACCACAAATGTCTTTTGGACCAGTCCTGTCACTGTTCCAGAAATAAAATATTGACTATTTCTGTTTAGGTTAAACAAATACTGATTTTGTCAGCTGAAGCCTTTAAGATCATTCAGAGTTGGAACAGTTCTAGCAATGAGATCAAAACACTTATTTGTTGTTGATACTGTTTCAAAAGCCACGTCAAAATGATATTAAAGTTGGAAAGTTAGGACCCTGGATCGAACTTATATTTTCCTTTTTGTGCATAAAAGTCAAAATAGTCTTAAACCCCACGACAACAGTTGGTGCTCCCAGCACTGCTGAGAGCAGACGCCTGCTCTGAGCAGGATGGTCACTGGCAGTCCACATCTGCCAGTCCTCTCTGGCCTTTCTGCAGCAGCTGGACACTGAAATTATGTTTGAGAATGCTGCATACACTGTCTCTGGTCGAGTATCCAAAACTGTTGGGCAGGTAACAATTTGATTTTCATTCAGTGTTAACTGTCTGTAAAATGTGAATATTAATAATCCCATTAATCCCCATTAATACTAATGCTTCCTGTGTCATTGGAACGTCATGAAGATTAAATCATACTGCTCGCAACACTTTTATGTGCAATGGGGGCAGTTCAGCAGAAACTCAAGGGAAGAAATTAATAATGTGGAAAGCAATTCCAAGTTTAAATGTTAGATAATCATTACTAATTTCTAGGCTACATAGTAGAGCAAAAATAAATACTGAATAAATACCTGTCAACTGACGGAATTCAGAGAGCAAACCTTTATTCATTTCAATTGAGTCAATTCATTGGAAACTTGCTTGGTATATATTTGCGGCCAGTATCACTGGAGAACCATTTTCCTGAGTAAAAGTAGTATGTGGTTGGATAATGAGAGGCACTCCTCAGTGTAGAGAAACACACAAATGAGTCAGGGTGGTACTCATGATCAAACTTGTCCCAGAGCTGCAGGAAGAAATGCATGTGAGTTGACTGTGATGCTTAGACAGGGCACAGGGCACTTGGGGTTTACCTCCCTGGTGGGTCTCCCATCCTTCCTCTGATCTTCCTATGGTGATGTGTCCTCTTCCTCCTCCATCTGGAGACTGGAGCCTAAAGCAAAGCAGATCTTTCCCTCACTGGTCCACATGTGCAGAGGCCAGAGCTCCCCCTGACCTTTCTCCATCAGGGAGCTGGAGAGCATTACTCATCAGGAGGGGGAGCCGAAATAGGGAAAGATCAAATTAAATATTGAGATTCATCACACAAGCTGGTATAATCACAAACTGGTAGCATTTGTCCACAAACTTCTGAAATTGGTCTATGAACCCTGATGATTTTTTTTGGAAAACCAGGAGGTAGATTTAACCTAGTACTTAGTTTAAAAAGCAATTAACAGAAGACCCCAGAAAATATTAAAAAGTGAGCTTAACTTTTGACCTGAAAAAAGTCTGGAATTAACATGTTAAAAAAAATAGAATCTCATAAACAATCAAATGGTAATAGATGATAAATGAGCAACATTAATTTTTAAAGCAGGCATTATGAACAACTAGTCTTAATTTCTTATTTGAAAAGGTAACTTTCCTCCCAGGAAAGGTCAGGCAGCAGATGGGAATCACATCTTGACATTAGAGTGATGTTCACACAGTCAGTCCTGGCTTCCTCTTCCAAAAATTAAGGAAAGACAGCCCAGATCAAATTGCTCTAAGGTTGGTACACAGGTTGTTACAAATAATACTGAAGGAATGATGGTCAATACTTCACTGTCTAGCAAGAAGGACATGCTGAATGGGTTTGTCATGATTCCAGAAGGATTTAATATGGATTTCAATAGATGAATTAGGTGATATACTAGAGAATACATCTATATAATTTGCAGGTGACATCAAAGTGCAAGTGCTTGGGACAACAGGCTTCAAATTAAAAATGATGGATTTCAGAAATGGTCTGGGATCAATAAGATGAAATTCAATAAAAACAGTGCAAGACAGCAGTCTTACGGAAAAATCAAATACACAAATGAGTGAATGCCTACATAGGCAGCAGTGCTTTGGAAGAGTTATAGTGGGCCATGTATTCAGTCCAAGACAACATAAATACTGCAAGAAAAGGGCAGATGTCACCTGGAGATGTAGTAGTTGGAAGTACCTGAACTGGAAAAGGTTTGTACCTTCTGATTTTTCTGTCCCTGATGAAGTCTTAGCTGGAAGGGAATGCCCAGTTTGGGGAAGAATAATTTTTTAGAAGTTTTAGACAGGGTAAAGGAAGTTCACAGGAGAATAAAACCAAATGCATAAAAAATAAATAATAGTAGGCAATATAAATACCCTAGAAAAATGTGAAAGATTTCATACCTGTAGAAAGGGAATCTAGCAGGTTAAAACAAATTTTCAAATATTTGCACAGTTACAAAGAGAGTATAAAGGGCAGGATAAGTGTTCAAGAAAACCACCCAGCAAAGAGGTTCAGAGTAGGAGGAAATTTCCAGTTCTGTAGGCAGCCAAGAGCCAGAGCTGGTTGGCTAGAGAGATCTCTGCCATACAGTACCAAGCCAAGGTGGGACGGACACATCAGAGATGTGTCTGATATTCTCGATCTTCTCTTGGAGCAAAGGATTGAAGTTGTTGATTGATTCTCTTCCTTCCAGCCTCATTTTTAAGATGTTGTTTGAGAAGGTACAAAAGTTTTACCTAAGCACCACTGGCCCTCTCCACTTTTCAAGTCACCCTGACCTTTGAAAGCTTTTGACTTTCAGCTTCCCAGATATTAACACTTGACAGCATCTTTGAAGTGATATGACTATGGATGCTGGTGTTTGTTATCACCAGGTGAGGTTCATCAGCATTGCGAGCAGCAGGATTCAGCTGCTTCGATGTGGAAATCACATCAGCAGTGGGTCCTGAGGGGTCACAAGGATAGCAAAGTCTTTTCCATGGGGCTCTCTGGTGTGGAGGGAGATGTGGATGAAGGGGAGGGGAAGATGATGCCATCTGAGTAGGTGGCCCTGGTAGCAATTGAACTGCACGGTTCATGTCATAATGGGCAAGAGTGGACAAATACTGAGGAGCAAAGGGGCAATGAATTGCTTTTCAGATCAGAACAAGATCAGAACAAGAAAATGCAAAATAAGCAGAGACATGTGGTTGGGATTCAAAGAAGGGGGAGTGATGCAGTCAGAGAACTGTCAAGGGAAATTATTTTAATAACTATATTGGGAATATAATGTAAATCTGTCATCCAGCCTTACTGGAGAAAAATCAAACCCGTAAAATTCTCCAAAAGAAAAAAATGCACTTACAAGAAAGCATCTTGAATCATTACAGATCTTTTATATAGTTCATGTGATAGCAAGAGTGGCAACGAGTACATTATTGCTTATCTGCCAAAAACTTAAAATGTTCGTATTTTGCCTGTAAGCATTACTGATGGTGTTTACCTCTAATTTTCTATTCTAGAAATTTTTTTCCTGGTACTTAATATGTTGCATAAAACATTTCAGAGAACCACTCTATGCCCACTTATGTTTTCATTCATCTTTATGCTTAAAAAATTTCAACTTTTTACTCATTTCTTGCTTCTCTGTTTCCTCTGTTTCTGTTTATGCACACGCACACAAGTGTTCTCAACAACATCAGCAGTCTTCAGCCTGCACCCCAAAGAAGCAGCCTCTCCATTTCACTAAAATTGAACGCAACTGTTGCTTTATCTGCAGTGATACGG
This sequence comes from Dromococcyx pavoninus, assembly GCA_033558185.1. Taxonomy (NCBI): domain Eukaryota; kingdom Metazoa; phylum Chordata; class Aves; order Cuculiformes; family Neomorphidae; genus Dromococcyx; species Dromococcyx pavoninus. The sequence continues at coordinate 350,051 of JAUMJL010000481.1, read as the reverse complement.
AATGGGAAATATAAGTTTACTCTGAATTGTTACATTACATTGCTTCTCTGTCTTGACCAAACCATAATTTTCTTTCCGTTGGTTTTAAATTGAACCTTGTATTATTTAGCTTATTGTCCGAAAAGAGGAATAGTGGGGTTTCAAGGTAATAGTGTCCTCGTGTAATAACTAGCAAGTTATTGACACTTTTTGGAAAAATGACAACAATGTAGCTTGTATCTAATGGCACAGAAAAAAAAAGGAGGGATTTAGAATATTTTAGACAGGATATAATGCCTGGGAAATAGGCCTCTTATAGGTAACATGTTAAGCCATCATAGCTTGCACTGTAATTACGGGGAAGGGACTGGAGGGCAGCAGTCCCGGTCACCTGGCTCTGTGCTGGCTCTCGTAAAGCACTCTCACATTATAATCGAGATCAGACCAGGCTGGTTTCAGGTTGGGGAGTAAAATACTTGTTCAGAAAGCCCTGCAAGGTGTAAATGTTTGATGGTACTTCACAAATGGGAGAGATATATAGGAAGATCTATTTATACATTTTTGCTTATATATTATTTTTCTCTTCCAGTTTAAATCTGCTTAATTACAGAGAGAAGTCTTTAGGAATTCCCTTTGAACTGTGAGATTTTTGAAGCATTCTGATTGTTTTATGCAGACTTACTTAGACTATATTTTAACCGACAAATTTTTATCCTGTTCCATCCACTTGCTCCTTTCTTACTGTGTATAAACAGTTTTCTTCTTGTCTTTTCTTAGGGGTCCTTCCCCTGAAATGCTGGCAAATAGAATTAATACAGGGGAGTAATTTGTTTTACTAGATAGAGTGTTGTATTATTTTTACCTTTGGCAATTTTCATATTTTTAATCATTCTTTTCAGGGAGTGTCTGTTTTCTGTAAAAATATACTTTTAAAATCACATTGTATTCCAGTTGTGGATATACTAAATGTTTCAATTCACTCATTTGGAAAGGATTTTCAAGAATAACCTTTGTGTATAATTTTTATTTTCCTTTTTAATTAATAGGAATTACTTCGTTAAACAATATCACTGCTACTGCGTATAAAATTTTTGCAGTGATCATCTGAGATGATGCTTCCCAGAATCCCTCCTAAGGCAATATTTCGTTCTTACACAAAAGCAGTTGCACAGGCTTGCGTGAGTCTCCAGTGACAGACAGGGGGCCTGGGGGGTTGGTGTGTGCAGGACGATCCGAAGCAGAGAAAAGTCCCTGCTAGAAACAAATGAAAAGTAAATTTGACATAATTTTCCTAGAAAACAATTAAATAAATTAAGTATTTAGTGGTCTGTAAGATAAACAGAAAGAATCCCCTTTTTTCAGACTACTTTTATATCTGAGTGTGTGCTAAATTAGCTTAAACAATGCAACTAAAATAGAATATTGTCCGTGGCTCAGACCTTGGGCAGCAATCAGTCACCAACAGGGAAAAATTTGGGTTTAGCCAGTAGGTTATTGTCTTTTTTTTCTTTTTTTTTCTTTTTACATTAACATGATTAAGTCCTTAGCAGTGGTTTGATTGAAGAGCATTGCTTACTGAAAGTAGCTTGTGATATGTCTGAAAGCTTTTACAGGTAGTAGGAAAAACAGAATGTGAAAGATGGAAGATGAGAGTCCTGCTCTGCATCTTCTGTAAGCCTGGGGGATCTGGCACCATTACAGGTCGCCTTCTCTTTAAGAAGAAAAGGTCATAAAGGCATAGTCCCACAGACACAAATCTCATTCCCATTCACACAGAAAGCATTTCCCAATGAAAGACTTTTTTTCTATCCGTACTCTGGCAATCTTTATTTTGGATGAGGGATTCTCTCTGAATCTAGAGTGTATCCCGTTTGCACCTGCATGAGGCACACGTGTATCCTGGTTTATGGGACATGATTGCTTTGAGGACTTTATGGCTTGCAGAAACATATTTTTCTCATTTCCTTTTATTTCAGTATTTCATACCAGAAAGACATAACACCGCATCATCGCATTACAGTGCTATTAGTTGCAGGAATTAGTAAGGGGGTTTTTGTAAAGCAAGTGATTTGCTTTTCATTTTAACTAATTTCAGTTGTGCTCAAAAAAGTTAAGAAGAGTAATTAGACAGTCAACAAAAAAGTGCCTAATTACTTCTATCTTGCTAAGTACAGCTGAAGTTGAGGTTAAAAAAACCAGATGTGGTGGTGTAATAGGAAAATGTATTCAGCCAAAATCAGCATCCCTTACACAGGCTGTGCAACTGAGTGAACATTTAACCGCTCTTTGGAAGAGGTTGAAAGAGGCAGAGAGCTGCAGCCACTGTGATGCTGAGTGATTGGAGCACCTCTGCTGATCTCTCCAGCCTAAACGGGGCTTAGCCTTTAGTGTCCATAGTCAGTCTTTGTTTAGCCAGTGAGATCAGGATTGTAGAATCACTAAATCATAGAATGATTTAGGTTGCAAAAGACCTTTAAGATCACTGAGTCCAACCCTTAATCTAACACTGTCAACCCCAGCACTAAACCATGTTCCTAAGTGCCTCATCCTCATGTCTATTAAATCCTGCCAGGGATGGTGACTCCACTACTTCCCTGGGCAGCCTGCGCCAGTGCTGAACAACCCTTTCAGTGAAGTAATTTTTCCCAACATCCAACCTCATTCCCGCCCCGCGCCCCCCCCCCCCGCCCCCAACACAATTTCAGGCCATTTCCTCTCATGCTATCACTTGATTCTTGGGAAAAGAGACCAACACCCACCTCACTACATCCTAAGAGCTGTAGAAAGCAATGAGGTCTCTCTTCAGATGGGATTGGGTTTGTTCATCCTAATTGCCCCCTTAGCTGGAAACCAAGGACCTGTCAAAGGGGGAATGTGCTGTTTGGGGACCCAGTGATCTGGTAATGTCAATACACCAAGGAGTGTCTTTCCACTTAAGCGGAACTGATGGAAAGCTTTGAAAGAAAACTGAAATATTGCTAGATTTTTGTTTCATTTTTTCAGATTTAAAACTAGATTTTTGCAAATCAATTAACAGAAATGGCAATTTTATTTTCTACATTTCTTGTGATTTACAAAGAATCAAATTGCTGATAACAAATCCATCTTGAGGCAAAGAGTATAGCTTTTCTATTTCTGTATTTTCTCAGTGATAAATTGAGTACAATAATGAAAAATGTAGGAGAGTGATGAAAGGGCTGCAGAGAGAACAAGTGTTCATCCTTTCCCTTCTCTCTGCATTTACCAAGTGAACAATATGAGTCACAGAAAATAGGGAAAATCTATGGCATCAGAAATTGAAGAATGATTATCTGCAGGGAGTTTGCTTCTTCATTGATGGAAAAATGGTTGCATGACAAAATAACTGTGGATAAGAGATGAAGATCCTTCGATTTGCTTGTAAAAAAGAAAGCAGTCATGTTCGTCTTTCAAAGAACTTTCAGCACCAAAACAAATTTTGCCCATCAACCTTCGTTCAAACCACATCCTTCCCACTTTGCAGAGCAGGCTCTGGTTGCAAGGTGAAACTTTGAGGTTGTTGCCTGCCTCCCCTCTTGCCATACCTCTGGGGCGTAGGCCAGCATGTTTGTTCCAGAGGTACCAGCCTGGGAGACACATCTCCATCCCTCCTTGTAGAAGTGGTGGTTTGTTCCCAGTTTGAGGCCAACCTCTCTCATACGTCATATATACATTATTTTGCTGAGCTGTTTTCCTTTTGGTCTTTGAAAAACATGACTGACACATGAGCATTGGAGATATTAGCATAACAGTATAAAAACAGTCTCTCAAAATCACTATTAGAGTTTAATAACTGAAAAAAAATCCACCTGGCATTTTAGCCTAATTTCTGTTACTCTTTCTAAATTTTTCTAAAATATTTATGAAAAAATTACTCAATTTAGATAGGTCTTAGTAACATGTTTGGATATTCTAAGTGAAAATCAATCACAATGATACAATTGATATGTAGTTGGTAAGATTTAATCTTTTATGCTCAATGATTTTAGTAGAACATTTAGCCCTTTTGAAGTTTTCTACAGTTCTACTCTCTCAGTTTATAAATTTATCCTAGTGTGTGTTATGAATGATTTCTTGGCGCTTGAAGCCAGACTTGGTAACATTTCTCCAGGTATGATGGAAGTCATCCTCCCCACCACCTGCCTCTGCTCACGTCCAGCTCCATCTTTGCTGGGGCCATTGCTCACGTAGCCTGGGGGAGAGGCTGAACCTTCAAGAAGCAGTGTGTGATGAGCACACAGCCAAAAGCCACACAGTAGTTTTGGGTTAGTGCTGCAGAGAAAAGTCCTTGCTTCAATGAATCAATACTAAAATTCTCACTCACTTCAGCAAATCTCTCAAGTGTAAATTCACTTTTCAATCATTTCTCGTATTCAAGGCATGGCTCATTTTAAGTCCGTTTTGACAAATCCAAACGGATTTACTGATTTGTGATACTGCTACTGAAGATAAGTAAACTATTTTAACCTGACCCTCTCAGACGAGGACTGCTGCTGCACACCACTGTCATTAGCAGCTCAGCAGGTAACAAGGCAGCAGGAGGGACAGCACTTGTGCAGGTGACACATTTGCCACTGTTGATGTTTTCCAGTTCTCTCATGCCTTCATAAACTTTTGCTAAGGTTAAAATAGATCATTACCTTTGAGAAGTGACACTGCCACAAGTAAAGCAGGTAAAGGCCAATATTTCTGTGCTGAAATGAATGATTTGGGAAGAATCCTGTAGATGTGAACCGAGCTGTGTCAGGCTTTAACTAGGCAGCAACTGCTTCCAGGAAACTTTCCTGCTCTAGGACTCCAGAATATCGCTGATAGAAATGTGATAGATACAACAGATAGGTAGAATACTTGCTTACACTTTTTTTATTTGATGTTTTCTTTCCTATTCTGCATTAGCATTTTCCTGTGGCAACGTGGTTCTTTCCTCAGTAATTTAAGGCTGATATTCAAGTTGGTCTAAAATAAATTGATCACTGATAACAGATAATATGTGATAATAAATTTCTAGTTAAAATATGAAGGCTATTACACTAGTTTATAGAAATGCTGGTTATAAAGCTAATGATATGAAAGTGGTAAGAGGAAAACTGATTAATTAAAAGCTTTGAAAAGTACTACTTCTACGGGGTATGTCTTACACTTCAGTGTTGACATGAGCTGGAAATAAATGATGAATCAAGATATAGCCATTTTTCTTCACAGCCCACCCCTAATTTATTTTATCAGAGTCAGTGTGCCAGTGTTGCTTCTGCTTGCAAGACAAAGTGTGTTTAATAAGCAAGAGGTGAAGACCTTTAGGCATGCTCTTCAATCAAACTCCTCTTAAGGAACTAATCATGTAAATGCAAAAAAAACCAGAAAAAAATATTCTTTGTTTTCGCAGTTGGTGACTGATTGTCATGTAAATGAAGGCTTGTGCCACAACAGTGCACACTGTTACCCATTTCTTTAGATTATTTACTCCACTGATTTAAAAACTGTATTAACTATACTCTAAAAACGTATGTATTTTGGGAGTATTTTACAAATCATTAAATATTGAGGTCATGTTATAATTTTATTTTGTTAAACATGAAAAAAATCTGTGTGCTGTCTTTGTGCAAATATTTGATTACAACGGGGAGGACAAAAAATTATGCCACCTGCATTTTTCTGCATTCATAAGTAGTTAGATTGACCATAGTGGATGCAGGTAGGGTGAGAGGTGCTTGGACTTCTCACATTATTTCTGCTGGGCCATGCTGAGCTGCTGCAGGCAATGAGCCAGTGCTGCCACCTACACAATTGTGCACCATTGTGCGTGAACATTTCCCAGTCTTGGGTCATGTGTTTTGCGAGGGTGAATATCCTTGGGCTGCCCTCAGAGTTACATTTACAACACATGGTTGAAATGCTCCAGGGAATGCAAACTCTCTTCCTTCCATTAACTCTTCTCAGCAGCCCTATGGAGGTGAGATACAACGGGTCAAGACTGGTACAGTAATACTTTTCTGAAGCATAGGCATCAATGTTTAGAAGCAATAAAATGTTGCTGTGCACATGGGCAATTAACTGATTCTGTACATGAAAAGTTCTGAATTTTAGTTTTTCTGCAACTTGCCACTTCCACTCATCCTGGCTTTCATGGAATTCCTTTCCAAAAGGAAAACCTTATTTGTCCTTGTCTGAAGGTGGGAATTTGGGATGGGACTTCATCCTGAAAGGGTTTCTTCTCTGAAACTCAGACACTTTCAAATGCAGGAATTCAAAACTTGTTTTAAACTCAACAAAGCACACAGAATTTTAAGCCTTTATTGTTGATTTACTTTTGCTTATCTATTCCTGTTTGATGAGATCAGCTGGACCTTGGTAAAACTCCCATGACAATCATAATCTTGAGATACCCCCAGGCTCTCTCCTTCCCAGGCTGAGCAGCCCCAGCTGTTGCAGCCTTTCCTCAGAGGAGAGATGCTCCAGGCCCCACATCATCTTCATGGCCCTTGCCAGACTTGTTTCACCCTCTCCCTGCTTCTCATTCCCAGGGGGAACCAGCCAGATCTGTCTGACCAGGGCTGGGCAAAGGAGGATACAATAATATTTCTTGTGTAGCCACTCTAATGCATTCTCAAAAAAAAAGTATGTAAAAGTGAAGCAGGGTTGGGGATTTTTTAAGTGTTGATAAATGATTTTACAATTTTTTTTTCATGATAGATACTATGGTGCAATTTGGTCAACTAAAAAGATTATTTTATTGGATATTTTTACTTTAAAATAAGGTATTATTTTGAATCATTTTAGATTTTACTTTTAGAGGTGGCATTTAGAGGTGTGTAGGAAATCAAACTTGTTTAGAAGTCTAGGGATGAAAAGGTTGTACTTACTTGACAGACAGATGGAGGATTTACGTAGACATAAATTATTTAGAAATCTTGACAAAATTAAGGGAGTTTTAAAACAGTAAAATAGTTTCTAGCTTCTTGGAGCATTTGAAGCATTGATCTATGACAACTTAAGAATTTTGCATTGTAACACCGCAAATTCCATTCACTGACCACTTGACTGACAGCAATCTGTGCAAAGTCCATCCTTTAAGGGGATTCTTTTCAGTCCTCCTGTTTTTAGTTTGAGGCATGGTTTGGATGGTGTCCTCTCCCAGACCATGTGGAAGCAGGTTTGAACTTACAGCTGGGATGCTGATCAAGAGCAAGCGCTGAAGCTTTGCCAGCACATATAGACACCTCTCTGGCTAATTAGCCACTGTTCTGGATTAACAGCACTAACTGTGGCACGGGATACCAGCCAGCGTAATCTCCTGGAAATAAGTTACATCTGTTTCTGCTAATTAATACACCTCACAGTAGTCACAGTGGTGTGCATTTGGCAATATTATTCCTTTTTTGTTGCCTGATGATGGTTATTGATGAGCTCTGCAGGTGGTCGAAGGGCCTGTTGAAGACCCCGCTAGCTGTTAATGCAGTCCCCCTCTTTTAATTCACATATGGTTCAAACGTATTTCTTATTCCTAACAACCGTGTTTCAACCTGGGATTTCTTTTTCATAAAAACTTTCCTTTTACTACCTGTCCTTTTATTTTGTCCCTACATTTGAGTGTTATGGTTCTATATGGTTATGCAGTCATAAGTTGCTTCATCCTTCTGACTAAAATGGGAAGAGTAAGAGAAAGGAAGAATAGGAATCCAGGGTTTTCTTAAAAGAAATCTTCATGTAAGTGCATATGCTGATGTTTATGGAAACTTTCAGAAAACAGGAATGTTTGTAAAGTAGAAGGTTTTCCAGATGCTGGGGGATCTGATGATTATAAACTGAAAAGTCATATAGATTCTCAATTAGCGGCAAATGGAGTTTATCACTGGTTTTAATAACCCTCATAAGCAAATTTTAATTTTTCTATGTATTTGTCATAAAAACTAATCATCATGTCCAAGCCATAAAAAAAAAAGAACAATATTTCTTATGCCATGTTAGTGATTTCTAGATATTATACAAGTTAATTAAATCAATATGTAAATTAGGGAACAAAAGCAATAAATTATTCTCTCTGCAGAGAAAAAATCAATGTTTCACCTTATAAACGTCCCTAAATCGTCATGCTATGTTCAGAGATGCAGCTAACAGTAACCTCACAGTGTCCTCTGCTGCTGGAGGGGTGAAAAATGGTGCACGATGTCCAGTCCAGGCTGCCCACCTGGGGTCCAGGAGCCTTGTGGGATTGGTGAGATCACAGGGTCTTCTTCTCCTAAACGCCAGATACAACCAATCAGGAAATTAAAACACTGTACAGCTTCCCAAAATGAGGTTGCAGTGAGGTGAGTGTTGGTTTTTTCTCCCAGGTAACAAGTGATAGGACAAGAAGAAATGGCCTCAAGTTGCATCAGGGGAGGTTTAGATTGGATATTAGGAAAAATTTCTTCACTGGAAGAGGGTGGAACGCTGGAACAGGCTGCCCAGGGAAGTGGAGGTGTCGCCATCCTTAAACGTGTTCAAAAAACAGGAAGACACGGCACTGTGGGACATGGTCTTATGGGCACGATGGTGTTGGACTGACAGTTGGTCTTGATGATCTTAGAGGTCTTTTCCAACCCTAATGGTTCTATGGTTCTATGAAAATATATTGAGGTAGCCATTTTCACTATCACCAAGGATTTCCCAGTGCTTCACAGGCTGGTTTGCACATCACAAATGCTCTTTCCCTCCATGGTGATGCGCAGCGAGGTCTCAACAGCATCGCACCATCAGGGCAGTGGCACCGAACCAGTGGGGTGTTGAACACTCGATTTAGGCAGTGTTCTGGTGTTCACCGCAGTTTTTTTCCAAGTCAGCTGTGAGGTCATTAATGATGGCAAATGCCAAGTGTCTACATATTATTTGTCCTCGAGGCCTTCAGAACTGGACTACAATTTACTTTCACTGATGAGCTGGTTCAGAGTTTGTCTCACCAAGATGGACTGGTTCCAATAAATTGTAAGTCAATGGCATCAGAGTGGAATAAAATTATGATTGTTATTATTAACATTATCATATTATTGCACGCTTGCTTTTTTAGTATTGTCTCACTATTAAGGCTTGTATGAACTTCATTCTCACGCCATTTGTTTTAAGTGCTTTTGAAAACAGAAACAAATTTATTTCTCTCTGTTATAAATAGTCCAAGGGGAAATAAACATGTCACTGTGTCCCTTGTGCCACACTCTATTGATATGCATTTCTAATAAAGGTGATTAATTTATTTAACAGTATAGTGGATATAAGCTTTGATAAATATTTAAACAAATACTGTGGAAACCAACTAGGTAAACAACTTTTTTGAGTGTGTTCTCTGGGTTTTTTTTTTGTATTCTGTAATGTTGACAAATTACTTATTAAAGCTGAGCACGATAACTGTTCTCAACAAAGAACTGGAGAAAGGTAATAATGGAAAATGCTGAATTTTTTCTATTATTGATCACTTACAGAAACCTTTTAGAGAATGCATTCATCCAGACACATAGAGGAAAGGGATGGTGGAGACTTAAAGCTATACAAGGATGGATTTGAACATTAGGATCATACTATAACTCTGGGAAAGTCACACTGCCTGCATGACTCCTTGTGAGGTTGAATTATCATTTGCTTCTCCATATTCCTCCTTTTCTCCTTGTTTTTCTCTCAGTTAATCAAATTTAAGTAGAGCAATGTAATAGACTACTTTCTGGAAAGAAAATGAAGCTTCACTGAGATGCAAATATTTTTCCAGAATGCTTAGCCTCTCTTTAAATTTCATAAGCAAAACAAAAAATAATAATTTAATTCTTCTCACTTGTATTAGAAAGCAAAAAACTTTGCCTTTTATTTTGATTTATTTTGACTCCCAGAAAATGATCAAAGGCTAAAGTGGATCTAATATTTGATGTGGGAAGACTACTTTTTAATTTGAGATTTGCAAATGGGGAACAGGTCCCAAGTCATTCAAAATATTTAATTGAAAATCAGACCATTAGGTGGGTTATAGCAAATGTGATGTTTCATCGCTTGGCCATCATTTAGCAATGACTCTTCAGAGACTCTGTGTACCTGTACGGGTTTCCATCCATTACTCTCACCCTGCACTGATGCTCTGTGTCTGTTACTGGAGTCTGGCAGCATCAGGGATCCTGTGCTGCATCGTATCGTACATTAACACCTGAACACCCACTGTGCCTTGCATGATCACACTTGTAGTTCCATTGATGCTGCCTCCTGTCAAGGGAGGGATTTCACTGTTGGGACAATCTCTCAGGCCCTCTCTCAGCCCCATCACCCCACTGTACCCTGCAGGAGGGCAGTTTAATGAAACTACAGAAAGCAGAAGATTACTTTTGATTGCCTCTATCTATTTTCTACAGTCAATCTACCTTGTCCTAAATGGGAAGTTACAAATTTAAAAGCATTTTAAGAAAAAATATCAGGTGACTGTAAAGCACTTTTCATTTTGAACTTCTGTACAAAATTTACTTGGGATTTTAAATTGTCTTTCATCCTTGCTTGTTATCTTGTTTCTTATGTATTTCTTTAATCCCCCTACTGCATAAATGTTTATTCGCTGCTATATTTAATTTTTTTCTGACCTTCAGTTGCCATGTGGGATAGGTGAAAGACAGCAGTTGTTGAAATGGAGAGTAGCTCTGCAATGGATTTAATCTGCATTGGAAGCTCAGTACAGCAGATATTAAAAGCTAAATCTGCTCATAGATCAGAGTCTTTAGAGGTATCATAAGAAGTATGTACGCAAAATAAACATTTTTTAATTCTTATTAAATATTAACTTTCCATTGCAATTATGCAGATATATATTCTAGTTATAATTAATAAAACCCACAGATTTTAGTGATCTCAATGTATTGATCCCTAACAGTCAGTAAATAGCAGAAAAATTAGCAGCATACCAATATACCAGAAATCATTATTTGTCTTGAACTATGAGGTTCCAGAAACACTTACTATAGAAGCCAGTTTCTATCATGGGAAAAAAATCTTCCTTGGAAATCACTGAGAAAATAAAATCTACTTTTTTTCCTGACTGTCAGTTCATGTTGTATCCTTTCTGTAATTTTACAGAATTACATTGTACAGTAGGACTGCACTTCTGTGCTTACTTTTGTGTTATTTTATTTAATGTATGGCTTGTACTCATTTATTTTCTAGTTCTATTTTAGAGATGTATAAATTATGTAACCTTCTCAGTGTCATTGTAATAAGACATACAAACATCTACTAGATGTTATTTAATTTCCCCAATATAAAACCTATATTAAAGAAAAGCCCAGTCAATTAGAAAATGAACAAAGCATGTACTTAAAAGAATATCACTTAATCTGCACTCTGTAAGTCTAGAAAATTCTCCATCTTCTACCATGTCACAATTCAAATCTTCCCCTAGAAAGACTACAAAATTCCTGATGATGATCCACAAAAAGAAACAGAAGCATTCACACTTCTTCTGGATCAGATCTCCCAGTCTTTATCACAATCTGGAGAGGGTTTGTCCACTGGGATCTTGTGCCCCCCAAGGCAAAGTAAATCAAACAAGGAGTGCAGAAAAGGAGTTCACTGAGAGACAGAGACAAATAATAAAAGTCAGAGACAAAGGCGCTGTAGTAGTGGTGGCAATTATACCAAGAGTCTTAGGGGTGCTGTGGTGAATTGTGGTGGCCTTCCAGTGGGTGCACAGTGCCTGTCTGTTGGGGAAATTGTTGTGGAGCACATTGGGGAGGAATCATACACTACATAGTTTCTGCCTTCCTAATAAAAGTCCAACGGACTTTACATGTTTATAACCATAGTCTCATATACAGGATAAACACTATTACAAAGTATTGTACATTTAAAAATTATAGACAGTCGTGTATTTTGGATATCATGGGTGGGAGCACTAAGTGCTTTCATCAAGGACTGTGTGCACTCTCGTCTTGAAGGCTTCATGTAGCTGCAGGAAGAGGCTTGATGGTGTTGATTTACTATTTGGGTGAAAATGTCCAACTCTGGGGTTTATGGGAAGGAGCAGGAAATTATGTTTGAAGGAGCAAATTCCTTCTGTGTGCATGGGAATGCCAAAAGCTATTGTGTTCTGTCTGTGTTAATTGCTGCAGTCAGTGGTATTAGAAGATCTGTAATCCAGAATAAACCTTCCAGGGCTGTGGGGTGAGGGTGTTGTATTGCCCCCAGCCCCTGTGGACCTCAGGGTGGGAGGCTGCTGCTGCCTCAGAGAGCAGAGCAGGCATCAGAGCCATCGGCTGCTCCTGGGGAGACCCACTGCCTGCTGAAACCACTGTGCTCAAAGGGGGGTTGTGTGCTTCTGAGAGGAGGATTTTGTCTGCTGAGATTTGTATGGCTTTTAGAAATACGTGTGTTTGATCGTGTGTTAATCCTTCTGCAGAAGCAAAAGCTGAATTACAGCAGCGCAGGGCGCTTTCTGACACACTGCTTTGCCATGTACCACGCACTCTCCCTGTCCTTCACTGCAGCTTGCACCCAAAACAGCATCGTTTGTACTCAGGCTCCACAGTTCAGGAGAGCAGTGCTGCGTAGCACAGGAGAACTCTGAAAGGTGGTGAGTGGTGTTTTGCAAACTCCGGTGCACATTTCTGTTTGCCTGCTGACAGCTAGAAATGCATAAGCATCTGCACAGATGGGCTGGTCGACAAATTAATTCCAGTCCAAAAGGAATGGTCAGTTAAGCTTCTGAAAGCAGTATCTTCTCTCCCCGCTGTGTGTTTATTGCTTAATGATGACATTACAATTATCATTGCAGACAGAGAGGTGGGAAGTGCAGCACAGCATTTGGATGAAGAACTTAAGAGTGATAGGGATTCTGGAAAACAGGCTATGGAATATATCTCTTTCACAAAAAAAAAGGTCATTCTGTATTGAAAAGCGTGCATACAGAGATTCAGTTAAGGGGCTATAAGCACAAAAGCTGTACCTGCAGTGCTTGGGAGGGACGAAGCAGCTGATTCCTTAGATTCTGGTGGTAAAAACTCTCTTGTCAAATTCCCAGATGTAACACTTCAATACTAATTATCCAATTCCTCTCACAGTTTTCGTGTGTTCTATTTGGATTGGCTATATTCGGTATATAAAATGGGTTTGATTACATTATAATCTGAAAAGGGTATTGGCTACCATATAATTTGATAAATGTTGCTATAAAAAAAATGTAGTTAATAATTTGTCATCACCTTTAACTGGGGAAACTTTCTAGAGAAACAAAGCTGCATGTCCAGCCCTGTATGTTGTAAAATTAATAAAATTACATAGACTGCAATTGGACATTTCAGCAGGGGGAATATTTTTTTAAGAGATGGGTTCACTTATGCTGAGGCCTTAGATTATTTACCTGATAATATTAAATTGTGCTGAAAATAAAATAAGACATCCTTTCCCATGTTTAAAAAACAACAGCTGTTTGAAAAAGGAGGTGTACGCTACAGTCACTCCCACTGCACTAGTAAGCTTTATTATGATACATCACTTATGTGCAAATGAATGTAACTGAGAATATAATTCCAGTCCTTTAAAATGAGAAATGAGATCCTGCAATCAACTGTAGACTCAATGTTAATCCCATGCAAAGTAATGGTACATGTAGTTTTGGACTGCAGGAAGAAGCAGGAGCAAAAGTATGTTGTCAGCCAGAGACTCAATTCTTATTAGTATCCATCAGTCAGGTTTCAGGGGTAGCAGATCCAGTCAGACAAAGCAGCTCCTCCAAACACCCAGGTGAAAAAGCAGGGTTTTGTCAGCCACTAATGGGGAAATTTGATTTGGGGAAGGCTTAACAGAGCTGCCATGATGTAAAACAGAGGATACCGCTAGCTGGAGCAGGCAGAGCCCCAGATGTGCTGCTATTCTCACTCTCCCTTCTAGGGACTACAGTTTTTACCTACAAGCAATGCAATTTTAATGAGGAAATTAAGAACAGATTCCCATAATACTGCTTAGGAGGGAATCAGAGCGGGATGTGCAATGGGACCAACAGGAGCCCTCAGATATTTACATTTTTGTAGTAGCATTCACAACTGGTACTTTTAAGCAGGCAGGAGATCTGTGCAGCAAGCCATCCTCACCCTTCAGTGCCTCCTGCCCCCTCTATCCCTCCACAGCTGGCCACAGCAGAGGCTGAAGGGATAATGGGAATGATAGTCCGGGTGATAATGACTGCAGAGGGAAAGAGGAAATAAAGCTGAGATAAAGTAGAGGCTTTACTTCTGTAAACAATGTTGGTAAGAATCTTGCTAGGCAATTATGCCCTGTTCCACTGTTCAGGTTTTAGGATGATTCTGATGTTTCACAAAAGAGAGAAACAAATATTACCTAGGAAGCCTTACAAAAAATAAAGCTTGTGGTGCTCAAACCTTCTGCAGAGGAAGATGATGAGTTGATTTATGACGTTGTTCAGGTCATAGAAAAGATGCTTGATAGCAAGGGGGATGCTCAGCCTTGCAGATAAAAACATAATAAGATCTGATTTCTGAAAGCTGAATTTAGTGGAATGCAATTTTACACTAAGATGCCATTTCCTGGCAGCAAGGGGGTATTTAATCACTGAAAGTGCTTACCAGATGTGGCAGTGTGAGCAGCAGCTGGAATTATCAGGATAAGACTAGACAGTTTTGTAAAATATGTGTTTTTTTCAGGCTTCTGGGAAAATTTCTAGAGTCTGTGACTCTCTGAGTTCAGACTAAATTATCCTGGTAGCCCCTCTGGCCATATATTCCACAAACCTGTTAATATAGTTGGATTTCGTCCATATCAAATTCTGTGCTCCATAACCGTGGCATACATGTAGAATGATTTTCCAGTTGTTTGCCATTAGAAAATACTTTTATCAAAATTAAAGTATATTTGACAAAATACTATAGATTTGGGTTTTGAACATAGTAGGCAAAACCTACAAAAAAGGAAAGCCTGCCAGCCAGAGTCAATCGGTATCCTAAAACAAGCGGGAGAGGGAAAGGGCTGGAACTGCAGGAGGAAATCAGGGTCTGGGAGGCTGCGTGTTAGAGAAAATATACTGGTTTTTTTGTGAGAAGAGGACACTTGAAAAGGCGGTGAGAGATAAAGAGCAAATAAAAACTTATGAGAAAAGGCAGAGGAGCATTAAGCAGCAAAGAAAAGTGTAGTAGACTGTGTTGATCTCTGTCTTGGAAAAGAGATTTTGTTCTATGTGAACTGAATGCAATCCTACTACTTCAGTTCTAGTTTCCTGCCTATGGTGGCACTGTCAGTGTATTTTCTCTGGAAATTTTGCATTTTTGGTGATTTGATTACCATTGCTTATGTGATCCAGCTTTTCTGCTGGATCCTTATGCCACTCTGATCTCTGGACTTAACAGGAGTTATCTCTGGACTTAACAGGAGTTATGCTGAAGGTTCAGCAGAAGAGCATGCCAAGAACTTCTTATTCCCACTGAAATTAATGTTATCATATTTCTAATCTGTTTTTATCAGTCAGACTAATCAAATCAGTATACTGTTCAATGCATGGATATTTTTACTCATCCATTTTCTAGTGATGATATAGGGAAAAGCCTGGACTTAAACCTAATCCTGATCCTGGCGCAACCTGAGAGCCAGGAGAACTCTTTCACCTTGCTTGTGCTCACCACCAGGGGCCATCATAGCAGCAGAGCAGGTTCCAGACGGGTCCTTTATGTTAAGTGACAAGTTTAAGACAAACGAAAATCATCTGGATTAAGATTCAGACTAGACATTAGGAAAAAATTCTTCACTGAAAGGGTGGTCAGGCACTGGAACAGCTGCTCATGGAGGTGATTGAATTTCCATTCCTGGGGGTGTTTAAAAGATGAGTAGATGAAGTGCTCAGGGATATGGTTTAGTAGTGGACAGATACGGTTGGACTCAACTATCTCAAATGTCTTCTCCAACGAGGTGATTCTCTGGTTCTGCGACTCTATGAATAGCGTTAGGTGACGAGTGTGGAAAAAATCCCTCCATGGTGTGGCTTCAATAATGCTAGAACATGAGCAAATCCCTCTTTTTTTCTACCTTAAACAGCACAGAACCTTGAATAAGAGGTTTAATGCTGTTGGAAAACTTACACCGTAAGATTTACTTACTCTGGAGTAAGTTTCCACAATTCCAGATAGATATAGATACTGAAATACAGAAATAATTCCAGTCACTGGTCCTGGGAAAAACCTGGAGAACATCTGCAGGTGTAGATCCTGAAGCATACGGAACTAGTCTATGTAAACGAAAAAGCTCTGTCCTTTTCAAAGTACGTTGAAGGGATGTTAATAATGTATTCCAGGTTGTTGAAATGGTTGCAGAGGTGTAAGCGTGGGTCCAAGTGACGGGATTTGGGCTGTGACAAACTGGAGCAAACCAGTAAGATGAGACTGTGATGTTCAGGAGAGTAAAGCCCCATTTGGGCAAAGACTTTAGTTAGGAAAATGAAAGATAATTTTATGGGTACCCATTTACCTTGCAGAATGCTTGAATTTTAAAGCAGTCATTACAAAAAGCTCTGAAACACCCTTGTGTAAGAACTGTATCTTTTACAGATATTTGTACAAAATTTGTTATCATATAGAGAATATGATTTTCAGAAACATTGATATGTCATGCCTTGTTACTGCAATGATTTGATTTCCATATCGAATGTAAAAATAAGAAATATAGTGAAATACATATTTCTTTAGAAAGAAAGATTCATTCTGAAATCCAGAATTCCTGCCTTCATTGCTGGGACCCTGAGGTAATTTCCTCCCTACATAACATTACAAATGTAAAGCATTCCCTTAAGGGTAGAACATTTAATGCTTTCCATCATTTTCCATTCATGTGTAACTCTTCTCTTATGCGCAGATGTGTACATAGTGCAGAAAATGGAGTTTGGTGAAGAATTCTGCTCATGAAATGAAAGAAAAAAGTTTAGCTCATTTTTTCTTTGTCATATTGCTACTGCAACTCTAAAAGAAATACAAAACAAGGGATATAAAGACTAAAATGTATTTTAATCTTCTCCATAAACAGATATGACTCTAAGTACACACGGAGCAGATGTAATAGGCGTCATTATTTTTAAAAGTACAAGAAAAAATTAGTTTCATCTTATTTTCAAACTGCCATGAGCAAGCTCAACTTTCTCTTAAAGAGGAGTATTCATCAGTTATGGGAACTTGTTAGCAGAACCCGCTTTGCGTAAAATATTGAACATTGCTGCTTTCTTATTTGCAGCATTTTGAATCCGTGGCTGAGCTTCTACAAATGTGATGGAAATAGCTGTGGTCACACCTAAACAGAGTTTTTGCATAATTATATTTCAACAACTGTGTGTATTTATATCAATAATGGCAATATGGGTATCCTAACTCTCCTCAGTTACCTGTGCTCTGGCAGGGTTGCACTGATCCCCTTGCTTTCCCTTACAACTTTCTCCTTGTTTCATTCCAGTCTCTCCGAAGATATATCGTATTTCAAGTGACATTGTTGTGAATGAAGGAAGCAATGTTACTCTGGTGTGCCTGGCCACTGGGAAGCCAGAGCCTTCCATCTCTTGGAGACACATATCTCCATCAGGTAAGTACAACTATCTGCCACCGGAGCTTTCTGCCACCTTTCCCCAGTAACAGCCTTTGCATTTTCAGATTTCAGAAGTATGACAGCATCACTTCTGTATGACTTAAAACTTTGTGCCTAACTAGACTTTTAGGAAACAAAAGCTTCTTCAAGTTTCAGTGGAGATCAGTGAAAACTGATACCGCTGCTACACAGGAGTGTAGGAATAAAGGCACCCTAAATATGAGTATATTTTTAAGACAGTTTTAACACGCTGCAGTATTTATCAAGCAGCTCCAATTAAAACCGAAAGCAGAAATAATCAAGAACACACAGGGCTCTCTAAAATGAAGCATAAAAGTTAAAAACATAAACACATCATGCAACAGGTTTAATTTAATGTAACTACCCTTGAACCATTATTCCGTGATGCGGTATAGTTTATTAGAATGGTTTTGTAGAAGGAAATAAATTGTATGTATGAAAATCTACAAACAAAATGACATTTTAAAGCACAGTTTTTATGTAATATTTCCATTTATACTTTTATTCCCTCATAACGTATTTAAAGGCAACCTTCAGGTAACATTACAGGTTCATTACACTGGTTCACTTGGCACAGAGCCACTGAAGCTGGCTCCACAGCAGGTTTTGTCTCCCTCAGGGGTGGGGAGATTCCCCACTCCGCATTTCAGGGCTGTGGCTCTGGAAATCCTGGTGGGTTTTGTGTTTCCGAGAGGAAATACTCCCTGCTTCCAGCTCGCTGTGGCATGCAAGTCTGGTGTTGCACTGGTTGTTTTACAGGGACTTGACAATGACAATTGATTTTGCAGTGAAGATCTTTCTGTTGCTTACACAACTTTTATGAAATCCATGTAATTGCAGGGAAGAACGGTTTCATGGACTGTCACAGCTTACTGCAGTGTCTCATAATCCTGAATAACAGTTTGCTTTACCACGCAAGATCTGAAAAAATAAAAAAACTTTTGACCTTTAAGACAATGACAATGAATTCTGCTTGAAGTGTCCATCAAGGGACTAGGAAAAAAAATTCAGTTGTAGCAGAAAATGGATTTTAACTAAATGTCAAATAAAATTTTATTGGAAACTGTGGTGATACTTTAGTGTAATAGCTTAAAGCATTAGATTGTCTACAAAAAGGAGCTGTTATAATTTTCCTGGAGAGGAAAAAAGCAGAAAAGGAGAACTAGTGTACTCAGGCTAGAGAAGGGTTTGGAGAAGGAACTACATCCTCCTCATCTAATGTTCAGACAAAATTAGTGCACATAGTCATAAGGGGTTTCAGCGAACCCACTGATTTTTTGTCTTGACCAAAGGACTGAGAATGAAGACTGAGAGGAAAAATGTGATCATTCAGCTTCAGACCCAATACATTTGCCACAATGAGAACTGAAAGTGGAATTTGAGGAAAAGACTAATCAAAGATATCATGGTACAATGGAGAGTCAAAGTGCTCTGATGCAATGGTGATGTGCTCTTGCCGAGCTCCCAGCACTGCAAACTGTGGGCAGACAGGTATGTTTTCTCACCATCGAAGATTTAAGAGCAGGCAGTTGCTGCCTGTGCTCTGTTTCCCTTCCCTTGCCCAATACCTGCTTTGTTCAGCTTTCTTGGAAGCATAAATGAAGTGCCCATAGAAGCAGCATTCATTTAGCAAATGCTCATTGTTCCATCCTCTCTGCTGGAGCATCTTGACTGAGTAGCTGGCAGGAAATCCTGCAAACCCCACCTTTTAGGATTTGCTTTGGGGAAGGTGGCTTGTTGGATTGATTTTGCCACATCCCTTACTCCCTTACTCCCTCACCAGGAAGCAGTAAGTTAGATGAAACAAAAATATGCGTAACAAATTTGGTACTTAAAAAACCAAAAAACACAGAACTGAACCGCAGACTGGCTGAGCTGGCCAGGGACCTCTGAAGATCAGTCAGCACTACTCCTGCTCAGAACATGTCTATTTGAGATTTAATATCTCCCTAATGGAGATGCCGCAGCCTCATCGTGCACCCTGTCCCAATGTTTGATCACACTCACAGTAAGAAAGCTTTTTCTTTCATGTTTAAATGGAATTTCCTGTGTCTTAGTGAGAGCTCATTGCCTCTTGTCCTGTCACCAGTGCCACTGAGGGGAGTCAAGATGTCTAGATCCATCTCCTCCCAGGCTGAGACCCCACTTCCCTCAGCTGCTCCCCAGTTCAGAAACTCTGGCCCCTTCATTAGTCTCCTGGCCCTCCAACAGACTTGTTCCAGGACATCTGTGTCTCTTTTGTCTGGGGGGGCCCTCAGTAAAAACAGTGGAATA
Source organism: Dromococcyx pavoninus (assembly GCA_033558185.1). Taxonomy (NCBI): domain Eukaryota; kingdom Metazoa; phylum Chordata; class Aves; order Cuculiformes; family Neomorphidae; genus Dromococcyx; species Dromococcyx pavoninus. Next base: position 330,197 of record JAUMJL010000481.1, on the reverse strand, counting down.
TGCACTTACCACAGGCTTGCTGCCTGGGATGGCACTGGAAACTTCTCCTCGTGGCACGACTGGTTTGCTTTACCTCCAGATGCATTTACAGTGGTGCTCATGAACAGCTCAATGTTGTTAACAGGCAAAGAGGAGGTACACCTGATACAATAACAATAAGTGCTTGGTTATATATTTGAAGTTTCAACTCAAGAATCATTATTAGCCTAGATTTAATATTCCCTGCCCTGTCACGGGTGTTGGACCTAAAGATGTCCTCCCTTGAGGATCCATTCAGGGTCATTTCAAGTGTTTGTTATCATGCTTTCACAGTTTGTTCTTTTTTCCTTGCTCTGCAGTTCCACATTACATCCTAATATACTGTATGTTGTGCCTTCTGCATATTACCGATATCATTCTTTTGTTCTTTAATACCCCTAAACCCCACTTTGTCCAGCTCCAAATCAGTATTTCTTTAACTGATTGTGGGTGAGCTGTTTGCAGCTGTGGGGGCTCCTATGGCAGACCCTGTCTGTCTCTGCCCACCCCATGCCTGCCCTCCTCTTCCCTCCTCTGCACCGTTTCCCATTTCCCCACTTCTCAAGCCCCTGCTCCCACACCAGCCTGTGTTTCTCTGTATTGCGTGACAAAGCTGCAGGCAGGGCCAGACAGTCCAGGCAGAGATGCTCTGACAAGCCTCAGTGCTGAGGCCTCGCAAACTCATTGCAAACACTGCCTTATAGGGCTGAATTGTCACAAAACCTGTTTCTTCTGAAAGGTGAGCGCCGATGCAGCCATTGCAGAGCACTACGACATGCCTTGGGTGTCCTCTGGTTAATTAATGAACAGAACTCTCTCTGAAGTGGGAGAACACAAATAACTTTTTGCTCCAAAATCTTGTAAAATCTGTTCGAAACAACCCTATAATTTACAGAATATGTTCTGCCCATGACTGCACCAAATCAAGAAGAATTTTTCCGTTTCACTAACACTGTACTACTTTTGTGCTCAGGTGGATGTTCCAGTGTACAAACAGTTATAAATGGCACTTACATCCAATTAAATATCAATCTGGCTAACAAGAAGCCTAGATTCATTAGAAAACAAAATGCAAGAGAGTTGAAAACACCAGATTTCTTAACAGTTTATATTCTGTTTGCAGGAAAATACCTTTAACTAAACATAAGCTTCATCTGCACTTTATAATTTCTACTAATTATCTCCTGTAGTTCTCAGCAGCACTAATGAAGCTTACATGCAAGCATCACATCTAGAATACAACACTAAATTATATTAGCAAATCATATTTAGAAAAATATGAAATTGTTTGTCAAAGCTGCCACTAAAAGATAAGAAGTTGAAATCTCTGAATAGAAATGATCCAATGTAGACTAATTACAAAATATTATCATGATTTGCATCAGTGCAGACTTTCCTTGGATAACATTAGATTCTATTTTTTTGAACAAGAGATAAAATGAACCTTTTGAAGGAATAAAAACAAAATATATTTAGAGGTGATTTTTAACTTAGTACATAAATTATTGGTCTGGAATCTTTATCGTACATGTTTAACTTGCAGACATTATGTAAATGCTTTCAGTATATAAATATTCATTATACAAACCTATTATGTAAATCCACAAAATCTACACATTCAGCATACGACCATAAGGAACATTGGGCTGTAGTTTGTAATCTGAAAATCTTGTATTGTTGAAATGTCATCTGAATAAATTGCAGGTATTACTTATTTTGTTCTGACATTTAAGAGCAAAGTGCAGCATCAATAGTTTGAGAATGAAACCAGAATTTTAAAGAATTAAGGTCTGCTTGAAATGTAACTCCAGCTTTTAACACTTGTATGCACAGTGTGTGTGTATTACACTGCTGGTTTTGAAAAGCAATCTCTGCCAGTGCTGCCAAGAGCCATAACAACAAAAGCCACTCAGAAATCTTTGGATTAAATGTTAATGCTTTGCAAAATTTAGGTGTTAAAAATATTTTCCACTTTGGTTTTGATAAAACTTTCCAAAGACGAATTTCCAAAGGGATGCTCAGGTGGTCCAGCAGAGTGGCCACACTCAGAACACTGAGCCAAGCAGGGGCCAGCGGCAGAAACATGCATGGCCTGAGCACCGGCTGCTTGGGACAGGCTTGGTAGTGAAGCCTAACATTTCCTGGCTTAATCTAAATGCAAACTAAGTTAAATTCAATAGTTTCAAGAACTTTTATGGAAAAAGCAAACCTTTTTCTACCTAACTCCCTTAAAACAAAATGACATTTCTTGTGAATTCACACCATGGTCTAATGTTCTGGATGTCACAGAATCATAGAATCATAGAATCATAGAATGGTGTGGATTGGAAAGGACCTTAAATTTCCTCCCTCGCTACCAGCAGCGGGGCACCTTCCACTAGACCAGGTCACTCAAAGCCTCATTCAAGTTGGCGTTGAACACTTCCAGGGATGGGGCTTCCATGACTTCTCTGGGCAACCTGTGCCAGTGTTTCACCACGCTCACAGTAAAAGATCTCTTTCCAATATCTAATCTATATCTCCCCTCTTTCAGCTTAAAACCATTCCCTCTCATCCTATCCTTGCCCTCCCTGTTAAAGAACCCCTCCCAGCTTTCCTGTAGGCCCCCTTTAAATACTGGAAGGCTTCTCAAAGGTCTCCCTGGAGCCTTCTTTACTCCAGCCTGAACAACTCCAACTCTCTCAGCCTGTCCTTGTATGGGAAGTGCTCCGTATGGAGATACTTCATTTGTTGGTATTTGAATAAAGCAAATGGAGAGGAGTGGACCATCTCTCCACATCCCAGCAGATTGTTTTAGCATTTGCTGCTGCAGCACACATGGAGACATCTGAGTGGTTGCTTGCTCCCATGGGAAGGACAGAGTGAGAGCTAGCAGAGCTAGCAGAGCAGGTGGGGCAATTGGTAAGATGTGTATGGTTATGTTTCGTCAAATTAGCTAAATATCTGAGTGAATGCTGGGGGAAACAAGGTGCCTTAAACATGTCTGCATTAAGATTGAATGACAGTGACCAGGATGGTTTTATATCAAAGGGAGAGAGAGATGTATAAAAAGATTGCAAGAGTTCACTCATTTTGGGCTTTGTTTAGAGTGCTTGACCTCACTATCATAATATTTACCACAAGTGTTGTCAGATGAAGTGTTATACGCTTCAAACAAATATTTTCTCTCTGATTGGTTTATGTTGGCATTGTGTTGTCACCCAGCAGACTCACATGCAAAGCTGGGCTCCACACGTGTGCTCTGCAGCCCAAAGCCTGGTGAAAGATGTGAGGGCAATCAAGAGGTTTGCCTCAAAAGTACACTCCTGGTCCAAACTGAATTGCTGATACAGATGCACCCAAAGTGCATGAACTAACCCCCTCAAACAAAGGAAACCTGGTGGTCTTTCCTCAAGCAGGAGTTCTGACCACACAACCAGGAAAAATTTGCTCTGAAGCAAAGCCACCCCAGACCCCCCCCCACAGTGCACATTAGAACTTCAGCACTGTTTTAATCTCCATATCCACTCCTACTATGCTGCATTACCTGCTGGCTTAGAGACTGAGCATCAGTGGCTCAACAAAGAGACTGATGTGATGATGTACGTTTTGGTAGGGGATTTCACAGCCCATGGCTAAGGAAAAAAAAAAGAAGTAATAATTAAAAAAAGATTGAGATATAGGAATCTCCTGCTTTATTTGTAGTTCTGTGTAGTGTGTAGCAGCGTTTCCTGACCATGCCATCCCAGCTTCTCTGGCTTGTTCATATCAAAGTCTCTCTCAACATCATCCCTGGTGAATTCTAGTTTCATATTTTTCAGTTCTTCCTTACTCTCTTGCCCTTTTCTCACAGTTTTATCCCATCACTTCCAGTTATTTTCCTAAAATGTGGTGATAAACTGGATGTATGTATGAGCATTCATTTTGGAGAGCAGATTTTCAGAAATTATGAATTTAGATGAATAAAGACAGATTTTCCCATGTCAAGCAAAAAGCAGATCCTTGGCACTAGGACTGTCTTTTTCGTTCAGTCCTGTTTCCAAAGAACAGTGACACTGAAGTGTTTAGAAAAAAATACACCAAACAAAAAACCTGTAAGAACTGTTTAGCACGTGCAAAATAACAGATTTTTTACTAACGCTGAGGAAAGCTACACTTTTCCAGATGTTAGCCTGGATTTAGATTTGAACATATTCATATAGTGACTCTGTTCCTTCTCTAATACATTTCATTTGCTGCTGGGGTGTGTAATATGACTGAACAGAATCTAATGCCCATCCTATTGTTTCTGGACAGCCCTAAAGCTGTGAAGATGTATTGCGTTAATGTATCATCATAGCAATGTCGTTCTGACGATATATTAGTGTAATACATCTTCGGAGCACTCAAGTGATGGTGCTGTCTGGGAAGGATGAGGCTAAGAGCCAATTCAATTCAATTACAGGACAAAAGGCAACACTGGTCATTCAACAGGCAGAGCGTGATTCCTACAAGACCCTTCCTGATGCAGACTGCTACAGAAAGCTGATACTGGGGGCGGGGGATAGGAGAAGCAAAGAGGGTTTTTTTGAAACTTCTAGCTAAATGCTAGGGGGAAAAAAGGACAAATCTTGATATGAGCACAAGTAATGTCAAATATTTTGTTCTGCTTGCATTTCTGCGAGAGAATCTGTTATCCACAGGTAACAGAAATAAGAAGCATTTTGTTGAAGTGTGAGTACTCTGAACCTGGATTTTCAGGCTGAAAATACTTAACTGACATGAATTGTTGCCAGATTTCCCAGACTTTTAAAACACTCCATCTCTTGCTTCAAAATAGTTTTAAACCTAAAATTTTTAGAAGCAAAAGTTTCCAACTTGTGTCTTTTGTCCTACTAAATTCTAACAGATGTCTTTGCTGGTGAGGGTTATTTCACACCTGTTTCCATCTAATATATTTGCAATTATGCATGACATAATTTTTGACCTATGAGAAGCTGCTCTCATCCACCCTTTGCTTAGCTGCTGTCTTTGATAGCGAAGCTGCTACCAGCACTAATTGAGTTATGTGAAGGAATCTTGCCATGACAGTACATTTTCCTAACTTTGTAATTCAAAGTCCAGTTAGCAGGTGCTTCAAACAGCCCAGCTGTACTGCAATCCAAAAAGTTCTCTTTCTCTCAAGCTGCTTTGTCTCAGACAGCATAAAATTGGTGATTGTTTCCTATCAGTTTGTCAAGGTACTGCCCTGCAGGCAGCAAACCTTTGAAGCTAGACCCAGTGATGTGCTTCCAGGCTGCAAGGTGGAGCTCCTGCCCCACTCAAGACATGGTGTTCCAGTAGCAATGACACACAACGACATTTCCTAAATGGTGGTAGATTTATTGCCAGATTATACCGAGAACGAAGCTGGTTCCCTTTAGGTGTCTAAGGAGCAGAATGTAAAATAATTCAGTGATTTAACCTGATCAGTAATGACAGTGATATGCCTCCCTTATGCCATCATTACTCATCTTGCAGGCAACAGCTTCATTACAGTGCTAGCACTGGGCTCCTCATTCAGGTGAAGCATTACCAGACTGAGCTGAAACATCTGTTTCTTGCAACTGAGCTGGAAGCATTTGGAGACAAGCCAGGAAATCTTCAGAGGTAGACCAAGGAGAGCCGAGCAGCAGTGTTGGGATTCTTGACCATGATCAGGGAGGTTTCACTTGTGTGGTGGAGTGGAGAGGATAAGCAGGGGAGTCCCGCACATTGCTGTCAGCTCCTCTTCCACTCCACTTAGCCCCTGCCATCTGCTGACAATGTCTATCCCAGTTTCAGGAAGAGGGAAGGATGAAGATGTGCTCTCAGCTATCCTGAGCCACAAGAGAAACCTGCAAATTGCCTCTTGGCTATGCTGTACATGTTGGCACCAGCTGGTTTCAGAACTAATGCCTTCAATGACAGCATATTACACTGACAAAGATAACATTAATTTAGGGCTCAGATGCATTGAGGCCTTACAAAGCCTTCCCTGTCCTGCTCCTAGACTGGATTTTTTTGTATCAGAAATAGTGTGGCCAGCAGGACCAGAGAAGTGATTGTCCCCTTGTACTTGTTGCTGGTGAGGCCACACCTCAAATCCTATGTTCAGTTTTAGGCCCCTCACTACAAGAAAGACATTGAAGGGCTGGAGCATGTCCAGAGAATGGCAAGAAAACTGGTGAACGATGTGGAGCACAGGGATTATGAGGAGTGGCTGAGGGAGCTGAGGCTTTTTTATACTGGAGAAAAGGAAGCAGAGGGGAAACCTTATCACTCTCTATAGCTCCCTGAGAGGACATTGTAGTGAGGCATGTGTTATCTCCAAAGGCTCTCAAGTTGTCCAAGGGGGGGTTAAATTGGATATTAGGAAAAAAATCCTTCACAGAAAGGGTTGCCAGCCACTGGAACAGGCTTCCTGGGGAAGTGGTGGAGTTACTATCCCTGAAGATTTAAAAGATATGTGGATGTGACACTTTGGGATATAGCTTTGTGGTGGAGCTGACAGTGTTAGGTTGAGGGTTGGACTCGATGATCTTAAAGGTCTTTTCCAACCTAAACAATTCTGTCTTTCAACAGCACTTACACAAGAAAAATAAGGTGCATGGGACAGCCGAATATCCCACTGATGGGCACGTGGTGATTGTGTAGATGGATTGGTCCATGCTACAGCTCTTTGGGGACTTGAAGTTTTGTGATTAATATTTTATATGAATTTAATGGCCTGGCTCATGATCCTGAAAAGAAGTTTTTCAGTTGGTAAAGGCATTGCATGTCATTAAATCGATGGGTCTCTAATGTCAGACACACAGCTGGCAGCTGCCCAAGAACTCAAGGGGAAGTGGTTGGAACTCTACGTGGAGTAAATTAAGGGATTTGTTAACAGTTCAGAGACAGCAGTGCAAACACTAGTGCTCAACATAAACTGCTTGTTGTGCTTCTTTTGTTTGTCTTTGGATAAACAAAAAATAAGGAACTTCAAAAATCACACCTATCCAATAAAAAAGACAGTGTCTTTTGGTTTCAGGTTATGGGACTTTTGGCCTTTCCTTTTCTTTACAATACTTGTAAGCAGCATTCTTGGGAGATGCATGGAGCATTAGGATCCAGTTAAGTGACATTCAGTATCATGATCCACTGCTCTGGTGTCAAGTGATATTACACTCTCTGTGGTCAGGGGACATCTGAGTTAGACTTTTCAGAAAAAATTTGTTTTTATCAGGACCATTCCAGAAGTTTGAGCATCTCTTCAGGAACAACTAAAGGTATTCCTAGAAATCCTCACATCTTCTTAAAATCTTTAAACAAGAGATTCTTGTTAAAACACAGTTGTGAGGAAAAGAATATTCAAACTAAGATGATCAAATATTGAGTATTTGTGAAGGAACTGAGAAATGAGAGTAAGAGTGCAAGCAGTTAAACATTGAGGTTCGAACTAAAAACGTAAAAAAGCATTGCACATTCATAAATATGAATTTTTTGACAATTTTATAACAAATGGTATTTCTCACTTTTCAATAAAAGCAGATGAAATCAATAACTCATAAAATGCTATGAAAATTAGAATTTTAATACATGCTTAGTTTATTCTCTCAGATATTAATTCATTTCTACTTGAGAAATACAGCACTTCTGAGTGAGAAATTTATGAATCACAGAAGATATTTCAGTGAAAGAAAATCTTTAATGTTCAAAACCAAACCAAGCAAATGTAGGTTTTACCCCCTTTCTCCTTCCTTTTGTGTAGTGCCCCTCATGGCTATTTTGGGAGACTCTGGTCGTTTGAACAAAGTGTGTCAGCTTTGGGACTTGTGTAATTTTTTTAGAGAGAAGTAACAGAAAATCTCTAAAATGCATCAAGATGCTCCCATTTTCTTGTTTTATTCTGGGAACATCCTCTCCAGGAGGGTGGCAGGCAGGCAGAAAACCCTGGCTGGGCGTGCTGGTGAACGCAGATGCTCCACGGAGGTGACAGTGAGCAAGCAGCAGATGCCAGTTTCATACCTGCAGTGTCTCCTGTTTTATTTCCCAGAATAATTTCTTCTGGGCATTTTAATGAATAAATCATATTTTTAACATATTAAGAATTCTTTTTAAAATGTACAGTTCAACAAAAAATTGTGTAGCTTTTAAGGGTTATGAAGAAATATGAAAAAAATATTCATTAATGATTCATTTAACTGTAATAATGCCTCCAGTTTCAACAAACTCCAGACACAAGAGTCATATAGAATGGGAGGGACCAACAAATGTATTTGAGCCAAACAGATAATCAGTAGATGAATAACGGGCTATCATTTTCAGTGCATCATTTTGATATAACAACAGGAGGAAGGAATGTTATAAACCCATCAGACACCAGAAAAGCTGTAACTACAGTCCTTTACCAACCAGGGCAAACGCCTGTCCAGGCTTCTTCCACTCCAAATCCCTCCTGCTCCTCAGCCCCAAGGCTCGCACTCCCTCCAGCTGACCAATGAATGGACCAACTGTCTTCTGAAAGCCGCCACTGGTTTGAAGTTTTATTGGGAATAATTGGCCCCTTCCCAAAAGCCAAATCCTCACATTAAGAGCTATGAATGATAAATAAACTCAAGTGAGATTTCATCATGCATCCTTCTTATTTAAAAGATCATTGCCCTGTTCTTCCCTACTCAGTTTTAATTTCTTTGCTTTTTTCAGAGAAAGATTTTTTGGGTGTTTTCAGACTGAAGATGTCCACATTTAGCTATTTGCTGCAGAAGACCTTGCAGCCTCTGTGTAAGAAGATCTCTTGCAAACCCCTCTCCTGCTGAAGCACACTTTGCGTGTCACTGTGCAGGGACGGGACATGACCTCCCTGCTGTGGGTGGTGGTCATACTAAACGCAATGATACCAGTGAAAAAACCTGCCATTTGCAGCAGACTGTTCTTATACTTCTGCCTTCTGCAGGCAGAACAGCGTTTTGTCCAGATGCACAAAAATCAAAGAGCAGTCTGATATACATGGAACTAATTATCCAGAAGACATGGCATGCAGACATCTAACAAACCTACAACCTCAAGTGGGTTTTTTTTCTTCCAAAGTAACACCTGGTTGACTATCTTCTCCACAAGTATTAAGATGGAGCTGGCTCTCCTTTATATTCATTCTCAGCTGCTAAGGCAGATAAGTAGGTGCATACAGCTACCTGAAAGGAGGTTGTAGTCGGTCAGGGGTTGGTCTCTTCTCTCAGGTGACCAGTGACAGAACTAGAGGGCATGGACTCAAGCTTCGTCAGGGAAAGTTTAGGCTTGATGTGAGGAAGAAGTTCTTTACTGAAAGGGTGATTGGCCATTGGAATGCGTTGCCCAGGGAGGTGGTGGAGTCGCCGACCCTGGAGGTGTTTAAGGGGAGATTGGATGTGGCACTGAGTGCCATGGTCTAGATGATGGTTGGTGTTAGTGTTGGGTTATAGGTTGGACTTGATGATCTCAGAGGTCCTTTCCAACCTTGTCATACTGTGATACTGTGATACTGTGATACTTTAGAGTATGATCTGACCGTGTATTCACTGGCATAAAGTCTTCAAAGAGAAAATTCATCATTGATCCAAAACATCATATCTCCACATATCTTAAACACACAGTACAGCCTGGCAGCAATTCTGCACAGAGTCAGAATCTGATGTAACTTTAAGGAATGAGGAAAACTAACTGTGATGACTTCGCTTGTGGGACCAACCTCTACCCTCCACACACAACATCTCTTGATAACTGACTGGCATTTACGTTGCCCACACTTTGAGCAGGCACAAAGCCAGATCTCCAAATGCTTCTCTCTATGCCTGTCTATTTCACATATAGATGTAACCCTGTTTATCTCCACCTCTGAAACTTTCAATTTTGTCAATCTATGTTCACATTGTTTTTCTTTTATCAGCTTGCCTTTCTTACAAAATTGCTCTGTTTGTTTTCCTTCCTTCATGTCATCAGCTGGGAGATCTCCTCCAGCCCTCAATTTATCTGTCAGGTTTGATATTTTTTTTGCCTTTACATTTTACTTGATTTTTCTTTTCAGACTTGGAGGATGGCTTCTGTCAAGCTAATTGACCTTCAATGATTAATGTTTAAATGGTCCCTAATATGATAGGGCCGTTCTCCCAATAGACAGCAAACTGTTCAGTTTACCTGCAGTTCTTTGGAGAGGACTATACAATTTCACCATTTGTAACTTTAAACTCAGAATACATAAAGAAATGGCTTCTGATCATTTTTCTGGATGAATTCAATTCTCAGCATTCCATGGCAATTCACCTGAAGGAAAGAAAGGTGCCTCCTTGTTACCCTGATTCTGTATCTCCACCCAACTTCCAAGATGAAGAATTTTATGACCTACTGAAAGCATCTGGTGATAATGAGATGGCACCATGATGGCATTGCCATTGGAGACCACCTTCTGTTCTCACATATTGAGCCTGCTTCTCATTGTGAGGCACTATAGGAAAGCATGAGCTGGGATCTCCATGTCTCCTCTCTTTTGGGAGACAGTTCACTCGACTCGGCACAGTCTGTCATGTGCACCATCAAAATGCCCTGAGTCTGTGATGAACCAGGACTGGCATCAACTCAGCCTCATGCACTCCACGGTCCCAACCCTACAAGAGTCATCATTCTCTACTGGAGGATGAGGTATCTCAAAGATTGGGTCATAAATGCCAGTCTACTGAACGTTGAACAGGTTTTACAGTTCATAATCTGGGTCTATATTGTAGCTATTTAGTATATGAGTGAATAAGGAAAAAAAAAATTGCCCTTGGGTCAGATTAAGTCCTCAGAGTTTGTCAGAGCTGCCTTGGACTTGCACCAGATTTTTCTTCTTACTGACTTATGTTTAACACCAGGGGAGGAAAATGCTACCCTTGCAAAATTCATCTGTCCAAGCCTTTGAGACCTGGTCCATATGGCAATGTGTATGTATGCTACACCTGATGCCAGATACTATATGCATGGTACGAAAACACAGTTTTAATTGTGTAGTCTCCTGAGGAATAACAAGTGTGATGATTTATCAGGCATCATATCACATGGGAGTTGCAGAAAACAGGCATTCAAGCTTAGTTTTACAGGTGTTTTCCTTCCTGGCTAGAGAACTTGGTCTCATAACCACAGATATCCAGAGCAGATTACTTACATATCATTAAGAGTATCGGTAAGTCTAGTTAAGAAATCTTCTGAAAAAAACCTTCTGAAATGGCCTTGGACATGAAGCACTCTTTTGTTTATGTTTATTTTACTTCAGCTAACCTTTTTTCCCCATCTTTGATCAAAGAGCTTGACTGACATCACCTCAGACTGATGGACTGGTGCTAATGAAACTTCCGGATTTCTTTTTCTCAAATACCAAGTCTGACAAGTCTTCTGGCTCCATAGCCAGAAAAGACAGCCAGATCTGTTTCTGATATCTTGATATGTCCATAAAGTGCACAGAGTCTGAAGAAGGGCAGAACAAGTTGTTGTTACCCCAGGCTGTAAGACATCACAGAACAAAGCAATGGGAAAACAGAGTTGTCTCCTGAAACTCTTCATTTACCAATGGTTTCATACACAATTTATTCTCCCTGCTGCTTATGAATAACCTTTTTGAGCTGGATGTGCATGCAATGTAACATAAATCCATAATTCATATATCTTTCACATAATACGATTTAAGTTCTCCCACACAGCCATGGGAAATCTCTAGAACTGAAAACAAGCTGAAGAAGATGAAATACTGTGCAGATGAATAGGACAGATGAAATGTGGTATCTATGAATTCCCTAAGAAAAATATTTATCTCTAATATTTACCAAAAGCTTTTGTATGTGAGCCGGATGCAAAATTTCTGAGGACATGAGCATTTAAAAATGATTTCATTTAAATATTTTCAAATGTTTATGTGACTTGCATAAAGTACATTGGGTTAACAGAGTTACATAAATGCATCTGTATTTTGCAGCATAAATAGGTTCATAGCGCCGCATAAGGACCCTGTAGGTACAAGTGCTATGAAAAGTTCTGATGGGCATTTTTGCAAATCAGACTAATGGAAATTTCTGTGGGAACTCCCACAAAGTTTCCACTCAGCAGAGCTGATGTATTTGAACTGTAGCAGTTTGTTGGGCTGCCCTCTCAGTCCACAGCAACTCCCCAAAGCTGGCCAGTGTCACCACCTGAGTATACGTTTGCTTTCCCTGCAGATATTGTTCTTGTTGATATTTTTCAGCTGGACGGATGGCTGCTTGCCAGACTTGAGAAGTGATGTTCCTTATGCCATAGCAGAATTGTGCCAAATATGTAAACCTGTCACTTCTGTCAGTGCAGAGTGGCAGCTGCATTGACCCCAGCTGAGGCTGAACGTTATCCCATTCAAGCGGGAAAGCGAGTGCCACAAGCACAGCTGCAATGCAGGAACTGTTAAGAAAGTGAAAGCTGGGAGGAAAGAAACTAGGTTATCACATAATATATTGTGTTTATATTAAAACAAAAGTTCAAAAGTGTTTTAACAAGAATCTCTTGTTTTTATCTTAACTCCAAAGCACAAATAAGTTTTTTTATGAAATTCCAGGTACTTATATATGTGTTTTTTCCTTTCACCCAAACTGATGTTGGGAATTGGGATAGGATATGTCATAAATTATTCCCAGGGTTAAGTGTAACATATTTTGGTGTATAACATATATCCAGGGAAGTACTGACATTCGAGAGCATTACCGAATTTAACCTGGCACACCGAAGAATTTTGCGCTTTGTATTCCTTGGTATTAGAAAACATGTGGGACTCTTGTTGGAAGGTCCCTCCTCTACCTGGACACAGAGTTAGTCCTGCACTGGCAGGGGCTTAGCAGCCTTCCCTACTGTTCAAAGAAATAGTAAATAAAATTTTCCCAGATGTTGATTCAACTTGGCCAAAGTGGAGTGGGACAACAGCCACGATGCGAACGCTAACGGCTGATTTTTTTTTGTGGATAGTTTTTTTTATAATTTATTCCTACAAAAAAAAACATGGAAGAGAAAAAAATTCATTCTCATGCAATTTCTCATATCCCATAAATTATTTCATTGCATTTTATGAATGTTCACTTCAATTCACAATAATTTTCCAATTTCAGTCTTATCTTTCTACTTTATATAACCAGTGCTTACTTGGGCTCTTTCCTGTGACAAGCATGGTACATTGTGCTTATTAATGCGTGCTATCGTGCTAAGCAATGCACTGTTATAATTGATGTTTTGAACCTTTCTAACCTTAAAACATTAATCTGTGAACAGATAAGCAAATGGAATTCACTGTTGTGATGGGCATGGACATAATACTTATAATTAGTTCTCACTACCCAGTTCAGATTTTTGTCCGTAAGTTGCAAAGTTATTAAACCATCAATTAAAAGCTTGTCTGTCTGGGAAAACACTTTTTAACCTTTAGGCAAGTCTTTTTAACCTTTAGGCTGAAAACTTCCAGAGTCTGTAGTCATAAGTGCTATGATATATTCTTTCAAGAATAAAAGTATGCTTTATATTTTTTCTGTTTTCTTACGTGGTGAACGCCTTGTGAGGAATCTAAAACAATTAATTTGCTCCCCCACTGCCCAAAAGACACAGAAAGATGAACTGTGAACCAGGAGCAGTTTTCATGTAAAGGATCTCAAAGTGCTCACCACAAGGCAGGAACCATAGTAAGGAAAAGTTGGGAGATGCTAGGATTTAGAAAACAACGTCTATGTTATGACTTTATATCAAGTGGGCATAAATTAGATTTTGAATCATATAGCTGTTCTTGCTCTCTAAAATGATCATGGTTTCAGATATAAGATAACAAGGAGTTACGTATTTCAGTTTGATCTCCATAATATTTTACACTTCTATGTATTTTCAGTAGTGCTCACACTGACTGTCCTTATTTCTGTGTATCAAGGCAAACACTGAGGATCTTATTTAATGGGTTTGAGTTCTTTGGGAGAGGAGAATTATTATTTACTTATTAATTAACATGATAAAGTTTATTAGGTCACCATGTAAGTACCAAGTGGTGAGATGAACAAGCCTGAAAGGCCTTTTTCCCTGGGGGTAGGATGTGAGATGACCCACCCATTCTGTACCCAATAGCTACCCCTTAGAGGTGATTGGTTGCTGGTTGCCTCCAGGACACATCCGGGGTAGATCATCTGCTCCATGGTTGGACTGTTTGTCCTGCTAACTTGCCCTGATCACTGGTTTTGCTTCTCACTGCTGGGGAGGTGGGAGGCAGGAGGTAGGTCTCTGCCCAGGTGCAAAGCATAAGCCCTAATGGATGCTTAAACTCTTAAGTCAAGGTTTTGACTGAGGACCTGCCTTATGTTCTGTAAATGCCATCAGATGCAGAGCTGCATTAACAAATTTTTCTCATGGGTCAGGAGGTTGCTGGGCTCCACTATAGACATGAGAGAGCTCTTGAATAACCCCACGTGCTTTGAGGAGGTTTGTAGCCCAGCATGGAGCTGGGGCTTCCAAGCTTCAGCAGTTGCCTAGCTACCCTGCAGCACCAGTAAATCTATGTTTGCTGTTCAGAGGTTGGTGAAGTTTCAGGTATTTTGTGCTCAGCATCCAATAATTTCTTGCTTTGATTATTTCATTTCAGCAAAACCCTTTGAGAGCGGACAGTACCTGGACATCTATGGAATTACAAGAGACCAGGCTGGGGAATATGAATGCAGTGCAGAAAATGATGTCTCAGTCCCAGATGTGAAGAAAGTAAAAGTCACAGTAAACTGTAAGTCATGTTGGTTTTTAATCACTAATACTAACAGAGAAGAAGGACGCGCCTGGGAAGAAAAGTCTAATGCAGAGAACTGCTGCTTGTGGTGAAGTTGTAGTGTGTTTGGATTCTGTATTACAGTAGCAGAGGGACCTGTGCTGTTTGATGTACAAGTTAGCCTCGCCACAGGAATGGAAAATGAGATTAAGGTTCAAATCCTCCTTTTGTTTGCAAGGGGATAGCAGTGCTAGCGTGCTGCCATAAGCTTTATATCAGATGCTGTCACTGGGCTGTGGTACTGAGACTCAGGTTTTGGAGTAATTTTTTAAGTATTTATTTGAGCAACTTCTGAGGACTGCTGTGGTTGTTGGGCTGAAGTGTTTCTGGTTTAATTTGCCATGGTTGTGCACTAATATAAGGAGATGAGAAACCTTTCGAAATTCTGTTTGGATGATTAGATGTCGATCAACCCCTATGGAAATGGGAGGTAGTAAAGCAGAGGCAGCAAGGTGTTCTGTGCAGTTGCCCCAGTGTGAAGGCAAGAAGGGCTTTGCAACTGTGTGGCTCTGCCATAGTGAACAGGAGCAGCCAAGGTAGTCTGTTACCTGCCCCTGCAGCCCAACAGGTCTGACCTCCTGGGATTTTTACAATGAGGAAGTGTTTGCAGAGTGGGAATGAATTTGATTTAGTACTTGGTATGATGTGAAATGCTCAGATCAGTGTTCTTTTTTCCTCCAATGTGAAAATAAAAAAAAGGGGGGGAGGGAAAAAAATGGGAATAATTTCTCTCATTCATTCTAGTGATGAATTCTCTTAGGCTAAGCACAATTACGCAGCTTGTAGTTTGAACAGTCTGAATAGTTGTAAGTTTGAATATTGCTATGGCATCTTTATTGGTCACAAATTTTTGAGATGTCAGTTTTGTGTCTCCCCCCACAGATACTGTCCCTATCATTATGCTGTTTGTACCAAAGTACCTTGTTCCCAGGTTACTGCAGAGCTGGAGGTGGGAGTGAAGGAGATGGCTTGTTGCAGGTGGATCACTGATGGGGCTGGCCACACTTTCCAGGTGTTTGTGGGATGGTCACACATTCAATGGCTGATGAGACTCTCCTGGTTTACATTACATCAGGTTCCTTTTATTTCATGATGTCCTAGAACATGCTGAGTTAATGCACTAGTGCTTATAGAATAGCTTGATCATATGCTGGGTCTTGCAGGCAGCTTTCTGTACTGCTTAGCTCTGTAGGCTAGTGACACTGGGTGTGAGTCCTACTTTCCTTTGGCACTGAGGCTCTGATATAAAATGTTGTGAACATTAGTCCTTGCTATAAAAGTCATAAGGGCAGGTGTCAACTGCAGGGAAGATCAAGGAGTCTCATATGGAGTCCATCACCATTCTCACTGCTTCTTTGCCCTCATTCATGTGCTTGCACCAACATCAGATGTGCTGAATTCCTGAAAGAACAGATCTCTAAAAAACCTATGGCCTACGTGAAAGGAAAATATCACAGTGGATGGTGTCCTATGAAACAAGTGATCATTATTTTCTGTGCAGTGCGTTGTTACTGGAAGATTGTTAATGAGAGAAGTTGTGCAGATACTTGCCTATGTGTGCTCTGGGTGTTGTGGGGCGACACCTCTCAGGCAAGCTGTACTCCAAAATGGTTTATATTGTTGAAATAAATAACTTGCAATGGGGACCAGAAGGAATGGTGAGATCGGTCTACTTCTAGCAAAACAAAAACTGCGTATGAGTTCATATCATGGGGATTTTAATAAGATGAAACTAGCTGTCTCAGAAGAAAGAGACCTAGAAAGTCATACTCATAGAAAGGCAAAAGTTGGTAGGCCTGCTTAGCGTTTGGTTGGTTTGTCTGCTTTTTGTTTTTAAAACAGAGCATGGAGGAGGTGGTAAGCTCATGAAATTTCTCCAGCCTTCTGAGCCAGGATCTAGAGTTGCATGAGTCCTAATTTGCCCGAAGCCAAAAAGCAAGCCTAAATACAATGAGTAGCTGATGTGCTAGCTGGTGGATGCTCTGCATATCAAGTCATGTCAAAGCTGAAACTACTTGTGACCTCAGTTCACCATTTTCTTAATGTGAGTTTTGAGTCTATCAGATGACTTTGTGGGTGGGGAAGATCAACTCAGTATCATGAAGGCAGAGCAGTGATGGTTTGTTTCTACACCAGCCCTTGGCCCTTCCACTAGCCGCCACTGCAGGTTTGCATAGTGAGCAAAGGTCTTGTTGTAGTAGCTGGGAGTGGAGCCAGCAACTCCTGTGTGGACAGCAGCAGATGCTGGATTGCAGGTGGGATGGGGTTTGCCCTCCCTTCAGGGAGCCAGGGGGGCAATGGGAGAACCGTGTGTCTTTGCTGAAGGTTGGACAGGCTCAGGAGGTCACACTCCTCTTTGCATACAACAAACAAGCAATGCTCAGGTTTGACTGCAGCATGTGGTGTAAGGGTACCTCTGTCTGCAGTGAGAAATGTTACAAACTGACAAGTGACCCAAAAAGCTTGGTAAATACTTGCATGAAATGTTCAAGCTGGTCTTTGTCCTGATTCAGCTACCTGGGCTAAGCTGGAAGCGTTCTTGACCATAGTGTGGATGCATGTGCTATTATGTCAGATTTGGGCAAACTTGTAATTCTGCGCTTGGGATGCACAGAATGGAGGTTTTTTAATATTTCTTAAGTAAAGAAGAAAATGGGCAGGAGAAGGGAATAAAATTGAAGCAAAATAAAAATAGGATCTGGCTACAGTATGAAACTATTTGTATACATGAACGATTCGTCATAGTCTGCTAATTGTTAATGCACTTCTGTTTAGATTTTGTGCTGTCCCCTGGCCGGTTAAGCACAATGCAAAAGCACTCCAAACATCTGCTCCTCAATTCTGACCGGGCAAAAAAATGGCTCATTGTGTCTGGGAGAGGGTCATAATTGAGCTGGCTGATGCTGGGAGAGTTTCCCATGCTTGTTGTTCTCAGTGAGCACGAAACACCACAGTGCTGCAGTGGCCAGTCCCTGCTTCCCAGCACCTCAGCATGGCAACATGTTCAGAAATGGATATGATCAAACCAACAGATTTCTGCCTATTTGCTGTCTGTTAAGCTGGCCAGGCAGGGCAGCTTTCCATCAGTAAAAGCTTAATATTTCATTTAGGAGATCTGTGGGTTCTCTACTGTTCACTATTTATAAAAAGTTTCTATCAAATTTATTTTCAAGTTTAAATCCAGAAAGATCTTAATGAAAGAAACACAGAAAGAGAGAGGAAGAATTCAGGTCCTTTTGTTACCCTGGGTTGGCTCAGTTTCCTTAGTTGAATGCTCTTCTGTCCTGTTTCTTCTAAGATATCTGTTCATTTGTCTAAAAAACTTATAAAGAACAAGGCTTTCTCCCTCAAACCCTGAAACAAATTCCATTCCTTTATTTTCCTTGGTTTTACGAGTTTATTTTATTATCCTGCTAACACCCTGCCATGAAGGCCCAGCATTAGCTCTGCAGCCTCTGCTGCTTCTCACCCACCCTGGTGTGTTCTGTGATTGTATTTCTGCTACAGCAATGTTGTGTCAATCTGCCAGGTATCTCCACCATGTGTTTAATTTCATTTACTTGCAAATGGGTTCCTTAGCAAGTGTCACTAAAGCCATGACCAGCACACCAAAGTACCCACATTTTGTCTCTCAGGGATCCTTCAATTTGACAAAATGTTTGTCGCCTTTCCCCCTGTAGTGCTTGTGATAGAAAATAATCTTCGAAGTGATGTGTGTGGCTTCTGCTTCAACTCATGCTTTTGCACCTTTGCCACCTGATGGGGTATGGATGGCCACGTGCTGCAGAAACATCACTTTGTCTCAGAGTCTGAGTAATCTTTGTTTCATCTGTGTCCCTCCACCGTGTCCCGTACAGCAATGTCTTGACATATAATCTTCCGCACACAGAACGACAGTACAGCACTACATTTGCATGAACATGATTGCTTAACTGCTGCTTCTGACTATTTTTAATACTGTTTCCCAGTTATGAAAGGGAATGTTCTTTACTGCAGACCTGGTAACTGTAAAATAAATCAAGCTTTTATTGTGCCCAGTTAATAGAATGTATCAATGAACCCTGAGCGGTTAGGGTAGATATAAGCATAATTTTGAATATGGATATTCATCGCATAGAGCGGTTGTTCAGTCATCCAAGCATGTACAAGAAAATTACCAGGTTTAAATTACTTTCTGAATTTCAAGTTTCTTGGCTGGGCAGCTTCCAACCATATATAAACAATCAGCTTGCTATCTGCCTTACAGCACGTATGTTATAACTCTGATGACTTTACAAGGGTTTTTTTTCTTTATACTGTTTCATATTGCATAATCTACATTTCCTACTTAATTTATGTCTGGCCCCCATAATTTCCCTTTTAAAAGGTGTATTTGACTGCCTGAATTCTGAGAGAAGGGGAGGATGGGAAGGAAAAAAAAATTGAGGCTGCTGATTAATGAAGAAGGAATACTATACCAAATCAAGTTAAAATAGATAAGATTTAATCCACTTTCATTTCACAAGTAAATCTTATTAGGATTTTCCATTACATTTTATAAAGCAAATACTGATTTATAGATGATAATATTGAACCCCACTTTGACAGAAAGAGTGTCTGAGATAGCAAGGATTTAATATGTCAGCTGAAAGCTGGTCTGAAACTATACATATGGTGTTATAGTGGTGCTCACTCTTCTAGTTTATGAGAACCGTACTTAAAAATATTAAAGGTAGTTACTAAATGTGAGATTCTCCAGAAGTGTTGAGGCCATGCTGAGATGACTAAGTATGAGATGTGTGCATCATTTGTTTTATGTAAAATGGTCAACTACCTAAATAAATAACTGATATGGACTTTTAAAGTGGAGCTGTATTGCAATATTCCCTTTTTCCAGATAATTTATACTAAGGGTCTGGTTTTCTGTAATTGTATCTTAAATAGTATTATTAAAGCTGGATCTTGCAGACTGTACTGAATTAATATCCAGTGGCTTTGGAGAGGAAAAAAAAGCCATTGAGTTGAAATTAAAAGACAGTAATTGAATTTCAGCCTTTATGTACCCCATCATGTTGCAAATTGAAGGCCAGATTCATCAGTGCTTACTGGGGAGGTGAATATTACTGTTCCTGTGCTGAGTTAGCCCAGCTGGCACCAGGAAGCACTGATGTGGTCTGGTCCTGGAGGGTCCATTGGTTTGGCTGTCTTGGGGTCTTCCTGGCACCACAGGAAGGAGGACAGGTCTTAATTTCTGAGCCAGGACGCCCAGGTAGTTTTTCTGGCACAAGTTGCTTCAAAGGAAATAATGCCTAGTGCAGACTGGGCTCAACTTTCCAGAGTTTTCCTGCCTCGTATGTGCTGCAGTCAATGGAATAGACAGTTTCTCTGCCAAATTTTGTAGACCACAAATACAAACAATGATAACTTGAAATATTCTAAATGTTGAGCCATGTGTGCTTGCCACAGCATCTCTTATACAGATAATTTCCATAAGATCTAGAAAATATTAAAAAAAGGAAAGTGGAAGTGAATAGACTATGCGATAACCTGTAAAAATGATATTGCGCTCCTGAATCAGCATTGCCAATAGGTTTGCCCAGTCCTCCGTAAGGTGTCGCCAGTGATGGCAGCTCTATGAGCAACATACTCTACTCTACTCAGTCCCAATCCTTAACTGAATATTTTTCACAGTGTCTAATGTGAACCTTCCTTGCAGGGCTACAAACCCATTCCTCACCTGTCCTCTGAGGAATGACAAACAGATCAGTCTTTCTTTTCAGTTTCTTTAGAGACAAGGCCTTGTGGTCCCGATGTTTAGCTCCTTATATTTACCAGCTCTGACTCATCTCATCTTTATTCTTGGGTCACGTTTGCTACGGGATTGACTAAATGTTTCTTTTCTGTGCATCAGTTGGTGCCAGGGAAAGGCTTTTTCTGTAAGGCATTTAAAACTCGAGCTAGCATGTGGGGAGAGGTGTTGGACTGCTAAGGGTGTGGAAGGATTATCTTTGCCTGGTCATATATCTGACTAGGACACTTGCCTTTCCTGTGACAGCAGGACACTTCAGGGATGTTTACCCCTGGCAGCTCCAGTCACTCTCCACAGAATGGCTGTCAGGCCTCCTCACTATATTCATCCAGCAGATGAATCCTAACAGTTGAACTCGTTCCTCTTCAGTCTTGTCCAGCTTTCAGGCTTTCCTTTTCATATGTGTTTCATGTTTTTCAGTAGATCGTATAAGGTTTTTGCCTCCATTCATCAAGTTTTCCTCTGCCTCTGGATGCCAGGTTCATGTGCTCAGACCAGGCACTGCATCACTGAGGTTACAGTGGTCCCACTCGAGCCCAGAGCAGAGGAATCCTGGGCTGCTGCCTGCCCTCCCAGGCTCCGGCATCTGTGTTCTGCTGCTGGTTTTCAGCTGGAGTAGTATCAGTTTTGTGGGATTGGGCTTTTCAGGGAGCAGTGAACCAGTTGCAAAAGGTATCTGCTGTACAGACCTTGTGACCCCTTCCTGTTTGTACTCTTCCTGCTGTGATGGTTTGATAAGATATTTTATGCCATGTTTTTTTTTTTTATAGAAGGAATGTGTGAGTTTCTTGTATGAATTTTAATTAATATGTTTGTTTTTTGCTTGGACAGGTTACGGTTTTTGCAGAACAGCTTATCTCATTAGCATTTCTTAGAAGTCTGCCTTACTGTTGCTATGGTGTTTTGCATAATGTTATGCATAATACTCTGATTTTACTTTGAAATCAGACATACTGTACAAGCCACTCTAACCTAATTATATCTGTAACCTTAAGCCTCCTGGGGGAGAAGCATTATAGGACTTCAGTGTTTGTTGGAGCTCCTGATACCTGGACATATTACTGTGATTTTATTTTCCAAGTGTCTTGCTGTGAACTGTTGCTGACCTATGAAAATGATTTCCTTGGTAAGGTTTTGTATTTTGGATTCAATAAAGACAATTTCCCTCAATCAAGATGAATACATTAGTAAATAAAAAGGCAAGGCCCAAATATTTTGTGAAGGTCTTGGTCCTCCTCTGGTTTGATACCAAGTATAAAATTGCTCAAAACAATCTGCATTTTTGATTTTCGCTTTCATCTAAAATAAGAAGGGAGAAGAAGGAGACTTCTGTTTAAGCATAAATGAACAATTCTGATTATTTCAACTTTTAATAGCTACAGATGTACATCTTCATATTTATATCTCTGACTAAATTTTGGACTTCGGTGCTATGGTCAACACTGCCTTTAGGAGACCAGGAATCGTTTTGTTGGAGAAACTAGTGAGTCTACATAAATGTTTTGATCCATAAGTGCTACTTCATTTTTTTTGTTTTCTTTTAAAAGCAACATGGACAATGTATTGAACCGTTGTACATTTCTGTCAGCCTTTGGGTTTGCAGTATTGTTTTTGTTAGCCAACCTGAGAAGGAACAGCTGCTGTATCTGTAGTGCTAGAAGTTTACAATAGCAACTGTAGTCAGCAACTGCTGCATCCCAAAGCCTTAGAGGACTTGACACTTAATCACAAATATTTATTCTTGGTGAGGACACTTCTGTCCAATTACAAAATTTTTAGTTTTAAATTGGCTAAAAACAGTTCTCTGAAAGAACAAAACTGTGGAGGAGGATTTGCTGCTTTTCTTTACAGTGTCATTTATATCAAGTAAATTCAGTCACATCAACCCTTCAGACAGAATTGCACCCACAAGTCATATGTTCATATTTGACCATGGAGCAGACAGACCTTATTTTGGTGTTGCAGTGGTTGGTGTTATCCATCTGACTGAAATTCACACTTTAAAACGGCATCGTGTAGGTCAGGCTCTCTTTAATCATGAAGTATTTCCTGATATTGTAATGACAGAGAGCAATTTGCACAGAGCCTTGGAAGACTGAACATTGCAATACCCTTCTGAAGTATAAAGATCATGCTCTGAAAACCTGCAGGCGCTCCAGAGTGCAGTTTCACTGGGTTCTATGAAACGTGTTTTCCTAAAGTCTCAGGATTTTGACTCCTAAGACACACAGGAGACACCTGGAAACTTGACTACTGGTTCATTTTTCATCCTCTTAATGAATCAATAGGGCTTATTGCAGTGCAAGCGTTCCAGGATGTGACTCTCCAAACCTTCTTGATCTCAGACGTGTGGATGAAGATAATGCTGGTGCACACCACGGACTCACATGGTGAGTCAGAGTCTGCAAGTGTAAGAGGTGACCTTGGCCAAGCAAAACCTATATCCAAGGCAGGACATCAGGGTGCCCCAATATTTCCACAAATTTTCTGGTCTCCTCTCTTCACTATTTTCATCTGCAAAAATCAAAGTTAGGGTTATGCTAACATTTTGAATGGTGGGAATAGTGCTGCTCTGTGGTGCTCCATTGGGGGACTGTGGACTGACTTCTTGAGAAATGAGTTGGCAACGCAGACAGGTGAGGAGTGACACAGGTGTGTAGGTTTGTGTATTAGTCCATGAAGACCATCTCTTGACTTTTTTTCCTGTTATTGTTAAATATTAACCTAATTCTAAAAATCAGATTCTCTGTTTTCAGTACTTAGAACTTTTACATCTAAGCTCCTATTTCAATTAAAAAGATGTAGGAAGGCCTTCAGAGGAATGATGGAGTGGATGTCTTACCTGCAGCACTGTTGAGAGCAGAAAAATAACAGTGTAATTAGTTTCTATATTGGTGGGTCAAACATGAGAATACAAAGCCACCCACTCTAGCTAAAGGAGATTAGGTGTTAGCACAGCGAAGATGAAAACATTGATCATGGTTTAAGTTAATAATAGCAGAGCTTGTTTTGGGGTCCAGCCGTCCAGGTAAGGAGCTACTATCAAAATATTTCAAGTGGAACTAGTGCAAATAAGAACAGGGTTTTTTTTTTTCACATGATATAAAGATCTTTGAAAAATTTTCTACTATTCTGTAAAACGGAGGTTTTGACCATGCACAATGAGTTGGAGTTTTCATACTTTTGTGGAGGTTTTTGTTATTTTTGGTCAACTTTAGGACTAAATTCTCATTTACTTAATTGGCAGGCTGTTCTCATCAATGAGATCATTGCATGAATTATATGGTGTTGTATCTCATGGTAACACTTAATGAAAAACATCTTATACCAATTCAGTAAAAACCAGTCACGTGTTTAAAACCGTCTCAATTGATGACGTGAGGACAGGATGCAGTTAATTTGAAGAAAATATCTTATCACTGATGGGGAAGGAAACCTCATATGAAAGTAATGTTTGTTACTTTGTGTCCTTCAGGTATTTTTATTCAGAAGTCAGATTAAAACAATATAGTTCAAGTTTCTGACTCGAGTGCAATTTGGATCCTGAATTAACATTGTTTTCTTTCTGTGGTGTAATAGTTCACTCTCAAGTTCTGCAAACTGCTACACAGTTACTGCATAGTTCTGAAAAACACTGCTTATATTGAAGCATGACAAAATTGATGATACTGTTCCTTCATGTAGATGACACATGCTGCCACAGCACATAATCAAGGGCTTTGGCAACATGAAATGAGGTCTCATATTTGGTGAAGTTGGAGTGTTAACGCTCAAGATATCCCTCCAACAGATAATACATTTTTTTGTCTTCCTAAAGAAAATCTCTGCTTAGCTCTGCCAAGTGTGGTTTGATGGGAGTTTTTTGGCTGTTTGGGAGCCAGCCCTGTGTTTGTTGTACAGGTGCGTAAGGACAGCAGCCTGTTGAGTAAGTTGCCTCTTCTCTAAAAATCTGGGGTTGACCAGTGGCATACAAAGCTGCAGGACAAGGATGCAGCTTGGCTCCTTCGGAGGAAGGAGGAGGTGATGCACTATTTTAACACCAGCATTGCTGCTGCAGTGACCCAGCTTTTGGCTGCAAAGGTAAATCAAGAGTTTAAGACAAAAAAATCACCTCAGGTTCTCCCTTCATTCTGTGAACGGTGTCTCAAACACCAATCTGTGAACCACGTTGAGCAGTTAGAGAGCTACTAAAGCATGCGCAAACAAATCCTTTTTCAAGCACTGTTTTCTTGGGAAGCAGCATGCCTGACCTAGCTATTAAAAGATTGTTTCTGTAATTCAGATACAGATTTTATTGTTTCAGAAGCCTATGGATGCTGATTACTTGTCATTTCTGCAGTGGTTAATTCTGAGGACTGTCATTATTACCCATTTGAAAGTAATCACTGTGTCTTAGCCCCTGGAAAGCAAGTCCTTGAAATAAAACTAATTTACTAATTTGCACTTATTTACACTCTATGAGTAGTTACAGGTCTGCATATTGTATAATTATGGCATACCAGTAAATACAGTTTGTTATGTTTATGCATTTCTGGGAGACTGTGCTGTAACAAATAATAGAAAATCCATGACATGCACTCATACCAATGAAAAATATTCTCAACATTATATTGTTGATAGTTATTGCAAAAGCACAAAGTAAATCTTCAGGCCACTGCTGGCAAAAGTGTGGGAACCAGCTTATGAATTGGTAGGAAAAAAAAAAAAAGATGTTTCTTTTGTACCTTTGTGTACTTCTCCACTTGTGCCATCATTTGAAAGTCAAAATAAGGTTATAGTAAGATTAAGGACTCACTTGTGCATCTACATCTGGTGAAGCTGCCTTTCTTGCAGCTTTTTTTCCTGGCATCAGCAGGAGCAGACGTGTGCTCCTCTCCATGGGGCTGGCTTCCCAGAGTGCAGTTCTGGCTTCCTGGACAGTCAGTATCCAGCTCCCTCTCATCTTCGAGGTGCTAATATTTCACATCTGCAGGTGGAATGTTAACTCCCTCAAATCTGATGGGATGCAAAGCAAGGAAGTGTTTGCAATGGCTGAGGAAAAGCACTCCTGGGAAGTCAGTCCTGCCTGGATTTCTCCCAGCTCTGAACCACCGCTAGCTCTTCAGCCTCCAGGTGATTCCACTTTAAATATGAGCTAAAATACAGTTCAGGAAGACTGAATTCTTAATAGAAGATGACTCATCTTTAAAGAGCTTATGCATTTCAAGAAGCAATTTGAAGTATACAGCAGGCTGTGTTAGACTCCAATCTAGAGCCAAAATTAATGGAGAGCTCTTCAGCTTCCAGGAGCGTTCACTTGCCCAGATTGCTCTTCAGCAAAAACAATTACTTAAAATATTTCTCGTAATAGTCAACATGTTGTAAAGCAATATATCTCCTAGTAATTGTGGTATTCTTTGTTGCTGTTGGTCTAAGCCTTAGTCTTCCCTCTCCCTTGCAAGCATAATGCCTTTGAGGTGATAATCTAAAGGATGTTGAGTGCAGCTCTTGGCACTAACTGGGGTCATGAGAAGACAAGTCTGATCACTGTGTCAGTCTTGTAAAAGTCTCAGTCCCCTGTTTCGTTTCTTTATTATTTTTTTCCAGCAGCAATCATTGCAGCTTTGAAATGGTTCTGCAAAAGAAATATGTTTAGCATAACTTGAGAGTGGATGGATACAACCATCATGCCACACAGCAGCGGTCCCTGTTGGGTCCTACCCTGACTACACTCGGCATTTCAACGAGACATCCAGTCCCTGATAAGACTGTAATGATATTGTTACAGCTTGTTTGTCCCCTGGTGAGACTGCTAAATTAGGTTTTAATAACTTCTGCAATTCAGCTGGTATTAGCAAGTGTGTGGCGTAGGCACTAGATCTGAGCTAAGGGAGCTTTGAGGAGTAATATTTCTGCTTTTATAGTTTAAAAGAAAGTAGTGCCGTTGACACAAAGGAAAGGAAAAATTGCCAACATTATTCTTCAGGCATTATAATTCATAAAGCTGCTTCTCTTCTTATTTTCTGCCTCTTCTCAAATAAAAACAAACTATTCTGAAGCTGATGTGACCTTTTCTGGACCTTAGAGTTGTAGAGCAAACACAAGCTCTTGTGATGAAAGCTCTGATGCCTTGCAGGCACGACAGCACTCAGTGCTGCTTCCCAAAGGCAAGTGACATTACAGGCCATATTGCTTCAGTTGATTTGCTACCTGTTGCACACTGTACATAAAGATCATGACAGTCATTTCTAGACTGAAAGAATTCAGTTCTCAAATTCAGAAAAAATCACTTTAAAATGCACTGTCTCCAGTGTATTTTGAACAAAGTTCTGTTTAATATCAAACATCTCAAAATTCAGGTTCTTACTCCTTCCACACCTGGGAAAAGAGAATCTCTAGAAAAAGAACAAATTAGGAATTAGTTTTCAATGTGGTAGATAAATGTTTAAGTGGGGAAATCCCAATATTTCATTTTATGTAAAGTCAGGTCTGTATCCAAGTGTTGAGTTGGGACCTATTGTCTGTTGAGTTGGGATCTATTGTCTCTTTTTGAGAAATATATGACATTCTTTGGAAATGAGCAATTATAACAAGAATATTAAATGGTCATCAGGGACGATCTGCAAAGTCTTGGACATCTCTGATGTTTGTAAATGTGTCTCATTTTTTTGTCTTTGGTCTTCTCCAGCACAGCATGATGTGAACTTTGTTTTAAGCAATGATTTTGGAATCAAAGGTGGCATCCATTAGACTCTGTTCATTGACTTTTGCCTGTTGAAATGCCACAAAACTAAGTAGGAAGAAATTACTTTATATGGACATTATTATAAATAAGTACAGATGAGAGGAAGGAGAGAGAAACCCTGAGATGCATTTCTTTCAATACAATACCTCCTTTACCACCAACAATAATTTTTTGGTGCCACAAGAATGCAGATACCACAAAGTGGATGGTGATGTTTTAACCAAGGTGCTGAAGGGGCCTGCGCTGTACTTGGCCATGGAGTGGTGGTAGTGTTTGTGCATAGATATTGTGTCTCTGTGACAGAAAACAGAGGCCAGTGCTCCCTGTCCCGTGGAGCTGCCAGTAAGAGTCACTGACACAGATGAAACATAGAAGTTTTTTAGTTAATATAAATTAATTGTAGTATTAATATACCTATTCCAGCAGATCCTCCCTTTGGGTCAGCAGGAGGTCTGGGATGCCCCACCTGTCTGTCAGAGTTACACTGAGTTTTATTTCTGTAATTTTATTTCTAAACTTCTTTTCAATTACTCATGCTTTTCCTAAGAGTGTTTGAAAGCCACTAGTACTCCTGTGGTTTTATTGCTTTTAGTTAGAAAAAACACTTTGGGCTTGAGTGCATATGTGTAGTTGTCACATATCAGTATCGATTGTCCTGTTTCTATCAACTTACATCTGCTGCAGATTACTGGAGAGAAGGAACAAGCCAAAAAGCCCTTTATGCAAACTTCACTTCTTTTTAATATAGAGCAATAGCTTCTAGACCTTTTACAGCTCTTTCTTATTCTTCATGAGATACATATGTATATCAGCTATAACACACTGTCAGTGAACAGTGGTTTTCAATCAAAAAGACTGTCAGTAAAGCTGATTCACTAACAAGAAAGCTGTCAAGCTGTGACAGCTGCTGTCTTTGCAACCCCAAACAATCTGTTCAGTGCTAACTCTGACTTATGCTTCCATTTATTATACAGTAGTAATGAGTTCTGTCCTTAGAAATATCATTTTGGTGAGTACACCTAGCTACTTTCTTATGTATGTAGAATATATCAAATCAGATCCAAGGTGTACAAGATAAGTTTTCTGGAAAAAAAGTTCTTCTTCTGTCTCTTGAATTATTTTTTTGAATTCTAAATTCAGTTTCAGTGCTTACCTCATTTTTGTAGTTAAGCATGAACCTGGCGATTTCATTACTATTATGAGCTGGGAAGGGTATAATTTCTTTTTTTCTCATTGTGTTGAAAAATTGCGTGTAACCTTAAACACAACACTGGCATTGACAGAAATGAATAAAGGAAGTTGCTGTTACAGTACCTGTTCTGATGCTTAATAATCCCAGGATGCTGGAGAACACAAAAATTCAACGTGGAGGAGGAACTGAGAAGTCTGGCTGGTTCTGTTGTCCAGATACAGATACCAGTATTTAAATTGTCAACCTTTTCCTTTAAAATTAAAAAAAAAAAAGGGGGGGGGGGAGAGAAAGCATCCTGAGACTTAAATCTCCATTTCTTCAGTTTTGGTTGTTTTTCTTGCCTGGCCTGTAAAGGCATTAGGGAGGAGTCGATTCTTTTTTTTTTTTTCTGTCTTGCATATTTAGTTATGCAATCTAGTCTTAGTAAATAGTCTTTTCCAGTTCTGCTAATCCCAATTCCTTATGCGTTTCTGAACTTGGTACTTCAGCTGACGCCACTCTAGTGCCCCATAAAGCAGGTGGTTTGCACTAGGTAATGCATCTGTCATATCTCTGGGAGGTACTGGTTTCTCTTCCAGCAATGCGTGG
This sequence comes from Dromococcyx pavoninus, assembly GCA_033558185.1. Classification (NCBI taxonomy): domain Eukaryota; kingdom Metazoa; phylum Chordata; class Aves; order Cuculiformes; family Neomorphidae; genus Dromococcyx; species Dromococcyx pavoninus. Next base: position 301,117 of record JAUMJL010000481.1, on the reverse strand, counting down.
TGTCAGCTGCTTCCCCCTGTTTTTCTGCTCCACTACCTGAGAAGAGCAGGTTGGTCACCTGTGAGCCACCAGAACTGTATATCAAGAGTAGACAAAAAAACCTAAACTACAGTAGGTAGAGAACAGTCTTCTGTAAGGTAATTGTTGTCTCAAGTCATCAGATGAGGGTAATAAACTTCATCAAAGATCTTCAGAAAGCAAACAATGATGAAACTGTTATTCCTGAGACCTTGAAAAGACTGGGTGACATCCTGGGAACTGAGGCTCCAGATGCCTGTCATTCAGAGGGAACTGGCACTTGCCTGGTGCGTCTCCAGTTCCTTGATACATGACAAAACTAATAACAACGTGTGTTCATACCTGAGATAACCTGAGAAGTGTGACAGATTCCATAGATTCATCAACAGCAAATCATATTGTCTCACTAATTCATGTTTATCACTAGGGAAGGCAGAAGGTGCCATGTGTTGACATTCATAAGTTTTTAACAAGAGGCACTCACAAGTGCAAGCATGGGAAGCGTGGATGAGAAAAAACATCCATGGTGAGAATGTAGAGTTATTGAGGAAACTTTCATCACAGGGCTTCTTGGTAGGTCAAAGGGCTATGGGTCCCATGGGTCCAGCACTGAGATTTTTGATTAATGATTGCATTGTGGTTTCAGGTAGGGTAAACCTACAAGGATGGTGGCACGGAAATGCCCCATCATCAGTGTTTCCATGGTCTGGGCACCACACTGTGGTAGCACTGAGCAGCAAGATAACTTCTTTCTTTAATACCAATAATGTACTTATTGAACAGTTTCTCATTGCCCTTGGTATCTCATGCTTGCTTTATCTGCTTATGTGCTTTGGCTTCCTGGATGTGCTCCAGTGGCACTCAAGCAGGTCTCTTGCTGCATTTCCAACCTACTCTTGAGATATTTTGTATTTTTGTTCCAAACTTTGTTTCCTTGGAAAATTGCCAGCTTAAATTCACTTTCTTCTCAGCTTTACTGTCAAAAGATCTACTTTGGAATTTGTTGAAGTCCATTGCTTTTATCTTCCGTAGAGGGAGAAAAATAGCAAAGTAGATGTGCTTGTGTTTGTTCACACCCAGGCTCCTGTCCAACTCTTGCTTCTGGATTGTCTTTAGATGTATGAAAGCATCCCCTGTCCTCCTCCTCACTCCTTAGTACTGCTCCAGGATGCTGGTATTCACTTTTCCCTTTCACCTCCACACAGACCTTTGAATAAACCGCTGAGGTAAAGGAATCGCAGCATAATGCAAGGGCATGTTAATTGTGTGGAAGTTTTTCCAGCAGAAATTGCCAAGGGAGGCTACAGCACATCAAGCTGCTTCTCCCCACACCCTGCCTCATTGGTGCTCCTGTCCCGTATGGAAATGTCCCGTTCCCAAGCTAGCACCTGTCCTCCAGCCTTACCCAGAGATGTACTTCTGTTCCTGTATGTGGAGCACTGCAATATTTAACAGCAAGCCTGCATGGAGTAAAATTCCTAAATCTTTCCAACTACTTAAGCCTCACAATTGTTAGTTGAGGAGGTGCTGCCCTGCCTTTCAGCACAAAACTACCTATCACAGGGCTTTCATCACAGCCTGTGTGGACTGTATACTCCCTCTCAACATGTGGAGAAACATTACTTAATGGAGGGAATGCAAAAGGAGAATGAAAATTAGACCAATAGTCTTGCCACTTGGGAAAAGTTAACTGCCCTGTTCCTCAGATGTCTTCTCCTGGGAGAGATGCTCTCTTGAATTTGAGAGAGATGTCCTTCACCCTGAAGTCCCAAGCCAGCACTTGCAAAGGATTCATTAGGTATGTCATGCTCTGTTCTATGTTGCTGAGGCTCTGCCACCTCTCCTCTAGCAGGAGCCATGCACCCTGTTACAGACCCACATACTGTCCTCAGCAGCCACTGCCCATCAGGTACTGCAGTGCCTGGAAGTCACCAGCAAACATGCTTTTTCCCTTCTCTGTTGGCTACCTGAGATGCAATGTCAGGAATCAGAAGTTGTGCCTCTCAGTCTTTCTATGTACCACAGTGAGAACTTTGAAACCCTTTTCTAATGGATCCCATTTAAATGTTTCAAAAAAGACAGCACTTCTGCTGGATCCTGTCAATACCATATTTTATAGCATGAAACATGAAAATTTGTTCTTTCAACTCAGATAATTACAGATGCTCAGCTATTTTTTGCTGATGAGAAAGTATCGATGACAACAAGAAAGGCAAGTGCAGTGCTGTTGGACAAATGCAGATGTGAGATGCTCCTGACCCAGCTGTCCTCATCCATCTGTGCTGATGTATGTTACGAGGTCCTCGACTGCAGGGAGCACACCGAGCTGAAGTTTTTGTTCATATTGTGGATTCATATGCAGTGGCAGGCCTTGTTCTATCAAATGTGACACAGCTGTGTGCAAAAAGATGGAGAGTCATACCTGGGCTAGGTGGCAGGGACTGTTTCCATCCAGGTCTGCGGCCAAATGGTGTTTGATGTGGCACTGTCGGTGCTCACAGACAAATATTTGCCTGTGTAGTAAGCACAGGGAACCCAGCTCTTCTGATCCTGTGATGCAGAGTAGATACTAGCGTGTGCCTGGAGCTACCCTCCCCTAGGATGCTGTCACCTGCAGCGTGAGCCTGCCTTACAGGGAACACGGTTAGAAAAACGCTTTATTGGGAAACAGAAGGATTAAACAGATGAAGCAGCAAGATAAGGTCTGATGGACAGGAACACAAAGCAGTCCTTCCACCTGTGCAGTAACTTGGCTCTTCTTATGTAGCTTCCTAAAGGTCTTTGTTTGCTTTGGTTCTGGGAGGGTTTGTTAAGTTTTTTCCTTTTCTTTCTTATCACTCAAATATTTTTAAAACATATTGTTAATACTTCCTGTCTGCTGGCATATTATTTATTGACTATTACTTTGTGTTGCTGATTTTTTTCTCACGCATATCAATTACTTACAGATTTTAGGCTTTCTTCTCTATTTAACACTGGGAAGTTTTATATTCAAAAACATAAATTTCACAGCAGCCAGTAATTTTGATGGTCTGTTATAATGCACCCCATTAGGTGGAGCTGACGGAGATGCACGTTTCGGGAAACTTTGTTGCATGCTGCAACATGCCAAATTACACATAGGGAATGCCTGAGAGTCTGCATGTTTTCTGAGAGCTAGTGCAAAGTATTTACACAATTGTTTAATTACCAACATTTAAAGTATATTGTTTTGTAAAGTTAAATCCTGAATAAGAAAGGGAAAAGCAGGGAATAAATGCTGGGTTACATCTGAAAATGCAGGAGTTGAACAGAATTTTTATTTGTGCCGTGTATGTTTGCATATGAAATCTGTATATATGTACACATCAAGATCCTGCTGTATTCAGTGGGGTTTCATAAGTGATCAAGAAAAAAAGAAGAAAGAATAAATGTAGTAGTTTCTTAGCCCAGTCACTGCTAAAGGCATGTCTCTCAAATGTCGGCACACACTGGAGGTTTTTTATATGAAGAGTCATTTATTAAACCACTCCGTTAATTTGGGAATAGGTAGGTTGCCACTTTGAATAAGTTAAAAAAATTAAATAATCTAGACTATTGGAAAAGACCATCTTAATTATGTAAAGTACAAGTAATGCTGTTTCACTTGTAAAGATTTTTTACTTTATTAGTAATACACTGTGTGTGTATATTTATAAAAGTGAATATATCGAAATATTGCTTGTTTCTGTTTTTCTGAGGCAGAAAACACATCTAAGAAAACCTATTTCTCCACCTGAAAGGCTTTATCTTAACATACTGGAGAGCCATTTCACTAACAAAAGACTACGTTAGCCAAATTAAAATCTGATGAAAACTGGAAAAATAAAAGACTTTTTGACATTTACAATTAATGCCACAAAAATGTTAGTTTAATCAGACAATATGGTTAATCACAAAGGTGAAATTGGAAGTTGCCAGACCTGAATGCTAGTGTAAAAGTTAATAAATTCAGCTCATAATCATTATGCACATGCTAGTTATAATAATTTACTGTCCGTACCAAATCTTATAAGCATTGTAATTAAATATAAAATGCACATTAGAATTATAATGAGTAATTAGGACAACATAACTAATATGCATATAAGTCCCAAAGCTCATTAAAATGTTAAAAGATGAAACCTGTTCTAGCTGAAGTATTTTTTGCATGCTTTCTGTGCTTGTCTGAATGCCAGTGTATCTCATGCATTGTTTAAACTGTTCCTTTAGACATTTAAAAGCAAAACAAAACTATTTGGGTGGGGAACGCAGATTCAGCAGTACTTTGCATCATTTCTGGATGGAACTTAAGTTGTAAAGTTTGGTTTGCCAGCACAAATGCCTGACATGCAAATATGTTGGTGATATCAGATGAGTAGAAACTGAGCAGGAAGTAATTATAGAGATCTTTTAGTGCAGGAGTGGGAGTCAATAGATGATTGTTTCCACATCTTTCTCATTAACACGCTGGGAGAGAGATGGAGTGCAGCAAGTACTCAGCACCATCATATGAGACTTTAATAGGTGTAGTTATTGAAACTTCAATTGTTTCACTAAATTTAAAGAGGTTGTGCACACATCAAAGTGTGCGTATGCACTTAATGTAGTGCTCATCTAACCTGAAATCTCCAACAGGTCCCCCCAGGCCTCGTGCACTGAACTAAGCAAATTGCCCAATGACCTCACATTGTCTTTGGTTGCGGGACAGGAGTAACTCAACCATCACATCACTGTTATTGCAGATGCTATGTTGTGCTCCTGTCCTGCATGGTGCTTTTTTCTGTTACTCCTAAATAAGAAGAAAGTAGGTGGTTGTACCTCTCCCATGCTCTTTTTAGGAGTAACTGATAGAACCCAAGCTTGTGATGGTAGCTGGTGTGGAGGAAAATTGCACCTTGTTGGGTAAGACCTGCATGACTCCTATGAAATGATATCCAACCCACAGTGAGCAGCTGTGGCATCTTGCATCACCTCCCTGTTTGTATCAGGTCTGGCTCTCCTCCTCGCTCACGTGCTTCTCATGTCAAATCCCTCCTGTGGAGATATATAAACATGTATTTTGGGTCAACAACATCATTACCTTCTGAGCCATTTCATGTTGGGACAAATTGAAAAGGATGTTAGGAAAATTTCAGTTAGGCCGAGTTTCTGAGCACCCACTCAAAAAAGCCTTTCCCAGCAAAGCACTTGCACATATTTGACCAATTGATATTAAGTAAGTTCCAGTAATTTATTTTCTTCTCAGAAGTGAAGCATTTATTTTAAGTGCTCTGTTCTGCAGGGATGAACTGTGGGAAAGGATTTAACAAGGATCCACTGTAGGGAGAGTAAATCTACAAATATGTGTCACAAAAACCAAGTAGTGCTGACAGATATATATAATAATTTTTTTCTTTGTTATTTTATATGACCATTATTTAGGAGATATAGAAATTACACATATAAAATTATTAGTCTTACACAATGTTTTCTTGTGAACATCACTGTTAAATTTTGTTGCAGTGTCTTCTGTCAGACCATTAAATTTTCTATTACTTTCTCCCCTTTGGGACCTCTCTGTGCCTGTTACCCCCTTCCTTCTTCCTGTAGAGCCTCCCCAGGTAAGGGGTTTCACTCTTTGCTGATGCTCTATGACTTTGAGACAAGTTGTTATTTTCTTGCTTGCTTATGTGTTTATTAGCATTTATTCTATAATGAAGTGCTCGACACACATACAGAAGCATATCTATGTCTCTGCAACACAACTGGAATGTCTTCCCATGTAATGTGTGGCGGGGAGAACCTGGTAAAGCCTTTGGTTGTAGGAGATGTGGAGTTTGAGGGAAGGTTTGCTTGGCCTCGCTTACCTCATGCCTTCCTTCAGCCTTGAATTCTGTTGTGTTGAATCTTTAGCCAAAATTTTTCTTATTTTTCCAGCTGTAATTACATTATTTAAAATCTAGTAAAACTGCTCTTTATTTTCTACCTTTTTAAACTTTCATCAGGATTGTGTCCATTTGTATTTATCCCTTGCCTTCTAGTGGCCATTGAGGACTTTTGCTAGCATCTGTTTGATCGATCAGTTGAACAGAGTGGACTGCATCGTTAATGATACTAAACGATTTTCTGTAATAGTTTAAGTCATCGTTATTAAATTCCTGAATGAAAATATTTTCCTAGATGGTAAATATTTATCCTTGCTATTGATTCCCTAAGCAACCATAAAAACCTGAAAGCACCAGCGGTGGGTGGTGTGCGGGATTTCCTGCTGTAACATGGACAGCAGTGCTGCTGTCACTGGGAGTGCTCCTAATGGCCTGTCAGGAAGCCTACCAGGGGTTTTGGAAGGCATCTAATTGCTGTTGGGATTGAGCGGGATTTAAATCATCCCCTTCAGTAATTTAAAAAGGTCAGATGCCCTTGGTGCCTGCACAGGGGTGGTGCTGGAAGCCCCCTATGCTGTTCATAAAACCCTATAAAAGGGCATTGGCAGAGGGTTGACAAATTTGTTAGCAATACAAAAGAAAAAAGACAAGCTGTAAAGAGCTGGAGAAAGATCTAATGAGGGGAAAGAGATCCAGCAGTGCTGTGACTTGCAGAGTCCCATGCCAGGGAGTAACAGGGTGGGGGAATCCTCACCGCATCTGTTTTGGGAATCTTCTAAATTTTTATCGTGCTATCTGGGAGGAGAAGTCATGTTATTTTCTGTATGTTTATTATATTCTCTCTTGAACACCTGCCTGTCAGTCCCAGCTGGAGGCCAGATGTTGCTATCTTCCATCCCTCTCTTCTCCTGGGTAGTTTGGCTGATCTTGAACGTCTCTGCTGTGCTTGGCAACTGAATTTGGGAAAGTGTTTACCAAAAATGTCCAATGGGTAACTGTGAAGGCAGAATTGAATTGAGCCTTGTGAGCACTTTTTAACATAGTTTATGAGCATTGCTCTTGCCAAGTTACATGTATTTAGTTCAATAAAGTATTATTTCTGATTGCTATAACCTCCAAAGATTTTAAATAAGGGAAAACCCAGGTAGATCCAGCAGTGTAAGAATGCAGATGACTGCAACATGACTGACAGCAATGAGATAGAATCACAAGTGGCTTCTCAAAAATGAGTCTTTGCAGACTATGTGGAAAAACGTTTTAAAACGTGAAAAGAAATACTGGAGATCCAAGAATCTCATCCTGTGTTTGTCTCTTTCCTTTTCAAAATGAAAAGGAAACCAGCAACCAGCAGCAGTGGGTATTTAGGTGTGTAATTTCATCTGGAGTTATTCAGTCTTCCACACTGGTGGGAGTAGTAGGATCTGATGGATTTTTGGCTCAGCACGTTGCTAATCAGCACAACAGAAATGTGCCTGCACTGCACAGCCTGACAATGAAAAATCTAAGAGAATGGTGGCTCTAAGCTATCTTTAGTTTGTGTTTTCCTACCAGTATTAACTGGGGATTTCCTAAAGCAAAGAGTATTGATTTTTATTTTTTATTCTGAACAAACAGAAGCTGAAATCCTTCTGAAAGAGAGATGCAAGAAAACTTCCTTTTCAGACTTTTTCAGTATTTTCCTAACAAAACTCTGCACCCCTCAACAGCAAAGCCCAGAATCATGATTTGTAGCTGGAATCCAGCCAAAATTCATCCTCTTCCCAGCTGTGTGATGCGTGGTGCTCAGGCACAGTACTTTTTTTGAAAATAAATTTCCTACCTGTTTCAGACCTTTGCTTATATTTGTTTCTTCTGCTTATCTCATGAGAATTAAATATTGTCTGTATAGTGTTCATACAGACATTAATTTCAATCAGGTTGTTTTACTCACAATCCTACACACTCTAGATTAGAAAAACATAAATATCTCCACTCCCTGTGCATAATACAGAAAAATACTTGTCTCTTAGGACAAAGCTTTTGAAGGAACCACTGCATGGTGATGTGGAGAAGGGGCTGGATAAATTGCCCTTTCTTGCTTTTTAAGGTCTTGCAGATCTCATGGAACTTGTGAGGTGGTCACAGCTATTCTCTTGCACAGGACAAAACCCACAGTCATGACAGATCTTCCCAGTGCCTTACAGCACCTGAAAGACAAAACCCATGGTCACTGAAAATCTTTCCAGTGTCTTTCAGTGATGATGGAAATACATGAGAAATCAATAGCTTAAACTCAGTTTTCAGTTCATGAAAGCTTGTCCAATGTACAGATACAGTGTGTTATTCTTGTTCCTCTCCCAGAATTTGTCCCTGGTGTCCCCAGAAATAGATTTTATCTACTTACACTTGCCTTGTTCACTTTATGCCAGGTGCAGCAAATCTCTGTCCCTGCCTACAGCAGATGTCCTGGCACTGCTAGGGGACTGCCCAGTGGAGGAGGCAGGACTGGAGATTGTCTCAACACACAGGAGAATGGTTGTAAAAATAATAGGTGATCTGTAAAGGAGAAACGTGGAGTAGCATGCACACACAGGAGAAGTCTTGCACAAATGTAAGATGGACCACTGGGCTCATGCCAAAAAAAACCCAAGAGGCAATATGGCAAGAAAAGCCATGTGAGTCAGCAATGGTAGGATGTCATCACGTGTAGGAAAGCATCACTTGCAAACCATGCAAAGAAACATCCCTGTTCCACTTGGTAGCATCTCCCTGGTAGTATTGCATCTTGTGTTGGGCACACTCAGTGCCCACAAAGTGTGGGTGAACTGGAGGACTTCCAGGCACCACAAAAAAACAAGCATATTTTGGGGGAAATGTGATGTCTGAAATGAGAGATATAACTGTTTAGGCTGAGTTTGGTTGGCTAAATGAAGGCTGCGAGATGAACATACAAGTCTTGAAATGGGTAAACGTTTTCTTCAAAGAGAACTTCAGTCATGCTCTTCGTAACACTGGGAGCAACATGACTAAAGGTTTAAAGCTGCAGCACAGTGCCTACCTATAATTGTGTAGATGAGTAAGTGCCAGTGTGTTGCTATCCAGGCAGGGTGTGGATCTCGCTGGAGCTTTGAAATCTTAGGATGAAGGGGTCCATTAGGACCACCTGGGTGAGGCTGGCCCCACTTTAGGCAGACAGGTGCACTAGGTCCCCTGAGCAATCCAGAACTGCAATGTCGGACAGGCACAGGTAAATGGGGAAATGAACTGGTATTTCTCTGAATGCCAGGAGTTTGGGGGTGCTGCCCTGCAGCTGGGAGCCTCAGTCATGGTTACACATGAACTAATGGTGGAGAAATGTCCTAGGGGTTTTGTTGCAGTGCTCACGTCTTCTTTTGTACAAAGTGAAGGAAGCAAGTCCCCGGGCAGGTGGAAACCATGTGTGAGCAGTAGACCTCCTCCTGGTCATAGTTCAGCTTTCAGAAACCTCTTTTGACCACATACCCATGTAGTAGACATTTTCTTCTGTCACCCAGGACCCTTTGTATGGTTTATCATGCACAAGTTTTGCTTTTATATGGTTCACCTTGCACAATTTTAGTATTATTCTTTTGAATACTCCAGAAGCAGAAGCTGATCCATGAGTTTTGTAGTGCTCTGAGTAGCTGCTAGTGCCAGTGCCACATGGTTCTGCAGCAGTAGTTACAAATTGTAACCGGTTCACAGTTCTTCATGTGATCAGTCTCATTCAAAGTTATTTTTTAAAAGTCTTGACTGCACAGGCTGCTCTATTTCTCAGGAAGAATAAGTTTGTATGTCCTTGTTTTTATGGAATAACAAATCTGATCTTTTTCCTATGCAGATTATGAAGAAGTAGTTATGCAAATTGATTATACCTTTATTACCACTTGAAATCTTAGCATTACCGGTCAAAAGTTAATGAATGTATGGATTGGTTTGATGTAATCCTTGGGAAGAGAGAGTTGAAGGCAGATTGTGGGTTTGTGAGTTTTGGGAAATTGTAGTCTGTCTGCCTGACTCATGGTAGGATGTGAGCAGTGATAAGCGAACCAGTTCTCTGTTTAATCCCACCTGAAATGTCCTCACACAATTTTTTTAAACATCGGAACTGTATATAAGTGCTAAGAATGTGTTTGCTTTCCCTGGAATGTGACAGCAAGATTCTTGCATGAAGTCCTACACATCTGGAAAAGCAGCCATTGATGGTATTGGTGAAGGATGGGTGTGCGATGGAGATGATCTGCCCATGCGGGGAACCTCTCTGCTCTTTCATATATCTTGTGCTTCTTTAGTGCAGCTGCTTTCCATAAAAGATTATGGTTTCTTAATGTGGTGCACTGAGCGATGGGTGAGATGGTGAAAGGCGCAGATGAGAGTCATTCAGCATTTTACATGTACATAAACACCTTAAAGCAACATCTGGAAAACTGCTTCAGAAAAAAATAAACAGATTTTTATTTATAAGTTCTGTGTTTTATTTTTTATAGTGGTTTTACAATGCACATAAATTATTGTTTAAAAACAGAAAATGTTAAAGAAATTTCAGGGAGAAGGCAGTTGCTGTTCAGCCTTTCCTTTGATAATCTCTTTCCTGAGGAATTTGTTGTTTTATTTTCAGCTTACAGTTGCCTTTTGCTGGCAACTGGAAAAACTGACAATTGCTTTTTGTCTTTGTATCTGTAGTTCTAAGCTTAAAATGTTTATTGCTGTTTAAAATGTTTCCTATTTTAAAAGACAAAATATATTTACCGAGACAACGCTACATTCAGTGTAATACTGGAAAAGCCATGATGTTTTACGGTATTCATAGTTGCCTCATAATTTCAAAGGTAAGTTTGTTCTTTTAATATGCAAAATAAGATCTCAAAGACCATCTGAGCCTATGGGATTCATGGGGCATTTGCTGAAGACAAGTGGTGTTGGCCATGTTCCCTTTGCTTTGGACCCCTGCACACTGGGTGCTGCCATATCCCTCCTCAGTTGTGGGGCATCCTCGCAGACAAGTCCCGTGGGACCACACAGCCTCTCAGCCAGCACTGGTGGTGGGGCATCGTGTGCTTTTCTCTAATTCTCAGGTTATATATACATCTTGTATGACACTAACACTCACAAATAGTTACACTGACTGAGTTGGAAAAACAGCTATTTTGAGCATGAGATTCATATTTCTTCATGTCTCAGTTATGTTTTTTACAGCAGATACACAGAATATATAGCAGGACCTTCTACGTGGGCTAACTTTTACACTGCTCAAAGAAACCATGGTTGAATTTGAATTGAGCTGGAAAACATGCACCAGGCTGATTAACGTAGAGCTTTCTGAAAAGAAGCGGCGTTAAACAATCTGCATATCCAGATGCAAATATCCATTTTAAAATTCTTTTCTTTCAGTTGCCCCCACAATTCAGGAACTTAAATCCAGCGGTGTGGTGCTTGGAGGGAATGGACTGATACGGTGCGAAGGTGCAGGAGTTCCTGCCCCGGTCTTTGAGTGGTACAAAGGAGAGAGGAAGTAAGTAGCCGGCGCTTGCCAACCCACTCATGCTGCTGGGGACCCAAGTTGAAGAGAGAGGAGACCACCGAGCTGGGTTTGTTCCCTATGATGACAACTCCAGCAGCCTGTCCTGAAATTAGTGCCAACCTTTAAACAGAGGGTACTTGGAGGTTTTGGATACCCATAGTCACTCTGCACAGCTTTTGGTGGAATTTTTTGGTTTCCTTGCAGTTGTAGTGTCTGTGCTCAAAAATGAGGTGTAATCAGGCTGTCTGTGGCTGGGCCACGATAGTGACAATTCCAATAATGAACCTAACATTTAAGCATGCCTTAGTAATTACAGCCTTTTAAGTATAATAACCAGAAAGGTACTGAAAAATAAATCTACTAAAAGGATTCTTTTTTTTTTTTAATTCATCTTCATAGGTTTCCCACTGAAGATTTTGGTCATGGGGAGGTGGTTTAATGAACAAGATTTTCAACCAAACCTTAATGTGCATGAATTCTCACTCAGTTGTGCCATTTAGTGGCCTAGAACACTGGTTTGTAGTCCAGAGACTCAAGCAGAGCTGCTGCACTTCACAGCACCTAAGAGGGGTCAGGGAAGCACTGCTCAAACCCTAAAATCTGCCCCTGTCATTTGGTTTTGTTTACAGTCAGTTTCATTTTCAGGTCATTAGTGCTGTGTAATGATAATAGGCATCTTAGCAGTCATCTTTATTTTAAAAAGCTCATTAAACAGGTAGCTATTTTTCTTTTTGAATAAGATATTTTGTTTTAAAGCTCTTAGCTTATCGAAGAGCTCATTTCTGTTAGGTTTACATGTTGGTGCAAAAGTAAGTGGATATTGTCCCTTGTAAACAACTGTCCATATACACCTTCTAGCCTTTGGAATTTCCTGGCTTCCAAGTGCTGGGTTTCTCAGCTCAAATATCCCATTAAACCTGGGAGCTGACATGCGAATATTAATGACCATTTTTCATAGAAAGCCGTCTGTCAGCTCATTTCTCCCTGGCCAGCTGCTCCCCTGTAGGAGCATTAGCTGCTTGTCTTCCTTGTGAGTTTTTTGGAGCAGTCGTAACTACGATATTTTGACCATACCCTAAAGCATTCTCTAAAACAATATAATTGAGCTTTACTATATCTAACTGTAAACGTTTTTCTTCCATTGGTGAGATTCATCTGCATCCTATTTCCAAAGATGCATAAGATATCAGATGCAGGTTGGGGAAGCTGTGGCAGAAGCGTATTTTACGTAGAAAATATTGTAGTGCAGCTTTTAGCACCCTGAAATCAATTAGCCATTTACAGTATGATAATCACCTTTCTATTTGTAACATTGACCAATTCCTTTCTTCATGAGCACATTCAGTGTCACAGCAGCTGCAGGAAAGACTAAGCAGAGCATTTCAGGACACCAATGTTGTGCCTTCTGTTCTATCAATTGGTGTATTACCTGAGGCTTTCTGTAATCAGCAAGAAATGTACTGCCCTGTTGTGTCTTACTGCTCAAATATTATGTTAAATCTAGTGGTGCATCCTTTTTTGTTAAACTGTTGTTGACAGTTATGCTAGACATATATGACTACAAAGGTACTGGAAATCTCCAAACCTCCACCACTTGCAGGAAAGAGGAAATTGCATACACAATGTGTTTTTCCTCAAGTATTTTCCTTTACCTCTGGATGATGGAAAGCCAGCACAAAGGGAGCCTTGGACAGCTCAGTCATTGTTTTAATGCAAAACTGAGGGGAGTCAACTTCCATAGGTAGTTCAGAGTATCATGTACATTATTCTGCAGATAATTTTCAGTTACACTGCAAGACTAAATTTATATACTTAAAATACACACCCTGCTATATTTTCTACTAATAGAATAAAGTGAATCCCATTTTAAGAAGTTAGTCTTGGATTGGGACCTTTGTTTTCTAGTTCAGAATGAATCTTTGAATAAATGAACAGTGGGAGTTAGATCTGAAGCCCTAAGTATATGTTCACTGTCTGAAACAAGCCTTTTGGGCCTGTAAACTGCATTGTTGTTACTTACATTAATGTAAATCTAAACCCACAGTTTGCAGACTCCAGGGATCATGTCATCATAAAACAGTCATTAAAACTAAACATAAAACCAGTTGCAGACTATATCCAGTTGAAACTACCAGTCTTAAAGGCAGGGAGCTTGCAGGATTCATTCTGCTTTATCACTGAGCTCACAAGAGCTGCTGTTCGCTCACTTTCCGTAAGCACTGGCACACAAGCACGTTTGGCAATGTTCTTCCTGGCCAAGCGCAGGGCGAGGAGACCAAGGCCTGAGAACTGCCGCCTGCAGGAGGCTGTGTGGCTTTCCAGGGCAGACAGCGGGCAGGATGAACACCCTTACTGTCCTGGTTTAGCTGGGGAAAGGTGAGGACAGGTCTCATGAGGGCAGTTTTCACACCATTTAGCACTTTATCTGTTAAAAGCAGTGCCTTGAGCCCCACAGGGGAGCTGTGAGGTGCCTGCACAGACTCTGAGCCTGCGCCCACTCTGCACGGCCTGTTGTCCTTGAGGACCAATGTGCTGGGCAACAGCTCCTGCTCCCAAGGAGAGTTCCCCAAGATGGGGAAGGTGAGGTGAGCTAGGAAGGGTAGAACAACTGCATATGGGTCATGTAAATCCCCATTAGAAACCCAAAATTCACAATGACATCACAGTAAAAAGGTACTGGAAATTTGGGGGGAAAGTCAGTAAAAGCAGGTTAAAATTATAAAAGTGTTTGACTTCTAAAACTGCATGAGGATTCCCTGTGGTGAGGAAGATGGATTCACTGTTCTGACTCCTGGTTTCTGAAGCTCACAAATGTTCAAGTTTGTTACGTTATAGGGTTACGCAGAAATTAGATCTTAGACATTAAAGAACCACAGGGGCGAAGCTCAAAAGTCACTTATCTAAAAATATTAATTCCCTCATCGTTGGCAAAGCAAACAAGACTTGCATTTGAAATAACAAAACTCGTTATAATGGCTTTAATATTTTATAATAAAGTATTCAAATATGAAACCAAAGGTAGGTACCCCTTGGGGCTGGTACTGATTTACAATCTTATTCAGATGCATAGGTGTAATTTCTGTAATATAAAGGAGATTGCTCTTCCCTTTAAAGCTAGTGGCACCAAGAAGTAAGGTGAAGAAATGTGTAGGGTGGCTGCACGACTTAAACTGCTGCTCCTGCCTGAGAATTAACTTGGTAAAACCCTGACAAGTAATAAATGCCATGTTCAGTCAATAAGCCAGTCAGAGCAGCATGCAGGAGTAATTAATTTAAAAGTATAAGGATCTGGTTCTTAGAACTACAAATGGAAATCCTCAAAACTGCTGAGTTTATGCTAACTAATGCCAGCTCCTCAGTCTGTTAATTATCCCACTTATTGATGAGTATCTCTCTGATTCCATTTATTCCACTTTCAGTTCTGACCCCCCCTCCCAGTGTCAGCAGATTCCTAGCAGGAATGCAGAGGGAAGGTTACACCATCTGTCTGCTGCTGTTTTGGTGTTGCACTGGCAGGGGCATAGAAACAGCAGAAATCCCAACACCCATTGTTTTCTGGAAAAAAAAAACCAAAAAAAACAAGTGGACCTTACAGTTGTAAACAGAGATACCATAGTTCAAACAGCAGTTGTGGGCCAAGAGGATGAGTGGAGGTGGCTTGCAAATAGCTGATAGGAATAAGCCATAAGTGAAAGTGGATCTATCGCTCTAGCACTTTGAGGTCCCCTGGGAGAGGGGCTGGAAGAGGAGACACAGGGTCTCAAAATCCCAAAAGGCAGCAGAAAGGAAGGGTGACCGTGGCTGCAGCTCATGCCCTCCCTGCTGTGAAAGGGGCATCTCAAGGAAAGCATCTTTACTGGAGCAGGAGGGACTAACTCAGTGTGCTGCTGAGTACCCGCCTGCTCTGCCTCCCCAAGCACCACAGGCACGGCCTCAGTTGCTGCCATGCTGGTAATGCTGTCACCAGCTGTGAGCATAGGAGTGCTGGCATTGGAGCCTCATAGGAGGATGTGTTTGGGGGCAAAAAGGAGGCTATTGAGTTTTCTGCGGGAGAGGCAGAAAGAGGAGGGGCAGTCATTGTGAGTTTTAGAAGGAGAACATCCTTGTGTAGAAGCACGTGCATGGATTAAAAGGACAAAATTCTGTGTTTCACAAGTCTGAAGGAAAGGTGAATCTTCTAACTGCCATGTTCACCCCAAACCAGACATTTAAATCCCTTTTTGTTATGTTTCTCACAAAACTGTGTGTGTCGATGGGATGTGCTGTGTCCTCTCCGCAACAATGGGCTGCACAGAGCAGACCCAAGACCTTTACAACAACACAGACTGCACAGGGAAGAAAACCCCCCTGTACATGCAGCAGCAGATAGTCGTTAAATGGGAACAGAAGCACTCATTTAATGATGAGAAGTATTCAATCCACAATATGCAGAGGTACAATTAATGATAGACTTGAAATGTTTTTAGACAGAATGCTAAAAGGTTGCATTCAGTTCCAGGATATATGATTATGTTCTTCAATGTATCAAACAAATATTGTATACTATAATCTCAAACTCCACTCCTTATGTGAAATATAAATAATAATGAATAATCAGCTGTAGCTAGTATTTTAATAATGTGGTTACCCTTCTCATCTCCTTGTTTGAACAGAGGTGATTTACCTACAATAGCAACATTTAAACTGGTCATCTTTCTTTACCCCAGTGTAGCAGTGATACTTCTGGCATGGATTTGGAAGCAACATCAAAAGACCTGCACAGTTCCTATGAAATTGGGGTCAGGAAGCTCAAAGCCAGGGAAAGAGAGTAGGCTGAAAAGAGCCCTGGTTTGGCTTTTTCATATGCATCGGTATCTGGTTTCAGTTCAGGCTGCTGTCTCAGGTTGCAGTGCTGCTGTAGCACATCTTTCCTAATTGTAGCTGTAAAATAAACTGTGGGCACAGTCCTACACAGTCGCATTTCTGGCTGTCTAATCTTCATGTACCGTCGGCTGAAGGGGTGTAAGGACACAAGCAATCTCCAGAGTCCAACAAAACATTTTCTGCAAGACATAACATAATACTTTTCTGCCCCAAATAAGGTATTTAAATTTTTAGTTAGGTTTGCCCAATTTATCTTCTAAGCTCCCCAGCTGAGAGTTTATATCCTATCTTATGGCCAGACAGGCAGGGCTATGGGTGTCAGTCTTTATTTTCTTTTGACTGTAGGACACATGGGCAAAAACTGTTCCACTCAACATCCCATAGCTCCAGATTGCCCATGGCCTCTCCAATTTTCCACTATGATAATTTTGCTTGACAGACTACTTAGGCAGCTTGCAAACAGTTTATGGTGCAACAAGTTATGTCTGTAAAAAAGAAAAAAAGAGAAAGAAAAAAGTTATTGCTTAGGGTATATGAGTTACAGAAATTTTCTTTTTGCTTTCTAGACTGATCAATGGTCAACAAGGAATTACTATTAAAAATTATAGTACGAGATCACTTCTTACTGTTACCAATGTGACAGAAGAACATTTTGGCAACTATACATGTGTCGCTGCCAACAAGCTAGGGACGACCAATGCCAGCCTGCCTCTCAACCGTAAGTAACATGGACACGTGGCAAATGTTCATCATCTTTTTTTCCACATACATGGATGGATTCAAAAGCAAAAAAAAACCCCAGTAGTTTGCCTTTTTCCTCAGGTTTCTTCACAAGGCACATAAATATCATTGCGCTCCTCTATACTGGGCAATAACGAACCTGGTTACTTATTGCACACTGCAGAAGGGTTTCTGTTCTGAAAATGATTGGCACATTTTGGGGGTATCAATGAGTTATGAATCTACAAAAAAACCCCACAACTAAACCCAACCCGTCGTCATGGTATGGAGATAGAATTAGCATGACAAAATCTTTCCGCTCAGAATAGCAATAACAGATCACTAAGGTACCCCTGTAAATAAAGTTAAAAACTCTTTCACCTAGTTTCAAGGAGTGTACTGAGCTGAATAATTGGGGTGTGCCAGAGCCGTGCTCACAGGTCGGTTTGTCTGTTATTGTCCTCTGGTAGGGAACTGTCACATGGGACTTGAAGTTAAATCTTTGAAAAAACAATAAGCAGTTCAAGAGGCAAAGCAGTGGTTTGAGATGTTTTAGCAGGATGGTTATCTAAAAGGGGTCTCAAATGTCCTGCTTGAAAGATATTTTACCTGTGAATTTGTAGTATTTCACTTTTGTTGACTATCCATGTATCTGTTACTGGCATCCGGAGATGTTCATAGTTGAACTTCAGTGCTAATATGTTCCGAGAGTGATAAAGAAAAACTTAGAATATATCCTCCATGTTTTTCTCTACATAAAGAGATTCCTTATTGAGTGGAAATGCAGATTTTCAGTTACTTAAATCCTATGGTTATTGCCTTCTAACCATGAAATCTCATTCTGAATATACATATCATATCCTATATGATACATATTGTCAGGTTATTCTAAATTACTGCAGAAGAGAGGTAATAAGCAGAAAATAGAAGCCTTTGCTGCCATTTTATTTAATATTTGAGAACTCACTAACAAAGTGGAAACAATGTTGCGCTTTAAACAGAAAATGTGAGAAGCGGATGCCAAAGAATATTATGCCAGTAGCAGGTAGAATTCGGAGTACTGTAATTCAGAGAGGGTAAAATGAAGGTTTAGTTTAATTTTGAACAGAGCAGAGCTGAATCTGTCTCTTATTTGCTGCCAGGATTTTATTGGTTATAAGTTGTTGATATTCTATGTAGCCACCCTTAAAAAGCACTTGGAGATGCAAAGTTTGAAAATGTCATATAAGCACCAAGTACCTTTTTACAGGATGTACATGAGGTGTTCTCCATCCTGAGAAAGATGGCATATGTTAAGCAGAACAGTGTGGGAGAAAATACTGAAATCTGGGTCTGGTCCTGACCTCGCAGAATGGAATATGGGCATCATGTTAGCACAGAGGTTTGAGTGAAAGACCGAGATGAAATGTCTAATTTTTTAAATTTAATCTAGTCAAAACAAGGAGAGGTTTCCAAAAATTGGCGATGTAGATTACAGTTGGGAATGAAGGTCATTTGGTGGAGTTTTTTCCCTTGCTCATAGTTTGAATTAATGTGATCTAAAAAGCGTATCACTTCTAAAATAAATAAATAATAGATGAAAATGTAGCAACTTATTATGTATGGAATTCTTAATCCTTCAGAGAAAATTTTCTCTTGTGAAAAGCTACTTATCTTTTATTTTGTTAGCAATGATAGATGACCATATGCATTGGTTTAGCTATGTGTTAATTTAAACTGTTAATAGTGTTGGTGCGATACAGTCTGAGACATGGAGTGGTCAGAATAGCACAGTTAGCAGAGCTGCCAGTAATGACCACGATTTGTGAGCCCTGCCATGTGCTTTGCTGCATTCCTGTGCAAAACCAAAACGGGTGCATAAAGACACCGGGTTTTTTACGAAAATGCTGCCACAACATGCAGCAGCAGCAGATCTTCAAATCCTGAGCACAGAAACCTGTATACTTCTGCTATTAAGTATTGGCACCTTGCCCAGTATAGCTAAGTAATTGCTAGTTGACTGTTTCTGTCTGCTAGTGGAGATTTTTTAAGTAAAATGTTTATAGTTACAAAATCTGTATTTTCTTTCTTTGCACATCCCCACGTGTAATACATAAATGGCATCGTAGCTGTGCACAGCTGGGAGCCTTTCCTGGGGACAGAGCTAGGTGTGTTTTCTATTATTGGTCTCTGCATCCTATGCAGGTGTAAAACTCAAGGATACCAGAAAAAAGATTATTTCTTCTACTACAATGAGGGCTCTGGCTTTCAGTGATCCATAAATGCAACCTTGGGCTAATAGAAAGTCATAAAGCAGGTAAAAGAATGTCAGGACAAGGTAAAGGCCGACTTTGGGTGTCTGTGGACATCGGCTGAGTGAAGCAGATGACATTAATGGAGCTGTACATGACAGTGCCCACAAGGTGGATGGGGCAGGAGGAAAACTTCTCTGGGGTATGGGCTGCTCACCCATGGCCAGAGGCCAACCCCTCTGCTGCTGTGAGCTGGGGACAGCCAACAGAAGGTCACCCAGAGCCACTTCTGTCCCAGGGATAGATAGCCAGATCAGTTTGCAGAATAACCTCACATCTGGGGAGTTATGAACATCCCAGATCCCACAAATGTAATGAAATTTGTCGTGTCCCTAACTGAAGACTTGTTGGCCATGTCTAAGATCTAGCTATTAATAATAAATTCAGCAGCTGTAAAATACAAAGGCTGAGCCTTGTGGGAAAAATACAGAGAAGCAGTAGTTCCAATAAATTAATAATGAATGGCAATTTGCTAATTATTCATGGCTCAGTCCTCTGTATCATCCAAATGTGTTGTACTTGGTGGCTAAGTGTACAAAGTATGTTATCCTCCCAGAACACCCGCCTGTGGAGTGCTTGTTGGACAGTCTCATCCTGCCATCTATGGGTCTAATTTATCAGATGTTTTAGCGCTGCCTACACTGGCTTTTCCCAGAATTTCTGATACTTACAAATGTAGTCCTTTCCTGTAAATAAAGAATGAATTTGCTAATTCATTAAACCCATGAGATGAGGCGTTACAGTGTATACCCAGGTTAAGAGGTTCCATCTAGAGGGATGAAGAGCTAGTGAGGAATGGAATAGCCCTTTTTTAATTAAGTGGATTTTGCTTTTAAATTAGCACAATTTTAATTTGAGACAAAAGACAATTTCCTCCAAACAAATTTGCAAGGCCATTGTGAGGGGAGGGACTTATTATTAACCATTGACTGAGGTAGGTTGGTACGTTTATTAAATTGTTTTTCTCAAGCAGCAAAATCTGAGAGGGTGTCTATTGTTGCTAAAGCAGGAATGTCCTTACTGAGATGTCTCCTGTCTTTGCGATCTCCTTGCCAGGAGGCACAGCTGGTAGTGGATTTCTATCTTTCTCTTACCAAACCTGAGTTGTGGCAGAAAGTTTTTCCTGCCTTTCATTGATGAGGATAAAGGTGAAGCCATTGCTCAGCCCCTGCTCCCTGCAGTGGAACGTAGGATAAGATGCTGCCACCACAAATCTTTGATGAGCTGCTGGAGATTCTGGACTGAGCTCTGCTCCATGGCACCAAAGATCCAGGCTGTATCTGTCAGGTTTTAGGGTGTATTGTTTTAGCACTCTGTCTTGGTCAGGGGGTGCAGAGCCAACCTCTCTCCTCTTTAAGCTTGTCCTCATCTCCTCTTTCCTCTGCCTGAGCATATGTTAAATTAGGGCAGGAAATTCAGTGGTGGTTGAAATCCTGCATTTTTAATCTGCATGTAGATTTAACCTATACATCCATAGAAACTATGAATCTACTTAAGGGGCACAGAGGCATCAAATTCACTATTACATATATGATGTCTGAGTCTCCTGACAATGCCATCTGCAAAAGTATAGATTCATGTAAGCCTTCACCTCACAGGAGATGAAAATAATCATTACTTCTCTAGATATGTGTGTCTTTATTCTTAAGTGAAGTTATTCTTTTTATTTTCTAAAGAGTACCTCCTATATATTCCCTAATATTTTTAGGAATGCTATAAATAACTTGTTTGGTAAATGGTACTTTTCCTAAGTAAATTTGCAATATAGGGGAAGCATCCATGTCTGTAACAGCTGCCAAATAAATCACTTCTTTTAAATGGCTGGTTGTATCATCCACAGGTGTTCCTGACTTTCAGGTTTTTACAGAAATCTTAGATATTGTCAGTAATTATTCAAAAACATAAATAATTGTGAAGAGCTTCAGAGAAGGTCAGCAGTGACATTTGGAAGGAGAAAGAACGTAGCAAGGTGTGCAAGAGATGTGGTAGCGTTTTTGTGCTAATTTAATTGCTGCAGCTAAACAGAATGACTTTATTGAATAAGCATCCAACTGTGAACTTATGGTTAGTGCAACATGCTTCTAATCTTGTCTCAAACATTTCTACATACCAGAATGCGCCAGACCGTGCCCTCAATTTATATGTGTTGATTGCATTGCGTCCTGGTTCCTGTAGAAAGATTCCTAATTAAACTGCTGCATTAATATTTTTAATACTTTCAGTTTCATGTCCGAAATGCATGGAAAAAAATATTCTTCAAAAAAACCCTAATTCATTGTAAATTACACATAATGTAACAATATGCATGTTCTTTAAGTCACCTTCAGGCTTCAGAGACCGCCTCAGTCATCTGACAGAGGGCAGGCTTACAATGCCAATCTTTGTTCCTGGCAGCTGTTGCACCTGCTCCCCTCAATCCATGGTGCCCCGTTGAGTTTAGGATGTAACCATAATTCTTTCCTGCAATAGCCACACTTACTTTGTATTCAAACCAAACATTTTCTTAATGCAGCTGAAGCCTGTTTCCTCCTGCCAGTCACCACAGGAAGAAGAGAGCAGGGTTTCTCAGGAGCAAGAAAAAATGAGATCTGGGCAGGGAGAGGGAAGGGCAGTGCGGTGACAAAATAATTGTCTCCAGGTTCATAAAAACCCCTCCTGAAATGAGCAAAAGAAACTTCCCAAAAGGAGTAATTTTATGTACCAATAAACACATGCATTTGTACTACCATCATCGATAATGTGATGGGATAACCAAGAAGGCATGAGGCTGGGACAGTGGGACAGGTACTCTTCCATTGCTATTTTGCAATGGTGCATGGCTCTGGCTGCAGCCCAAGACCTCCTTCAGGATAAGCGTTTGTTATTTTGTCTGAAATAACATTGTCCTGTTGTAGACTAGGTTTGGGCTGCCTCGTTGGCCATGCTCACGTCTCCATGATACGGACCACTGGACCTCCCTTGAGAGTTGCCATGTATCACCCAGCCTGTGTGCAGGCCCTGCAAGGCTGGTACTGCTGAAGTTGGTCCTTATTACCTGTAATTTAGCTTTTAGACATTGCACAAATGTTGCTTGGGTCGTCTTCTGTTCATGTAGTTTCGTGTCATCATTAAACTCAGCAGTTTCATTTTATTGTCTGAGAAATCATATTTTAATGTATTTGGATATGTTACAGGTTTCTGCTAAGTTTTGGCTCAATGGCTCTGGTTGGTCTAACAAATTTGACATTTCTAGAAGGAAATTTATTCTCCAGGGAAATTCTCTTTGTGTCCACATTTCATCTGTTGTCCAATTACCTAAGAAGAATTTTACTATTTTATGTCTCAAATACTGGCCTGCAAAGGAAATCAAATTTGAATTTGCATATTTCTGTGTTATCTTAGCCGCATAGGCTGGTTTGCACAAAAAAAATCCTCTATGTAAATATAAAATTCTAAATAAAAATTCCTGTACTCACTATTTAAAGAGTGTAGCAGTGAGTCAAAGACATTTATTGATTTAATAAGGTTTGGATCAAGCCTAAAGTCTCCTGTAGGTATCACTGTGCAGAGAACTGGTACCATGGACCTAACTTTTCATTGGACATGCCCCGTC
The DNA here is from genome assembly GCA_033558185.1 of Dromococcyx pavoninus. NCBI lineage: Eukaryota > Metazoa > Chordata > Aves > Cuculiformes > Neomorphidae > Dromococcyx > Dromococcyx pavoninus. The sequence goes on along the minus strand of JAUMJL010000481.1, from coordinate 278,251 downwards.
CTGCCCCCTGGGTGCTGTTACTGCCTAGATCTGTTCATCCAACTCCTGCTGAGCGTGAAGGAAACGTTTCTTCTTCCACACCTCAGGAGGAGTGTTGGATGGAGAGCACAGCTGAAGTCCATGCTGGGAATTTCCAGATCATTTGTAAAGGGATGGTCACACATCTGAGCCGTCATGCTTTCTTACGGCTTCTGATCCTGCTGCAAGGGACATCCGTGTTCACACCTATAGGGTTTCACGGTACACCCTGTATAAAGCCAAGCCAAATCTTTCTGTGATGCATTGTCCCTTCTGGAAGCTCCTAATATCTGTGGTGTACCTCTTCTGTTACAGACTGAAGGTGATTTTGCTTTTCCCCTCCGTGTGCACTCTTATCTTCACTTGTGGGTCTTCTGGTCTAAGTCCTCAGTTTCACTTACCATGTCCAAATCAACATAATAGGACCAGCTGCTACAGCAGAAGTGATCCAGCAGGGAAAGGATCTGTCCCAGATCCTGACACCCAGATCCTGACCAGTATGTTGAAATTCAGAGAGTTAAGAGACAGGGTTATAAATCTGAAAGTCTGTTCCTTGGGGACCTTTCTCAAAGATCAAGGTGTGTTCATCCAGAGCATTTTGAGTGATCATGTTTCCAATAAAAAACAAGTCTCTGAAAACCTTCTGCCATGCCCAAGGGGATTCATAGGCAAGGTAAAAACTTTTCTTCTCTCTCTGCTCTTGTGCAGGGTGAAATGCAGCTGCACAACACAGCTGAGCAGCAGGCAAGTAAAACAGAGTTTTCTTTACATCACAAGTACACCTGGGGGACTAATTTCGTAGGATATTGCTGAGACAGAGCAATAGGCAGAGCTAAAAACTCAGCATCTTAAATTCATATATTCACATAGAATAAGATAAATGGCCAAATCTTTCATTTATGTAAGTCGTAATAATTCTGTTAGATATTAGGTTTGAGATCCTTCCATATGGATGCCAACTGCTGCTCCAGGTAACAATTGCTGAGAGTTAAGGAGAAGTCTTCTCTAAATCCATTTTCCAGCTTGAGCTTTATTATGAATTATATGACAGTAAGTGACTGAGATAGGGGAAGGTAGAAATAACCTGTCTGAGTAAGGCCAGAAACATGTGTTTCTCCTTGACATTTAGAAGAAACTTTGAAAGCCTGCGACAGGATCTGTGTTCGAGGAGAAAAAGAATAAAGTAAAAGAGAAACAACACCATAATCTTTGCTGTCTATCCTTACAGAAGTTATCTTTAGATATGCTTTGTTAACATTTGTGTTTATATTCTCAAATTGTGCAATTATAACCATAGCTAACACCATTTAGACACATATTCTTAGTGAACTGGATAAATCAAAGAGGTTGAAGCATGTCTAAACGTTCATCTTAGATATCAGTTAATTATGATGATTAAAACACTCAAGGTCATCTGTGGAACTTATTTACAGCAACATTGCCAAAGGCAGTGGCTGTCCATGCCATGACCAGGGCAGGGAGCATCGACCGTCAGAGCTCTTCTAGAAATTGTGTTTCTTTTCAAGGGGTGGAAAAATTTGAAGTAAATTACCTTTTTAGAAAAAAAATAACATGCAAAAAACACCATGTGTAACAAATGGGATGACAAGTAGAAGTATTGTAATGTAGTGATATAAATGTGTTTTACGACTCAATCTGGAACGTAGCCTTTGCCTCAAAAATTTTGCAGAATGGAGGTGGAGGTTCATAAAGGACTGATAGGAAACAAAGGATGAAAAAAAATCCCGTGTCAAGAGATTAAGATGATTACTGTCTATCTTCTAAAGGAAAAGAGCCTTACTGAAATATTGGCTGGTCTAGAGAAGGTATGTTAGGAATTTTTCTCATTAAAAAAATCCCAAGAGAGATTTCACCTGCACTAATCAGTAGCAAATTTTGTACTTAATGCAAAGCACTTCTTCATTAAAGTATTAAGTGCAGAACTTATTTTTCTTGACAAGTTGTTGAGACTAAAGCTCATGAGTCTTCAGCTATTGATCAACAGTATCAAGAGTTTTCATAAAAATTATTGAATAAATTTTAAACCCAAGACTTCAGTATTTAAGCAAATAGTCCAATAGGTTGGAAAATGCCATGACTGAGATAATTTACCAAACAAATTCTAGGTTATTTGAAAAAAGCGGTTACCCAAAACCAAACAATGTTTATCTGAAAAAGGTGCATGCTTCTGTCATGCCAAGTGTCCTTTCATGTAGAGATTACTTTAAAAAAAAAACATAGAAATCATCTCTACAGCTTTTATTTACATTTTGCTGAGAACTGCTATATGTTCCTAAGTGACCAAGCATTTTGTGAAGTGTAGAAAATTTGAAAGATAAAATGTCTTTTTCATTTTACTGCAAGAAAGCCCAAAAGAGATTCTGAGATTTAAAAGAGAGAGCTTTGTCAGTGAGCCCAGACTATAAACAGTAATTAACCTCTGAACTGAATCACATAAGTAACAAAATGCTGAGGTATTTCAATAAACATCTAAAATAGAGAACTCAATTAACATTATAATAAATTCCACCTGCAGGAAGAGATTTTGACTGTTTTTTAAATAATAAACTGAGTGTAAAAGCTTACTCTTCTCAGGGCTTTTCCAAACCTCAGGCAAAAAAATTTAGCATCAGATGCTTTGGTATTGCTTGCAATATTGGTAATAGTGCAAAAAAAAAAAAAAAACTATAATTAATAGAATGTGCAATATTTAAATTTGCCAACTTTATTAAAAGATAAAACACCAAGCTGAGAACTTGATCATTTAAATTCTGTTAATTTACTCAGTGAAAATACTATTCCGAGAAAAAGAATAAAATATTTAGTTTTAAGTAATTGGGGATGTGAGGAAGAAAGCAGTAAATCTCTTGAAGTAACCACACCATAAAGCAAGACACATCACAATATAGCAGAGATGTACAGCTTTCATTTATTTAGTCAATAAAATGTGCATCTGGCACTGACTCCTTTTCTTTGCTGGTGCTGTCGCTGAGCTTTCCACAGTGCTGCAAATATATAAGAAAATATTTGTCAGGTTGCAGAAACTAACTTTGGAGTAAGGATGCAATGATCTCTTATCTAAATGAAGACTGTCATGTTTTTAATTTTTATTAAATTAATTAAATGTATTCTTTTTTTAGCTGATTTTACAGCTAAAGGTACTTCTGTGCACTTCATCTTCTTCAGAGAGGCAATTCACCTTCTTTAACTAGAGTCAAATATAAACAATAGATTTATGCTAATATCAGAGCATTATTCTGTATAATGTGTGACTGTTCTAAAATAGTACTTTTAATTAATCATTAACTGGTTGACATTTTGAAGAAAAATAACGCTTTTTGTAAAATAACAAAATGCTTTCCCTGAATTCAGGTTTCTAAATGAGGATATACTATGAGAAAAGGATTAAATTTTCCATGCACTGTATGTCATTATCCTGTCCGAATTGCAGTATGTCAGCTATGAGACACACGATTCGCCTGTTAAAGAAATTTTATAGCCAGTCCATTTCTGTTTGCAAACAAAAGGCTTGGTTTTGACCTTTCAGCATTTACTTTCCACCAGCAGTCACTGTAACTACTCCTGGGTTCTGTAAGTACTGTTCCACATTTTGGAGCAGATCTTCGTGTCCAGAATATGCAAGTGAGAAAGGTAGTTCAGCTCTTTATGGTCTTTGGCAATAGTTACTAAATAGATAAATACTGTTACTAAATAAATAAATGCATAAATAAAAGCAAGCTTGCATTATTTTAAATAAAATTTCCAGGCCAGGGATTGAAACCATCACTCCCCTATTTGTGTGAAGTTTTTAAAGATCATCCAGTTCCAACCTTTCTCGGACATAAAAAACTTACTCTTAAAACATCTGTAGTTACTGACGCTGTCATTTTGGCAGGCAGGGAGCGAGGAGGAAGGCGGCACATCTGACCTCGTGTCCTCGATCTGATGCGCGCAGCCACCCCAGTGCAGTGGAGCAGGAAGGAACCTGGCTGTGGTGCTGCACGTGATGACAGAGTAAAAGGAAATTCCCCTTGAATAAATATTAGTGCGATACTGGCTGAGCAATGCAAAGGATGGGAGAGGGTTGTCCTTACACATAAACCACTGCAATAAAGTTCTGCTTGGGAAAATAACACCTTAGGCGGAGGAATGAATCTGGTCCAAAAGTTGAATGTGTATGAATTTGTCATGCATAATCCCAGGCTGAGAGAGGAGGATTTCTAACCCTTAGACCAGCTAGGTTCTGCAACAGTCTTCAATAGAGAGTAGTAGGGCAAGCAACCAGAATTATTTTGACAGTGAAGCTTAGTGAGTTTATCAAAGGGATTTGTCCTCAGTGATAAAGAAATGAACTTAAAGCCTTGGGTCTGCTCCTTAAAAAAAAAAAAAAATCAAAGAAGAAGACACAGCTCTCTCATACAATTTCCTTTCCACTGTTCCAATAAACACCTTACTGCAAAACTAAACAAAACCAAATTTCACCCAGGGATTTAGTGCTGGTTTGATTTTAATACCCTGTTTAAAAATTGGGGTTTATGCTTGGCATTAAAGAAAACAAATTGTCCTGAGTCTAACTCTACCTAATGTCCTTTTTCACATTTCTAGATTTCTTTGAGGTTTTTTTTATTGTTTTCCATTTAAGAAAAGAAGTCCTGTTTGTCTGTTTGCAGATGAAGTTTTATTTCATTTTCAATAAATTAGGGGTAGCTAGTCCTGTTATTAAAACAGTGAAAGGACAATGTAGGGAGAGCAGGTGTAGGCATCTGCTGAGGAAGGACTGGAAGAAAAGATGGGGCCAGTCCAGGGTTATCTCAGCGACATTTAGGTGGATTTCTTACCCAAAAATGAACAGAGTAGATATTTCTGTTTCCAGAAATAATAAGTAAAATTTTTGCATGCTAATAATATGTTTATAATATTCTATTAGTAGTTCATCTTTGCACTGAGATTCAAAACTGCAGCATGATGCTTACCTTAACGAGTTGTGCTGCTTCTGCATTAGAAGCAGCATCAGAAGATCTAGACTGCCGCTCACCCTCACAAGGTGTTGTCCTTGGTTTGGGTGTAATCTTCTGAGGCAGGATTCCTGTATGCAAATAACAGGTAATCTAATGCTTTGTATTTCACTGCCTCAAATGGAAAAAAAGTTATTGGATCTGACAACAGCTATCATAGTCTGATCTATCTAAACCCCTTACAGGGAACAATAATTCTTCTTTTAAGAAGCACGTGTTGTTGTTTATTTTAAACCATTGATGTGTGTGCTTGGATTATCTCTTTTCCTGTACACTGTTTGCAGACTTCTGTTCCTTGATCTTTGCTTTTAGTAGCTCCCCAGGCAATAAACACATTTCCTTCTCAGTCTTTGCACAATGACTTGTTCTATAGATTATCCAGGCACCATTCGTCTCATACTCTACCTATTTTTTTCTACACGCATCTGTACCAAATGAAAAACAGTTGTACTTCTCTGTGACTCATTTGTAAATGGAATAATCCACAATGATGTTCACTGTTGTGTTCCTCTTTTTTTCTCTCACTTGTAGCATTATGTGGCACTCTATTTATCTTGGAAAGTTTGAAGTAAAACCTTATACTGTGCTCCTGCTTAAACTCTGAATAGCGATGTGTAGCTGGAACTCCAGCTTAATTAAGTCTTCTTTTACGGAAATTGTAGAGGTTTTATGATTTTCATCATGACATTGGCACATTTCATCATGTAACTTATAGAGATTTGTAATGATTCATTTCATAGGCATTGTCTGTGGATTTCAGTTCATCAGGGATCAGTAGAACTATAATTATGTAGTAATTATTAAAGAACTTATTCACAAATTACTGTGCCAGTGAAAGCAAATATCAGAGCAATTGAACAGCATCTAGTTTTTCTAGGCATGTGTTGTATACATACAAGGATTGCAAGATATCCCATGGAAAAAAATGGGAAAAAACAGAATTACTGTTGCTGGTTACAGAACACAACATTTTATAGTGTTTCTAGCCCATAGATCTTTTATACAGCCCAGCTCAAATGTGTGTGTGTCAGAGCAAGTGCTACTGGGCATATTGATCAAAGGCCTTAAATATTGGAGTCAGCTGCCTCTCCTGTAGATTTCATCTAGCTTACACTGCATGCCTGAAAAAAACCCGCATCTACCTCTTTTCAATGTCCAGGTAAAGCATAGTCAGCCAGCAAGCCAATATTTTTATATGTCCCTTGGTCTTTCCAAGAGAAGCTAAAGCATGGCTTAGCAATATACTTCAGCCTTGCGCGGGAGCAACATGCTGGCAGAGCTGCAGGGCTGTCTAGGAGAGGAAGGTGTCTCCCAGAAGATTCCCCTGCAGCCAGACCAATTTTATTGGAGTTGTGGATATTCAGAAGTGGGAGAAAATTAACAATCAAGCCTATTATCATGAAACTGCCAAAAGCATATATTTAACAGTATTAGCAGTTTCAATCATACCACTTTACCCACAGGAAGGAAGCAGAGTTGTGGCATGTGTCATATCGCATCTCTGATGTATATTTTGCCTTATTTACTTCCAGAAATATAGCAACAGTTGTGCAGATTTATAGAATGACCTCTAAAAACAAGAATATAATTATTGAGAGTCAGAGCAATGCTAATTATATGTTTCTGAACAGCAAAAATGCTAACAGATTTCTAGATCTGCATTATTCATGAGCTTCCTATTTATACATATGAATGAAAGACAAAGCTAAAAGGATTCAGGCTACTTTGTCATTTTTTTCTTCATTTTGTTATGTTCTCAACAGCTGTACAAATCATTAAAGCAGCAGCTTTCTCTCAAAAAATCTGAAATAGGTAATAAGGACTAATGAGCAAATATTATTTATCCTCTATAATACTGTAACTTTAACAACTAAATAAAAACACTATGTTTCATGTAACTTTAGTGATGTAGATGTAACTAAAACGTTGATAGGAAATAGAAATTGAATAGGTTTCTCTGTTTCCTTCACACTGGTTTTGTTGCCTAAGTCACACAACACATAGGTGAGATGGCACCAGGAAAGGGGCAGCCTCATTAGACCTTTGACATCAACAGAAGGTCATATTTAACATAGCGCCCCTTACAAATGGGTGGCCTGTCATCTGTTTCTTTGTCCATTTTGCAATTTGATTATGCAGGTCTGTTCTGCAAACTTGTTTTAGAAGAGCAACAGGGTGGGAGGGATTGATTAAACATTTAGAGATCACTTTCAGAAAACTCTTAAAATGTCCTTTTTTCTCTTTCACGAGTAGAGCCATTCCTTTCCCACCATTCATTTTGATTAAAAGCATGCGATTTATTTTAAGGTTTTTTTCTTTTACAAGAATCTCCGTGACTGGCTGCCACATGCTGATGGATGGTCCCTGGACGTTGGAGTGCACTCTCTGCTTTGCAGATAGCTTGTGTGTGGCATAGAGAAGACCATGGCAGATGTTTACGTGTGTAGATTGGTGGGCAAACCATAATATAGAAGTTGGAATGGGCAGTTAGACAGCACAGGGACAGGCTAGATTACCACAGGAAACTTTAAAAAAATTTCCTTTAACTAATTGTGGTTAAAATAACGGTTTCTTCTTTTCCTTTTCGGCAGTGGGTCTGGCTGCAGCCACTCAATGAGAAATTGAGTTGCTTCAAGTGTGCAGGGAAAGGGAATATCATAAATTGTATCCTCAGTAGTGCTCCTCTGATATAGACTATAGGAAAAACATTGTAAACCATGGGGAAGTCTTCATAAGCACAGGTCCGCAACAGAGATTACAAATTGGTTGTGCCTTTTATTATCTTTTATTTTTGATAATACTCGACAGTGTCTTGTAGCTGGATGCACAGTACTGAGAGAAAGGCTTTTCGATTTGACATCAGAGAGGCCCTATTGATGTATCTTCTTAGAATGCGGAAGTGCTGTTTGACGTTTTCTTCATTGTGAAAGTTATTGTTATGTTTCATAAGCTGCAATGAGTGTCCCTAGGCTAGGAAAGCAATGCTTTGGAAATCTTCTGCATCTGAAAGGGCCTCAGTTTCTTTGAAAAAAAATTCCTTGTGTGGCTGCACGTATATAACATTTCAGTGAGTACTCTTATAACAACTTTGATTGGACTTCTTCTGCAAGAATATGCTGAAAGGTGTCATTAGTGTGGTTTACTACACACTTCAAAATATTTGAATATTTATTAAAAAAACCTCCTGTCAAGCAAAACCAAACTACTGTAGGTATAGAAGCGTAAGGGTTGCTGAAGGAGGAAGTGAGCGAACTACTTGGCAATTTCAGGTCCTAAACTCAAAGTTAATAATTATTTAATTTTTTAATTGTCTCATACACATTGAGCTATGAAATGGCATTCTGTAACAGAAGAACAAGCCATTTAAATAAGATAAGCCATTACTAGGCAATTAAGCTGTGATAACTCAAACCTGCAAAAGAGCTCAAACTGCTATTGCAAAATATTAATGGTGAGTAAAAGACACACAATAAATTAAGGCCATGTCTCTATCCAATGCTCTTACATTTTTCCTCTGAAAGATTTATTATTAAATATGTTTTTTCCATTTACCACTGTACTCAGTCTCTGGCTTACCTAGGCTTAAGGACCTTTATTTCAAAATAAATCATTAATCTTTAACATAGCTGGTGAAACCCAGTGGAGATTACATTGAACAAGCCTGGTTAATTATCATAAATAGTTATGAGGGTTTTTTCAATTCATTTATGTGTTTATATTTAATTGCCAGTTCTATTTTGGACCAGTTATTGATTCTTCAATACATCGGAAGTCTAAATATTATTACAGCAAAATCCAACAATTTAACTGATACAGGCTGAAATGAAACAAGGGGTTTGTAATCTCCTGTTCCAAAATTCTCTCTTTATGATCTGTAGGGGTGCTAGTCTGGTAGCATCTTGTTTTGACACTTTCTCATATCTAGAAATTGAACTCTCATTAGACAAGATGTTGCTGATACTGAGGAAGCACCTACCCCCTTCCTATAATAAAATATCCCATAAGGTTGTGTGTTCTCTTATATGGTGTATGTAAATGCCATTCTTTAGTAAATATGAATCATATTTTTTCCAATCATTTTTACTTATATTAAGAAAACTCATGGGATTTTAAAGTGCATATAAATAGAATCATCTTAGAATGGTTTGGGTTGGAAGGCACCCTAAGGACCATCCATGGGCAGGGACACCTTCCACTAGACCAGGTTGCTCAAAGCCCCATCCAACCTGGCCTTGAAAACCTCCAGGGATGGGGCATCTGCAACTTTTCTGGGCAACATCTGCCAGTGCCTCAGCGCCCTCACAGTAAAAAATATCTTATCTAAATCTCCCTTCTTTCAGCTTAAAACCATTACCCTTCATCCTATCATTACAGTCCCTGATAAAGGTCTCCCCGGAGCTTTCTCTTCTCCAGGCTGAATAACCCTAACTCCTTCTGTCTGTCTTCCTATGGGAGGTTCTCTGATCATCTTTGTGGGTTCCTCTGGGCTCATTCTAACAGATTCACATCCTTCCTGTGCTGACGACTCCAGAACTGAGTGTAACACTCCAGGTGGGGGTTCATGAGAGCAGAGGGAGAGAATAACCTCCCTTGACCTTCTCATCACAATTCCTTTAATGCAGCCCGGGATATGATTTGCACACATTTCTGGCTCATGTTGAGCTTCTCATCAATGAAGGGCTACTCAATCCATTCTCCACTCAGCCTGTAATTGTGCTTGGGGTTGCCCTGACCCAGGTGCGGGACCTTGCACTTGGCCTTGTTGAACCTCATGAGACTCTCATAGGCCCATCTCTCAAGCCTATCAAGATCCCTCTGGATGGTGTCCCTTCCCTCCAGCACTTCATCCATGTCACAAAGCTTGGTGTCATGGGGAAACTGAGGCTTCTCTCAATCCCACTGTCCATTCAACCAACAAAGATGTTAAACAGTGCCGGTCCCAGTACTGACTCCTGAAGAAAGCCTCTCACCACTGGTCCCCACTTGGACATCAAGACCTTGACTGCAACTCTTTGAGAGTGATCATTCAGCCAGTTCCTTATCCACTGAGTACTCTATCCGTCAAATCCATTTGTCTCAAATTTAGAGACAAAAATGTTGGGTGGAACAACGTTAAATGCTTTGCACAAGTATGGAAACCATTTAGAGTGTTAATGATTAATATCTAAACTTCAAAATACTAGAATAAATGAGAATAATATTAGAAAGGAAAAGTACAATATTCCAGTGCTGTGGTTTTATCAAATTAGGCATATATCTTTTCTTATTTATCTAACTTCTCAGTCTTCTCTCAGAGTGCTATAGAGCAGAATGGATTTCTCATGTGTGTCATATCCTAAGACAAAATTTCAAGCTACATACTGTTTTAGCCAAAGGCAACATGGTTTTGTTCCAGTAGTCATTTCACACTTGGCATCAGAATACCTGAAGAAAGGCAGAAACTGATGTTACAATGTTGAGGGCTACAGAAAACAATTACCATTTCATAGTTTCTGTTTGTCAGAGCTATTGTGAAATAGGTTAGACTTTCTGGTACTGTAATAGTGAAGGATTTAAAGAATTAAATTAGATCTCAGACTTGTACTGCATTGGTTTTTGTTCTGAAAAACGTAATTTGAGTATGGCATATGGCTTTATTTTTCATTTTTTAAAACTGGTGTCCTCCTAATAGTATCAATTGTGCCAACCAAAATAATTCCATCTTAGACAAGATGCAGAGTGATAAAAAAGCTGTCTTTGGAATCAAAAAACTGGGTTCACAGCTTTAAGTCAAGACTTCTTCTTTGATGATCCCAGTGACAATCTGGTGCTGAGCTCGTACAGGGAGGAGGCTCCACAGAACTGGAAGAAGCCATGTCATTCCTATATTGCTGAAGAATGATTGTTCCCTATTGTGACCAAATGGCCTTTATGGTGGCATTAACACCCACTGTGAGTGACAGGCAAATGTTCACTGGCTCCAGTATCAGCAGAAATGTACTCCCACATCTGCCGAAGAGTGCAGGGAGAAGGCAGCTGTCCCGCATGGCAGCAGGTACCCATGTCCACCAGCAGTGATGCTGGTGTGTAGAATAGAACTGTCTGTCTCCTGTCTTAACATGAAGCAGTGTTGGATTGGTTCTGTGTTGGTGGAAGTCTATGGTTTGTGATTTGTGGTTTTTAAAGGCCTTGATTTGCAGTGGATATCTTTACAGCCTTCATACACTGTAAATACAGATTTATTACATTTTAAATACTGTTTATACAAAATTAATTGCAATATTTATTTACCTTGAGAGAAAAGATTTTTTCCAGGGACATAACCAACTCAACAGACTAAGAATGCAAAGTCCAGTTCCTTGGCATGTCTTGTCATTTTTAATTTATTATTAGAAAAATTAGTAATTTTGCTGTATAAAATGCAGAGGCAGAAAAGCAGGTGAAGAGTGAGATGTTTGGCAAGGTACCAGAAATGAGGAAGCTGTTGAAAGTTCTGTGTATTGTTTATAGATAGTAGAACACTGACATAGGGACATGGGGGAGGGAAGGGAATGGGAGCATAATGAGCAGTCTTTTCTCCATTGTGTTTGTGCCAGGCAACACATGGAAAAAGAGAGAGGAGAATGGAGGTGAACATCTCACATGTCCTGTTGCAGTGCAGATTTCTCCAAACTTCATATTTGTTGTATCTTCACCTTTGCCTTTCCCTTCCTGGATTTAATACCATACTAGGACTTGAATGAAGACCCTACCAGTACGCGAGCTACAGCTTGAAGGGAACTGTGTTTAAAACCCTCACCCACAGCTTGGACTGTGACTATCTTTGTGCTGTGCAAATAATGAATTAACTTGCAACGCTGAAGAGGTTTCAGTCCCTACATCTTCAGTAAACATTGTGAGCAATTTTGTAGGTGACCAGATTTCTTTTTAGATAAATTTTATCTTAAACTTGCAATGTGGAAAAACTTGCAGTATTTGTAACTGCAGACTGAGATTTTGTTAGTTTTTACAGGCTCCTTTGTATGAGACTGCAATGTTTTGTAACTGGACTCATCATGTACCAGTTTGAGGTCTATTACATTTCTGAATTCTTTTTGCATTCCTATAGATTGCAGTTTAATATTGAAATTGTTCGTGTTACTGAAGCAGTAAATTCCACAGGAGAAGCTATGTTCTGGAAAGTGCTGATCATACTTTCCTTGTGAGATGCCATAACAGTTGTGTTTCCATGTAATTATGCTGAGCTGTGTGCGTGAGTCGCTATGTTCTGTCCCAGCTGGCTGCTGAACTCAAATCTGTGAGCAGTGGACAGGGAAATGTGGCTTCATTAACAGTGAAGAGTGAGGGACAAGTCATAACTCATGAAAAGGGATGTTTGAACTGAATTGTGACAGTATAAGCCATAATGATACATCTGTCTGTGCATTTCTAAATGAAAAGATAAAAAAAATTCTGGCACCTGTTCTGTGGGTAATTCTGTGCCAGCTTTTGATTGCTGGTGGGTTTGGGAGATGGGAAAAGGAGACGGGGTGCTTGCTTGTATGGCTGGTATGTTTTTAATCTGAGAGTCAGAGACTAATAGGCTGGTTTTCTGCAGGTACCAGACTGAAACAACTTATTGTTTATTTTTGCTGAGTTTTTCGTTTACTCTTTTCGTTTATGCTATTGAGGTGCTGGGACTGGGAGGACGCCTGGGTCAGTGAATCTAATCCCCTTATACAGCAGGCTGCTCCGCCGTGTAATTCCTTCCATAAACTAATTGAGTTTCCTTCTCGAAGGAGTGGGTTTTCCTTTGCACAGGCTCTGATGAGGAGGCAGCAGGAGGACAGCAATGCTGTAAATGCTAGAGACCCACGTCGGATTTCTCAGTGCATTCACTCATGGTCTATATCTGTTTGTTCATGAAAGCAGGGGCTGATGAATTACTCAATTCCTTAATCATATGCTAGGCAATTTTCTAGGCAAATAAATCTAAGTAATTGGCCTCTGGTAAACTGACAGTCAGTTTTTATTTACTTGCTCATTTTTGCCTGACTATATCCTTTAATAATGCCTTCCATTGCATATTTTTCTAAAGCCCTGAATGCTATGAAGTTGTAGCTCTGAGTTCAAGGCTTACCTGCCTTGAACATTCATCTAATTCTCAGTCCAGCCATACCTGCAGTCCTCCCCTCCCCATGAATTTACTATTGTTTTGATAATTTTATGTGGAAACATAAAATCCCTCTGACCTGAGTACCCTGAACTGATTGAATTTTACTTTAACTTTTGTCTGGCAATTTCCATTTCCATTTTATTATTCATAATGTCGTCTTTTAAAGTTTTGCTAAAACTGAAGCAAAAAATTATTTTTAGCTCCATGCTTCATTTTTCTACCCTACCCTTGTGAACAGAAGTGCTTTCATTTTTTTTAAGATATCTATGGGGCAAAAGATTGTTTCACAGCAGGTATTTTGTGGTTTCTTTTCCAAGGTGCCATTCACCTGGGCATCTGGGCAACTCCCACTTCATCCCTGGTTCATCCGCTGGTTTTCCCAGACATTGCTTTTTTATGGCAAATTCTTTTTGTTTGTTGTAGTTTTCACGCAGCCTTTCATGGTGTGGTTTCCCATTTTCTTAAGAGGTTTTCTCTGCAAGCTTTTTTTCTGCCTGGGATCAGAAAGGAATTTCAAGATACTGTCTTTCATTTTAGTAAAATGCTGTGTTAAATGTCCTTGACATTAAACTACACCTTCTTGTCCCAGATGTCTTTAGGAGCTTATATCCTCCAAAGATTTCTCTTTTCAGTATTAGAACTGTATTTACAAGTTTAATGTGGAGTTTATTCTTCCACTTTATTTAAACACACTCAGCTGCTGATTGTGTAGTGCCAGGTTATTTCCAGCTTTCAGCTCTAGCATACGCTCACCACCACTAACCAAAAATTATTTTTAAAGTACATTAGCTTTTATTTCTTTCTGTGGCAAGGTGCTACAGATACCTGCACACCTTATCCCACGTTTCCCCTTCCTTCACCTCTACAAAGTCAGGCTGTTACACCAGCACTTGTAGGTGCATTTCTCTGTTTAAAAACTCCCTGGTTATCTTTATCAAAAACTGATTTTCTGATAAAAATATCATCTTATATTGTCCCAGGAAGACTTTTGTCTAACTTTCTCAAAGTAACATTAACCCAGACAGTTTATTTCACCCCTGCTATCATCTTTTACGTCTCTGTACTCCCTCACAATGCCAGCATAGGATGCAGCACTCTTTGGGGACTGTTTTCTTCCCCATTGCCACCCCTGCTCCGGCTTCAGCTGCTACTCTGCATTGTGCTGCATTTGCTTATGCTTGTTCCTTTCCCCACCACGTGCCCAGGACTCTTTGCATTGCTTACAGGAGGTTTTGTTATTTCTACCTGGGAATATTCAGTGCAAGGGCTTGATATTAGCTGACTGCTGTTCTCAGCAGCATTCATACTTCTTTCATGCACTTAAACTGTCTGCCGCTAAAGACTTTATTTAGTGTCTGTCTGCATTTAGTTTTCTTTCTCCTCCTGCACAGCATTACAGAGATCTCTTGGGCTTTTCCCAACGTCCCTTTCCCTTATTCTTCTTAAAGGTGTGCCAGTTATACATGCAGCCTTGACCCCAAAGGATGGCTGCTGGCAGTTCTTGGGTGTATCAACCCTACTCCAAAAGTCACTTCATGACTTCCACACTTCCACAGGTTTGCAGTCCATGGCACATTTTTCAAATAACAGGACTTCTACCTCCCTACTCGCTTGTCCCAAACTATCACTGTGAAGTTCTATTTTCCATGGTGACATCTCTGGCAGCATCCCCAAGCATTCACCGTATGGTCAGTAGAGTATTTTTAAAGAGAGCTGAACTTGAAAGGCAGTTTGTACTCATTTTAGAAAAACTGTTGTCTTTCTTCAGCTTTTCTCAAAGTGTGCTACTCTGTTTTGGCTGAATCTGCTCTGGCCCATCTTCCCAGAAGGAGTCTGGGTTCCCGGAGCAGCTGAGCTCGGCTTCAATAGCACAGTTGCTGCAGAGGCCCTGTTTGAGCATCCCTAGAGCCTTGTGGCAAAGAAAGCATCCCACCATGAGTTTTGACATCACTTGCACATCCACAAGGTGTTTGAAGTTGGTGGGAATTTGCCCCGTTATCCCAAACTGGCAGTGGCACTCAGTCTGCACGTGCAGCCACAGGACAGAAATGCAAGCAGTCTTCCAACGAGGCAGTAAGGAGAAATTAAAAAGCAGTCTGGCGAGTAATATTAATTGGGTTTGGGCACATTTATACCTTGATAGGTATTTCCAGTTTTCCATCTATGTTTAGCAGACAGTGATGGTATGCCAGTATTCCTATGCCCAGGATGCTCCAATTTCTATCTTTTTCATCCCAGCTTGAATTAAAGCTCTGCTTTAAAATAACGAGATGTTTTTGGCTCAGGCCTGCCTCACCAGAATAAGTGATCCTGAAGCTAACAGCAAGGATGCTGCATACAGCGATTCAGACAGCAGCAAGTCTGTAAAGGGCAAACTAGGAGGTTGGGTGAACACATTGCTTTTCCTCTGGTTTATGAAACAAAACTAAAAGGTTCTGCTCTGAGAGAATTCTCCACTGCCATCACAGATATGGCATAGAATATCACATTTTTCCATTATACTTGCATGGGATTTTTCCTCAACCACTCCAGAAAATCTGAGTAGTCCTGATACTGTAGGATTGGGGTTTTAGCAAAATGCAGCATAGATATTACCACTCTTCCCTACACATCCCTGCCTCCCACTGTTACTAGAAGCCATTAATATATTTTAATTTTAATGAACCAGTCTAGCATACTTATAAGAAAACCAGCTGGTTTTGTTTTCCCTCTGTAGACCTGAACAATTTCATGAATAAAGATTTGCAAAGAGTCTTAGAACTTGAAACTAGAAATATATCCATCTCTACAGTTCCTTGATCTAATAATGTATTTAAAAAATGAGATTTTTTGCAAGAATACAAGATATTGCCACCTTCGATATCAGCCTCAGTAATGCTACAGTTCTGTGACTATGCTACCTTAAGCACCTACAATTAATTTTAGATTCAATGTTTCCAAAAGAGGCACAATTCCAATAATATCCCTGCTGGTTTGAGTATGATATTTTGCCTTTTAATGAAACATTGTACTCCTTGACTATGTTAATTTACTTGATTGTTGCAAAGAATGTTTTTCTGCAGCAAGAGGAACTTTTTCCTTTATTAGGAAGCCATAACAACAAGAAGGATTGACTCCTAAAATGGCAAGGAAAAGATCCTGTTATTTTAGGGTGGCCAGAAAAAATAACTTTTGTCATAATTGTACAATGCATTTGAAGCAAAGCTGATAATTATACATGAGAAGCATGTATAGTTCTCAAAACGTAAAAAACTGGCAGAAATTAAAGACCACTAAATTATATTGTTATAAAAATTATAAAACAGTCATTAAAATACAAAATCGAGGAGTCCTTGATAATTCTTTGTCTTTTTCTGAGTCTCTTGTTTTAACATAATTTCTTTTTCTCCTGCTACGAGCATGTTTGATTTATGTAGGAGTACAACCTTATTTCATAGATGTCATTTAGACTGCTAGAAACATTTTTGTGATATTGCATTTCTTTTTTTACACACTTCAAGCACAAGCAGTGCTCCCTGGCTGGAGACATTCCCTGATAGCCATGCAGTGCTGCCCTGCCATGAGCTCTACCCCAGCCAGTTTCCCGGGTTCTCCAGCCAATGAGACATCAGCGAGGACCTTCATTGTGCCTCTCCCCTGAGAAGGTGGTGTTGGTGTCTTAAGTAGATTGATTCAAAACCCACAAATACATTGCTATGGTGATTGCACAATTTCCTAATCCAAGCCCACATACAAAGACCACATTTTTTAAAAAATTAAACATTGCTCAAATCAGTTTAGTTCATCAGTCTATGCTGCACAGTTGTTATTTCTGCAGCTTTGTGTAATTTTTCTTTACATCTGTGAAATTTATCAGAACAAACCCTGTTTGTGCTGCAGTCGGTCAAGCAGAAACCTTCATCTGAAGCACAATGCAACCCTCAAAAGAATCCCTTATCATTTATGCCCTCCACTGACTTTGCATCAGGCTGGCTGAAAGCAACCAGCTCCTGCTGTCCTGCAGCCCAGCATCCAAGCACTGTGGCAGGTTATGCAACATGCATGTCCCCTGGGATGCTCCTGGCTGGAAAGCACCCTCATCTCCAGCCTTCCTTTCCCACTGCTGCTTAATTTCAGTCATGGTTCCTGCCATGGTGGGAACCTGGGAGGGACATCTGGAGACTGATAAATTGACCCAGCTGTCCACAGCTCTCCCTCTCTCCACTACCACACTCTTGAACTGCCCCTGTACAAGGGTGCCTCAACACTAGACTTTGAACCCTTTTTATGTTAAATACTGCTCAAGGTGTCACCTACATTCATGGACTTCAGTTGAAATTCCATTTTATTTTGAAAATGTGATTTGAAATTATCAACAATCGTGATATAGTTGTCAGGATGTCAAATAAGTATTTTTAAGATTGGAAACATTTATCTGTATTAGAAGAATTCTTAGTCAATAATTTGGTAAAGAGACGTCATAATATTTTGTTTGGTAAAATATTTGTTTGTTATTTCACTTAGAAGAATTTTTGCATCATGTTAACCTGAAAAGTAATTGTAGGGGAAATAATGCAAAATTGGACGAGAGAGGAGAGCATGTTCATCTATTACCTGCATATCCTTTGCTATCAACTCACTCACATTTTTTTTCATTAGGTTCTTGTTATAGTCAAGATGCGGTCATTGATCTTTTGAGCTTGGTCATTTTGTTAAATCTTTTTTATTAAGAGTATTGAATTGCCACACTGAGATGGTGGCTTGCTTCTGTGCAAGACTGATTGAGACTGGTATTTCATTTTGGATAGCACTAGTCACAGCTAGTAAAAAGGCACAGAACAATGAATTTGAAAGCAAAATTATTATGAAAAGCCATGGGTGATTATTTCATTAGACTGAACGCTGGAGAATTGTGCTCTTAACTTTTTCTGTTGTTCATATTGCTTGCCCAAAGTGAAGCAAACATCTTCAAAATGTGTTTGATGCTTTTGATAGGTGTTTTTGATAAATATTTTCTTCTGGAAAGACTTCAATAAGTAAAACAATACACAGTTTCACTAAAGCACAAAGCTATTACTTAAAAACACTCTTTGTTCAAAATTGTTGCCTTGACTTATACTCATCATAAGAAATTACTTTCAATGAAGTGAGGGAAAAAACCCTTTTTCTAGGCAGGTTTCAGCAGTTCCCAGGAGAAAGGTTTTTGAGCTTGAAGACTTCAAATGTGGCTTTGCCAAGGTGACAGGCAAAAATGTTTGCGTATTTAAAGTGTGATGGTCCTGCTGTTGTGTATTGGTGACACATGAATGATGTAGCTGGGAAAAGAAAGACACTGATGTACAGCTCATAGACATGGAAGTCTGGTCAACTGCATGTTTGTCACAGGCCTCTATGTCCAGTCCAAGCTTTAAATAAACTTATCATGTCTGTTGCATGACTGTTTGCTGTCTCATTCTGTATTTGTCTTCCATGTGTGATTAACTCCCAAATGTTCTCTTTTTTTTTTCCTTTTCCCTTTTTGTAGAAATTATTGAGCCTACTACCTCTAGTCCTGTCTCAAGCCCAGGTCAGTATCCACATACCTTCACGAAGTATGTTTGGGTACTTTTTCTCAGGGACTCATAACTGATACATTGCCATATCAATAACTGGAATTGATAATGGGCAGCTTTGTTGTGGTAGTGCTGGACTGTTTCCTTCCCGTCTTTGTGCATTCATTGGCTTGTCTTCCCTCCAGGCTTCATATATTGTCCTCTTCCTAAATTTCCTCTTTTGAGAAAACCCTCTCCGCATCTCTGTTTCCCTTCATTCATTCTCTGCCCCAGGGTGATGCAGTGGATGTACGCAGGGCAATGCAGCCCTACGGTGTAATGACTATGTTTTGTCTTTGGAGTAACCTGACTCTTCTCGGGTGTCTCTGTAAATATCAATGTTGGTTTGAGGCTTAAAATTTCTTGCTGTGTCTTCACTAACTTCACTGAAAGATCCATAGGATAAATCTAAGACCTCACTGTGAGGTCTTCCTCATTTTAGAGTGGCAGAAGGTGTTCCTGGAGAGCTGAAAAGCCTGACCTTGTGCTTGGCAGGCCATTTGTGGGGATTGTTCACTTTCTCAGAGGTTTCCCATTGCTGCTGCCCAGCAGGACACCCTCAGTGGAGATGGTCAGCCCAGTGCAGGCTGTCAAACAGGGGCTGCCCAGCCCAGACCTTTTTAAAAACCTGTATCAATATTCCCAGACGCTTCCCAAAGCATTGGGAAGGGGTAAGTCATGACTATTGTGATATACTCTAGCTCCCATTGCTTTATGTTAAACACCTTCCCCAAGATGCAGTCAGTGTCAGAGTAAACAGGTTGATATTATTTCCATGAGTATAAAATGTTAAGATGTGCAATGCTCAGATCTCCTCCAAGAGGAGTCTGAGAAGCATTATCAGGAACGTCTGTGAGACAAATACAAGTAGAATTTTCCTCTGGCAAAACCTACGTGTGAAGTATACCTTTATTTCCAAAATCCATAGCAATCAAGATAATCTACTCTCCAGTTACAAATGCAGAATAAATCGAGAGTTACAAAAGAAAAACTAGGCAGCAGACTGATCCACCCACCTTAAAACTTATAAGAGTAGAAAGACAAGTGTGTAAATCTTCAGTGCTTTTAATTAAAGAGCTTAGGAAGGGCAGTCTCTGGTGTTCTCTGTGGAGATGTTCGCTGTGCACAGGTGTTGCGTCTCTGCCTTCTTGCCTTCCTTTCTTCAGCACTGTGTTTTCCAAAGCACTCTGTCTCTTTTATGTGCAGAGGATCTGCAGTGTCTTCAGAGCAAACCCATTCACAAAAATGACTGAGCAATTTACGCATGGCCACTGTTCACAAAATGCAGCAGCAGAAGGAGTAGAAGGGAAGGGGGGGGAATTAACTTGCAAAACGCTGATAGTGTTTGTAATGAAAGTTCCTATCCTTGTGTTTTTTCACAATTGCTTTGGACTACAAAGCAGCTGAAAATATGCTAACAGAAAACAAGAAACCAGTCATGGATAATATGGCAATTGTGCAAAATAGTGATTGGAGAACTTCAGTCTGTGTGTCATTTAACACTGTTTTTTATAAGTGGTTCAAAAGTCCCTTTAGCCTGATGCTATTCCAAACTCTGTTTAAGGAATGATAGTTTGTGCTGCATGGTTATGGTTGGAATGGACTCTAGTAACCTTTTGGGTTTTAATCTCCCTAGGTAAGCACTACAACACAAAAGTACAGTCTTTTCTCACTTTAAAAAATTGAAGTAATATAACTTCCTGATGTGCTTGAATTCTTGCTGTCTGCAGAAATTTATGACAAATGAGCAAAATTACATGTATTTTGGGGGGAGCAGGATGGAGATGGAGGAATGGAAATGAATAGCATCCCTTTATAGTGATCCCTGCCTTAATTCTAAGACTATTACTTTAAATAGAGAGGTCTTTTTTCCAAAAGTACAGTATGAAATTGAGAATATGAAAGACTTTAAACACAATGGAGGAAAAATTTAGAAGCAGCTAAAGGTGAAATAGTTATGAAACTATGTGAGTCAATGTAACTTTAAATGACTGAGGAAAGGACTCTGAGGTCAGTTTGCAGATGAAAAACAACATCTGTTCCCCTGAAAGACAACAGGCAGTGGGTTTTTTTAAGAAAAGCTCTCAAAATGGATAAAAATTCAGAGCTGAGTCCTTCTTCCTGGAAATCAGTGCTGGTATCAGCAGTGACATAGCCATTGAAATGTTCAGTTTGCTTTACATAATTAAATAATACTATGATA
Organism: Dromococcyx pavoninus; assembly: GCA_033558185.1. Classification (NCBI taxonomy): domain Eukaryota; kingdom Metazoa; phylum Chordata; class Aves; order Cuculiformes; family Neomorphidae; genus Dromococcyx; species Dromococcyx pavoninus. The sequence continues at coordinate 257,311 of JAUMJL010000481.1, read as the reverse complement.
GTCCCTCTACTTTTCAAATTTTAGTCTGGTAAACTGCTAGATAATACCATCACTATTGCTACGAAGTTGTACAGCTGCAGAGGCAGTTAAAAAGTTTCCAGGGTGTCAGAAGCCAAGTCCCTCATCTGTTGCAGCATCAGCAGAGAAGGAAGTATGTTGGACAGGGAGATAGTGGCAGAAATCCTGATTTATTTGTCCATAGCTACTTATAACAGTAAAATAAGATTTGTAACTTCATTTAAAGTCAGCCCAGGAGGTTTTAGCCTGCAGCGCCTGTTGGATCTCTGTCTGTCCTGCTTTTCTTCACACAGAGACAGGAATACAAAATATGGATAATCCTGTAGAAACCTATTTTTCCTCCTGTCTTGCATCAGTCAGAATGCAGAGCATCAGCCACCTTCTTACTTAATCTAGGCTTTGCAGCTAGTTACTTAATTACTACTATTATTTACAACTCCCTTTCATTGCAGCTTCAATGGATGTTTTCCCTGGAAAAGGTTTGGCTGTTGGAAGGAGACAGATCCTTCTCTAGTGTTTCAATATAGAACTAAAGGTTATGAAAAAACCAAAATTGAGGCAATAGTTAACCACAGATAGATGAGGGAGAATTTCAGACCAAGGCTCTCCCATAAATCAAGGTAAATGATTGATGGGATGTTCAACATTATCATCACTGGTGAAGTTTTCCAGGATCTCTCTTAAAGCTCAAACTAGAAAGTGAAGAATCTGTAGTAATTTGAAGATCTGGAAACCACTTTTTGTTGAGAGTTTAATCCAACTCTGAATGCACAGTAATTATCCTATTTTCAAAACATCTTTGAAAATTCTTTTTTGTTGTTATTAGTGTATAGGAGTATATGCAGATGTATTTTTGTATATGGAAGGAGCAGTGTAAAACGAAAATCTCACTGATATTTTAAGATGCTTAAACATGGAGTTGCTACTGCCTCTGACTCTTGCAGATCACTTCTTCTATCAACCATCTATTTTCTCAGTGTTGCTTAAGCACTAGTTAGCCAAAGAGTGATACTAGTGTCTCCCATCTAAACAGGTAAATTACTGCACTGATGATGACGTTTAGCATTTTCTACTCCTTTTACAGAGTGTAAACTCTGTCAGCATTGAAACTGATACATACAAAAGACCTTTCATCTCACCAGTTTTTCTTCTCAATTTCAGTATAATTACTCTAACCAACAAGTTTCACCTTCTATTCACTTATCTATTACTTATAAGATGCATGCGTAAAATTTTATTACTGAAGTTTTGTGACATTTTCTAAATCTTCATAAGACAAGTGACAACATCCACAAAATGCCTTTTGACAATTACCCATCAAAAAGATTTTGGCAAAAAAAAAAAGGATCCTTAAGGTTTCCTTACAGCTCCAAACAATAGGAGACAAACCATTTAAAACATTTATAACTAATGCAAAACCACCATGGTGGTTGAAACCCAGAGTGATATACTTGTACGTTCCTCTGCTGGAGACCCTTTTTCCATGTGGGAGTTTACTTTCTCAATTTTAAGTGATAACGCTTAAAGCATGTAGAATTAGCTGCTAAAGTTAAGAAGTTGGAGCCACTGTTGGTATCTATTTTGTCAGTCATTGCCAGGAGCTGTAGTTACTTAGGAATCTTTCATCCTTTAGCATAATTAGTTTACAGGTGGTGTCTTAAAAAGCCTTTGAAGGTGCTGCTGAATATATCTTAACACTGACTAAATAAATAACAGTGACAGGTCAGAGAGAATAATTGAGAAATCATCTTTATTTAATGATTTCACATGTTATGAGGCACTTTTATAAAAATGGAGTTGGAGACAGAAGGACTTTAACTTATTTCATTTTCTCAGGAACAAAAGCATATGTTTAAATGAGCCCTCTGGGCAGGTTGAACAACTCCTTGAACTTCAGTGAAGTCTCCCTAATCTACCTTACTTCATATCTAATATATTTAATATGCTAGCATACCAAATAATATGTAATCTCAAGCAGGCTCTGTTTGTTTCATATCAAACCCCCCATTTATTCTCTTTTTGTGCAGCTGCAGTTCCCATTTTAATCAATAATTTTTTTGTGTAAGGAAAATCTACAGGTTTGGACTCTGAATCTCAGAATTTATGGCATTCTTTCTTGCCATTAATTTTGTCTCCATGAAATGAAAGCAATTTTTGCATGTAGGTGGGAGGCACATTGATACACCAAATGCTGGAGTAGAGAAGAACCCTGAGGCACAAGAGGATGTCCAGTCTTGAGAAACAGACGGTCATTCATCTTCATCAGCCAACATGTAAACTGTTTTCTTTCTTTTCCCAATTTGTGAAATTTCTTCCAAAAAACTAACCAAGCATGAAAAAGTGATTAAGATCTGGAATAACAAATCCTGAATCCGTTTAATTTCTGTACCTGGCAAGTTTTACTTCTAAATCACATCACAAGCAGATGTCTTTTTGTTCAGAGAGCTTCTGACTTTCAGTGACCACTTCACTGACCCAACCTGAGAAGGAAGGCAGGATTTCCCAGACTACCGTCTGTCTCCTCCATTTGATTGCTGAATCGCCCTCCAACACCCAGTAGAAAAACATCATGGGTTCTTTTGCCCCAGTTAACAGATATAAAAGCATATAAGGTTATCAAGACTTGCTATGAGTAGATAGGCATCAAACAACTAAACAGTCTCTAATGAAAAAAAGATCAATATATTAACCTTATTCATTAATTCTTTCAAGGTTTTGTAATAATGTGTTTAGGAGATTTCAGTTGCATTTCAGAACTCCTGGCAGATGCGGAATTCCGGCATAGTTCTCTCTGTTGGAAAAAAAATAGTTTATATATTCACTCAGCATTAAGCATCTGCACACTTTATGCAGTGTGTAATGTGTTACTGCAGGAACTTGCAGCAGAGCAAGATAGGTTCTTGAACCAGGAACACTTACAATTATACGAGCTGCACGATGGGAAATAACATTCATCTGCTGTTACAAACAAGTGAACTTTACATTTCTAAATCATTCTGTGAAAGCTGCGTCCTCCAAGTAAAATCTGTGGTATTAGGTAAATGTTTCTCTTTAAGTAAAATACATGTTTCAAATATCTCACAGTATGTGCTCAGTGACATTCTGTAATATTTAAAGACTGCATCATTTCAGAAGACTGTTTGAACACAGTAAATCATAAGTATATTATTCACTTCTTGCTGAATAGATGCATCATTTAATATCAAAAAAGCTACTTTCTATCAGGAGAAAAATAGGATTAGAAATAGGTCATTCTTCATCCATTGATTCCTACTCTCTAAACCAGTATGTTAAATGGAAGAATATTTTTTCTGATACTGTGTTGCCTACATCCCTTCTGTCATGGGGAATTTCAATATTAATGAGTTCTTCCACAAATCTGGGAAGCCCGCTTAAGAGGAGAAGCTGCTCTGACACTCACCAATTTGTTTAACAAACAAAATCCAGGGTTTCATGAAGAAATGAGAATGCCGGAATGTTTCAGAATATAATACATTGATCAGTTTGCTGAAATTTCATATTTTAACCTAGAAATACTCTTGAGATATGCCAGGAAAGCAGTGCAGGTACATCTGTATTACAGTAATTTCTGTAGTATATGAAAACAGCAGAGGATGCAAACAGTGGACAAAGATGCTCAGCTACAGTGGTTGACCCTTTCTTTTGCCTGAGTGTTTCTGACTAGCTGTGTCTCGCAGGCTTGCCTGGCAGGCTGACCTCCAGGATCCTCCACGTTTCTGGGGAATATTCACTGCTGTGTGTAATTTTTCGGCTCCAGGAGCCCTGGGTTGTCAGTGTTGTTGTTTTATCATTATACAAATTAATTTATGGTATTGTAAATAGCACCAGCATTTGTCACGTATTAGTGTTTACTGGGAAGCAGCATGGGAACCAGCACACCTCTGAGATAGGGGGAAAGCTCTTTCCAGTCCAGTGCTAACTTCTCACAGTTAATGTTATCTTAAAAAGATAGATATTGTTCATTTTAGCTCTGGCATCTGTTTATTAAATATCATTATAGATAAAGTGCGTGACCATCTCAGTCCACGACCTCAAGATGTCTCCCCATCTCAGTCACACAGTGGTACCTGACGCCATACAGGCGGCAGGAGAACCCTGGCTGGGGGTGGACTCCCCAGGACAGTGCAGAGGTGCGCAGACTGGGAATGTCTGCTCTGAAGGCAGACTTAGGGTAGTGATCCATATATCTAAATTTTATTCTTCATCTACAGATGTGATTTAGGCCTATGGTCCCAAAGTATGCAGAAAATCAGGTGTTTGCATATCTAGCTTGTAACACAGTAAGTGTGACTCTATTCAGGTCAATCCGGAATGTGACTAAAGCTGTTTACTGTAATACTTTTGCAGCAGTGTAGCTTGTCAAGTGTGCAGCCAGCAGTGCCTCTCTTTGGTCCTGCACCAGCTTCAAAAGGTCAAGAACAATGCATAGCGCAAATCTTCCAGCTGCGAACTCTGCAAGATAGGGTAAAGATGCGCTAAAAGACCATGCATATAAGGACACATTCTGATTGAAAAAGAAGCAGGAGATTTCAGAGTGTGATTCATTAGCAAAAAAAGAGCAGTCTTTGTTTTTATTTATCACATAAGGGTATGTTTTATGTGAAGGTTTTATCATCCAGAATTGGCTGACTACAGTAATTCTTACAGGAATAAATATGCATATATCCATCTAGATGAGATGTGTAGCCATGTGCAGAAATTTAAACTGTATATATAACTGTGTATCTCTAAATTCAGGGAGGGTCCCAGCTCTTCACAGAATATAAAAGAGCCTACAGCTACAGCTGGTTAGAAAGGATCTGACAAACTTGGGTTATTAAGGGAGGGAAGGCTTGGGGGAATAGGAGACTTGTTAGAAAATGCCTGTTTGAAATCTCCATGAATATGTCAGTTTTAAAGAAATTCAAATAAAAGCCTGTTGAGTTTTGAGTGGGAAAAAAATACTGGCTTTCTTCCAGGCTATCCATCTCATTCCAGGCAACACTTCTTTTCTTGTCTTTTCACTGTCTGAATTTCTCACCGAATGGAAATTTCAGTTTCTTGCCAACTGTATCTAGAGTATCTATGCAACATGGATGTTTTGAAACAGTTGCCAGCAATATCTCCAGCTAGGGATGAAAAGCAGCATCCAGAGAAAATAAAGGATCAGACATTTTCTTATTCTGAACCTAATGTTTAATGGCTTCTCTTAGCATCTTTAGCCTTCCTTACTAAATACCAGTCATAAGGCTCAGCCTACAAAACTGTTTTTTAAACTGGTTTTGGTCCTTCTTTAAACGTTCCAGATGAGCTGTTAAGCATGCCATCAGGCAACCCAAGAGAGACTCTGTGGTGCGTTTTTCTTCCAATAATCTCTTCTGTGTTAAGAAAATAGAACAAAAATTCATAGGTAAAACACGATAGCTGGGATAGATACCTTTTGAAGAGTGAGGTTGTAAAAGGTTTACACAGTACTTCTGAACAATTAAACAAATATTATTTTATCACGGGTTACCACTGCTCCCAGGAGCAGTGCTGTCTTGCTTTTATCCTGCTTTTGTGCAGGACTATACAATTATTGAAGATGGACCTTCCCCAGAGCAGGAAATGCTTTTGAAGGCACAAACACACAAATGAGGATAGTGAAGCAATCCTTGGATATTCAGGGTGGCTTAAATGGACTTCGACTATGACCAGACACAGGTTGTTCACTTGTGGAGTTAAAAGTGATGAATATAACAAAAATGGTTTGCTCAGGGCTGGACCAGTGTTCAAATTCTAAGCTATATGTGTTATTGTATACACTCAAGCCTCTTGCACAGTGTCCTGCTACACGGTGACCTTTGCTTTTTTCCAGACACAGCTGCTAATGAGAATTTGTGACCCAAATACCAAAATTTAAAAGTGAACAAACACTTATCAAGGATATGGGGCAATCCTCAATATGAATGTGCCAGTTCCAGAAGTTTGTGTCTCTGAACAGCAATTCTTCGTATGAACACCATCATATTTAGGGCACACAATGTAGAGGGGGAGGAAACACCTTAAGATCTCAGGCCCGATTTACCCTATGCTACTCTTTTAATCTGGTAGGGCTTACAAGGAAAATTCACTTTGTAGTTGTTCCTATGCTTTGGCAGCTGTTCCTGTACATCATTTTCATTAAGTCCAGATTTTAACTTAGCCTCTGAATTTTACGGTGCCACAAAAAAGTTTGGAGCCATCTGGTTAAAGTTTTAAAGATCGTTTTCATTAAGATGAAAGTTTTGTAAAATATTTTACTGTTTTTCAACTGACTGCTGAATCAGACATTTGCATAAGAAAAAGCTGTTGTTATTAGGCAGTAGAAGACTTACCCAATCGATGAGTGGCAGCCTGCTCACTCCCACCCACCCGCCTCCTTATTGTACCACAGTGTGATTGGCAATACTGGGTGATGCTGGGATATTCAGTCATGCTTGTTGTTGCAAGCACCAAGACAAAATGATTGACCTTGACATCTTTTGTACATCCTTCTCATTTTTTGAGGTACATGACTGACTCAGCTTGCATTTCTTTCTCAATCATGTTCTACAATGGCAGGGATGCATCTTTTTGAGTTTTAAAAAAACTGATAGAACTTACCCTTCTTAATATCTCTGATTGCAACAGAACTGATTGCCTACTTTTCAGCCTCCTTATTCAACAAGCATAGTATATAAAAGAACACTGAATGAGTTTTCTGCCAAACTGTGGCAATTTGGAGAACAACTCAGGTTGGAAAGCTCAAGAGCATGTTCACTTGAATGAACAGGGTAGGGATTTTTATAATAGGAAAACAGCCAGTAATTTGAATAGTCTGCAGTAAATTGTCAAAGCACAGCACTCTGGTTATAGGGACATTTCAGGAATAAGCAGTGACTGCAATGTTGTTTCTAAGGTTTCCGTACCTGCATTTCCTCCAAACCTTTCCAAGGTTTCTTATGTCCTCCCTCTGGCCCACAACGTACAGTTTAGTGTTTATTGTATGATTAGTGTTTCATTTTAAGCAAAGAAGAAGCCGTGCTTTACAATGAGGTAGAAATCCTCAGCCTGTTAAATGCAGATCATCCCTACCCGGGTCTCATTCAGTTTTTCGGAAAGTTTCTTTTGTAGAAACTCAAAGGATTGTAGTAGGTAAGGGTTATACACAGTGCAAACTAGGGGTAAAAATAGTTGGGTTTGGAGCAAAATGTGTCTTTCTCCCACGTGTCTCAAAGACCATCAGAAGGTGTTTTAAAGACATCCAAGTCTACCTTTGGCTTCCCAAAAGCATAGGTCCTTAGACAGGCATGGGTGTATGATATACACTCAAAACAAAGCACCTTTTATTCCCAGAGAGGTAAGAAAAAGGGAAAGGTAAAAATCTTCCATCACTGACTGCCAAACTTTACTTACTACCTGGAGGGGAATATATATAATTTCCCCTTCTGTTACTACTTTTTTTAAGAGTATGACATCCATAACTACTTTGAAAGTTGCTAGCATTCATGCCAAGTGCCACATACTGTTTTCTGTCTCATATTTCTAAATTTTGAGCCAAAATCAATGGCAGAAAGAAATTGTCCACTGCCTGGCTGGGAAATGTTCCTGACAAGTCTGTGTGTGCTGCTTTCTCATGAACAACGGGAAACACACGATGTTGAGTTTATCTGATGCAACCCACAAATATAGTGCTACGCTAAGAAGAACTGATCCACAGCTCACCTTAGAGGTGATTGCTGAGAATACGAAAGAACCCTTTGTTGGGGCTCTGTTTTCTTTTTCAAAGTGCATTTTAATGGTGAGTGTAGCGTATTTCTGCTGAAGAGACCAAATTCCTGACTTCATAAGGGTGATGAGAAAGGGGTTAGAAAATAAGAAACAGATGAAACTTTTTGCAGCTGGCCTCCATCACCCAACAACTCAGCAACTGGTACGCAATTGCAGTCAAGGGGCTCTTTGCAGCATGAGCTCGCATAGCAGAGTGCAGTGCTTGAGCCTGTTCCATGAACAAGTGCTTGAGCTTGTTCCCTCTCTAAAGCTTGTTCCTTCCACATATCACTTAGAAAATACATCTATGGAAGCTAGCTCCTTTTCACCAGCACTTTTCCTTGCAGCCGAGTTATGTCTCCTCCCATCAGGGTCAGGGATCCTCCCCAGGCAAGGGATGGAAAGGGCTGGGTGACAGTAAGCATCTGCATAGAAGGTGTTCAAAAGGTGCGTCTAGTGGGAGACCATCCTGAGGATAACGCACACCACACACTCATCCCCTACCTTTGATCAGCATTAATTGGGAAGGGGCTTCCCACAGAGGCACCAATACTGTCATATTTTTATTTTTGCTAATATTATACTAACTGATAGAGATTTTCAAAGCCATGAATCTTAACAGGAGTTTCATGCCTAAAGCTCCCAGTCAGCTTTGAAAAATCTCAGCTGCTGGGTTGTTCTTTTTTTCTCTTCTGCATAATAACATATGCAAAGCTGAGCCATAATGTCTCCAAAATCCTCTGGATTAAGCTGAAAAGCAAGTGGGGAAGGCTGGCGAATGAAAAAAATTCTCATGCAAAATCTTCCACCAACTAAAAGCTGCAGAGGATAAGCAGTGTCAGACAGGGAGGGTCAAGGTTTCTGCAGAGGGGCCCTCACCAGCCTTGCACTTTGGGAAGCCCAAGCAGAAGGCCAATCCTGAGCCAATTCCAGAGGTGAGTGCTTTCATTCCCCCTCACACATCCAGAACATAGCCACAAAGGTTTAGAGTCTTCCCAATGGACATTGCAACTCCTGCTGCTGTCCTTCATCAGAAAAGCCCCCCCCCAAAAAAGCCATCACAAAGCAAATAAAGATAAATTGAATAGCATATTCTGACACAATATTCTAGGTTAAAGGGTGGAAACCTGAAAGTGCTTTGGGAATAAGAAAATCTGCACTCTCTTAGCTTGCAAATAGTGGCCCCTAGAATTAAAACAACAGCTTGTGTCCCTGCACAAGCAAGAAGCCCTCTGTCTTGAAGGATTAAACCTTATTACAGAGAGAGGAAGATGTATATTAAATTCATATGTTTACATCAGTGTTATATAGCATGCACATGCAGAAGACCTATTTAAATGCATTGAAACAAAGACACCATAAAAAGTCTCACAGAAAGGAGGCTCAGATCTATATAGTCACAAAAACCAATTAAAATAAACCATCATTTCTAGAGTCAGTCAACAGACTTACAGAGTTTTAACCTTCTCTTCACTTTCTCCTGGAATCAACATCTTGCAAGTGAGGATAACTGTAGGCTCAGAAAATATTTTTGGGTAGATGAGTAAGAATAGTTACAGGTGTCACCTGACATGAAAGAGGAAAAAGTGAGTTGTTGGAAGGAAAGAATCTGTTTTGCTGAGCTGCTGGGGAAAGGATTTGTTATACTCTTAAAGTTAAGCATATGTTAATGACGAAAGGAAGAAAATCTATTTTTATAATTTGCATGATGGACTTGTTCATAGTAAGCACATTCGGTTTCATGGAGCCTCATGTACTGTGCAACAGCCAAATTATCTTAGTGGGGGGGTAAAGTGACAGAGAAGATGGATGCCTTCCCCTTGAGTCATTCTCTGATAAAGACACATCGCTTAGCTGCAAGATGACAAACTATATGTTCAAAGTGACAAATCATTTAATTAAAATTTACAAGCAGTTAAATACTGTTTGACCCAAATGGAGGCAGTTATCATGAATCAATTTTGTAGGAGGAACTCGACTTTTCAGCAAATTGATAGCTTATAGCTATAGTACCTGGGCAGTCTCTGTGTTTCTTTCACTTGGAAAGCCCTTTTGCTAGTTGCTGTACAGTCTGGTTCAGAAAAGATCTCAATCAAGTTGAAAAGTAGTAACAATTTTACTTAGACATTGTTTGAACACTCAAGTTTCATGAATAGTTAATGTCATGTCAAGTGTTCAAGAAAAATGCTCTTGTATCTTAAGAGCAAATAGCTCAGATTTTGATGAGTTATGTTTTCTCATTGCATATACAGGCCAGTGGAAATTGCAATCATCTTTCATGAAAAGGCTCAGCAGTTTTTATTATAGGAAAGTAAGGGTGGCCATTGCATTTACTAACTAATGTAGTAACTGTAAAATTGCCAGGGTAACACACTTTTTTATTCACGCTGCTGAGCACATAATGTGCTGGTAGTTTCATAAAAATATATATTAGAGGAATTTCACATGCCAGCAAGCTGTAGATCTCTTTTATGGATATGACTTATCCAGTGTCCTTCGATTTAAGACATACCCCATTACAAAGAACAAGATTAAGCATTATTGACAGACAAGACAAACTTGAGAGATAATGCTGGTTTAGTCAGTTATAATTCAAGCTGTCACCGTAATTTAACTCTTCTGGCATTAGTAAACAGTTCAACTTTATTATTTATTTCATCCATCACCTTATTATAACAAAAGCGCTATTAATGATTAATTGATTGGCTATTAGTGTGGTTCAGCAGTAGACTTCCATGGATTCCTTTTCTTTAATATACGTATAAAACCAGTATATAGACTATGTAGGAATCTGACCAAGAGAGACCTCAAAGAAATGCTTAAGAAAATCAACAGAACAGCTGAATAAAAAAACATCTTTAGAAATTATCTGGCAACCGCTTCACAGGAAGATTTGTTTAAAGGTTGTCAGCTCCTCCAGCAAGAAAGTTCCTTTCTCATGCACAGTTACCAAAAAAAAGGCAAGAAATCATATACTAACCTGCTTAACTCAATATCCTTTGTCAAGATCATAAGAGTTATGCTGAAACTGTCCAGAAACTGTAAAGTTCAGTGTAAAAAATTACCATTCACAATGCTATATGACATTGCCTCTGTAGCAGAACCAACAAAATCTTCATGATATACGAGAACTATCAAAGATTGCCACTGAATACATAGATTTAATATGCTGCTTAATTCAAGAGCTTATTTACAATGTCACACTTCATTTTGAGGAAAAAGTTTCTGACAACCAATCATTTAAAATAGAGAAAGAATGCTTTACAAAAGGTCAGAAGTACAAATATTTTACATATTAACTACTAATAAATTCATTTCGTCTAAAGTTAGAAGGATCAGCAAATGCCTTCAAAGCTATTTACAATATTTCAGCACAAGACCCAGCCTCTAATTACCAATGTAAGTTGTAAATAATTGTCAAGTATGCAGATGAACCAAAAATTCTATCAAATTAATGTAATTAACTCCCAAGTCAAATTTTTCTGTCGCATTAAAATGCTTTTCCTTTTCTCAGATGTGACACTTTCAAATGAGGGCAACATTGTCAGAGAGGCAGTTATTGTAGGCTGCCAAAATTATGTGCATAAGTACCCAAAAGCACATGCCCTGCATATTACTTTCAAAACAATCCATGGTTCTTAGCAATTGGCTTTGTAAATCCATAGTTTTTCTACATTTTTGGCATTACATTTCTGAACTGGGCACATATCAATCTTGAACCGTTACAAGCAACTCAGAAGTTACGCACTTTGTATGGAAATCTGAGCATCGTTATCTGTCATGGAGAGCTATGGTCCTTGGTGCTGCTTGGTTCCTCTTCACTGAATAACCTTTCCAAACTGCATGGTTTGGGATACAGATGAGAACTGTGTCTCTCAAGTTACATACTACAACACAAGGATGAAGGATTGAGAATGGAGCCCAGTACTTTCCCTAGTGCTTTCCTAGTCTTCTCAATGTCCTCTTAACTGAAGCTGCATTTATCTTTTCTAGTGGAAGGTCATGACCCATTCTCCTCTATTTAATTTTGGACTTCCGTGCAGAACCCAATGTCAGCCTGTTGTAGATCTGATGTCCTTGCCCTCTATTTTTCGGAAATTTAATTTTAAGCAAAACAAGTGATGATTGGTTTTGTTGACTGCTGTTGCTACAGATGATAACAAAATCTGAGTTACATGGGTACTGTAGGTGTGTTGGTAAGGGTAAGCTTTTAACATTTTGCATCCAGTGTAAGCAAAAAAACTGCAAAATAGCGTGAAATAATTTCATTTACTCGTTCCACTCCTGCAAGTTTCCCTTAAAATGGTCCTTTCTATTGCTATCCCACTCTACCTCTACAATTGTTGCTATGTGATATGTTCCAGGCAAGGCAATAGGGTTTAGATTCAAAAATACAAGCTGGCTTTATGGTTTGCTTTGCCCTGACTGAGCCAAGAGCCATGCAGGGGAACCACGCCTCCTGGAGTGGAACCCATATCTGGGAGGGAAGGGTTTTATGCTGTGAGGGATATTCTGGTAAAACCTGTAGTTGGAAACTGTAATATGTCTCTTATGACATAAAATGTGTTGTACTTAATCACATTAGCAAGCATATCTGTCTACTAAGTACTCCTGCAAAATAAGAATTTTTTACTTCTGAATAATGAAAAGTATGTGTGCTACAGCATTCTAGTACATTTTTTTCAAATCTAAAATAGACTATAAAAATTTAAAGTTTCAAATAGAAAACCTGTCAACAACAACACAAAATAATATACATATGTGCTTCAGAAATAGTGTGTACATTATACTGCAGCTAAGGAAAAACTCACCTCTCTAGAAGCAAAGCTTGGGAGATGAATGTGACATCCATATTTACTCACTGTAGTGTAGTTTCAGGGTTAGGAAATGACACACATCATATAAGTCTACAGTTCATGGGACTTGCAATTGCCTAATACGCTAAGATTTCACATAAAGAAATTCAACAGAAATTAGTTTTATTATCAATTATTACAAACATTTTAAAGTACTGGGGAGATTCAGCAGCTACATACATCTAGAATACTCATCTAAAAGTGATTTTGTGGTTCATTCTCAACAGTCAAGCTTCTTTTTTCTACAAATTTTGATTTTTTTCCATACATAAACACAGAAAAAATGCTTTTATCACCAAATTTAGGGCAAGAAGGGCAGTTTGGGATCTGCACACATGTACAGCTTACACTATACAATGATAAAGAAAAGTCCCAATCCAGTACCTATTCAGAACTTGTGCCTGAGTCCATGTATGTCTCAGAGCTAGGACACCTTTACAGAGCTCTTGGGAAATGTGCTGAATCATAGAACAGCCCAGGTTGGAAAGGACCTCAAAAGACCACCTGGTCCAACCTTTCATAGGAAGTTGGATTAGAGGAACTTGCCGATCCTCTTTGCATTTAACATGTACCTTCTATAGAAATACAATGCAGTGTTCTTGCATCCAACCACTCAGACTTTGGTGCACAGTGATGCAACACCTCCCCACAGACATGTGACTAGTATTTTTAAATGTAAGGTCATCGTGGTTTACCATATCCTTTCCTGTCAGAGCTGGATATGTTTTGCTAGCCTATGAGCAGCATCTCATAAGTGGGGGCAAACATAAGATGCATTTCCTGGCTGTGCTGACTACGCTGAAATTATTAAATTGTTTTTCTGTGGATAGATAATAGGATGCCATATATTGTGCTCTTCAGTTTACACAACTCTGTATCAAGATGTTGCCTTCCATTTATAAAGCATTGGTAATTCTGAAATCCAATGGAAAAATTAATCCGTCATGTCCAATTCTCAGTTCAAGGAATTAATGCTTTAGCCAGTAAATGTAGCAGGCTTCAGATGTTTGTAGAAATATCCTGATTGTGAAACCCAGGATGTTCTCTATAGGCTGTTTCTTTCTCTTTTATTAATGGCAATGACCAGGAGGCCAGACCTTCAGCACACATCACCAAATGGAAGAGGCTGGTTAGATGAAATGGCCCATCTATTTAAGCAAAAAGATGCAACACCGTGTTATTTATTGCAATAACTCGTTATCTATCAGGACGTTACACAGATGCTATAATTTTTATTTCCATGCTACACAGTTGTGTTCCAACCTACTAAGCGCAGTATTAATGGATACATTTGCAAGTAGGCTGGCATTTGGGGTTTTCAGCAGGAGGCAGGGGGCTGGATTTGGGGTTTGGGTTTGGTTTTTGCCTAGAGGTATTTACAGACAGATTGCATTTCTGAAGCCAGTCTTCTAGCTTTGTCTGCGTAACCAAGCACCATTTCAAGGACTATTTTTATTGCATAAGCCTTACTTTGCTAATGAAATCCTAGACAGTATTTCTAGCTCATTAATGCATAGTAGTAGATCATATAGCTATGACTATCAAGCTATGCTAGGTTTGCATTTATTCAACTTTTCTCTTATATGCTCCAAAGAGGCAGAGTGGATGTGATTCCAGAAAGAACTCTTTGCTTGGCCTTTGTGCTAAGTAATAACTTTTATTTGAAAGCAAAGCTATTTGAGTCACTGAAGATAACCTTGCCAAAGAGATTACTATTGCAATAAAACATGAAATAATATTCAAAAAAATCTTTAGCAGATCTAAAGGAGAAGAAAACCTGGCAAACTCAAAGAAAATGGAATCTAGGTTTTATTTCAAGCTATAAAAACAACAGTGCCCTTTAACTTATTAATAGCTCTAATGTGGGAACATTAATGATAATTATAGCCCTTCAAGGTCTGATCTCACAAAGAAATGGGTAAGAACAGCAAATGTATGTAAAGTATTTGAATCTGTTGTTGTTCCTATTATGCAAAGAGAAAAAAGAGAAAGAGGAAGGAGACTAGAAGACCGTGCTTAGTCTAACAAAGTGAAACCATACACATGTGATGCCTGTGAAAACAGGTCAGTGAGATCCAGGAGACAGAAGTCATCCCAAGATAAATTTATCCTGGGAATAAGAAAATTCCTACCCATTCGGAAGTGCAACTGTAGAGAAACCTTGCACTGATTGCTCCCGGTGGAAGACAAGTAACTGCTTTAACAATAGATCTTAAAATATTTATGAAGGAAACCACAAGACATGGTGCAACAGCAGAGCAAGGCTTTATAAGCCAAGAGGCATATGCTAATTTTAGGTTCCACAGCTGCGTTCATTTTTCTACAAGAATTAAAGATCTGTTTAAAGTTTTCTGCGCAGTTTGCATGCAACTGGCATATCCTTAAGCCATCATAAAGAACTGAGAGACAGTTTCAAGGAGAGGAAAATGGAGCTGAAGCTCATGATGTGGATTGGGGAGTTGCCTCCAAGAGCTACACGCTGAGATAGTTGATCTCTATCTCTGACATGAGCCACTCTCCTTTTCCTCCTGTGGAACTTGCTATATTCCCCATTTCCAGAAAGAAATTAAATGTTTCAGTCACTGATAATTATGAGGCATTCACGGTTTATTTTTTTTTCAAGCTCAAAGAGAACATCTAGAAAGAACTCTTCCCACAGGCAAAGCAAGTTATTTTTGACAGATATTTATGCACACTGCTCCTAAAATCTGCAATGATACAGATGCCTCATCCTTTCTATGTAAACCCACGACTAAGTTTTGCCTCCATAGGTATTTTGGGTTCTGCCTGCTGCAGGTCAGGCTTGTTGATCTTGTTCTACCTGCTATAGACTCAAGCAAAGCCTTCCCTTACCTTCTCCAGGGACAATCCTTATGTGCATCCCACCATTGTTACTAGGAGTCCCTCTCCCCCCTGGGGTTTTGAACTGCCCTGCTGTTGCAAGCCTTCCTCGTCAGTGAGATGTTCTCCTTGTTCTTAACTGGGCTGTGTCCAGTTGGTCTGGGCATATCCCTAAGTGACCCGTTCGTGCCAGACACAGCCCTCCCTCGCAGAGGTGAGTAGCAAGTCTTCTTCATGGGCTGCACTCCTATTTACACACCCTGGAAACGTATTTGTCCTTTCATAGCAAGATAGCATAGTTGATCCACTGTATTCACAGATGCTTTTCTCAGGTATTGTCACAGAGTCAATTCTTATTCTTCTGGAATATGTGCAGTTGTCTGCTTTTGTGAGAAAATAGAATTGCTTTTGCTTTGCCTTGAACTGCTTTTTGTTTGTTTTTTTTCTGGTAAAAACATTTGTCTTAGTCACTCATTTTATTTTCAGTTTTAATCTGCCCTCTGAAGCACATGCATCTCCTTCTCCTCACCGTACATCCAGCTCTTGCATTACAATCCCAGCTCGGGTTACCCTCAGACAGTCCTGGTATTGCTGATCAGCACCAGCAGACCCAGGGGACGTGATCTGCCACTGTTTGTGACAGGATGCACTCTGTTTTTAGCTCTGAACAGCTACGTTGAGGCTCAGGTTGCCTTGATGGACAGTAAGATGTCTACTCAGTGTCATCAGTTACCTGCTTTGCTTTATCCTCTAGACAAGACACTTGGCTGATTTCTGCTGTCTCCTTTACTGGCTAAAGGTAGGGAACAGGTCATAATCTGGTTAAGAAAAGGGTTCATCCCAGGACTGGGTCTGGCATCACCTCTGCCTGTTAGAAGTCGTCCCAGACCTCTGAGGCCAGTACACACCTGCAGTTCTGGAATTCTGAAAGATCCTTTATTTGTTCCAATATGACTGTGCTTCTCATCTGTACAAATAAATTTGAGATAACTTGAGTAAAAAGGATGACCTATAAATCCCTCACGGTAATTTTCCTCATGAACACTTCTTGGGATTATAAAATACTCCTTGCAGTAGAAACCAGGTATGTCAGGGCTGTGTTATTTTATACTGTTAAACACTAAGGCACTCTGTGTTCAGTGGCTGCTTCATTTATCCTATTAATGTATTAGCAGGATTCTTTTCCTTTGCATTATTTAATGGAAGTGGGTTTTTTTTATTTGGTATGGTCAAGTTTATCTGTGTCTAAATGAAATTCCATTAAAGGTACACTGTACAACAATGCATAAGGGTTTAAAATAGTTTTTATTTTAGCAACTGCAATGAAAGCATGTCTGCACTATCTGAAAGATTAGAATGAGCCTGCTCTGTCTGAGCTTCACTATTTTTCTGATTTTATGATACCCAGAGATATTTTCTTGAAGAAATAACTTGACAGGCAGCAGAATGTGGTGAATCTATTATTTACACTGATTATCTACAAAATAGACTTTTGTGTTAGGGCTGCTATTGTTAAGAGTTTCTCCAAATCACCATTGCCCATTTTTCATGTTACCTGAACCCATTGTAGATACAGAAATATGGAGTAATAAAAACTGTGCCTGCCTGGTACCCACTGAAAAGCCCACACTTATAAGCACTACTGGGTAAGAACAGCAGCAAGTCCATATAATTAGAGAGAGCAATAACTACAGCAACATTTAGATACCACTGTGTGATAATTGCCTGTAAATGTGAAATTTTCTATTGGCAACTGTATGTTAAAATTTAAAATGCAAGTTTGAAAACAAATCACACCTAGGTAATAAAGTTTTAACAATGCCTTTTTGCTGTGTAAACAGTAGCAATATGAAGTGCTTACATTCAAACATATTCAAATGCAGTAGTTTGGGTTGTAGCACAATTTTTAACAATTCAAGGTTGAACACTTACTGAATAGAAAACATTAATAGCTTCTGCAGGTCCCTAATATCATATCACTAATAATTAGATGATGAACTCCTTCCAAAAGCACACATCAACACTGGAGACCACAGCGATTCCTTTGGCACATGAAGTAAAAATATCCAAAATCAAGGTTTTTTTAGTTATCACAGTCTTATGCCCAAGTATAAGACATCCCATTTGCCTCCCTTCTTGGAAATGAGTTTTTTTCTGATATGTTAAATACTCTTCAACAATGGCATACATTTAATTAGAATTAAAAGATTGTCTTACTTTCTTACTAACTTCATATGATCGAATTACTGTGATTTTTTTAAATTATGAATTAGCTGGAAAAATTATTCACCATATATAAGTCTGAAAAACAGAGATGTTTGTTTCTCTATAATAGAACCCTTTTGGGGTTTGTTTTACATTAAGTGTTTTGCTGTGAACAACCACAATCAGATTTAAACCTGGATTTCTGTTGAGAAGAGTCAATGCCAATTTGGAAAATAAAGCATTAGATTTTGGAAGCTGACAGGAAGGAGGAATGGGTTTTAGAAAAAAAAAATAATTTTAGGGTTCCATTTGTTTAGCATAGCTTTTGAAAGCAGGTTGTTTATAGGACAGAGGCTGCTGAGAAGGAGTTGACCCGGGCAGAACTCAAGGCAGTGAAACTGGAGAAAAGCAAAAATCTTAAAAATAACTCAGTTCAACAACCCCTTGGCATGGCCACCACCCCAGAAGCATTGCTGCTCCTTGGTGCTGCCCACCAAAGATCTTCCCAGCCAAAGTCTGCATTTCCAAATGCGACTCTGCAAAAGGATGGTTAAGTCTTTAGCTGCATCCTCTTCAGTCTGAGCATGGGACGCTTTCCTTAGGAAAGAGAGCAATTCTGTTTGCAAGATAACACGTTGCTGGTGAGTCATCCTACGGGGTTGGAGGTGCTTCTGTATTCATACTGTAGATATTGTGATGCCTGCACGAGGTACTTTTAAAAAGTTGCTGAGTTTGGAAATGCTTTGTTCCAGAGAGTTATTTGAGAACAGAAATTAAGACACTTAAAAATATTTTGGACATAGCTAACAACCTCCATCAGTTATGGTCTTGCTTTCTCTATGAGCTTAATGAAATGCAGCTGTTAAGTGTTCACGAAGCAGAGCTGGTTTGAACAACTGAAAGATGTGTCTGGCATGCTCCATCACATTAATAAGCAAGCAAAAATCATCTTGCTTAAAATTTACATTACTGTGCATATTTTTAGCTGGTTTAAAATTAGTACTTTGCTGTTTACAATATTTAGCATGAGTTACTACTCAGTGTGGGATTGGGTGGAAGGGGAAGGGCAATTGACTACTGTGGAGGTCGGGGAGGGGAGTTTGCCTCTTCTGCTGCCTCTTTGGACATCCATTTCAACAGCCAGGGAACCAAAATTCCCAGGCAAAATCACCACAACTAGGAAATTATAATACTGGGTTGCTGAGCTAGTTATCATGTTTTGATTGCTTGACTTTATTTTTAGTCCTGTTAATATTGTGTTTTATATTTTAATTCAGACAGAATCAGTGTAAAGAACCAGTTTCAAATACAGATCATATGATAACTGGAGTTTTTATGATTGAAACAAGAAATGCTTCTTTCTTTTCTGTCTATACACAGATACACACACAAACACACACTGAGATAATATCTCACTTTAAAACATTGCCGGTGGCATATGTATCTCAAGTATTTATAAATAAGCTTTAATATTTTAGTGCAACAAATAGCTGGGATTTGCTTCTGCAGTTATAGCAATCTTTTATTCTCTCTATTCCTATTTTAAGACTCAAAAAAATGCTGCTTTTTTAATTTCAATTAGAAGTAAGAAACGAATCAGCATAAGCCATTCATTTTACAGTTTCTGCATCTCACAGCAGCTTTGTGTGAGTGCCAAGGCATAGCTCCTGACAATACCCCCTTTTATCAATTCCAGCGGTGTAGTGCAGGGGGCTCACCTTCCAAATCTTTCTGCCAACTCTTATATTTCAGAGAATGACAAAGCCACTCTTTTAAGAGCCTCGCAGTTTTTTACTATATCCTTCACAGATCTGTCTTAGAATAAACTGAAGAAGCTGCATAAATCCATCCAGGCAGAGTCAGATCATGGACAACTTTTGCAATATTTCCTGTCTCCTTTCTCAAGGATTTTCAGATATATTTGTCTCTCAGTAGTGCTGAGTGACTCCTGGCTAGAAAATATATAAAAGCAAAATTCTAACCAAAATTACACCCATGTAACCCAAAGAATGGCTGCACAGACGTTAACAGAGTAAAATTTGGCTGTTCCTATACTGGCTGTTCCTATGTGCATTTGATGTAAATGGTGCTATGTGGAGGTGGTGTCTCCTGGCACGTCCCTCCCTTGTTCCCAGCATAATCTTTATCCTTGTGGTTTCGTGAGCAAGGACTGGGGCGACAAATGAGCACTCTGCACAGGCAAGGACATGTCCAGTGGCGCTGAGCCACCTTTTCTAATGGTTTGGTTTTCGGTGCCTCATGAGCCATCACATAAAACATGTTTAACTTTTCCGGAACCTGGGTCTGCAGAGCTAGAATAATAGAATGACCTGAGCTGGAAGGGACCCAAAAGGATCATCTAGTCCGACTCCTATCCATCAGCTCTTCACTGCCTTCTTCACTTGACTTTCTTCACTGGGATAAGAAAAACATTTTGGCCATTAATAAAATTATCTCTTGCAAATATATGCCTTTACTTAAAATACAAGCATTTTGCATTTCAAATGTATTCTGGAGATGAAGTCCTGAGCAGAGTTATATGTTCTTCTCTCATTAAAAGGAATTTCAGTCATTCATACCAGTAGCAGAGGAACATCAGAGTAAAGAGAACCTTGAGTCACTGCATCTAGCTCCTGGCTACCACAGGCATGGTCCAAACACATTTTAACATTGCTTAAATTATCAGCATTTTCCAGGTTATTATCATGGTTAAAGCTCTGTTTAATCAAAGTCTCCATCTGGCACAGACTTCAAAAGGGCCTCCTCATTCAGATTTATCTATTTAACTTCGCTAGTGATTTTTCCATCACTGTAAATTTCCTGTCTCGGGCACTTAGCCTTGAGGATGATTGCATTTGCATAAGACTAAACAAATTGGTGTCTTCGTTGATTTATTTTTAAACAAGATTTTAAGGTTTTGTTCTCACAAGGTCAAGCTTTCTACAATCCTGCCTGGTCCTGGTCTCTGAGGCACAGAGTGAGGTTTCTCTTCTTGACAAACTTTCCTTTTGTCAAAACACTTGTAAGCCTGTTCTAGCATTCTCCAAGAAGATTACCTCTCCTACCACAAGCTATTTCTTTCTAATTCAGTCTTTTATAGACTGTCGACCCACTCCTCCAAAGCCATA
Source organism: Dromococcyx pavoninus (assembly GCA_033558185.1). Classification (NCBI taxonomy): domain Eukaryota; kingdom Metazoa; phylum Chordata; class Aves; order Cuculiformes; family Neomorphidae; genus Dromococcyx; species Dromococcyx pavoninus. The sequence continues at coordinate 236,493 of JAUMJL010000481.1, read as the reverse complement.
AATCCTCAACTAACATTAAGTGTAACAATATTTAGAGATGTAATCTATAGGACTCAACTGAGCCTTCAGAGTCCCATTATCTTACAATCTTTTATTTTAAAAAAACATTTTTGACAGCCCAGTCTTTTTCATCTTTTTTTGTCTTACTGCTTTGACCTTGACTTAGTTTATTCCTTCCTTCTCCATATATTTTAAATGCTGCACAAAAACCTATTTATTAAGGCTTTCCTAGAATAAATCATTAACCTGAATATAGTTAAATGAAATGCTTATTAACATTTCTCTGTGTAATCCATTTAACAGAATTAGTCTTGCTTATTCAGACAACCTAAGAGGTCTGTGTTTTTGTCTACAAGGCATCAGCATTAAAGCTTATAATTATTTCTGGTTAATGCAGTCCTTGGTGTTAGGAAATGTTGGTTTGCACGTTTCAGCATAGTACTTTTCCTAATCTCTTGTATTAATTAGAGATAGTGATATAATATTACTTTGTTCCTTTCTATTCACCACCAGGAGAGATGTCTGAATATAATCCTATCCGTGCTAAGAGTATGCTTAAATATTTTCAAAACTGCTAACTGTTAAAAAACATTAGGATTATGTGGAATAATCACTAAAATAGAATAAAGCAGAGCTTGATTAGAGCACGTGGACTTCAGAGGGGTGCATGCAGGGACCTTGGCTGGCAGTCGTGTTCTGACAGCAGCGCAGGACTCGGTAAGTGCTGACCTTAGCAGCAGTTTCTCTTTCAGCAGGACTGTGACACCATGTAAATTACTCCCAGGAAAGTTGCTAGATGTGGTCTTGTCCAACATGAGAGATGGACCCTTTTTTACCGATAACTAATAACACAGGGAGTTACAAAGCAAAGGGAGGAATGTGAGCAGAAACCTTTTCTACATCTCTGTTTCTGCTGAAACAAGAGCAATGATTGGCAAAGATCTACCAATAATTTTGAATGAATTAAGGGAGATTAGACAAGCCTGATAATTCTTATGAAGACACAGTGCAATATGTGCACACCAAATCCATTTCTGTAACCTACCACTGTATGTCAATATTGAGAGTGATGACTGAGCACAAGTCTCCCCACAGAGCTCTGTGAGGGAAGAACTATCTTTTGGGAGATGGCATGCTCAGGGGCCTGCCAAACCCCACTGGGACCCTTCTCAACTCTTCAGCAAAGCTGCCGCATGTGCAGCTCAGCTCAGAACCCTGCCTCTGCCTCACCAGATTGGATGCCACAAACAAGGAGTCTCTTCCTTAGAAATTTTGGGACTGTTTCCTCCAGTCATACATGGATGGCAACCAAAGCATTGAGTGAAACACGGTAGTATCCAAACATCACTAGTGGGACCATCAGCCTGCTCTCAGGTGCAGGGCTTCACTTTCCCATTAGCAAGAAATTAAATTATCATCTCTCAGTGACTGAAGCTGATATATTTTGAAGTTATTGCATCTAAATCCTAGATCATTTTATATTTCAAATATCAGGCTTTTCATCAAGCTTATTTTAGTCATCTTCTAGATGGATATTAACTTTCTGTTAAGGGACTACTACGATGTCTCTGAACTGAATTTGTACCACCAGGTCAGCTCAGGGGGAGACAAACAATTTGACCTTGGTTTCTATTTCAGATAGGTACCGAGACCTTGTTCTGGATGAGAATCTTTAGTCAAATAAATACCTCTCTGGGGGCCAGCCACTGTTCTCCTTCCCATTTCTGTGTACCAAAGATTCACGTGCCGTAAAATCATTTATAAACAATATTTTCCATTGTCATGGTGGTTATAGGTATTGTGGAAACACTCAAGATATCTGCAGATGTAGTCACAGAGTCAAATAATTCATGCGTTTATTTAATGTCTAATCAAACATACCTCCACCATTACCTTGATGTACAAATATTAAGACTGCAAGAGTAAGTGTGTGTGGCTGTATAAAACAATGATATTCAATGTTAAGATCTTAGTGTGGGGAAAAAAAGAAGCTGTGAGTTTTATGCTATTTTGAAACATTTAAATGTTTTCTTTCATTCCTGAACTAAGGTTTTTAGTCTGACATAGAGAACCACCAAAAAAAACCCCTGTGAAAATTATCCAGTCCAAGTACAAAATGATGTTGCCTAGCATTACACAGCAATGATAATGAAAGCAAGGACTGCTTAGTACTTATCAAAAATATTCATTCTAGATGAATGACTAAGCAGATCATATTAAGAATCTTTAAAATTCAGAACTAAGTTTCTTTACTTTTTAAAGTTTGCAAAACATCACAAAATGGCTGCAGAATTTTATGAATATTTGGAACAAAATTTTCTTTTGCCAGCAGAGCAATCAGGTAACCACAGGAAAAAGTAATCAAAATACTGATGTGAAAAAGAAAAGGACTGGAGAAGGCTATTAATTTTTAAGAATTTTTAAGAGCCAAGCACAACATTTAAATTGTATGCCATCCAGGAGACTTGCCATGACATCGTAATTGATGCTTGAACCCCTTTGTCATTTACAGTGGGAGAGGGACTTCTGCTTATAAATTCACTTTGAAGACTAGAAACACTCCAAGACTTCCAAAAGTCAAATTAAAGCCAAGAGGGATAAGGATCTGGTGAGACTTTCCCAATTATTAGGTCATTGTCCATCATATCTGAAACAACTGGCTGTTCCCGGAGCACCCTGCCCATTTATGCCAGCCGAGCTGCCCAAAGGGTGCTATAATTCAGGCTGCTAATTACAACAGGAGACTTCTAGAGCAAACAGAAGAACAGTCAGGCTTTTTCCACTGACGGATGAATTAGAGAACTGAAGAAGAGCACCACATGCTCGTGCTGGACCGCTGATCCTGTGCAGGCATATGTCAAATGTTTTCCAGCTACCATTTCCAGTTTGAATTAAAATAGCATGGTATTTTAAACCTGTAGTATACAGTTTAAAAAAAAAGCCTTTTAAAGCTAATTTCTGATCAGTGTGCCCGATGGAATGCCATAGATTTGGGGGATATTTCCACAATGGCAGCAATTTCTTTGTTTGGGAGGACTCTTGGGGCCATGTGGATGCAAATGTGAATAGCTTTGGGTTTATATTCGTTTTCTATAGCAAACGCCACTGCAGGCCTCACTAAATTAAATTATATCCAGCAGGTACTAACCAGCAGATCCTAACAACAGCAGACTCACGCCAGTTTGCACTCTTTAAGAGAGTCTGATGAAATGGAATAGGTATTGCAGCGGCTGGAGAATAATTTTAAGTTTTGGCTCAAGCTCTTTAAGAGCCTTAGTCCCAGTGAACCTGGGAGCCATGCAGCACAGCTGGATTTCATTCTTTACTGTATGCCAAAGTCAGGTTTAAAGAAGCTCAGAGATCTTATTAAATGTTTTTTTGGAACTGAAATCTTGTTTGTTATACCCAGCCATAGCATCAACGCCCCAGCTCCTTAGGGAGGTGAGGTGTGGGACAGGGTGTGATTGAACAGGGCAAATACATGGCCAAGGAACCAGGAAAACCAGCCCCTGCACTTGTTTGGCATTCTGAAGCTCCCTATGCCACAGGAACTCAGTCCTCGGGGCAGTTTACTCAAACCCGCCAGAGTCCAGAGGCTTAAACTTCTCCAGATTTGCTTCTCTTTCAGGTTTCTTTCATATCAGATTCTTCTGGTAAAACAGCTTTGGGAACCATAATTCTTTTTTATTATCTACCCAAGTCTGTGTATTTTTTCCCCCATTAATTCACTTAGTACCTTTGTGGTGAAACAATCCAGATATGATTTAATAAGCTTTAGAAAGATAGTACTGGTTCATATGCAGGAAATCAGATTTACATAATTTTCCACTTGCTTTTATAGCCACTGTAGCTCAAATTATCTTTACGTTGGGGAAATTCTTTTAATATGATAAAATTAAATACCACCTATGCTATGTTTTAGCTTGCTAGCCTCGCTTTCGTAATAAATTAGATGTTGATTGTCATACTGACTTATCACAGAAAGTTCCTTTTGAATAAAAAGAGAGTGCCCTGTTGTGCAGATAGTCATGGTTACAAGTCACAAAACTAAACTTTAAAATCAAGTTTTGACTTGTAATTTTTTTTTATTACTTGAGCCCTTCCGCGTGGCAGGGTGGTGGGGGAACGTGAATGTTTTTTAGTTTCATCACATACTATGCGCCTAATAAAATGTCATATGTTGAAAATGGACCTGGTAGCAGATAGCACAGGCATCTGTAGTGAAAGCAAAGAGATGTTTATGTTTCAGTGTTCAGACTGAACAAGACTTCAGGAGATTGTGTCCTGCAGAAGCAAACAAGATTTGATCAAAAGCACAGCTTTACTTTATTGTTCACTGTAGTCTCTTCCACTCCTCCAGACAGAATGTGATTTTAGTGAAATCTCCTCTGTTGTTTTATTATCATTGTGCATCTTGGGAGGGCTTTCCATGCAAAGTAACAACCCCACTGAGTGAGATCCTGCTCTCCTCACTGGGGTTCACCCTGTCTACTCCATGCAACCCTCCTGGACACTCCAGCAGCATGGCTCATGTTTGCCATCAGGGATGCTTTATTTCTCCTCCTCTTCTCTTCCCAGAAGAGAAGCATATAAGGATTTGGTGAAGTTGGCCTACTCCGAAGCCCTGCATGCGCCGTACCCTGGTGCCAGAGGCAGACCTGAGGGGCAGCTGTGCTGTCAGAGACAGCTCACTTCTGGCAAGGCAGTGGTACAATCTTTGGCTTGACCCCAGGACTGCTACCTTCTGCATCAGTGACACCAGTTCTGTGTAGCTGTCTTCCATGTACCTGCAGAGTAGAGCTATTGGCTCAGGTCTTCACTTCAGACCATGTCCTTGTGTCTTCCATCCAGAGAGCCCAATGCTCTGAGGACTCCTCAGGATAGCAATGTAACAAGATGAAAGGAGAGATCCTGCAGAAGAGGCAGAATCCTTCATATGGTATCCAGCCCCACCAGCCTTGGCCTCCCAGGCAACCTCTCCTCCTCATTCACATATGGCTCATGGGTTTGTCAAAGTAGCCAATTTAGTGGTTTCTCCCTTTTGCAGGGCAGCCTTTGGGTTGAGCATCCCCAGCTTACTTAAGATGGGTTGTCAGGAATGAGCTTGGAAATGTCTGTTCCCCTCCTGCCTTTCCAACAACTCTGTCCTCTGCAAGGAAAAGGGTGTGAGGACCAGGACATGGACACAAAGCTGGGTCGGTCTTGCTCAGCATCCACCACCTAATTTCCATCCATGTTTCTGGCAGATACTGGGTCAGTTTAGTTAAAAAAAGCAGATACAGCACCTTGTATCTAAATAAAGTGCCACTGACATAAGCAACGTCTGCTTGTAGAAATGGCACTTGACACAAGATTTGAACAGATATTATGTTTATAATTATCTATAGTACATTTGTATAGTCTGGAAAACAAAACCTTTGATACCTGTGTTCAATCAAAGAGTAGGGGATGCTGCATACAACTATAAGAGGTTGGGGTTTCATGCATCATACAAAAGAAATATTTGATTTGAGATAAATTTTGTACAGAAATCTGCCAGCCAAAGCAAGCTTGCAGTGTTTATTTATCAGTCAAACATCCAAATAACAGCATTCTAATAGCTTTGCCTTGATGCAAGATGAGGTAACAGGTCATTATCCTTCCTCCTGTCTGTGTCTTCACAAGACCAAAACTGCCGGTTTCTGCCTGGGTCCACTGCCGTGCCGTAGTCAGGATAGCCAGCAGACAACCTGCTCATGACTGTTGAAATGATTGTCTCTCCTCGTGTGTTTCTAGACACTGTTTTCTTATATTTTAACTCAATTTTTTGCATGCACTTACTGTAATATTTACTGAGGAATTTGAGAAAGGCTTTGTATTGAAGCAAGTAAATGTGATTTCTTCAGAGAGACTGAAAACAAATAGGTTCTTTGGCTAAGAAAAATTGACAAGTTTTGGCCTCTAAAGTCAGGCAGAAAATGAGTTGTTTTCAAACATCTAAATATATTCACTTCTCATTGATTTCAGTGGAGATCTTAATGCTCAGTAACTTAAAAACAAATAAATTTTTCAGATGTTTAAACACAAAGCGCTCATCTGATGTTAAGTACTCACATTTTTAAATGCTTGCCTTAATGACGATTTATCCTCTTTAAAATAAAAAGTAATATCCACTGAGCAGTGTAGTGGGAACACTTCACCACTTTTATTCTCTGGTTTTCAGAAGAACACTTTTTTACCATAATAGTTCTCTGAGAGAATTAATGGAAATGAAGATTTTTGAGATCTTGGAGTGGAATCTTTCACTTAACTCCTTTTTCTTCTCTTTGCAGCTCCTAGTACAGCCCAGTACGGGATCACCGGTGATGCTGAAGTCCTCTTCTCCTGCTGGTACCTTGTGTTGACACTGTCCTCCCTCACCAGCATATTCTACCTGAAGAACATCATTCTGCACTAAGTGTAAAGACGCATAAAAGGCTTTTAAGGATTCTCTGAAAGTGCTGATGACTGGATCCAATCTGGTAGAGTTTGTTAAAAGCAGCGTGGGATATAATCAGCAGTGCTTACATGGGGATGATCGCCTTCTGTAGAATTGCTCATTATGTAAATACTTTAATTCTACTCCTTTTTTTGATTAGCTGCATTACCTTGTGAAGCAGTACACATTGTCCTTTTTTAAGACGTGAAAGCTCTGAAATTACTTTTAGAGGATATTAATTGTGATTTCATGTTTGTAATCTAAAAGTTTTCAAAAGCATTCAGTCATGGTCTGCTGAGTTGCAGACTGTAGTTTACAGAAAAAAATATTGCAGTAAAATGTGCTTCTTTAAGGCTGCAATACAAATATTCAGTTTCCCTTCTTAAATAACATTCTATCCACATTTACACAGATATTTTTTCTTTTTTGATAAATAAATCAAATAATATTGCCTTCAAAATATTTCTTCAAAATATTACACATATCTAGATTTTCTTCTAGCATGATATTCAGGTTTCAAGAATGAGCCTTGTATTATAACTGCACTGTGCAGTACTGCTTTCCATTTTCTTTCCTTTTTCCTGCAAATTCAGCATGGGTGTGCCTTCATAAAACACTACTTTCCTCTTCCTCTCCAACAAATCTGGAATGTGTTTTGGGAAATGCTAAAGCATCCTTTTGAGCATAAGAAATTTCTAGTCAAGGACAAAGGTGCTATTGGCTAAGAGCAAAACCTCCTCTGCCACCTCTGGGGGCTCATTGAGCTGATTCAGACTCAATGTTTTTAGGCAATCAGTTAAGGACAGCACCAACTCCTCTTTGAGTTTTCCATCTACCAGCACTAACCAGTAGGCTAGTTTTCCCATTACAAACCAGAAAGTAAAATATTTTGAGACTTCTTTTGAATGTAGGAAAGTTTCCCTTAGTCATTCTAAATCAAAATTCCTAACTGGCTGTAAATGGGAGAAGTTGAATAGTTCCTTTTATATTACTGGTAAAAACTATGTGAATTGGTATTTTCTTGCACTTAATTTTGTACTGGTTTGGCTAATTTAGCAATGATAAAGGATGCTTTTAAATATTAGATATCTGAAAATACATGAAGTAGCAAGCAGAATTTTATATATATACATATATATATAAAATACTTATATATATTAAAACAAGGTTGCTCCAATAACTGTACTGAAGTGCATGTTGCCATCCATGATAGAATCATCTTTACAGACAGGACTTCATTACCAATGTACTAACACTGTACAAATATCTCACCACAGCAGTTAATATTTCCTAGTACTGCAGTCTATCAAGATAACACTCATTTCACTTGGTGAAGGATCAAGTCTCAAAATAGCATATAAAGCTACTAACTTTTTTTTTGTTTAAACAGCCCTGAACAGTATTAATGCCAAATGTTGCTCACAATTTATAGCTGAATGAAGAATGACATCTGTGTAAATTGTTGGGCCATGGCTATGGCCAACCACCCTTGAATACAAGATCCCTTGGTGACCCCAAAGATCTTGACTTGCTTACAAAACAACTATTGATAACAAAAATAATAAAACCATTGCTGATGTTGTTATTCCCCTCTTTTATGAAATCAAATAGGCAACACAGTTATTATACTACAAAATCTTTTACTCCTAACAATAGTTTTTTGTAGCGAGCAATACCAGGTGAGAGCTGTACATATTCAGCAGTTCCAAATTCAGTTCAGATACCCCAGTGTCTGAAAAGGCAGACTCCGAGTTTCTCTAGTCTCAATATTTGCTATCCCATGCTAATGTGTAGACAGTATGCAGTGAATCTGTTGTAGCTACTGATAAAGGGTATAAACAGAAATATGTTGACTCCAAAGTATGGCAATAAAATGTCCTGGGTCACTCTGCATATGTGCACTGACAGATCATACTATTCCTGTTGTATTATTTACAGCTAAGCAGCTACTATTTTCAGAAATGTGGCATTTTTTAAAACCTTGAATAACATGACAAAACTCATTCTTTAAGGAAATAGTATAAACCCAATTCGAATTATACTATATGCAGTCCTAGTATCCTGATCTCTCTTGTATTGCAGCTTTAAAGTGCTATATGTTAGAATCCATTTGCTAGAAACAGTGGTGCTGCAGAAAGTGTCTTGTCGGTACAGTTTTATGATGAAAGAAAAAAGGATCTGCATAGCCCAATTCATATGCCTCATCTCACATAAAATTGAGAGATGTTTCTATACTGTGGCTGGATCAAATTATATATTTCGATGATGTATTTCATTTCAGTGATTCCTGATAACTGGAACTTGATATTTCCAGCGACAGGATAGAATGGACAGCAGCTTTATTAAATAATAAATATATATATAATTAATTATTGACTGTTTGCATTCGTACAAGGTAGAGCCACTGGATAACAGGGACAAGATGGTCAGTCCCATCTCTGAATTTTGACATAATTTTGGGAAGGCATAATTGTTGTCGAGTCCAAAATACAAAAGAAAATACAAACATTTCTAAGTGCCAATGGCATTTCCCTAGATGAAATAGGTATTTAATATCAGTCAAACCTGCGTGTTCAGCAGTGGAGATGTGTGTGTGTGTGTGTGTGTGTGTGTGTGTGTGTGCGCGCGCAGTGCAGCGCGCCGGGACTGCGTACACGCTGCTGCATGCCCTCGGGGTCCCTAGGGTTGGTTTCCTGCCGGCTGCCGCTGAGACTCTGCCTGCTCAGCCCTCCAGTCCTACAGAGAGATGCAGCCATGCTTAACTTTATGCCCCGATTAACTCAACGGACATAGTACATATAGTCAAATGACCTTAATTTTTGCAGGATTGGAGCTGTAGGTGGTGTTGATCAAATAAAGAAACTTGGTTCTTGGTGAATCTGTTCCATGCGGTAAACTGGTAATTGTATAGATTGGGACTTATTGAGACTTTCTTCCAAAATGGATGGTACAGACTGCTGCAAATTGAACACAACATTTAAAAAACCTACCTGCCCTGTAATTTGTGGGGTGTACTTGCTTTAGGCAACTGTTTGAAGGTCTGTTATATGCTTCTGCAAAGGGTTAACCCATACTGTTTATATCTGTCGGGCAAATATTATTATATTTATTCCCATCTTTCAAACGTGAAAAATAAATGGCTTAGCTCCAAGGAGTAAAACTGAATATTTATATCAAGATTGTTGTCCACATTAGAACCCCAAAGTCTGTAACACCGAAGTTCCTACTTGTGCAATAACTCAGGTCTGCAATTCCCATTCCATTGGTGACATATACAGAAGCAATGATGCTCTAATTCTACAGTTGCTGATCATGACCTTATTCTAACACTGAATTAAAGGATGTCTCACAACTTCTTGAATAAATGCAGTTTCTCAAGGGTTTGTAGCTTGGCAAGAAATGTATCCTTCATAGTTAGACAGCTTTTTTTAAACTTTTCAATAATGCATTTTGTTTAGGAACTATGCTGGTTTTAAGATACAGGAGTGTTAAAAAACATCACCAGTACAAGCTGCTTTTTTGCACATTTTGACGGCTAGCATTCTAGCAAACAATGGTAAATGTTATGCCTATCAAAATCTTTGCTTAGTCCACATAACTGTGTTATAAAGAATATGTATACCAAAATATGTATTTACATGGATAAACAAATTGCCTTAAAGACTAAATATGCATTTACTTTGAAGATTGGACCAGACTTGTGCCCAGTCTGGAGGTAAATAATCCGTATTTCATAGCCTGCCATGGAAGGTTTTGTTCTTTGGAGAAAAAAGGAAAATAAGAAAAAAAAAGCAGTTTCTTTTAAAAGAAATGTTAAATAATTTTATAATTCTGGCATAAGCTGACATATATGAGGAAGTTCAGGGAAATGATAAATTTGAGCCTGACACTTTAGCACTTGAAATGTGTCACCTTGTCGGTGGGGTTTGCCAAGGTGGCTGGCAGTGCTGAGGTGTGACCAAAGGCTCACCACCTCCCCTTCCACGTCCTCATGTAACTCCCAGCTCCCTTAGGTGGCCCTGAGCCAGGGCAGAGGGCAGTGCTGGGGTGTCCCTTCCTCCTGCAGCTCTGCAGGAAGAGGGTCCACACACCCACATCCCTCTGGCTATGCTACAGCTTGCAATACAAAATTCTTTAAGACAAGAAAATATTTTTAAAAAATCTTAAAATACCCAACAGGAATTAAAAATTCTCAATTCCTTAGCGAGTAAATAAATAAGTACTGACATGGAAGGGAGGAATTTTCTTTCAATTTGGCCGACTTTAAGCATCACCATTGCACAAGCAGGGATATTGCAAACAGGTTCATTTTGGATTGGCTCCAGTTTTTAGTCCTGTTTTATGTTTCTCTGATGAGCAATGAAATCAAGGGAGAGAATTCGTGCTGTGATCAGAGCAGTCCATAACATAACTGAAAACAGCCAAGTCAAGGCAATGTCACAAGTGTCTCGGGATTATTTGGAAGAGATTCTCAATATATCTTGCTCCACAAATTTTGTATCAGTGAAGACAGGGAGATTTTTACCAGGTCACCTTCAGCACTGAGCACATAACTGTTTGTTCCTATCCCTTTCTGCCTAATTCATGGAAAACTCAAAGGTTCCTTTATATTAGAATATTCCTGTGGTAAAAAACGTAGAGATCAGCATATTTGCCACTTCCCATAAACTCAGCTTTCAGTCATTCATATTTTAGCAAATATTAAGATTTCCCATCACTGGGTAGGATGTAAATCTGTATCTTAGGACAAGCTGTGGAGCCAAATTCCCACCTCACTCTGGCTGCTTCATTCTTGCCTTTAAGGGAGCTGTGGCAAGGTCATCGGGGCTCCACACCGGGGGAGCTGCTGCATGATGCATAATGGTCATCAGCCGAGGTACATCACCTACCTGCTGATGTCTCTGTAATTCCTGGCTGCTAGAATTATCCCTGAGGGTTTGCTTTATTTTATCCCATGAGCCATCCTGGTGACTGGAGAAATGCAGGAGAGACCTTTTCCTCTGCTCTCACTCCAGACTTGATTCTCCCATACAATGAGCTTTGAACCCACTCGCAAAGAGAAATGAAAAATAGCACAGCTGAAAATCATTTTAGTCACAGTACCTCTCATTGCCTCAGCCCCTGGGGCAGCTGGACAGCAGGTAAAACCTTAGCCCCCATCAGCAAAATAAATTACATTTGTGCAGTGAGCTAGAATTTAAAGCTGGCGGAAGGGAGGAGACGGTGCAGGGCTGGCCTGGCCACTACAGTCACAGAGGTTTCTCCACTTATCTCCCAAATAGGAAATGCTCATTATTCATCTATTACATTTTTTTTGCGCTGCCAGATAAAAAATGTCTGTAATGATGATATATATTATATTTGGTATCTAGAGGGTGAGATCTGTTCTCTCCTAATGCACATCCATCCTTCTCTTTATTATTTTTCAACCAAAACACAATTCGCACATTACACAACGTGATTTACGCACAATAACATCAGCTTTTCCACTTATCAAAATCATTATAGTCATAAGCACGTAACTCCCATTAACCTCAGAGACAGTGACTTAAATGTGAACCAGAAGTGAGAATAAACCTTAAAGATGTGAGAGGAGCAGCCTTGTTTTCTGGTAGGTGTCTAATGGTGAGATGGCAGGACCATTACTTCCCACCCCTTGCCTTATTTTATTTTTCTTATATGAAAATACTTTCCTCTTCTACAGGGCAGTTAATTTAGACTGGGAGGTGCAGTCATTTAGATGTGCTTAACATTTCTGACTTGTCACTTCAGGTAGCGATAAGTCATCAGGCACAGGAAAGGCAAAGCATCCCGGGGAGCCATGGCAAGCCGGGCAGGCTGCCCCCACTCCATGCTAATGAGACAGTTTCTAGCAGGAATTTCAGCTCTGTAGAAGCTGCAGGAGGTAGCATGGTTCATTAGGCTATGAAAGCTTTAAAATGTTAAAGGAACTGGTTTTTCTCTCTCATTTAAGTGAATTGCTAAAAGCACTGGGTTGTTCTTCCACGGAACTTTGAATTCACTATTTTCTTCATTAACCTTGACCTTTTTACATTTATTACAACAAGGAAAAAAACCCTTAACTTTGGAGTGAGATGCTATAAATTAATTCCCCTCAAGCTTTAGAAAATAGTTTGGGCCAGGGGAGCAACTGATGTCCTTTCCACTGTCTTCTATATAAGGAGGATTTAATATTTGTTTGCCAAAAATTAAGTATGATGTATCCCTATGAATAATTCCTAAATTACTTTTAGCAAGCTAGGTGCATGAGTCCTTCCTAACTATGTGTTTATTGGAAGCGGAAAGACGAATGGAGACCTTCCCATGAGCTGCTCCCTGGAGCCTCAGCCACCTCAAGCATCAAGATGCTTTGCTGCTGCCAAGCAAGAGTTCCCATATTGCTCTCAGTGAGCTGGAAAATAAGCTAGCAAGGCATCCATGTGGAGTTAGAGGTGATGGGAAGCTAAATTAAACAACATGTTTGACGTAGGCTTTGTAAGTTTAGTTCTGTGGCATTTGCATCAATCTTTGAAAATGGCTGCAGACACAGCCTTGTGCTTTGGCTGTCAGTGAGCAGCAAGCCAAGTTCACAAAAACCGTAATGCCATCCGACCCTCCACTAGGTATCTCTAGAAAAGCAAACAAGTAACATCCTGCTCTGCTGCTTGTGCATTTTCTAGTCTCGTTGGAGGGGGGAGGAAGTGTTCTCATATTAATTTAGTTACAAAGCTGCCAAATTATGCTCTTACAACCCCCAGCAGCTATGCTAAGAGGGAGGAGATGCTAAGTGCCTGTTTAAGGCTCCACTGTTAGCAGAGGGTTGCTCTCCTCCCCAGGCACCAGCTCACACTTGGCTTCGTCTTCCCCCCCGCCAGGGAAGGGGCTGCAGCATGGCATGGGGTACACGTGCCGCTGGCACACTACTGGACCCATCCATTGGTCCCCATCTCTTGGACCTTATCTCTTCGTCTCCTTGGGCCTTGTCTCTTGGGCCCTTTCTCTCTCCAGCTGGGAGGCAAAGGGGAATGGCAGAGGAGCAGGAAGAGGAGGCTGCAGCTCTGAAATTGAGCTTCTACCCTATAAGATTCATCTTAAAATAAGCATCAGACAAATAGTCAGGTAGAAAGAGAAAGATGGATTATTACACCTCGTGCAGTGAGGTCTGAGCTCCCACATTGTTCTCTAACAGAGCTCTGATTTCAAGTTGAATGAACCTGAAAGCTCCATGATGTTTTTTCAACTCAGCAAAACTTTCCTCCACAAGCTGGATGTGTAAATGCTGTCATCCTCGAACATGGAGTACAGTGATAGAATCTTCATCAAATCTTCATAGAATCTTCATAGAATTTTCATCCAGGACTAGGTTTATACAGATGCAGCAGAGAAGAAATATCTGAATGTCAGTTTGCTTCCTCTGTAGATGAGACATGTAATAGAAATGATACCTGATTTTTTGGTGTATTCATTTTTGTCATAGGAGTTTCAATAAGTGTCTTGGTCTTTGTTTCAGTGCCTTAAGCACCTTTTTGCAAAAGGCCACAATGTAAGAGAGTACATTTAAGAATTAATTTCCCAAAGATAATGACCCTTTAGTAACTCAGCTTCCCAGCACAGTTTCTTCTACATCAGATATACCACTAGCTCCTCGGGAAGCAAGACTGCAGCAGCGCCAGTCAAGAGGCACTGATGAGTGCTTCTGGCTTGGTATTTCTCTCCAGAAGATTTTAGGTAAGACATTTAGTTCTTCTGGAAAAAAATCAGCTAAGGGCTTTGACCTTATATTTGAATACAGAATTAGTACTCCAGTAAAGGTTAATGAACAAAAGAAGGGAGTTGAGAATTTTTGACTAAAGTATTTCTGAAAGGGATGTAGATATGTGCAGGTCTCTGGGCAGGTTTGCTGCTGCAAAAGAACTTGCTCTCCTCAGCCCCAGTGCGGCGGCCACCAGGGAAACCAGTGCAGAAAGGGGAAAGAGGAGAAGGAGGAGGAGAGGGTCTGCTGGTGCTTGACATATAAAGCTATAGACTTGGTGTGCAAAGCCACACCAGTGATGAGGCATTAAGCTCAGCCAGCTCCAAGGTCAAAAGATTGAAACTGTTTCCCAAAACAGCAGGGATTGTTCTGGCTTTCCTGTCATAGAATGGAAAGGGATGGGGGTTTACTGCGGGTTTTGCATGTGGCTGGCTTGGCTTTGTCCTCAGCTGAGACCCCTAAGAAGAGAACAGGATATTCCTTTGAGTGTTTAAAATGTGCTCATTTTTTCTAACAAACTGTGATCTTGAAATACAATATTTTACTTTGTTTCTTCATAAGTTGATACTTTTGAATAGTAATTACTTTTCACATGTGGTGAACTGTGCAATTACTACTGTTAGGCTCTTCATCTAAGACTAGCCCCCTCGTAAGCACTGACAACCAGGGATTTGGCCAATTCGGGCAAAAAACAAACCTACCTTTCCTCCTACTCCAACATATTCTCAATTTCTAATTCCTCTTGCACTGCAAAATCATATAAATGGTAAATAATAATGTTTAATATGGAGTCTTAAAATGAGTTGTAAGAATTAGGGCTATTATAATCACTATAAATTGTGTTCATGACTTTTATAACTAAAGGCGTTTTACCTCTATCTAAACCTTGTGCTATTAGCAAAACTGGGGAGGTGTGAAAAATGCTGTAATATTCAAAAAAATTTGGAAAGAAATCCCTTCCCATCTTCCACAGGCTGAGGCAGAAAACCCAAAACCAAAGCACATCCTGATGGTTCACAAAGCAGGCAGTGGGGGAGAAGGGCAGGGATGTTTCCATGATTGCTTACCCTGCACAGAGCTATTCAGTACCAGGCTGGCTACGTAATTAATACAGCACCAGCACCTTTGGAAGAGTTAATAAGAATAAAAGAAGTGTAGGGAAAAAAAAACCCTCACAGAGTCATTTGTATTTGTCAAGTGTAGAGAGACATCATTTGAAAACAAAAGCCAACCCTCTCAGAGATAGTGAGCCAAATCTGCGTGTAGTTATCCTTCTACTGTTCTAAATATTGTTGTTACATAACTCCCAGCTCAAATTCCATAACAGCTATCACACTTAATGGAGAAGCATTATAAAGGGTATATATTTGGTCTGCAGCAGAAGATATTTGAGCTCTTCTGTCACCCATCATAGCTGTAGGTAGGTCCCATTTTGGCAGCTGGCAGGAGTTGCTCAATCCTCGTACCTGCACTTTACCACTTCGCAAAGAGGGACACTAGGTTTTCTGCAAAACCACATCACTTGGCAGAGCTTAAATTTGAGCATTGGTGACTGAGGGGAAAAGGGCTGCACCACACCTCAAGGGTGGCTCAGCCTGGACGGAGAGCCTTAAAGATGAGCCAAAGGAATAATGCTGTCTGCCTGCTGGGAAGGGCTGGGATTGCCCATGCAGCTCAACTCCTCCTCTGCACCTTTGTCACTGGGACTTCTTCCCCTTTTTCCTTCTTCCAGGATACATTCCTGGGAATAACATCCTGTAATAGGGAACATCCTGTGTAGCAATAACATCCTGAATAGGCAACAATATCTGACTGTCAAAACCATGTTAAGGATAGGTAGCCCATGCTACTGGAGGCTGGAAATACATGGGATGCATTGTGTCCCTCTCACTGATGGGATGAAGTTGCCCCTTCTGCCAGCACGACCCTTCAAAGGCATCTTGTCTTGTCACCAGTCTCCTCAAAGAGGAGAAAGTGACTGCTCTCCAAGACACAGTGCCCAACTCTAAGTCAATAATATATGCAAATGTGCTTAGCAAAGCACTCCTGCAGATGTTCTTAATTAAACCAACCAAACCTAAGCCCACATTAAGTAAAAAACTCCAAAACTGCCTTCCCGCTCTCATATGTTCTGAATCACTGCTGCAGAATACTATAGGAATATTATTTTTATAAGAGTAAACCATTTGCTAAATAAGCCACCTGTTAAATTAACACTCCCACTCTCCAAATATTGTTATTTTGTTTTCCAGACTATGCACAATCTGGATTTATTTTAGATGAAAAAAGATAATCACTAAATTAAAAAAAAACAACCTACAGTATTTTGACTATTTGAGATTATCCATCTTGTGTGCACATCTGCTCCTTTGCAAGCTGGCAGGGCTCTTACATTAGAAGAGAATTATAGTTACTTATTCAGCTGGGAGCTAATGAATTTCCATCATCAGACCTCGGTAGTCTTCACTTTTTTTAACTTCTTCAAGCCTTGAATTGTTTCTTATTCAGCTGTCTTTACTTCCCAATAGGTTTATCTTCTCTTAGGGGCAAATCCCAAGCCAAGATTGTTTCAGCAGAATTGACACAGGAGCCGGTACAGAGTTCGGCTCAAGTTCTATTATACAATCACTTTTTCCATGCTTTAAAAGCCAAGTTTGCTATTATCCCACCTCAAGCCTCTCTCTACATGAACATCCATAAACACTCAGCTTAGTCTTTTGGACCCCTCTTTCCCTATCCACCACAGCCCCTGGAGAACAGCAGATTAGTTCTACAGAATGGACATCTCCTGAAAAAAAAACCCCACACATGAAAGAATAGAATAGAATAGAATAGAATAGAATAGAATAGAATAGAATAGAATAGAATAGAATAGAATAGAATAGAATAGAATAGAATATTTCAGTAGGAAGAGAATAAAGCAATCATCTTGTCCAGCTGCAAGATGGTAAATAGATAACACTGTCACTTAAGGCCATATCTGGTCTTTTTTCTCCATTGAAATGAATAAACTAGAGCTTATCTCTGAGCCCTCTCATTCTCCCTGCAATCCCCAGTACAGCTCTGCAAAATCCAGCAAGAAACCAAGGTCACAGCGTGGCAACTCTTGGCCCTGCATTTCTGCCTCCCCCGTGGCAGGTCTCCTGCTGCACCTCCACAGGCCCTGTGAGAAACCAGAGCACTGAAACTATTCAGAATAGATAGCTAAAGAGAATTTGGTGCCAGACCTTAAGATTCTGATTAGAGCATGAACATAAAAGGTTAAAGTGATTAAGCAAAGAGAGCAAAATCAACCACAAACAAGGATACCCTGAGATGGGGTGAGGGGTGAAGCACTCAAGTTGACTTTGCTGTTTGTGCCAGATTATCCTGGGCTGCAGCTCATGCAGTCTCTGAATGAGTGAGTTAATGTTTAGAGGCTTTGGAGTTTACTTTTGAAGGGCTTATCAGAAACTGTAAGACTCAGAGTCTGCAAAGCTGCAGCTGAAGAACAGCTTTCTTCAGGCACTTTGCTGCGTCTTTCTGCCACCCTGGACAAGCACTTTCACACTGGAAAGAAACACTTTAGAGATGCTTGTGCCCATGCCTTGTCAGCCAGCCTGACATGAACGTTGGTGCTATGGACCCAGACCTGACAGTTGGAGTGCACATTTCTCTAGAGTGTCATTTTTAGAGCTGGGGCTGAAATAGGGCCCCCAATGACACCCAAAACACGCTGGCCAAACATTTCTCCAGGCTTCATCATGCATGTGTGGGCCACAAACACCATTTAAAAATTATTGCTAATGCCAAGGACCTGTTGAAAGCAGCCATGAATATCTTCTTGAATATCTTCTATGTGCGCATCCAGACATTTACCGGGAATTTAAAATGGCTTTAGTGATTTTGTATCCTCATATCTGGAAATAATATCTCGTTGTCATTAAATAACTACACAGCACAGACAGAGGCCCAGATATCGGTGGTGACATCCGCTTCCATACCAGGTTATACTTGCACGTAAAGTCTAGTTAACTTGGTGAGACTACTTGGGCATGCTATTATATTTCGTGAATAATGGTACGTGATATCAAACCTGTAGAAATCTAACTGATTGGCAGTAAAAGCTGGGTAGGTGATCATCTAAGTGCATAAAATGTGGCCATAAAGATGCACTAGCATTATGAGTTCATATAAAATTGCTGCACAAAACTGGACAAAACTGCTTTTCAAAATCAGCCCCCATTATATCCTGTTCTCTTTCAGAGAGAGCCTTTGTGATAATAATTTTGCATGCTGCTATTTTACATGTTCACACATATTTTCATGCTCTTTGACACTTAGCACCTAGCAACTTGGCTCCATCACCTTTTGCTGATATTTTTCCCATGCATCCTGAATAAGGCAGCAGCAAATTCCTCCATGCAAGTCTCATACTCTCTCCTTAAAAAGAATCCTATTTTTCCCCCCAAGTCAAATTCAGTTTTCATCCAGCTACAGGCTTGCCTATATCTTTAAAGCACTAAACTCCATCAGATTGTAATTTTTTTTCCAAGTCCTTTTGTACATCTTTTGTCTAATATAAATTCTTAGAAAATTCCACAGAGCACATCTCACTCATTTCACTTTAAGAGCAGCTCACAAATTAGTAGTGTTGGTTAATTAGGCAGCTACCTGCAAGAAAAAAAAATCATAATGCTTCTCATTTGAATGTAGTGTATTGTAAAACACGTTAAAGATATTTTAATAACTCAGAGACTTTAATTAGACCTGACATATGAACTGACTAAGCCCTAAAATGCCCAATATATTCACATACATATAAATGCACACGTGTATGAAGGGTGGTCCTCACAATAATCTAGAATCCATAGATGAATTAGCCTTGTGAATGAACAGAAGTAAATGGCACCTTATTTCCTGGTGCAGGGAGGAGAAAGACACAGAACCTGCAGGAGACAGCTCCCTGGGACCCACCACCACTCCCTAACTAGCTTGGTGTGGCAGAGGAGTGACCTATTTGGCATTGGAGCAGTAAACAAAGGATGCAAGGATAAAGGGTTCATTCTCACCTGCAAAGTATCCACATAACACAAGTTTCTGTTCAATTTACTGCCCAGATCTCCGTGTTTTTTGTATTTTGTGAAGTCCCAAAGAAAACATTGTGAGGGCTTTCTTAGCATCACATCTCACTGAAAAATGGTAGAGCCTGGGATGCAGTGCAGTCCTGGTGCTGCTTGATGGATGAGTGTGGTGAAGGAGACCCAAACCAATCTGCTGCTTTTATTGATAATTAGCAGAGAGGAAAGGAAAACATTTTGCTTACCTGAGTCTATGTTATTTTAACAACAGTAATGCAAAAAACCTCATGTTTTTCTGGAAATATTGCAGTGCCCACACATCAATAGGAAATAAAGGAGAGTTGCATCCTTTTAAGACAGACCCTTACCTCACCTCTCCAGCTCAGCCTTTTCCATAAAGAAATCCAGGATTCATTTCATACAAAGAATAGACTAGACTTTAAATTTCTATATTCATGTCAGGGTAGCATTAAATATTAAAGCAAGATATTAAAATTTCAAAGAACCTAAATTAAACCTGAAGTATTCAAAATAAGTGTTCCTGAATATTTAATACTAAAGATTTCATAATTAACTTTAGAATTCTCTCACACTAAGAAAATGAGGAGCTACCTAAAAAATGTGACCATCACAGTGGCCTTCCAGAGGGCTGTGGCAGCTGCTCTCAGTCCACAGAGAGACACAGGGTTTCTTTGGCCCTGTTCTCCATTTTCACCCTGCAGAGAGGGAGGACCCAACCCAGCAGATGGGTCTAGTGGGGGGTGCTCCATCCCCAGGATGGTGTCCATGGTGCCAGCCCTCTCCCATCACCCTCCACCATTGCCCTGAGCTGGGGACAATTATCAGTGCAAGCTAGGTGGTTTCCTTGATATGTCTCCTCTGCCACATGGTGCAGACTACTGGGGCACTCTTGGGAAAAATTTGTTCTGATTCTTTCCTCCTCAATTGCTTAAAGGAGTTTCTTGGGCTCTGTGATATCTTTGTGGCTTTCTGCAGAAGCCCTGCCAGCTCTTCATCTTTTCCAAAGGGGGACACAACCACAGTGTCCCAACTGCCCTTTCCCTCTTGCAATGAGTAGACTTGCCTGCAGGACCATGACTAACTGGAGCAGTTCATTCAACTTGAGATATAAGTGGGATTGAGATGTTATTTACAATTCTTTTAACTTTGAATGTACTATGAAAGGCATATGGATTTACTAGGGAGGAGAAGCAAACCAAGCCAAAACTAAACTGGGTTTGTTTGTTTCTGTAAGCAAGTTTTCCTCCATTATTCATAAAGATTGTCTGACTTACAAGGAGCAGTTGCAGTTTGCTCTCTTCTTAGTGTCCTCCAAAGATCTTCTAGTTGGACTGTTCTCCTTTTCTGATTATCATATAATTATTTGTAACTTGCCAATAAACCAATACTTAACATCTGCCTATAAAGATCTGGGAGAACGGTCCTTACTGGCCAATATTTCAGTTTAACTGAGGGGAAAAATTTTTTTGAAAACTGAGCAAGTAATATAGCCATTCAAATTAGAATGTCTGAGCTTCAGAAGTTATTCTGTACTAAAATGGTCTGAGAAGATGTAAAAAATAGCAATTGAGAAGAAGGCCTCTTGATTTAGCTCTAAAATCAATGCAGCAGCAAAAGCCTGCCTCTCCTCCCTGAGCATTCCCTCACCTCTGCCCAGCCCTCCCCCTCTTCCTCTGCCCTCCCCAGAAGGGCTCTCTGCGCTCTCGTCCTCGGTCAGCATGCTGGGCTGTGAAGAGAAACAGCCACGTGAAGACCCATCCTTGGGCTTGGTGGCGAGGAGAAGTGCCCCAAGGCAGCAGGGATGGTGCCCACGCAGCAACCCATCACCATGCTGTTCCTCAGTAGTGTCTACTTCAATTTTCTCATCACAGCCAGGTAGGGCAAGGGACTCTTAGAGCCCTAGATTCATAAAATGGAAGGTGACGGTGACGGTGCGGACATGGCTAGAGCCAGTGGGATGGGAAAGGGCTTGGTCTCCTCTGCTGACTAAGAACAACTCCCCCTTGCGGCAGCTGTCTGTCTGTCACAGATTTCAGAACAGTTCATTAATTAAACTGAGTCAGCAGGAACTTTTTGAGTGCTCATTTGCCTGGCCAAGCTCCATGTCCAGCGCATCAGGGCATTTTTTTGTCCCTTCACCCAGGTTCTCAGGACTGTAAAATAGCTCTAGTTATAAGGCACTTCACAGAGATTTAGTGTGTTATATAAGCCTTAGAATTTATTATTCTAATGACTCCCACATCCATTTGTATAAATGGAAAGTTACTTTAAATGTATAGTATGCCAAATTTTTAGTGCTCTCAGAGAATTTGAGTGCAGCAAATAAAGTCAATGATGTACAGCACAGCTTGTACACAACCAGAAGTCTCTAGGTACTGCCACAAGCAGACAGCCAATAGTGTGTGTGTGTTAAGGCTGTGGAATAAGTATGAGCTACCGTTTAAAACTTCCTAACTAATGGTTATATTCTACAAGGAGCCTGCTCCCTGGCTTATGAGAACTATATGCTGCTTCTGACTACATGTACAGATATGGGTGGTTCTGTAACTGAAGCCTCTTAAATCTGCAGGAATCAAAGAGAGATTGGTGTAAATAGCATGTAAAAGTTGGTCTCTGCCTTCAGTCACTGTGAAGAGTTTTAAATGTCTTCCCAAAGTAGAATATTGGTCTACAATAATTGGCAGATGAAAAGAATAGCTTCAATGGTAGAGACTGTAATTTAATGTTCACAATTTGTCTAATTAAAGTAAACATGCCTTTTATAGACACATATAAAAGTCACTGAATTAATATGGTAAAGGGAAAGAAAGTCGTCAACTTTGTCAATGGTGACACAAAATAATTACCAGCCTTCAGAACTTAATAAGTATAAAGCTGCAAATTACTAGGGCTTGAATTACTTGTGCTGCAGTTCAGGAGATACCTGGGAGCAACCCAAAACCTGAGGAGAGGTAAGCACCACTGCCTGACTTCATGCCACCTCTCTCACACGGTGTCTTGAGGACACAGCTGTAATTCCAGTTCCTTCTCCCAGAATTTCTCTAATACACATGTTCTCAAGAAATGTCTTGTGGCTCCCACAGAAAAGGCTTAGCCAGGAGGTGAGGTCCCTGGGGAGTGCCAAACCTGGAGAAAGGGGACCAGGCTTGCGCAGTCAGTGCATATTATGCCTTGCAGCCTGTTATTTTTTTATGATGTCTGCTAATTTGCAGGGCTCATTTTTAGAGTTTTTCCCAGTAATATAGAATAGACATCGCAACAGTCACTTCAGCAAAGCATCAGCTTACAGATGGAGGGGAGGAGAAGGGGGTTGAAGAGATAAAACCATATACTGACAAAACAATAAAAGAAAAATCAATCTTTATGACAGATGAGCGAGTGAGATTTACAGAATAATCAGAAAGCACAAAGAGATTCATGGTTTGCTGGGAAGGGTATCCAGGCAGCATTATTCTATAGATGGAAACAAAATCACACTTGCGGGATCTGTTTGCTTATTTCTGAGCAAATCTTTCAGCACGTTTTGTTAAAGTGGGTAGCTAAAACACATAGATCTTAGCACTCTATCTGTATTGCTGTGCCTCTCTTTTCACTGAGTGCCTGAACTTCTCAATCCTTCGGCTTTTTTGATATGATCAGCCAGCACAGAACATGCTCTCAGAAAATCGCTGGAGATAAGAGGCAGCCCCAGAGAAAGAGGCAGTGCCACGCAGTGCCCGCTTCTGCTGTCAGCACAGCAATTAGAATAGCCATCACAGCAGATCTGCTCTAAGAAAGAGCTTCTGGCTAGAAAGGGATTGCATTCATTTCTGTTCAGTTTTATAAAATGGCCTTTATACATGGTCAAAATGACCAGCCAGCTAGAGCTTAAAGAAATACTGACCTGTGAACTGAATACCATGTGAAGCTTAGTACATTAGTCAACATGAACCAGTTTAGATCACTTAGCATTTTTTATCTGAAAAGCAAGAATCACAAAGCAAGACTCTCAGGTGATTTAATCATCCATTTACCTCAGTGGAAAAACAAAGTATCTTCTTTTTCTTCTTCTTTCTAAAGGCTATTCTGTTCTGTGATGACCATTCATTCCTTTTCCTCAATATAACCAATGGCGGTCATTTACAATGGGTAAATTTAGCCATCTTGGCATATCCCAACCCATGGAATGAGTCCACAGCACTTCAAAAGCCTGGGCTCAGACAACACAAGTTTGCAAGATCTATTATTGGGTTCGATAAGCTGTTGTAGGAAATGTGATCAGATAATTCCCCAGGGCATTGGTTACTTTTGTTGATGTCTTTTACTTCGCATTGTTTTAAACTGAAGTCAAGCAAGGCAGAATGTTGGCTTTTCCATTTCATTTTGAGGAGCTACAGCAGACTGGGCAGGGCTGTCTTCCTAATGATGCGTCAAATATTGAGTAAGTGGAGAAATTAGTTCAGCCATGTACTTCAGAATAATTCCTGAAGATACCCTATCACAATGTAAGCTTTCTTGGGGAGCTATCCCCCTTTTTTACTTAGGGACCTTGGCACTCTCGCAGTTTAATTTCTTGATGGAGCAGGGACACAAAAGATTCGCTTGTTAAGGTTGTGTTCCCCAAGATGAGTTCTCCTGCCTAGCTGTAACATCCTGTGTGCTATTGCTTATGGCTTCTTGCTCCACCTGTAATGTTGACAAAACCAGACACCTGGACAATACCAGAGCAGATCTCCCCAGCTCTGCCCCGGGAAAGGGAGATTCCTTCTCCTCTGCCTCTCATCTGCTCTTTCTTGAGATATCTTCAGTACCTACTGCAGTGTCTCTTATGCCTACAAATTAAATCCATTTCACACACCTTAAATCAGGGTCATCAGGAGAAGATAACGGTGGAGAACATGAACCAACTCAAGCTGGGAATTTTCAGTAGCAGAGCAGGTCACGGCCAATGCCCAAATTGGTACCTTCCCTAAGCTCCACAGCTTGCTTTGTCTCCTCAACCACACAGAAAATGGTCGCATTAAGTCCCAACAGCACCTACCAGACCCATTTTATTCATCATACTAAACTATTCATTATGATATTTGTTTGTTGTCATTCTGCCTAGGTGAAACTCACAGTCAGCTCAGGATTTGTGGCAACATCAACAAGATCAGAATTAGTAATGAGATCTGCAAAGACCAGCTCAGATTAAGCCAGGAGAAGACATGATGCAGAAGCTTTTTTCCCAACATTTTTAAAAGATCTCAGAGGCAGGTTTCAAGAGCAGCCCTACAGGGAATTTGCAAACCCACACACAAGTCCCCTGGAAACATTCAACTGCAAAACAAGGCACAAGGATGAAATACACAGACCAGCCTGTAGCATACATGTAGGTTTGCATAACCTACAGACAACAGTCACCCAGTACATAATTTAAAGACTAACTGATGTAGCATACTACAGAAGAACAAGGGAAAGCAGGAACCCAGCAGACTGATAGTGAGTCTTCCAAACCATTCCCATTTGTCACTGATGCCATCACCACAGAGCCTTGCATCTAATATGACACAAATTATATGAATGCTAACAAAATAGTTAGTTTGTGTAGCACTGCACAGCATTGCACATGGGATAAAAGTGATTATGATATCCAATATGCTATTTACATACTGTAGGGAATTAATTCATCGTTCATGCAGGTCAGTGCCATGACAGCAATAAATCAATTGACTGATAAAGGCAGCGGCTCTGAAAAATTGCATGAACTTTTGCCCTGACTCAGTCAAGAGAATGACACAGACTGGAATATGCGTAACACGCTCTCGGTCACTCTCTCCCTTTGCTCCTCAGAAGCCTTGGTTAGTGCCAGCAGTGCAGCCTTTAGAAAGGGTTGGCACGGAAATCAGAGCAGAGAAAAACCTTGAAGGTATCAGGTTTATTCCATGCTGCAACAAGTAACAGATGTCTGAATATAATCCTTAATTTTCCTAAGACAGTTTCAAAACAATTAGTTTACCATTTGCAAGCTAAAGTCATTTGTTTATGCCCTTTTCTCTTTCATTCTCAGATGATGGGCAACTATGGTTTTATTTTGCACAAAGTTCTTTTGCTACTATTCATCCATAATCATCAACAAAATAACTTAATATATGTAGGCGACTATAATGACAATAAATGCTGTGTAGGAGGCATAATATATGTTTCATTGTCAGTGCTTGCATGCTGAATTAAATACCACATTCTGGTCAAATGCTAATACAGTCTATAAGCACTTTTCTATAAACAGATTTTTAAAATGCAGTAGAATGAGAAGTGATATGAATAATATCTTGAAATAATCAGATAGGTGTGATTTTAAGAACCAGTGTTTTTCTGTAGCATCTTGCTTGATATTGGCACTGCAATGATCGGCAAGAAAAAAATATTCAGGATAGTATCACTGCTGGCCTAACTATGGTACACTCATCAGGCTTAAAGTAGCATCAAAACTCATTTGTAAACAGTATATTCTTTTCAAATGGACTTCGCCACAGCTGGCTGCCCTGTGTGATCACGTAACACATCATACTTCAGATGAAAAATTAGGTGGACTATGAAACATGTAGAATTTAAACAGATCTTTAGGATTTAAAGCAACTTAGAGCCCAGCAGCACTTCTGCCTCAAAAAGTAGCCTTACAAACAATGGCAGCCTCCGTGCCAAACTGCATTTTGTGTGGTGGGTGTTTTGCTGGTGTTCAGCATTGGAGCATGGGACAAGAAAAGCAACTGCAATAAAGTGGTTCATACAGCAGGCTAAAACATAGCAGATGTGAAGGCTTTGGACTTGAACATTTTATTGGCTTCAGCAGCAGCAGCAGTGAAGGATTACACTGGAGAAAGATTGCTAGCGTCAGTGAATATGGAGCATCCAGTGCCTTCTGGTTGTAGCCTGGAGCCATGCTTCCACTTGCCCAAACTGTGCAGCTGTGGTCTCCACAAATTATATGCAGTGGCCAACTGCTTTGAAAACAATTACCTTCATGAAGGAGAACCCTTGCGAGCAGACAGGGCAGGGGCAGTGGATCACCTCACTCCTCCTCAGTCCCCAGAGATGAGTGCAGCCAGACACATGCACCAGGGACTGGGCTGCCCTGACCCTTCTGAATTTCCTTGGGATGTGTTTCACATCTTCCTGAGACATAGGCCAGTGGCTGAGAAGCAAACAGAAAAGACAAAATTAAGGCAGAATGCAAAACAACCCCACGATACTATGCAAAGGCAAAGGAACAACTCTGCCTTAATTCACCAGGCTGTGTGGTCACACTGTGTTGTGTCAGTGTACACGCAGACAGTGTACACCTGACAGTATCCTCTCAAGCGAGGGAGGCATGGTTTGCCTTGGAGCAGTGCTAGTAAAACCCCCCCATATCCATGCTTCACACCTTCCTCACGTCTGCAGGAGCAATCTGTGCCTCTCATCCATCACCAGTCTGCAGGCCACTGCTTGCTTCAGAAGGAAGCCAAGCACACCGGCACTTTGGGTGCCTTCACATGTCCCAGCCATACTTGCTCTGGGCAGGCTTTAGCATTAGCGTTTTAGGGAGTGTTGAATGAAAGCTCTAGCAGAGTTAATGGTGGTTCTTCCAGCATTATCATTTTCTCTCCAGTCAGAAGAATGCTGGGTGTGGGACTGACAGCCATACGAACCACGCCACAGACTGAATGTCTTGGTTATTCATTCAGTTATTTTAGTCAGTGGTTGCAAGAAAAAAATGTTCCTTGTTATAGATTCTGCCTTTTCAATTAAAATGTATAAAGCAATGAACTGAGAATCTATGTATTCCATACAATCAGACTCGGTTCGCAGCACAATAAAAGGCTAGCAGGGTTCATTTGGTTCAGTCAAATGTTTCTGGGGTTCCTGTACAGTACAGCCCCATGCATCACCACACAGCTTAAGAGGAAGCGCAGAAGGGGGCTGAGTGTGCCCCTTGCTTTTAGTGCTGCCTTGTTATTGATAACTTGTAATTATCAGTTATCCCTCTTCCCTGATAGACTTTTGATTTTTCTCTCCTGTTTTACATTGTAGTAATTGGGAAGTCTAGGGGTACAATAGCGTATCAAGCCCTAAGCAAAAATGCCCCAGGTACTAGTGCGTCTAGCTTATATTTTAATTACTTTATTAATACACAGAGAATTTTACAGAGCAGTAACAGCAGTACCCTGAATAACACCTTTGTTCAGCACCATCTGTTCTTCCTTCCACAAATATATTTTTCTTCGTGATCCAGAGCAAAAAGGCTTAGTACATTATCATATGATAAGACAATTTAAAAGATAAGTAAGTCCTACAACATAAAACTCAGTATTAAAAAGCCAATCTGACAATAATACCTGAGTGATATTACATGTATTAGAGCTAAAAATAGATTAGAAAAACAACAGTACATCCAGAGAATTAATGAAAGCATCTTCTTAAGATTATTTGT
The DNA here is from genome assembly GCA_033558185.1 of Dromococcyx pavoninus. Taxonomy (NCBI): domain Eukaryota; kingdom Metazoa; phylum Chordata; class Aves; order Cuculiformes; family Neomorphidae; genus Dromococcyx; species Dromococcyx pavoninus. The sequence continues at coordinate 208,771 of JAUMJL010000481.1, read as the reverse complement.
TAGGAACCAGGAAGCAGTCCTGGCTTTGTGCTGAGCTGTGAACAGTGAAATTGGAATAAATAAAATAATCTTGCTGCATTAATATCTTGCTCTAAAACCACACATATGTATAATATGGTCGCTGGTTGCCAAGTGAGGACCATGATTTTAAGGATGGATATTGTTTAAAATCTTTATCTATCTAGAAAAAGAAATGAGTGAAGACAAAGAGCCTGATCCTACAAACACGAAGGCAAAGGAGGGCAGCAGCAGCAGCAGCTCCAAGCCCCAGGGACGGTGCTCCACGAGGCAGTGTCTCCTTTCAGGGCAGGATCTGGCCATCCTGATCTGGAGAGAGGGAAATGGAAGTGATGATAGTACTGGGGGTACAATGGCAGTGTCAAGGAAAACATTTCTGCAGGGCAAAACTATAAATCAGAACTTTCTACCATGGGAAACAGACGAAATTGGCACAACTGAGAGAATAATGCTGAGGTTTTCATCCTTCACTTTTCAAGTAGATCCCTGTCACACCACAGAGAGCCTTCAGCAGCTATCAGTGGAGTTACTTTATGTAGTAAGATAAAATAAAATAAAATTTTAAAAAATAAAATAAAATTTTAAAAAATAAAATAAAATAAAATAAAATAAAATAAAATAAAATAAAATAAAATAAAATAAAATAAAATAAAATAAAATAAAATAAAATAAAATAAAATAAACAGAAAAAGAAACCCTCTCTGCCCAAAGATCAGTTTTCATGTGCTGGTACAATTCCACAGATCACATGGTTAAAGCCCAAATAATGGCACTTTGGAGTATTTCAAAGGTATTTTTTCTTAATTAAGTTTTTTCTTTTCTTGCAAAGTATGCCAGGCATAATGATGGGTCTTTCTAATATCTTTTGGTCAGAAAAAATAACAAAATGCTAATCTGCTAGATCTAAAACTTAATGTTTCACCAACAGAATTTAGAAACAGAAAGCAATTCCAGTGCAGATATACCTCTTGGCTGAGGAACTGTGGTCCATTACAGCCCAGAGACTCAGCTGGCGTAAGAATCTAGTGAATATTGTGAACTGGATATGACCCTGAATTTCCTCATCTGTTTCAGAATTAGCTTTCCTTTCAATCTAATGTCAATACTTGAACTCTGATGGGCTGGTTTGCCAATTATCATCAGTGTCTTTTGTGAAGCAGCCTACCCAGACTTTCACAGCTCGGTTATAGCCATGTTTTAGCAGACAGGATGCCTGCTACATTTTTATATCCTGAAAATAAATCCATAAAATATGACAAAGTAAGACTTTTAATAGTAACATACTTCTAGGGGAGAGTATAAAACATCCATTAGAAATCCTGTTAACAGTATTGGTCATTATGACAAGAGTGAAAACAGCTTTCCTAGGGATTTAATTTCTTTTTATTCCTCTTAATGGGTACTATATTTTCACCATCACCAACAGACAATGCTGTCTATTAACATATACTCAGCAGTTATCATTTTTATATTTCTTCATAACCATGAGGATTCAAATAATGTTGTTCTCCACTCTTGTATCTTTCCTTTGATAAATATGGATAGTGATGTTGTACCAAAGAAGCCCCTGCTCTCAGTGACGTGGCAAAAGTTGCCAGGTAGGGTAATTTGGCTAATTCAGTCCTGTACCACATTCAAGAAAAACTATGCTTAAGTATCATCAAATAGGGCTTTGCAAAATAGTTGTTTCTCATTTTTTCTTCAACAAAAAAATCTAGTGTTTTTGAGGACCTACAATGTGTTTGCTGTTTACAATACAGTTCTGTTCTGTAAGGGCTGAGCCGAAAAACAAATGTATTAACAGGAGGCTGAAGCGTATCCATTTAATACTTATATATTGTATTTAATTTACCCCCTGTGTGCACCACAAGATCAATTATAGTGAAACACCAAATTTAAATACGATGTCAATCTGACTATGGTATTGCAGTTTGATTTGACCTCTGTTGAACCAGGGTCAAATTGTATTAAAAGGAAATGAAGTAAGATTCTGCGTAAATGTTTCAAATTAAAATCAGAGTAGCAAATTATTAACAAGGGTCTAAATTATTTTTAACTGTGAAAAACAAATAGCATATAGCATGAGTTCCATAAGAGACAGACTAAAGCTCATTTCAAGAACAAGAGGAATAATTATGAACTCTTATGGACACAGTAAATCTACTAAAACCCACTTATTCTTTTTACTTATAGAACAGGTCTAATATATAATAAGGTGGTATATTTTCTATTACACCCAGAGAGCAGAGTGCTGTCATATCTGTTAAACTTACTTGCATGAGGGTTTAGGATATGAAGCTCATACTCAAAACCTAATCTCCCTGTTAGCTTCTGAGAGCTAAAAAAAGCTTCACAGATAAACCCCAGTCTTAGCTACGAAGCACTAGCTCTTGATTACACGGTTTGAAAAACAAGATCGAAGCAAAGTTACTGTGTTATTAATACCTCACTTTCAAAAAACTAATACAGCTGAGAGTGGAACTGGCACAGGTTACAAGGCTAAAGCCCATTTTAAGCCACGTGCACAAGCTTCATCGCTGTGGTACATTCTCATGCAGCAACAAAGTTGCTTACCATGGCAAATCCTAATTTCTAGGCTAATGAATGGGTATCTTACGTATGCTGACTTTGGTCTTCAGTCTCCCAAGTCCCACATACATGCAGCCTTTGTTTTGGCAGGTTTGATATGTTTGACCTTTTCACGGCATGAGTTTGCTATTTAATTATGAGATGGTACAAGCTGGACTGCAAAATGGAATCGCTCGGTGGTAAACACTGCATGTAATGTAATGCTGCACACTGTGAGATCTGGAGAGTATTACACAGTAGGACTCCTCTTGGATTGGGAAAATCACTCAGCAGAATTACAGCTTTTGATGGCAAAGCTACTTACAGGCAAATAAGGTCAAAAAAGCATTAAGGAGCACAAAGAGAAAGCCTAGCGTCATTCAGTGGTTCAGAACATAAAGCTTCCATGTCAACTGCTAGCGGTTAAAGTAAACATTTGTACAATCCTTCACTCACATAAATCTAATCAGAGAATTATTGCTGGCCTGTAATGCGATGATTCTCTGCGAACAACAGAAGATGAAAGGGCAGGAGGGATACAGTGCCTTCTTGGATGACAATTTCCCCTGTGTGGAAAAAGAAGCAGTATTGCTATCTCACCCATGCAGGGGTGTATGGACTCCAGACTCTCATTTTCACCTTCTAATCCCTTGCACGAAAAATAGAAGAGTTTTCTGGTGTTCATATTTAACAGACCATAGTGACAGTGGAATAATCGGAGTAAATGTGAATTGAAATAGTGTTTATTGAGATGAGCCTTAAACAAAAAGAATTCAGCATGGAGACAGTTGTAGTCTACCCTTCCGTTTTCTCATAGGACCCCATTACATCACGCTGCCTTTGAAAATCTGGACTCAGTGATCCTTGTGGGTCCTGTCCAACCCACATCATTCTATGGTTCTATGATTTTGCATAAAGCTGATGAATGAAAACAAATGTTTTCCATTCATTTTACTATTTTAAATGCCAAAAAACCCAGTTTCTGCAAAAGACTAGTATTCCTTTTATTGCAAAATAAACTACTGAGGTGAATCCTCAGTTTACTTGGGAAGTATAAAATCTATTCTTTTAAAAGGGATATTTTAAAAGGAACTTGCCAGGTTTGACATGTATGATGTAAGAACTGGTGACCCACAATAAGAAAATGCTCTTCTTAAAAAAAAAAACCCAAAATTAAAAAAGGCTTAATTGAAGTACAAATCCTAAGACCAAAAGGAAGGAAGGAAGACCCAACCTCTGGAAGCTTTCATGTGAAATCATGATCCACATGGCAAAGATGTTCTAGAAAGCACCATCATAGTATTTTCGCTGTACAGCTCTTCTGTAGATCTGTTTATAATGTTCACAGTCTCTGGGTTGTCTGTGAGAACGCAAATTTTACATTTATCGTACAAATGCTGACTTCCCCATGACAGATGTTGTCACCTTTGAGCTAGGGATCTGGTTTTGTGCAGTGAGCCTTTTTACCTGGCAGCATACTCCTGGTACCCAGCAGATTTATTCTGCAAAGCTGCTCTTCCACCCCTGCATGTGCAGAATTGCACAGAATGTATTTACACCACTTGTTATGCTCTGTTCTGGTCTCAGCTTTAAAGTGAAGTAACCTTAGTGGTTTAAACGAAGTAAACTGTGCAGAGATTACTGTAACAGAAAGGGGAAGTGCATTTACTTATGAACATCCATAATGCATTCATGGTAAATAATGGAATTCCATTCTCATTTCCACTCTGCAGAAAGTGAGGTAAAATTATTACCTTAAAATATGTAAAAGAACAAAAGTCAGCCTACAGATGGAGGTGTTTGACTCTCATTCAGGGTCACAGTAAGACAGACAAGGTAATACTAAGCAATTACAAAATGTTTCCGACAGTCAACCTTTCTGAATGAAAGTCACACCAGTTATCCAAAACAAGCGTGTGCTCCATGTTCATAGACACATGACATGACTTTAAAAAACTAGAGATATGGTTGTATGTGTAAAGGATATCCCATACACACACCTTAACTGTAAAAGAAATCATCTTTTTTATACAGTGCCCTAAACCTCAGTTTAATTTAGATTAAGTAATTTTTTTCTGATTTTATTAATGATTAGACTGAACTAAGATCCACCGTTACAACCTACTTTTAATGAATTTCAGAACTGTAAACATATAGCTGAGGACCAGTAAATGTCAGCAAATAATGTTATATCTTTTTCTAGGACAAATAAGGTAGCATACAGATAAAAAAAAAGCCAACTTCTGCCCTTATTTGTGCACGGGTAGCTTTCTCACAATTTTTTGCCTATATTACATAGTAAATCTAAGAATAATGCTGATCAAAACTTGGAAGTGCTTCTGTATAAGGTGCCATTCACGTAATTTCAGAGCTAGAGTTCACCTTATGGACCATGCCGATCACACGTTTATCTATCTGATGAAATTTCTGTTTGAGTCCAATGTAATAGCCTGTGTGTCAAAAGATCAGATACTGTATTTGTTTGTTTTCTAGCTTGCTTATAGCTGATAACAGCATAAGCCAAGTGAATCCAAGGAAGTATAATTCATCACAGTACACTGGTCAACCTTACATAGTTGCAAAAATACATTCCCATGACCAGTGTGAATCCAACTGCATCAAACTCTGCTTTGACATCATCAATCAGCAGCACAGAAAGCACTTTCCTAAAGCTCCTACAAGGGCTGATTGAGTGAACCCAGACTGCCTGCATTGGCACAAGCTGCAACCAGGTCAGGGTATTTCTCAGATACCAAACACACCACCAAGAGCACATTCCTGTGCATCCATGCCTCTCAGCCTGACAGTTATCATGTGGATCCTGGCTTGCAGAGTAAGGATCTCGTCCTACAGCAGCATTGCAGCACAGTGGTGTGAAGCTGGGTAATGCAAAAATGCTGCATTTCCTCTCTCTGAGTGACCATTAGCCACAGAGAAGATAAAGCCATCTTAATACAGTAAATGCATGAGTAATGGGAGATGGTTTAATTACTTTTCCCTACATTCACATTTCTTCTGTTGAAGATTGTATTTTATTCCAGAATTAGGTTGCAGATTGTACATTGTGATATGATTAGAAAAGGATACTTATATATATATTACTCCTTTTTATTGATTTCTAAATAAATGATCTCAAGATGACAGGATTGGTGAGGATTTTAGTTTTTAAAAAGTGGTTTACAGTAACTAAATTAAACAGATGCCTTATTTATGAGGATTGAGGGAGTTCTTTTGAAGAGAAACGATCCCCTGTCCAAAGGTACCTGAAGAAATCCTGGCAGGGGATGTTCTGCCCAGTGATAAGCTAAGGTATGAAGGGTGTTTCTGTGTATACCGGCCTGGCAGCAGGACGGGAACAACCTGTGCAAAAAGAGAAGCTGATGTCTGAAAGACGCCTTGAGATACGAGGCTTGGGTTGACATTTCTCAGACCCCAGCACTAGCCTGCCTCCTCCAAAGCCTTGGGCACACCAGCCACAGACACTCCGTGGGATCTGCAGACCTTGACACTAGGAAGCGGCCAGTGCCTTGCATGAGAGATTCAAGCCAAGAAAGAACGTTACCAGTATAATGCTACAGTACATAGAGTATCTGTCTCAGTAACTGGGCAGGTCTTCCTATTTGCAATTAAAGAAAAAGCCTCTTAAAAATATATGGAAATATTTTTCCAAAGCCACTTGTTAACTTCCTTGCAACCTTACTGCTGTACAATGGGTAGGGAGAAAAATCACTTTTACATAACTGGTTGGTTAGGTTAACAACAGAACTTCTCCCAGGATTAAAATATAGCGACATTTTCCTTTTCTATGTTCTTTTAATTAGTTTAACCTGAAGTTAACAGAGCCCCTAATTCTTTCCAAATATCAGCAGCAGCCTGTAGGGATGAACGTATTTATTTCCTGCATCTGTTCTCCAAATTAAATCAGAAAATGATTATGAAAGAATGGTTCTTCGTAGTCCCCCAGGAAGCTCTTATGGAAACCTTACATTACAGCAATGCTTGCTGCCTGTGATCTCCATATTGCCAGTGATCTCCAAGTCTTTCTTCATGGAACTTTTTTTCCCTCCTTTTACATTGTACTAATTGTAAGGGAAATATAACACCACTGCAGGGTTAGAATCTGGTTCCACTGAACTGAATGGCAAGAATTCCATTTATTTCAGTGGATCAAAGATTTCATTACAGATGTTTTTTATGCTGTCAGAAGACAGAGCAAACTGTGTGTCTGCAAAGCACACGGGGTATCAAATAATCAGTCACGGTGTTATACTGAAAAATCATTTGCATTTGCTCTGGCATTGGGAACATCGTTTGAGGGGTTTTTAATTGCAGATGTGAACACAAAGGAAGAGTCAGTGTGCCATTAATACAAAGTCAATGCTTAACACTCACTACAAACTGTATGGAACTATGATCAAATCTGACAAGTCCAAACTTTAAACAATGTACAGCATTTTATGATGCATGTAGTATTTTTAGTAGCAACAGACTATGACATTTGAGGGCTGCAGCCTAGTAGGATATACCAGTGTTTCTCGCTTCTATGTAATATTTTGTATGGGTTTAGAGAAGATGGCCTCTGTTGTGATTGTTTGTGAAATGTTTCTTATCCCAGAGAGGTGTACGATGTAAAATACGTCAGTGAAAAGTGTATATTTTATGTGAGAGAAAAATACATTTTAATAAAGGTAAAGCTTTGTTAGCTGTAAAAATGGCAACTGTTCAAGTGTACAGTAACTTCTTACTAATGTTTGAAAATCTGTGATATTTTTGATTTGATTGTATTTGTATTGCCCAAATAAAACATTTTGGCTGTATTGTTCCTAACTGTTACCTTTCTTTAAAGCAGGGAAGTACATTTCTTTCACAAGAATATACTTTGTTCAGGAAAAAAACAAGGAATTACCAAATTTTCTGGATGGTGCCTTTAATGAATTAGCCAGTTGCTCTGAATGAAAGTCCATCTTGTATTGTAATATGCAAAACGAATTTCTCCTTGTATTTTTCTGCTCATTTTTATTTAAAAGGAAGAAAGAAATAATTCTTCACCTCAGGCTTTCAGCAGAAATCTATTGGTAGAATAAGGCTAAGAGCCCTCAGAGGAGTCTATGAAGAGATTCCTGCAGAGGCAGAACTTGAAATGAGATGCAACATATATGGTGATGGTGGCATTTTAGCCATTATGGCCTTTTTCTCTAACACTTTTTACCTTTAAGGAAAATACAAATTGAAAAGATTCAACTAGAAATCCAAGCAGAACAAAACAGTTGTATCCAAATCTAAAACTATGAAAATATCTTTGCCAGGAATCAAAAAACAGAATGGCAGGGAGAGTCTTATTAGCATATACGAAAACTAAGCTCCTTTTAAAAACCTACACAAATATCTGATGCATAGCCTGTATAGCATGTCTGTATGGGTGCAAATTTAATATCGAAGTTTCATTTGTCTGCCTGTCTCCTTGAAAACTTGAGGAAGAGGAACAAAATGAGTTTTATCAATTAAATGCTTGTTGTATGTTGGGATGGCCAGCCACAAAACTGCTGTACATTTTTTAGCACTCTTGAAAAAGCACCTTTCAAACTGAAACTGTGAAACAGTTCTGTATGAGGATAAATGTACACCAGCAAAGGCAAAGGTAAAGGTTTAACAGTGGTACCAACACTATGTGGAGGCAGAGAGCAGGTAGGTATGAAGAGTATAAAGAACTGCTGCTGCTTAGTCAGTCAGATTGCTGGTACTTGCAGCTAGGGCAGCAAGCAAACACAACTTGATAGAAGTGCAGAGGAAAACAAGTTCACCTGAAGTTGCCCTGTTATCAGCAAATTGTAACAAGAGAGTTCTATGAGGCAATGAGGAGATCGAGGCAAGAGAGGCAGGAAGCTAAGGAAGACAGGATGCCATGAGAAAGCAGCTGCTTTTCAAATGAAACTGAGTTGATGTAGTGTCTCCTAGGTAGCCCACCAAACAGTTGAACCATAATCCTCTAACACAAAGATAATTTTTTTCAAAGCATCAGCTACATCAACAGACAACCCTGCCAAGACAACACTCATGCTTTAAATGTTTCTGTGAAAGTAGAATAACAATATAATAATAGGTCTTATAAAGCCACTCTCATTTCAAAAGGGTGTAAAAACATTTTTAGAAATATTTAGGCACTCAGGAATTGTTTCACCTGACAGTGAAATGTGGCTGCCCATAGGGCAAATCATGGTGACCAGGGAAGAGTGCAAAGCACACCATGACGGTTTAGAAGATGAGATGAAGAACATCACAATAACTGTATGCTGCTTTAGTAGAAGCTTATGGCACGAATATGGGCATGAGGTTGCACACTGAGATCTGTAAGACCCCAGGATGTGCAAAACAGCTGCATCCCATATGAGTCTGGCTTGATAAATTGACAGTTCAGAGGGAAGTGGGGCAGACCACAAATAAAATCTCATAGGAACCAGCACAAGATTTGAAGATCCTGATGTTACATTTTCCCAAGCAGTTGTACCTTTGATAGACCACATCATAGTATTAATTCTGTCCAGAAAAACACTACTCAAAAACTATAAGCATTACTTTCTGCAGTATCTTTGTTATTCCCATGGAACGCTATGTAGTTTCTGCATCAGGTCTGGCAGCAGCACAGCTCTGAATACAATGACTCCCCCACTGTTCTCAAAGAGATTTATCAGAAGTCTTGTGCAATATTAATCATGCTGATGCCAGTGGGTGTTGCCCTAAAATTCTCTTGTTCTGCTGAAAAGAATCTTCTGTGTGTACCAAATTGCACGGTTTCTGCCCAGACAAAGCCCCCAGATTAGTGGTGTGTATATTAACTCAGGTTACGTGTAATTGCCAAGAGTCGGTATTAGCAGGCAAGTTAAGGACCCGCTGGACTTTTGCCTGCCTGCCTACCTCTGAGCTCCCGCTGAAGACAGCAGGAGTTCATTCCATCCCTGATGCATGGGACCACTATCAAAATGAAAATCAAGCTTTAGAAGACTGAAAAAAATTAGCCCCTTAAGTACAGAGCTACTAACGGCACCTCAGAGTTCATAACTTCAAAAGTCACTTCCGCAGCCCCACTTGCCCTTTGCAGAGCCAATGGGCCCACCCTGGTGCCGGCCAGCGGGTCCCACTCAGTCAGTCTGCAATAAGGCAGCTTCCTCATGGGACACAAGTACCCTTGCCAGTGCGGTACCAGCCCACACCTGTACATTACACATACAAATATATGTAAGCATTATTGCTAGGTGTGGGCGAAATGAATCGCATCAAGTTCTGAACTTTAAACACTCCTAGTAATGACATTACAGCGTTCCCAAGAATTAACGTCTTTGTTTTCAGGTTAATGAGTTGAAAACAAAAATATATAGTCTCATACAACAAAAACAAAAACACCCAACTGTTTGATTTATTTCATTCTTTTTACAACACTAATGTGTAATGTCAGGCTGCTTACTTCAGGGAGAAGCATAAGGTTTATTTTTCCAGATCTGAATCAGATGATGTCTTCATTTAATTCTTTGTTTTTCCCAGAGTGCATTCACCCTTACCTGCTGAATGGAGTCGTCTCAACTATGGAAAGGGAAAACAAATTGAATTTTAATCAGAGGGTTTCTATTCTGATCACTGCTGGTCTACTTTCACTTTATAATTACCAATACAATGTTAAGGAGAGTATCACCGATGGATTTATTTAGATTGATTGCATCTGCCCACTCTCTTGCATTTTAAGGTACCTCATTACTGTATGCTCAAGAATTGCATTTCTTAGCATGTGTAATAAGCCTTAAATTTTAGAGAGCTAATTGGTTCAGCTGCTGTTTCTGTGTCTTAGCTGCAACACCAATAAAAAGAAGCACAAAAAAGAATATTAATAGTTCCTACTTCGTAAAGATAAGCTTAGCAGCCAGTTTATGCTTTAATTAATACATGGAAAGCAAAGAACACTGCCTTAAAAATAGAGATTACCATCAGATTAAAGACTAGCTTGAAATCCTTTTTTTTGTCCCACACACATTTAGCTGTTCATGTCCCCTGAGTATTCCTTAAGTATGAGTTTGCACGTTGTGAGAAAAAGACAATAACTTGTACATTAAATTCTGCAGGAGAAAAAAATGTACAAGAACACTTTTATCATCATATTTTACAGGAGGATCTTCTCTAAAATTATCCTTACTAGAAGTAAAATTTATTGCTCAGTTTCTCTCACCAAAGATATTTGCAAATGGAGAAAAAATGATGCAGTATGGGTTTTGATGTTCTGAGGATTTTTTGATAACTAAAATATGGTAGTTTGAATACTTTGGTCAACAGTGAGTTAAACGTTGATAATGTGCCACCAAAATATAATAGACTTCTTGCAGTAAAATACTTTTAGGCATTTTTTCTTCTTGATGGCAGTGATTCAAATGGGCATCTGGCCTGCAGTCAGCAGCTCTTCCTGCTAGTTCTCCACACACCAGGAATGTTGGTCTGGGTATGTGCTCTGCAGTCATAAATCCTACTACATCTGACCAAGTTCCTGATGATCCAAACAGCACTCTGTAGGAAGAAAGAGTGCGTTTGGATGGGCAGAAAACTAACTCCTGGTGTTCATGGACCACTATACAAGAGAGACCAACGGACAGACACAGATCTGCCACTCTGAGACACCACATGTATAAATCACATATCTATCCCTTCGTGGATGCTTCCATGTCACGTCACTGGTGATTTACACATTCCCAAGCCTATGTTCTCTTTTCCTCCCTGGACACTCCAACAGACACAGGTTATAAAGCCTGCTGATAAGTTTTAACCAGCACGGGGACCCACAAAGCAAAAGTCATTAGATGAGCATGATTCCCTTGTTACATCTGCAGCCACATGTCATGTCGCCCAGGTGAAAGGAAATACATGCCCCTCCACATGACCAGGACACTCACAAACAACATGACCCCCATCGGATTTGGGCTAAAATAAACTTCCACAACACCCCCTTCTGCTGCCAGACGAACAAAGCAGCCCTCTCTCTGCTGGTGGTTCCTGTCCTGGCCATAGGAACCATGTGTAGCACTTCAAAGGCACTGCGGCACAGGCACGCCAGCATTTGCAGAAAGCCAGCCCAGTTTTGTACCAGGAAGTCTGCGTGAAGCAATGCCAAGGAGTTGAAATTTGAGGAAGAGAAGCATTTGGCTTTTATATTCCTATGAGAGGCAAGAAAATATTCATATCTGGATCAAATTGGTGCAATGACACACTCTAACCAACTACCATCTTGGGTGGCTAAGGCCAGTGCTCCACACCCCAACACTTCACGTGCCAGGCAGTCAGCATTGGGAGACTGCTGGTCAGGCCACCAGGGGAGAGCTTCTGTTAGATTAGTTTTCTAACAAACAACCCTCTGGAAAAATGCATTTTCTCACTTTTCCTACCTGAAAGTGCCAACTAGGATTTTTAATGGGATATTTGACTTGCTTGAACAAATGCAGGCTTCATTAGTTATTTTTTCCCCAGTGATAGACAGTGGTAAATCCCACGCTAGACTTCTGTGACTATGTCTGATAAATGTTGCCTAGAGCCCTAGTACTATCTTTTAATAAGCACAGATCTTGCTGCTACACTCTTTTCTTCTTCTTTCTTCAAAAAAAAAAAACCTGCTGATGTCTCATGCTTCCCCCCATCTTTTCTTTGTTTGTAGAAAGGCTCATTTTTCTCAAATACCTGAGCTGAATAGATATTATTTTCTGTGCTTTAAAAAAAGGAACCAAACAACACAAAACAAACTTTGTCTTTATTAGATGATTCGTTTCTTGAGATACTATAATGGCAGTGACTGTTTGTAATACTGGTGTAGCCCAGAAACCCTGCTATCAACACAATAGGCATAAAATGTTGCTTTGTGGAGTCTGTGGATCATTATACCTTCTTATATGCTGCAGGGTGGAAGTTACTGATGATTCCTGTCTACCACCTAACGTCAGAGGTCACCTCTTGAAAGCATATTTCTTTCTCTAGTACTCTACAGTTTTATGGACTGATACACACTGGGAAAGTTCCAGAGGGCAAATCTGCAATATTGTACCACTTCATGACTGAAACAAAAATGTGTCTTTTCCCCCTTCCTGCTGCAGAAGCATTAGAAAACTGTCTTTTAAAAATGTGAGCTCTCCAGAGTAGGTTTATAGGACAAAGATGAGAAGGATGAAAGTTCTTGTTTACTGCAAATAGTCTTCTGGGTCTATTTTGCAAAGAACATGAAGGTTTTGATCATTTACGTCATCCCTCAGAACACAAAACAGAAATAAAACTTTGGAGAAAAGTGGCGAGTCCCATCCCTGCAGGCAGCAGTAGCGAGACAGTAAATTGGGCATGCTCCTTGCTTTTCACTGGCCCTTCCACTTTGGCTTTTCAGCAGCACCCAGTTATCCTCAATGGTAGTGCAAGGCTTACAAGTTTCACTTTTCCTTGGTCAGGAGAAAAAGCAGGTGAGCATATTTCCAAATGTCACTTACTCGTGGCACTAAAATGAAGTATCTGTCAAATCAGATGATACAAGGATGGTCCATGCTAGGGTTTAAATTACCACCATTGGCATTTGAGTTGATATCTGCATGGGAGGCAAAACGAGGTTCAGGTACTGCCTGCAGCCTTACAGTGGCACTGGCATCAGTGCTCTGCTCCTCTGCAGCGCAGCGGGACCCCACAGAGATCTCCACTGCACAGCTGGTCTATCTGAGCTAATTCAGGAATTACAGCAGCCAGCAACACCTGAGGATGTGCCCACACATCCAGGCTTTTCTGAATATGAATAACAACCTGATGTATAGATTCATGTCCCTATGGATTAGCATTGACTAAATGGAAAAGCAAATTATCTAGCTATCTAGGAATACCTAAGGAACATAACTTTACAAATGCATTAACTTTTGTAGCTCAAGTATCAACACTTTGTGTTTTGTACCGGCACTGCCAGATGTCAGCAAGTATTTCAGTGAAGTGTCAGACGATGATGCACAGCCCCACATCGCACAAGATGGGTAAATATGCCCAGAGGAGGTGAATGTTCACTCACTGAGCTAACACCTGTGTCTTGTTTACCTCTGGCTCAGGCATTGCTGTACAACCCTAAGCTACACTATGCAGCACTGCCCCTGACTTTCTCCTTTGGCAGCTGTTGTGGTTTGTGCTGGCAGACAAAGCAGGAACCAGTTATCAGTGAACTTCACCAGGTACCAGTGCCCCTACATTAAATTATAACTATGGTTGTGCAATTTTTGCAACTTTATTTCCTAATGAAGGCTGCTTTATGTCAACAGAGTTAGGGGCGTGCCCGTCTTCATGCAACAAGTGCATATTCTGAATCTCTTCAGTGAGCTACAGCAGAGACTGGAGCCTCCCACCACATCCAGCTTACTTGGTGGTCTCACTCCTCTCCAACAGCCCATGCACTGTCCCGCCCAGTTGCCCGGGACTGGTCAACATTGACAAATTCCAGGCTCTGCATGGCCATCCAATCCAAACGGACACCTTGGCCACTGCATCCAAAGCACACAGAGTGCTGCAGCACCCCTTGGGAGTGGAGGTTGAGATTGTATGCGGCTCCCATTCAAATATTACGGGTGGTTTTAGCATGCTGTGACGACCAATTCCATTTCATCTGTGCTTCACAGCCTATAGAGGTCATACATAGCCTGTGATAAACAGCAAGTCACACTGATGTGACTATCATGATTCATGCAACAGGGTACTTTTATAACAGATTTTAATTCATTAACATTATGTTTAAAATTAAAACAAGACTCTTACTGAGTAATGTGACTATTGCTCATTGGTTACAGTCTTTGAGAACTCTTTTTTTCAGCTGCTAGGCCAAGGAACAGAAAACACCAAGACTGTGTTTCAGGTCTGGTGAGCTGAAATCAACTCAGCACCTTTGGGAGAAGCCAAGGCCAGTCAGATCTAGCACCCTGCGAGCTGCATGCCCCCAGAAGGGTAGGTCTCTGCCAAGTGCTCACCTGCACTGCGTCTTCACAAACACAATTTTTAATCACTTACCCATCTCACGTTAGTAATTATTCATAACAGCTGCTCAGCTGTGGTCAGCAGGACTGCGAAAGCTCTAGGTGTTCACCGCCTGTCTTAAAGGAAGCAACACTTAGAAGAAAGAAATGCGTCTCATATTGTCTTTGATTGTCTTGTATCCTCCATGAACCGACTTTATGGTCTTCATTGCTTTTTATAAAACGTTTTTTGCAAAAAAACAAAGTTCAAACACAAGGTCACACAAGCAACTGTGTCTTCTTGAGTGTGTTCTCTGGGCACGTGGTAGCAAAAGCTATCTTCAGTGAAATTTAATTTAAAGCATTAATGTGGATCCATAAAACAAAGTCGCAAAGTTATTTACTGTAAAGGAATCTTACTGATTACAGCAATAAATAATACAGTGTGTATCACTGGGAAACAATATAAAATCAGTTAATCCACAGGAGCAGTGGAGAGAATTGGAACAATTTTGCTATTACTCTAATGCAATAATTTTTTAACAGTAGCCTTCATAGTTCCACTTTACAAAGCATTAAGTCTCTACTCATTTGATAATCACTTGGGGAAGATTCCCTTCTGCTGTTTATCATACTAGTGAAGCTGCCCCTTGCTAGTTCAAACCAATGGGATTATAACTCTTCCATAGCCCCACCATGACTAGCAAGATATCAGCTTAATCCAGGGCCACAGTTCAAACAGTACCAACTGCTTCCATTTCTACTGCAGTTTGCTTCATCTTAACACTGACAGAGTGCTGCACCCTCATTGCCTGAACCTGATTATGCCACTTTCACAGCATTATCTGGAAAGCAAAATCCACAGCTCTCCTTTACATGGCTGATTTACATAACACAGGCATAAATCAGGAGGTACAAAACTGCTATTGCTTAAAGAAAAAAAATAAAAAACCCTCTTAGAATGCCTGCTGGCCAGCTGATTTATCTGCACTGCAGCTACAGACATTTTCCTAAATGGGAGAGGAAAAAGTTTCAAAATACAATCTTGTATCATGTCTGGGACTGGGTCCTCTGCTTCTCCCCACCTCTTGTCATTTGTATGGGATCCAGGCCATTTTCCCCTAATTTAGGGCTGTATTATGGCACTGATGCACAGGCAGGTTTCAGATTATCAGTATCATGGAAAAACTGCCAAACATTATGCTCAATGTGCTAATTATTTTCCCAGGATCTGTGATGCTCAGGTGAACAGTTCCCCCTGGTACACTGAGCTATGCTTATGTCTCCTCTAACCAAACACTTCTCCAGTTTAATAGCCTATCCAGTAGAAGTACTGGTCTGGGAATGTCTTTGCATTAACTTATGGCAGTCTACTCTAAAGATACAGCTGTACCTAGTGACGTTTGCATAGTCAAGGGGATAGTTTCCTTGCATTTATTGCCTTCAGCCCTGCATGGCTAGGCTAAGCCCAAACATGATCCAGAAGATAACACATAGTATGCTGGCATCCAACGTATCTTGCCAGTAAACCATTACATTTAAAAATATTCTCCAATGGTTTAGGAATCTGTTCAGTGAATACTAAATTTAGAATTTCTAGAAGCAGCTTTTGTACTCACTCTGAGAGGTGAACTTAGCAACATGAAAAGATGTGGTTGCAGCTGTTCTTTCCAGGTTCCGCAGTATCTGCCTCAAATCAGTTTAGGAGCTCAATTGTGCAGCATTTGAATTTGGAAAATTTTCCCAATTGCCTAGCTCAGAATGACAGTACAACTGTTTCTAGTACTGGGTACTAGAAATATTCTGCCCTATTTACAGCGAACTGGGTGATTGTGGCAAGAGCAGGGGGAATTAAGTTACAAGTGGTTTCATACAAGCAGGTATGAAAATCAAGTTGGTTCTTCAAGTAGAATCACACTCCAGATGGTTAACAGGGCTGCACTCCTAAGCACAATCAGTGCTCTTCAGTCATCGGGAGGTCCAGGAACTCCCCAGATAGTAACCTGCCCTATGGCTGCATTTTTGCACAACATAACGTGGAGCAATGACTCTTCCTCTCCAATGGCCGTCACTCACTTATATTTCCTTGTGGAAGCAAAGAACCAAGGAGAGTGATGTTCTGGGATGGGCTCACGGGGTTATTTCTTTCTCAATGTCTGAATATGAATTCAGTGGAGATATTAAGCAAATTTATAAACAATGGCACCCATTTTACACAGTTGTATGCAGTTTGGGCACTCTTTTATTGAAGCAGTTAACATTTGTAGGGATGGAAAGTTTTGTCTGCATTTGAAAGTGGTTTATATTCCCTCTTCAAACAGCAAGACTACAGAAGGTATTTTATAATGATAGTTTTTTTTAGTAAATCATATTCCTTCTCTTTTCACTCTGAGGGCCACTGTCGTTAGATGCTCCACAAACAGGATTTGTGTTAGTCACCCTGATAAAGCTCCAGACAGCAATAAATGCATTTCCTGCAAATAATCAACTGATCTAAACTATTCACAAAGCAAAACTTTTCACAAAGTGGAAGGATATAACACAAAACACTCACCAACATTTCTTAGCAGTGTAGTCAGACACTTCACAGTAGCTTTAGAAAACTGACAGTTGCTGTCTTAAGTGCATCTCATTCTGACCCTCAGAACTACGAGTACCAAAATCAACCATCTTTCTTACTAGCCTTTTTATGTTGGCTTATACCTTTTGCAACCACCTGGAGTTTTCAACTGGCCTGATTGTCCTCAGCTGGCAACTAAAGAAATAAATAAACAGCTACTACAACCCTCTTTTGATTCCAGCCTGCTTGTTCATGTCTCAGAGGTGTTTAGGTATTTTCTCAAACAATTGTACTCCTTTTAAGGAACATTCAGAGAGAAGCACTTAGGGCCATCATGAGATAAATGGGCACCTATGGGAGGGTATTAATTTGATTTTCTTCATCTGCTGCAAGAAGCTAGAACAGGTAGGTGGAAATGTCCCTCACTGCAAGCTCTGGATCAAGAAGAGAATTTATGCTGTTGAGGTCTCCCTTGATCAAACCCTTGTGCTTTCACTATGTTTTCTGCCCTTTGCTGTTCCTATGTTGTGCTTGCTGTGGTTCACGTGCTCCCTCAGTTTTCACAGCTAGCTTCCAGTATGGAATACAGCCACTTTGCCATAGTAGAAAAGTGAAGAGAGAGCATCTTTGATCTAAAAAGGTTAAAGTTCTATTATCCAAGTAAAAGTGTATTGTTCAGAAAAAGCTTTGAGAGCTTCAAGGGGAAAAATAACTGAAATTTTGTTCCTTCTCTCTCCCACTGTGGATTAAGTTTTATATTCCATAAATTGCCTAGGAGTCATCCAAAATAAAAATGGAGTTATTTTTGTTTGTATTGAACTGAAGATAAGGGAGATGTGTGGAAAGCTGAAGAGATTGTATATTGTGTTATGAGAGCAACCTAAACTTATAAAAGGAACATGTATTAGTCAAAATTTGTCAATGGAGTAAAGGTAATGGAGTTTGTTGGATGCACACTCCCAGGCAATGTGGGAATGAATGAGGTTCTGCACACCCAGCTGTGCTTCTGAGCCCACTCATGCAGAAGCGAAAGTTGGTACTGTGGTTTGCATACTGATTTCAGATGGGCTACACTACCTGCTACTCCTTTATCAGGTTAAACCAGCATAGACACTGAAAGAAACATCCCTCCTTTTTCCAGCACCAGATACTTGTTCCTCCTGGTGGTATAACCATTCCTGTGGCTCTATAGGGAATTAACCTGGAAAACTAATCCTAGTTGAACTTAGCCCTTTTTTCCTTTGATAGATTTAATCAGTCCCATTTACTCTAGTTTAGTACTACTAAAATATTGGTCTGTATTTGCATGATCAGAATTTGTCTTTTGCAAGATTAACTAATGGAAATCATTCAATAATGGTAAGTAATACCTATCTTGAGATAATTTTCAGTGAGTAAAATTTCAGGGCTCAGGAATATAAGAGATATTTGACTTCACACCATCCTCAGGCTTCATCAGAGCATTTCAGGTGGGGCTGCCAATCACTAAGGAACCTACAAATTCTGTAATCCCTCTGAAAATGCAGAATAAACTTTGCTTTACTATTAAGTAAATTTAAACATAGCAGTGGAGTCAGAAAGAACGTTCACTGCCACTAGAAAGTTCTTTGGAAGGAGACAAAAGCAGGATTTAGCGCTCATTTACACATTTGTAAACCCACTGCCGCTGATTAAAGAACATCTTAAAGCTGTTTCCAGGAATCATGAAGATTTATGTGATCCAAAGGCAGAAGAGCAAGAAGCAGCCTCAGGCTGATAAAGACTATGACTGACTCTTGTCAGGAAATGTCTACCACAATCAAAAATGCACATTTTATGCCTAGCTCACACTTTCAGAGGATTGTTTCAATGCACAGACATAGGCTTTTCCTCCAGTTATTTTTTCTTCCTTTTTTATCAATATATTTTACTTCAGGAACCTGAAATTCCTATTTTATCCTTTTAAAACAGCCTTACAGAGACACATTGGATTCTGAATGAAACTGATAAAACCACAGAAATTCAGAGATAACAGTAAAATTTGCCTTATGTATTTTTATTCTTCTCCCTGTGCCAAGTTTGAAATTCCAATTATAGAAACCTGCACAGTGTAGCGCTTCAAGATAAACAAATGCAGATTCAAGTAAAAAATCTTATAGGAGACAAAACATGCTACAAGGATTTCCAGGTTCAGTCGATGCGTCTTAAGCTCTGAAATGCCACAGAGAAGCACAGTTCTTACATGCTGTCTGGAATGTGACCTGTCAGAACAATCTACACTGCAAATTAATGCAAATACTTGCTATGTGACATTTATCTAAAGTGCCCACTTTTTAACTGGCACTTCTTCCTCCCTCTTATTTTCTATATTCAATGTTAATAAAATTCCCAATATTTTTGATATTATGATTCTTATTTCATTTCATCCACCAGTCTAGGAATTTCCATTAGTCATTTTTTTTCTTAAGGTTCCAGGGGCCGAAAGGTTAAAAGTGGAACGAAAGCCATCAGTTTGCATTTCAAACCACATCCACTGCTTCAAGAGAGGCAAGCATAATCACCTCTTTCAGCAGACTGCTGAGAAAGGTTGAAACTTTTCTCATTCCAAAGCTCGGAAGAATTTCCTTCAGAGGAGCATTTCAAACTTTTTTATCTGCTGCTGGGCTCTCCGATCATTTTGCTGAATTCAAGTGTAAGGAAGAGGAGAAAGCTCAGGAAGTTGCTGCAACAGGTAGGTCTCTCCTTGCAGAGTTGGGGTTGCAAAGCATAGAAAATTTTGTCCTTCTTCCAGCACACTGATGTCCTCAGACTATGACAATCTTGAGCGTGGCAAATGATCACTTGAAGTTACGGTCTTGCCAAGCCTGCTCTGGCAATTCCTCTGTTACAGAGGTGCTGCTTTTATTACCAGGGAAATGTGCCAAGGATTTGCATAGCTCTGTTCATTTTCTCTCTGCTCAGACATAGCATGCTCTGTCAGAGTCCCAAACAGACTTCAAGCCTTTCTCTACAATGAATAGTCCCTGACGTTGCCTGCCCTTCCCCCTCGCACATCATCTGAGGTTTGGACCGAGCTGGCCGGAAAGCTGGCTGTGAACTGGAGAGTTAATCCAGAACTTCCTCACGTTACTGCGCTGTGCTCAGGAGCTGGGGGCGCAGCAGGGCCAGAGAGCTTCTCCTAGCGTGTTAGATGAAGTCTGTGCTGCCTGTCACTGCTGCCGACAGGAGGTGAGGGAACTAACTGTGAGTGCAGGTACCTCCGGCGGTGTTATGTCATGAGCTGCAAGTACTCTGAAGTTGGCTTTTATAACAGATACAGAGCTACCTGTTAGTACTGCGTATGTTAGTGGGTAACATGCAAAGTGGAGCCTTTGGTTTAGGTAATGCAGCTATACAGGGCATAAGGTCAATAATCTTGACAACGTACTTTAGCCCGGCTTTTGTCTTCTTTCTCTGGGGTGTTTCTGCTGCCCTGAGGGCTCTCTTGTCTGGGTGGGGTTTCTGCAAGTACACAGGCTGTACGCATAAGTTCACCTTCTCAGAATGTTAACACAATAGGTCAGGGACAATTGGTTTCATTAGATTTCCGTGTCTGAACAGCTACTTGATGCCTATTGGACTTGCTTTCTTTTTTTATGTGTTATATTTAACTGTGACCTTGAATTTTGTTTTCTTTTGTTCATTTGTTCCAGAAAAGGATTTTCTCTCTCTCCCTATCTTGACAACGACTAGAATGGATTTTTTTTTTTTAAACTCATACATGAGCATGGTATATTTCCTAACAAAATGTATGAGAGTGCAGCACTGGGCTGTCCATCAGAGAATTTTATCCTCTTTCTCATACTGGCTACACAATATTCACTTCCTCCTTTAGGTGGATTGGTCCTTGAACACAATTTCATGTTAAACAGGGTTGCTTAAAAAAAGCCACATCTAAGAAAGCATAGAGTTTGCTCCCTGTTGGCAAAGGAGCAGGTTTCACCTCTGGTCCCAGCTCACCTTCTCTGCTGATGTCTCCAATCATTGCTCTGGCACTGCAGAGAAAAACGGTTCCTAAAGCTCTGCACAGCATTCCTGACCCAGGGGCATACATCAACTCAATATATTTTCTTGATTGAATAAGCTCCAGAATTTTTGTTTGAGTGAACAGGTTTGCTGCTTGCATCAATGATGATGATGGTCTATAAAATTAACTTCCTGTATTTTACTTCCACTAATGTAAATAAGAAATCAGATAAGGTGTCCCAGATGACATAGTGAGAGCTGAGCTATAACCTGACAGTCCAATCTAGGGAAAATGCAGTATGATTCATTAGTCTTCTTTCCCTTCCTAGTGCAGTGCAATAGGTATTGGGGAAGAACTTCAAAATCTCTGTAAATCCCAGGACATCTGTCACCATCTAAACGGAAGTGAGGAACCTATTTTGCTACAGGGGCTCAAACGCTCAGCAAGAGATGCTGATGCCTTGCAGCCTGCCCAGATAGAAGCAAAGCAAGTGCAAAGGAGGCTGGACAGATAAAGCATCTCACCTGAGGTATGACAGATCAGCACAAGCTGCAAAAGCCAGAGGCTCCAGCACCCTGAGCAGTGCCCTCCCCTCCCACTTGACTCCCACTAGTTCTGAGCACATTTAGCCACCGCTGCTTTGCTCGGAGAGGAAAATATTTAACAGGCTGCTGCCAGGAAAATGCATATAACCTCAGGCAAAATGACAGGCTTCGAACAAAAATTTACCTCTGACTTCTAATCCTGGATTCTGTTTCAAAACTGTGATGACAAAAAGGTCAAAAGATGCAGCTTTTATTTTCAGCAGATTCCTTTTTTCTTTAGAGACTGCATAGTTCAGCATTTAAGTCTCCCCCACACCTATATGATTTTACCTCCTTCTATAATGTGCATATACTTAGGTTCAATGAGAGCAAATCCAATTTCTCCTAGGCAGCATATTTAGAAATAATTAAAAAGAAAGGGATTAAAAAATATTGAATATATCACACAAAAAGATACATGTAGGATGCCAATCAGACTGAAATATACTTAATATTTTTCTCTTGAACGGAAACTCATAGTAAGTAACAAGACCTAAAAGGAGCAGCAATAGATAATATAGAGCTGAAAAAATTGTTTCTCTGCATATTACAGGAATGTACATATGATAAATGATCTTCCTTGATATTTTCTGCCCCAGAAAAACAGTATACCAAAGTCAGTTAAGTTACTTCTAAGATTTTTCTTATCCAGATCTTTTCTCTAAGCCAGAGCTCCAAGATGACACCACCAGCTGTTTCTCTGCACACTGTTTATACTGTGAGAGGTGGAAAATTTAGTGGTGCCTGTTATTTCAAGATTCTTCAATAAAGAAGCAAAATGGAAATGTAGTGTCAATAGGTGCTGCTGCAATATTTGTGTAACATAAGGAACTGCAGTAATGCAGCACTTCAGTCTCTCTGCTGCCTTCAGGCACAGTGTTAGTCCTGGGAACTCAAGTACAACAGAAGAGATGTGAGGTACTTCACAAGAGGACGACAGTCACAGGTATCCAGACCAACCAGCATAACTGTGCCAGCTCAGGGATATTCTGCAATCCATTAAATCCAGACATGGTCCATCAGCCACATCGTTGGCCATTGGAGCAGCCACTCTGCACTCATACTCCCCTCAAAGGAGCAGAGGCTCACAGCTGAGAGTGAGCTACCAGTAATTTTTCTCTGAGTATCTTTGACTTGGTTGTAATGGAAGGGAGCTGGAGGCAAACCCTGATGAAGAATTCCTGCAGCCCCGTGGCACCTGATTATCTGACATGGCGCCATCAATGAAGCTGCAAAAAGCATCATTTGTCTTCCATCACCATGGCAACCAATAATTTTGATTCATGTGCATTCGTGTGTGTGTGTGTGTGTGCTTGGCACCCGTGTTTCCGTGGTGAGCCTGCTGCCTCCTGCAGCAGTGGGAATCACCCCGCTTTGATCCCCTTCACCCTCTCTGCCGTACCGGAGCCAGACTGCAGGTTTCTGGGACACGTGGCACTGCCAGGCTCATGAGAGCTTTTCAGATCTCCTACATTATCTCACCCAAAATAGAGGAGTAGTCTGACATTTCAATAATCTTCGGGGCATGGTGCAAAAGATACAGAGCAGAGGCCAGCAGAAAGTTGAGATACTTCTTCAGCGCAAACACAAGTCCAGGAGAAAAAAAAGCGTAAAATTTCTCAGGATAGATAAAAATAATTCTAAAAACATCAGACAATTCCTCCTACTCTTTGTTTCCTTTTCTTTGTTTCTCTTTGTTTCCTTTTCTTGCTACATAAATCATTTTATTTATGTAATGGAGAACAATAAAGAAAGCCAGATTTAGAAAACATTTTTTCCTGTCAAAGAGTAGAATGATTGATGCTGTGCAAAACCAGTATCTAAGTAAAAAAAAAAAAAGGGATGATTCACTGAAATTCACTGAAAGATTGGATGTGGATGCTGAAAAATACCAACTATATAGACTAAATTTATTAATTAAATATTTGGAAATGGCCTTGAATAATTAGGACAGAACAGAAGAAACAAAAATAGCGTAACATTGTCTTCAATTTAGACCCACTATATTATAAATAGAAATAATTTAAGAATAACAATGTAGTCCAAATATCTCAAGACAGAACAGAAGCCTTCAACTTAAACTGTGGAACTCTTATCAGGCTGCCTTGGCATTTGTATGACAATGTATTAGCACAGCACCAGAATAATAATTCTTTGCTGCTTGTAAGCAAACCATTTTTCTCAGTCTTGTGTTGCGTTCTCTTTGTAAGATAAAGCCCCAGTAAAGTACCGTACAATGAACATGTATTGCATGAAGTGTCTAATAGAATTTGGATTTATACAGTTTCTTTCTTACTCAGGTTTTCCCCAAGTACATTGCTTTAATGCAATAAGTCAGAAAGTGGCAGCGCCATGTGCATGTAGGCAAGTGTTGGCTGTCATTATGCACCAGCTCGGGCTCATACAGAGGACTGAGTATCTTTTTGAAAATGAATAAATAAACAGTTTTGGAGCTGGCACTGGAAAGGTGCTTGTAAGTTGGTATTTCCATATAAAGAATCGATTCTGCAGACAGTTACTCCCCCAAGACAGCATTACTTCCACCAGCAAGAACAGACAGCGTTAGATCCTGGGACTGGCACATCCCATCTCTTCTGAAGGGCCAAGCCAGGTTCCCAGCTCTAATCTGCTGAGGGACTGAAATGTAAATCTGAGTTTCGCCTTTAAATAATTTGTTCAACTACATTCCTGTCAGCTTTTGCTGTAGCAGTTTAGGGTCTTCCTGCAGTGCCGGAGCTCACTTGTCTGACTCTGAAGCCAGAGCTAGCCTGAACTCTGCTGAAACCCTCAGATGAAGTTCTTCTTTCACCAGGGTGCAAATGGCCAAAGAGGGAGTGGGTAGCAGTGGTCAGCTATGTCATAAGGAATGAATCTGTGAAATACCTTCTTCTGGCTTCTCTCTTCACCAGGAATTTCTGAGGATGTTTGTTACATCCTTCACCCTGCCACCTGAGCAAGTTGTATCATATTGGTTTAAAAGTGATGAATTAAATCCTGAACATGATTAGATTGACTGGTGCTACTCTGATGGAGTGGAGGCTTTCCTTAAAGAAAAAAGGAGAGTGGTGTTTTCATTTTACATAACAAGTCTTGTGCCCAAAGCTCTGCAATTCTGGCACTCTGTGACAGCATGGGTAAAAGGCACAGAGTAACAGCAATGGCCAGGCTGACCAGGAGCTGGATGCCCTGTGGCAGGACAAGGGCTGTCCCCTCCCTCAGCCAAGCAAACAGGAGAAGCAGCTTTGCCTTTCCTGAGAACTGGTAGGAACACTCATTGAATTGAGATATTTGTCCCTGGCCAGTTGAAGTGCAGATGAGAAATGCATATTGTCAATTTGCTGTGAATATTTTGGGAGTTGCCTAGCCTAAAATGTTGCATCTTCTTCTTGCTCGTATTTGTAGCCTTGGTGACACACAAACACTGCATTTATTCAAAGTCTTTTCCATGGATTTTGCCTAGTTGAAACTATGTTTCATAGATTAAAACATAAATTAAATACTGTATTAAATACTGAATGTTATCAAATGGCTGTGGCAAACAAGGCAAGTGCCTCCTTTGCCACTACATCCCATCTCGGCCCACCCACTTCTTGTGCACTACCTGTAGTCCTAGTCTCTGCATTTTAAGGAGGCAGTGGACTTCAGGAAGGCACAAAAAAAGGGCAGCAGAAAACATCAGCAGAGTAGAACTGCTGCCTCACATGGGGACTGAAAAGCTGGGGCTCTTAGCCTGCCTCAGGAGAAGGCAGGAAGTCAGAGCTGAGGTTTACAAAAACTGGCTGGCAGTGATTAAACTGAACATGGAGCTGTTGTTCAGTCACACACAATGAGGACTCAGAAGCAGCCAGTGGCACCAGGAGTAGGTTGGTTTAAAATAGATAAAAGAATACTTTCCTTCATGCAGCAGGTCATGAACCTCTGGAAGCTGGTGTCACAGGAGGCTGGAGGCAAACAGGATCAGTCGACTCTGAAAAGGATTAGACAAATCCATAAACAGCAGGTCAATGCCTACTGAAGATATTAGGAAGGGATTTAACTTTTGACAACCCTAATACAACACTTGAATGTGCTGGGGGACCACAAGGAAATGGGCAGCAAAAACCTGTAAGACTGAAGTGCTTTTCTTGAATAGCATTGCCTGTCAACACTGCGAAAGATAACATGCTTGTCTGGATAGACGCAGTCAGGTGTTTCTAATGGTGTTACATTCTTACCTGATTGCTGAAGGACTGATCCTAAATTTTAAATGTGCATCCATCCTAACAAACTTCAGACATTGATCTTAGGTAAGAATGAATCACCTATTTCTCTTCATTGACTACAATGACAATGTAGGCTAGGATAAAGTCGAATGAGATATATCCCTCTAATTAGACTAGTTCACTTGTATCTGAACCCATGAATCCGTCCCATAAGATGATCAGATTAGTTCCCAGATTGTTGCATACTTTTGAGTTGGACTCGATGACCTTAAGGCTCTTTTCCAATATAACCGATTCTGTGATCCTCAGACAAATACCTTCCCCTCTTCCCATCACCCGTCCCGTGTTCCATGTCTTCTGTGTTTCTCATAACAGAGGATTTCACTTGCAGGAGGGAGGTCAGACAGCTCCGTGCTTTACTGGATACAGCTTACTGCACATCTACCAGGACATCATCCTTGCGCCTCTGCCTCTTGCACTTTATCCTTGCTAAGGTGCAAACTGTCAGTAGACTTAAATCGTTTGTAGAAAGTTTCACACTCTAAATAGAGAGATTTCAGATATCTGCAAACTCAAACAGTTTGAAAAGTTACTTTTTGTCATTGGTAGGGTAAAAAAGGATGGGACAGTAGGAGCACTGCACTGCATTGCAGAATTTTAAATCAATCATTGTTGGCTTTGAGCATTGTGTAAGGTATGTGTACCACCCTTTCCAAGCTGCAAAAGGGAATGTGACATGTTCCACCCAGCAGGATAAGGGAAGTATTTTGAGTTGTTCCCCATTTGGCATAGAAGGTCACAACACAAGTAAAATTACAAAGTGCTGTTCTAAAGCATTCACTGCAGTGTAACGTGATAACCTTGTAAGAGAAATCTGGTAGTCTCCTGTTAAAAGGTGAAATAAAGGAGGATATCCACCATTAAATGCTATGTATTTTTTAGTTCTTTGTTGATCTTTTGTAGGAATTTCTAAAAGCAATAAGAACTGTAGCTTTAAGTAAATAAGGCTTTTACTGGCATAATCAAAATAATAATTTTCCAAGTGTCCATGCCTCCTATGTTCAGTTAACTTAAAGAGTTCAGTCGGAAAGAAGGGGAAGGTGGAAAGGAACGTTGATGTTGATATGGGACTGAATGCAGATTATTACTCAGCATTTTTGTATGCAAAAACCATGCTATAAACTGTGTCTAATGACAGCTAATGAACCAGGCTGAGAGTGGCAATGCAAACAGTAAACAATGTTGTCACAGCAATTTATAAATACCTTTTATTAAAGATTAAAAACAGCTGTTTAATGATAACATTATTATGAAGTGAGCTGGATGATGAATTCACAGTTTAGTTAGTTTATGGGTAAGTAGGTATCTTCTAAGGATCTTCCTGGGCATTCCAGAAAACAAATGAGTGTGAATTTTCTTCAGAAAAAAACCTCTTTTCTCATCCTGCTTCAGCCTTAGAATCATAGAATGGTTTGGGTTAGAAAAAACTTTTAACGATCACCCAGTCCAAACTCCTGCCAAGATCAAGGACAGCTTTCACTAGAACAACTTGTACTGTTTCTCCTGCACTGCTATACACATCCACATTGGAATTCTGTTGTAATTTATGTTCCATGTGATTCTAACAAGTATCTCTGAGACTGCATGATACAAATATACAGCTGCTAAGCAGTAACTTTGATTTCTTTATAGAATGGCGTTAGGAACCAACAGACCTGGAAGTCACTGCCTTGAGAGCAAGTGAGTGAACAGAGATGCTCAGGTTCACCTTCCTCTGTGTGTTAATTTAAGACCTTTATAAGAATATGCTCTAGGAGTGTTATATATTATTATTTCTGTGGCACATTCCTTGCTTTGGCCCCTACAAGCTGTGTTCATCTACTAGATCTGCTCATCTAGCACATCTTTTAGTATTGTACTTCTACTTTCAGATGCCCAGGGAGCAGCTTTGCCATATTACAAAATAGTCACTCAGAGTTAGGACACACACGTGAGGAGGAATTACTGTTTAACAGGCTTGTCTCTTTAATTTAAAGACCCGTCAGTGATGCACTCCAACATGTGCACCAATTGACTGCCAGTGATGCCTTTTTGCTGCCCATTGCATGAAGCTGCACGCTCGCAATGGGTGAGCCATCAGACAGTCACTCATGGCACCTCCTTGGCAGCCACAGGACCCCACTGACCACCTTTGGCTCACATTTCGCTTTTGCAGCAGCAACATTTGGGTCCCTGCCTTGGGTCTCAGCCAGGCTGCAGATGCAGAGCTGCCCATTGGCTTGACACACAGCCAGCCTGTTGATATTGTACCTCTAGACACCATTTGTCACTCAATTCACCTTGGGCAGCAAGAAATTTTTTCCTCCTTAGCGTGTGTTTTAGAAAAGGATTATGTGCTGTTTTTACACAAGATTTATACACAATCTCTATCTCTTCTAGGTAAAAAGAAATGGCTTCACTTTACCTCTAATAGTCTGATGTGGATATTAATCTCTAGAAGTATTCACACAGAGTCTACCACCTCCAGGTATCTACCGTTAATATACAGAGCATTAAATCATAAGCAGCTAAAATCAAAATACACTGAAAATGCTCCTTTTTCCACTTCTCTTTCATTCCTTTTCTTCCTAAGCTCAGAACTCTGTTAGGGAGTATATGCCATACCTTTGAGGAGGAAATTTTTATTTCTTATAGGTCTCCAACTTTGAGATCCGCATCTCCTCACTTCTGTGAGAATCAAGGTTAAAATATAAAGATTTCTCAAAGGAGGATTTCTATTTTTTTTAACTAAGTCCCAATGAATAATATCTACGGTTTCTTGGGGATGAATGAATCATAGAATCATAGACTCATAGAATGATCTTGGTTAGAAAGAACCTTAAAAATCATCTAGTTCTACCCCACTGCCGTAGGCAGGGACACCTCTCACCAGTCCAACCTGCCCTTGAACACTTCCAGGGAGGGGGCATCCACAACTTCCCTGGGCAGCCTGTTCCAGGACTTCACCCTCATCAAGAAGACTTTCTTCCTAATCTCTAACCCAAATCTTCCCCTTTCCTATTTAAAGCCATTCCTCCTCATCCTATCACTACATGCCCTCATAAAAAGTCCCTCCCCAGCTTTCTTGTAGCCCCTTCAGGTACTGGAGGGCCACTATAAGGTCTCCCCAGAGTCTTCTCTTCTCCAGGCTGAACAGCCCCAACTCTCTCAGGATGTCCTCATAGCAGAGGTGCTCCAGCCCTCTGATCAACTTCACAGACCTCCTTTGGACCCATTCCAACACTTCCATATCCTTCTGATGTTGACAATTCCAGAACTGGACACAATACTCCAGGTGGGGGTATCACGAGAGCAGAGTAGAGTAGAAATGACCTTCAAATTAAATAATTCATCAGGCTACATTTCAAGAACATGCAAATATTTTCCAGAAAATTATTCTTATGGATAACAACCACCTCTAGCAGAAGTCTTTGGATTTTTGTTGAAACACATTCATATTTCATTGCTACAGATGCCCAGGCAGCTGTTCAGAAATCCATCAGTAGTTGAAGCTGTTGAAATATAACTGACACTCAGTCTGCTGGGAAAATAAAACAAAAAGAGCTAATCCTGGAATAAAGGATAAGCAGATGATTTTCATTTTAATGAAAAAATACAGCTCAAATGAAACAACAAAAACATAATACATACTAAAGAATATTAATAAACAGAATCACAGAACCATTTAGGTTGGAAAGGATCTTTAAGAACACCAGGTCCAACCCTTAACCTTACACTGCCAATTCCATCACTAAAACATGGCCCTAAGCACCACACCCATATGGCTTTTAAGTCCCTCCAGGGATGGAGACTCCACCACTTCCTTGTGCAGCCTCTTCTAGTGCTTCACATCCCTTTCCGTGAAGTAATTTTTCTTAATATCCAGTCTAAACCTTCCATGGAGCAACTTGAGGTCATCCTGTCACTTGTTACTCAGGAGAAGAGACCAACACCGACCTTGCTACAACCTCCTTTTAGGGAGATCTATGGAGAGATAAAGTCTCCCCTCAGCCTCCTCTTCTGCAGCTGAAACAGCCCTATGTCCTTCAGATGCTCCCCATAACCCCTGTACTACATTTCTATTGTACAAGCGAAATTTATTTGCATTTGAAGCTCACCCATAATACAATCAACATATAGAAGCAAGCTGCTTATACAAAGAAATTGGCTTTGCTACTGTTGTGTTTGAGGTAGGACTGAGAATAACAAATCTGTGAGATTTTAAAAGCCCAGGAAGATTCAGTTGTGACAGTGGTAGTATAGGTCTGTGTACTCACGGGCGCACAAATCCACACTAGTAAAACTCCTTCTATGCAGTCTTTTTCAAGTAAAGAGTTCATAAACTTGGCAATTTATTTACCAATTTCTACTCTTTCATTCACACTTAGAATCTTATGGAAATAAGACTTAATTTCCTGTTTTATTAATTTATAGGCAATATAATATTTTCCAAAGATAACATGAGCAGTAGCAACTGCAAATGATGATGCAGTCAAAATTCAGCCCATTAGATTTTATTACATTTAATACACTTTTCCATTCTCAGCCATGGCTCAGCCCATCATTGTCTCCATCATAACTAAGTAGCTAATGGATTAGCAGTGCGGTAACAGCCAGTTACTGGAACATCAATATGTTCATGCTTTGAAACATCAGAGGTCACAGAGAAAACAGAGAAATACATGTGCTTTGAGCAACCTGATCCAGGGGAAGGTGTCTCTGTCCATGGCAGAGGGGTTTGGACTGGATGAACTTTAAGTTCTCTTCCAATCCAAACCATTCTACAGTTCTATGATTCTATAATTGTTATTCCATTTGAAAAAATAATTAATTATTGGTATGTATACATAATAATAGTTAATTATGGTTTATACATGGGTAAAACTTCTGTTACATCAAGACAGTTCATTTTAACCACACAGGACTTCGCTATTGCAGTCAAGCTATCTTTATAAACAAGTATAGATAACAGATAATACTATGGTCCATATTTATTGCTTCCACAACAATCACTATATCATTTTCTGTATTTTCTTCTTAGTAAGATAAATATTTCTGGGAGTTCTGCTCTAACCATACAAGAATTATTTCTGAGATGCACTCCATTTGCATGATGTCGTACATCTGACAGCCCACAACAAAGAACAGATATTTCTTCTGCATAGACAACAGTAAGCCCATGGCAATTATTGTTGTCTTTATTGATACGTGCCAGATCGCTTCCTCAAATATGCCAGAAAATACAAGGCTTTTTGTGGGCAATAAGAGGGACGTATTTTCATGAAAAGTGACCATAAAACAATAGGAACGTAAGTCAGCCTACAAAAAGGAACCTAAATAATAGGGAAGTTTATCTATAAGTCTTGATTGTACTCTTTGTCCACATTAGAATACTGAGTTACTGCGCTCCAGGTTTACCCCACAAAAATCTATATGGGACAAAATGAGTTTACACAGCAAAATATAAAGAATTTTACAAGGAATTCCTAGTTGATATGATTTTATTTCAACTAGGTTTACTTGGAAAAATGTTTTTGAAGCTTATCTTTGCCTTTCAATGTAATTGAAGTCATTTGTGTATAAAGTTTGAGAAAAATCTGTGACAATTTGACTTTTTCAGTGCCAGTTATTGTTCTTTGAGATCAAGTATACAGGATTTGATCTGAAGAAGCAGATGGTTTGAAGAAACACAACAACTTTTATCAAAGATAGGTCAGAATTAGGTCTGAAGTTCCTCCTAAATGCAAACAATCAAAGCATTTCTCTGTCATTCCCAGTTCTTTGCCTCAGTCAAGCAGATCTTTTCTCTCCCTCAGTCATTTCAGACCTTCTTGGTGAATCTGTGCCCTGTGTTTGTCCTTCTCTGAAATTCTCAGCCATCTGAGGTACTCCCACGGAGCCCACTGCCTTTCTTAGTGCTGTTGTGTGAATTAGAATCTCTTCACACAGCCTTTTCAGCAGCACGGTCACCTCCAGAAGGCTGAAGACCTCCTTTAGACCACTGACCTCAAGTTAAAATTTCAAGACAACCCTGTAAACCCCACCTGAGTATGTCTTTCTCTACCTTCCTTTCAGCCGTCAGACTCTGGCAGCAGACCCTACTTTGCACACAGTACTCACAGCACCTTTATCACAGAATGCATTTGTGACCATTTCTGTAAGACATCTGCTGCGCACGGCCAGTAATGGCATCTTCAATAAAAATCTGTTCCAAGAGTGACTCACCTAGGGTACCAGCAGGCAGCACCTACCCAGGTAGAGTCTGGCATGTGGTGCCGTGTGTCCCTGCATCTCACTCTGATGAAGCAGTTCATTGCATTCCAATCCAGGCAGAGCACTGACACTGGAGCGCAAAACATTTTCTCTTCAAGTTTGTAATTAGCCTCTGTTAATTTTACTCTGAGAACAAGGTTTAATCGACCATGTGACTGGTTTATGTGGCTGTTCTTAAGTATTGCTGATTGTTTCACCCTTTTCTTTACTCATCTGATGAATGAAGTGGAGTCAGCCACCATAACGAGAGACGGAGGATTAACCTGCAGGACTAACCAAAGACATTGGACAGTGTTGACCATCTTATGTGGAATCAACCTCCAATTCCCACAGTCCTTCTCTTCCAGGCCACTATCCTCTGGCTAGGGAGGAGGTTGTGCTACTTGCACAGAGCTGCTCTGCAGGATTCCATTGCCTAATGAACAGATGTCAGGGTATACTGGCCAGCAGATAGGAATGATCTCCCACCAGGTCTCGTTCAGTACTCACTGCATTATACAACAGATCTCTGATAATCTCAGTGGAACTGGCTCAGACTCAAGAAATACTCCAGACACGGAGGTTCCCATTGGAGTAGAACAAGAACCACACTCAACAACTGCCTTTTCTCCCAGTGTTCCCCTGCAGCCCTTGACACAGGTAGTGGTATCAGCAGCTATTCAGGTGATGCAGAGGCAAACACCGCATGCAGAGTCATATTGTCCACAGAAAACCTCTGTACTGTGTTGCACTCAGCAGACTGACTGCATACGTCAACAGTTTGATGGGAGGTCTGGACAAATGAGGCTCACCATGGGATTCTGCAATGGAAAGAGACCGTTATTTTCAAGCAGCTGCAGAGATGGGAAATGTTGGCTGCAAATTTCTGAGTAATAATCATATAACGAGGGCAGACACCTCCCACTGCAGGCAAGGGAGGACCTAAGTCCTTGACCAACATTATGTCAAGCAGCTATCTGCTGCCTCCATGCCCATACAGTGTCATATGCATCATAGATTCCACATGATGACATCAACATCTTAAGATAAATGGGGTAAATTCATCTATGTTTACCAATAAGTTTTGCCTACACTTTCTAACTGTGAATTGAGACTGCTGTATTGTCTATGAATACAATTATTTAAAAAAGCAAGCAATTAAATCACATTTATTAAGTACCTTTTGATCAAATATGTTTATAAAATCTCAGTCATTACAAATGTGAAGAAGAGAAAGATCAGGTCAGTGTGAAAGTTTTGGGTAGAAGTCAAGACATCCATTGGTCTCAGTGGGAACTGAATAAGATCTACAAAGTATAAATTGATCTAAACATTGGAATTTTACTTCACAAATGTCAAGATTCCTACAGATGGTAGCCAATGAAAGGTAAGACGAGCACTGGGGTTTTTTGTAAAGGCATTAAGGGGAAATAAATAGAAATACCTGGCATTGCTTTCCAACAAACTACACCGATGGAAGCTGATGAGGTACTTGGCTCACATGGAGAAGTGGCAGCACTTCCCCTTAAAATGAAAAGCTGCTCTTGAAGCATAAGGAGCTATAGGAGCTAGGGGAAAAGAGAGGGAGAAATGGAAACAAAGGAAGAATAGACCAAAAGGAAAAGCGTAATTGCTAGGAAGAATTTTACCAGAGGGAATGGAACATGAAGAACTGCACAGGACAAGTTTTTTATTCTGAATGTACTCAGATGAAACATAAATTACTCAAATATTTACATTTTTATCAATAGCTTTAATCCATTTTGCCATTTTATTGTACAAAGCCATCTTCCAAAACAAGAGTATCTGTACTTTTTAAAATAAATACTGGTTTTAAATTTTAAAAAACTACTCAACACCTCATAAAAAGCTACAGATGGAGTTTTTATATACAGTTGTTTGCTCAGTAGATAGAATATTGAATTTTTCACCCATTAAATGTATCCTTACCACAGACTTTCTGCACCTGCTATTTTACATCTCAGCTTATCCGGTACTGAATATTTATGGCCCATCCCCAAGGAAGTGCAGGCAGGACTTGAGGGGACCATCAGAGCATGGCGATGACACCTGGTGGAAGTGGTCAGCATGCCCGGTCTCCACAGCATTCCCCACCAGTAGCAACAGCTGCATCCTACCTGCTGATGTGCCAGGGATAATAGACATAAGGAAGACATTTTTTACAGTGAGGGTGGTGAGGCACTGCAACAGCTTATCCAGAGAGGTGGTGGATGCAACAGCCCTGGAATTATTCAGTGTCAGGCTGGACGGGGCTCTGAGCAACCTGATCGAGTTGAAGACATCCCTGCTTAATGCAGGAATGTTGGACTATATGATCTTCAAAGATCCTTCCCAAACCAAACCGTTCTATGATTCTATGACATATGGCAAGACACACTGCAAGTACTTACAAGCATTTTAATAAGTCTTTCTTTATTCACATCCCAAGAGATCAAAGACTCTTTGACATCGTACCACAGAACCACTGGATCTTCCCCAGGCTTGTCAAAGCTAAGGACAATAAAGCAAACCTGCGATGTCCATGAGCTTGAATAGCTGAAAGCCTCTCATTTGCAAGAGACAGGAATTTCTCATGCCCATGCAGACATCAGTTGACACAGGTGTGTCCCTTTGGGAGCTGCTGAAGTGACTGCCTCAGCTAGCTGAGTCTGATGGTATCGCACAACCTGCAACCGTACATTTCGCCTTGTCTCTCACTATGGTGAAATCGACATCTGACTCATGAACTCACCCCTTCCCCTTGCTGTGAGCCACCATGTCTTCCTGCTTGAGGAGCAAACAGTAAAAGGGCAATACTAGAATTTTTATAGTTGTTTTCCCAAAGATAATTCCAAGTAGTAAGCCAAGATGATTCATAGTTCTTATGCCTGGCAGCCTGCAGTGTCTTGGCCAAGAGTCCTATGTAGCAACAAAATCAGTTCACATTTGTGCAAGGGGCCATTTTTCCTCTTTTCCTCCTTCTTCCCAGACAGCATCACAAACTGCAGTAACAAACCGAGATTTGTTTTGAGAAGTGTGTTGGTATCAGCAGAATCTGCAAGGCAAGGCCAGTGTCCTGAGATTCCTGCTCCATAGGAATGATCTGAGGAAATGTTTTTCATCAATTAAAACAATTTAGAATTCAAAAAGTAGTTTTAAAAAACCCAAATATTTGGGAGAGCAGCTTAAAAAAGGAAATAGTTGAGACTGGTCAAAGCTGAGAATGAACTGGTCAAGTGCAGAGCAGAGTAGAGGAAGAGACAGTGGGAATGGAAGTGCATAGGAATCCTTGAAAAATTCAAAACTTGGTAACTTTTCATAGTGCCAGTGGACTCATTTTACTCAGGACACTTTAACCTTGAACAAAGGAAAAAAACCTATTTTACCTCAGAAATAAATCAGATTTTCAAAGCCATATGGATGTTTTATTTTTGTCTTGAGTATGTTGCCATGCAACTTAGAGAGGCATCAGCTCCCTCGCAATGATTGCCACGAAACTTCCATCCAATTCACTTCATTGTGTTACTTGATACGAGTTTTGAATGACCTCATATCCATCTGCCTACATTCTATTTAGTTCTCTGCTTCTAAACAAGCAAACTACAGCATCTTGACTTTTTTTTATAGTCGCTTCTCCTCAGCAGTGGTATTGAAGATGATGGAGTTAGACTAGTACTTACGGCAGCTATTAAATCTCAAGAATACTTTTGATTCTTTTTTATTGACATTACAGCACCCTGTTACATAAACCAATGAGACCCATAGAGTCTTTGGATATAAAAATTGCTTTTCTGAGATATTTAGATCCAACAAACAAAGAATAAAGACCCAATAACTAAAAAATACATGTGACAGTATGCACCTCTTAGAAAAGACAGCCATTGAAACAGATCAGCAGATGTGTCATCCTCCATTCTCAGAGTCTTGTAAGTCCAAACTGGTTACAAACAACTTCACCCCTGAAGAAAGTGTCTAGATCAGATGCAGAAATCTGTGAATGTATGTTTGAACTCCATGGGTCAGGAGTAAGGCTAGGGAACAGAGTGGTAGAGCAAGAGGGATGAACAGTCATGAATAAAATCAAATTGTGTGAAGTATCCAGGCAAAGACAGATTATCATCTGTTTATATGACAAATATTTGCAGGGAAAATGTTCTTAGAAGTTAAAAAGATAAGAGAAAAGTGAAGCTAATACTGTACTAAACCCTTCCTGCAATGATCTGGGATGAAAGGGCAAACTACATTGCATTAAGCCCTGCTGTTTGTTGCCATTATGCTCCAGAATGGGATCCATACCACATCATACAGCAGCTGTGAAGAAGAAGATATAAGCAGTAACAGTTTGTTAACTGGGGCTTCAAATGGGCAGGTTCAAAAGGATTCACTGCAGACCTGCTGTTATAATTTATGTTTTGTGGTCCCAGGCAGAATACTGATTCTTCTGCAGAAAGCCAACCTATGTCAACAGGCACAACCACCACTTCCCCCTCCCACTAAATTCAAGGGGCAGAAGGGAAAGCTGCAGTTCTACTGAAGGCAGAAAGCAGTTCCATAGTTTCTCAACCATGTTACCTCACAGTCCCACCAATATAGAGCTATTGCTATAACTGAGCAGAACCTTTGAATCTGGGGAAAAAAAAGAGTTCACAAAAGAAGCTGAAGGAAGGGAAAGAAATCTTTACCTTGCAGCAAAGGGTTTTTTTCTCACATATCTGACATCTTGGTTTTCTTACCATAGGGATATGGTACAACAGAGAGCAGAGAGACCTCAAAGCCAAGAAGCCCAGTGGCTTCTGTTTCCAGGCCATATAATAACTGGTGGATATAAGGGACATCCCTCTTTTCCATGTTACTTTTGAGAGATAAACAAGGTATAACAGAAGGCAACAAACAAACCATGCATCAGCTCTCGGCACTGCCACTGCTCATGCTCTGTTTCTCAGGTGTGTCTGAGCACCTTTCCCCAATAAACATGGGAGAGAGTTGCTAGATTTTCTGCTTCAGTTGCATCTTGCAAGAGCATGGTGTTACAATTAAATACTCCTGAGTTATTAAACACGTCATGCATACACAGAGTGTGCGATTTCTTGCTACAGTCATATAGTGACAATGTACTGCTTCTCTCTGCATGGAGAGAATCCATGGTTCACACTGCTGATATTGCTGCTTTTGATTTTTCTAGGGAAGAAGGCACACAAACAATGCCACTTCCTGGAGCCTTTACTTTTTCTTTCTCTATTTCAGTATTTTTTTAATACAAGATGAAAGGCAGACATAGCTGTCTCTCTAAAATGTGTGTACAGAAGCAGTATCACAGTGATTTTAGGGATGGTGGGCAGCCAAGTGAAGCCTGTATACAAGTGTGGTGCCTCTGCAGAAAGGACATGCATACAAGAAAATAAGTCTCCGGGTTGTCATTTATTATCAATTCTAATGAAAATGTAGAGAGGAATTTTTATTTCTTCCTTCTGAGCATATGTAGAATTTTAACATGAGCA
Source organism: Dromococcyx pavoninus (assembly GCA_033558185.1). Classification (NCBI taxonomy): domain Eukaryota; kingdom Metazoa; phylum Chordata; class Aves; order Cuculiformes; family Neomorphidae; genus Dromococcyx; species Dromococcyx pavoninus. The sequence continues at coordinate 171,081 of JAUMJL010000481.1, read as the reverse complement.
TTTTATTAAAAGCAGCCAGGGTTATGAATCATTCATAGCAAACTACTGACTCCCACGCATTGGCAGAATGACCCATGGTTAGCTTATTCACTGGCAACAAATAAAGCGGTGCTTAATGAACCCAGGCAGGTTATTCTGCAGGCACAGAAGAAGCAAAATCAGGTGCATTTTTAGGATTCAAAAGTTATATATTTTGTCAGGATCTCAATTTTTTTTTTCCTTTTTTGAATAATGAATGAAGTTGTTTTAACGCAGTGTTAATGCTGGGAGTGCTGGGTGAAGAAATTCAATTGAAAGCCTGTCACAGGACTCTCTTGTTTTCCTGACAAGAGTTGTCATGTTCTTGTGACACCTGATGTGCAGAGCACCAACTGATAAACAGCTTAAAGATGAAATTGTCAGTCTCTATTACCTCACACGGGCAATTACCCAATGCGGTGGCTTGGGGTACCGGTCCACAGACCCACAGATCCTTCAGATGGAGAGGAAGGCTGGAAGAGTGTGGGTGCAGCATCGCTTTGCCCAAGGAGCAACCTAACAGCCTGGCACAGGCACAAAAGGACTCTTCAAAGGTTTGTTGGTAATGAGGATTGTGGGGATCCTTCCTTTTGCTGTGCTTACAGCAGAGAAAGAGCCAGAGAAGACTATGAACATGAAGCGTAAAACTGATAAAGGAAAGAGAGAAGACAAGGAGAATACATGGATAGCTTTAGGACTTTTTGGGGGGGGGAAACTGCAAATGCTTGTAGAAATTAGCCCCAATGTTTTAAGATAGAAAACTCTTGGGAGATAACTTAAATTGAAAGGTTTCCAGCCGTAAATTAATTTTCTGTTACACAGAACTAAGATGATGGCACTCACCTAGTTTACCACCTTTGTTCCCACTGACAGCAAGGGAAACATCTGATAACTCCACGCTACTGAGAATTACTTTCATAGTGTCCTTTGGATGTTTCTCATTTATGGCTACGCCGGGAAGACTCTGGGAATGGCTATGCTATAACCATAGTAACAGAGAGATTTTGCACAGCACTCAAAATTTCTGTTGTTAACAAAAAAAAAAAGCAGAGTTGCTAACACAATAAGGACAATTTCTTTGTACTTGCATTCAACAGAGCCAGTCACATTGAACCAGCACTGGTTTGCTGTTGGATGAGGCAGGATTTGGAGCTGTGGGAAGCAAGGAGACAAGGTTGGACGGGAGTGGTGTGAGCTGGAAGCACGGCTCACACATGCTGCCAGGGCTCACCTTTGGGCTTTGGCACACATTTGGGCTTTAGCAGCAACTGTAAAGCCAGTCTGGTGGCCTGTGGTGAGAAGAATTCACCTTTCTCCAAGGTCCCCAGGAAGGACCAGTGGGGTTTTATTTTTCTGAGGGAAAAAGGGACGTAGTGGACTATGCTGCAGGGTTTGGGGTGAAGTCAGACAAAGACATGGCTGGCCTTATTCCATCCTGGTGACAGATCTGCTCCAGGGATGAGATCTCAGAACTGCCTTCTGAGTACACACATAGCTGTAAGTATATACTGTATGCCTCTGCTTCACTCAGTATTGGGCCTCTGCACTTGCCAGGACTTAGCTTTGAATTCAGGATCTGATCTAATCTCACAAAAAAAGTGTGACTAATACATCTCAGAAAGCTTTTTGGGAAAAGAATTTCTGTTAAGAGCCCTTATTTGTTCAGTGAAATCTCTCCAGCTTCTGACCAAGAGATCCAGCACCTCTCTGGAGTGGTCTCTGAGTCTGGATCCACTCAACTTTGTTGGGTTTGGTGTGGCATCTCAGTATGACACATGTATAAACTGAAATTGCACTTTGAAATCCTTATTCTGTTTGTAATTGCAATTTAAGAAAAAGCAAAGTTTACTCAAGAGTTTTCTTCTACAATGAAAGAAAGAAAGAAAGAAAGAAAGAAAGAAAGAAAGAAAGAAAGAAAGAAAGAAAGAAAGAAAGAAAGAAAGAAAGAAAGAAAGAAAGAAAGAAAGAAAGAAAGAAAGAAAGAAAGAAAGAAAGAAAGAAAGAAAGAAATAGGACACTTGTCAAAATGACTGTGTTTCTGATGTTACTGTAACAGAGCGTTCTGGAAAAAGAGAGACTGTCTTCACTAAAATGTGCAAATTTGTAGCAGAATTGGCTATAAAAATGAGGACATGAAATTGCTTTTGTATTCTATCTGGAAACAGCAATGTATGAGAACTCACAAATTCTTTAGCAGTGAAGGAACAGTCCTGGCTCTCCTTGGATATCCTGAGAATCAGGATGCATAGATACACCTCTAACAAATTACACAGCAGACCCTCCTGACTATTCACTCTTTGCATTTGTTCTGTTCCTTAACTGAAACAAATTATTACAGCTTTTTATTTTATTTTGTCGAAACAGAATTTGGAGAAGAAGCGAAATATTTCATTTCAGTGAGATGAACAAAGCAAAACAGCAAAAATGAACTACAGGTGTAAAGACATAATTCAGAAACAGGAGAAGGGATCAGCAGCTTAATTCTAATGTCACAGAGTCCTAAACTGGCACAACTCAATGTGCATTAACAAAAATATAAGTCAAAATAGTAGTGTAGATAAAATTAGTACAAAAGCTTTTAGGTATAGTTTCTTTTGGAATTGTCCTTTACCCTTAAATATACTACTGGCACATTTCTATTAACTGGGATATGTGTGAGTGCACTATATCACTTGTTTTTAGAGACAGAATGCCAAATAAGTGATAGTTTGCCAAATATATTTTCTTTACATGTACCCAGTAGAAAATAATGATTAAAACTTACTTGTTATGAAGGGGTTAACTATTTATGTGACCAAGTTACACTTCTGCCTACTTAACACCATTTTTCGAGGAGCAAACGCTGATCTGCAAAATTTTCCACACAGGGCTGTTGATTTAAACATAGGCAGAATCTGTGAGAAGACAAATGAAGGATTTTGATGAAGCAAAGAAACAACCCCACAAAGGGCTGGAAACTTCTGAAGCCATGCAGGTACATCAGAGTGTAATATCCCTGCTGTGCTGCTGCAGACGGGAGCTCTGGCAGCAGTGAGGGGCTCAGATGCCATGGTGACGAGTGCTCCTCGAGAGGGTGAGCGGAGGAAATCTAACAGATCCTCCCGTTGCACCGATTCCAGCCGCTGCTAATTAGTGTTGATACCATGCAGTGTAAGAAGAGCAGGGGAGGACAAGCATGGGAAAGGTTAATCACACCTTGTTTTGCTTGACAATGACTCCTTAAATGATGAACCCTTTCTAACCTGGCTTTTTAAAAATATATATTAGATCTTCTTACAAGCCTCACCTTTATTTCTACTGCATTTGCCCATTAAATGTTTTTAGTCAAACAAATTTGTATTCAAAATAAGATTATAATTATAACTGTCAACTGGGAATTTATTTATTCTGCATCTCACCTACATGGTGTTCAAATCCACCTTTTGAAAACTATGAATATTGGCTTATTTATGTGTGTTGTTCTTAAACACACCTTCCTTTAAGTAGCAGGTTTAGAGAGTACATCTTCTGCTTTTCCTGCTGGGAGCCTTATTATTCCTTCAATGACACGGGAGCACAGAGATGCTGCCTGCACAGATCCCTTCAGACATCACCCTTCTCAGACATCACACATGTCTCATCATTATAAGCAGTCCCTGCTCACCTCCATTGTCAGGTCTGAATACTGGAAATGCCTTTTGTGTTTTCCAGGTACACTGAGATACCAGAGGAAGGAGGCCTTGGTGTCCTCACATAATTATCTGCAGAGATCATGGTGCACCAGTAACTTGCTGAAAAAAGAACAAATGACAAGTCTTTGGGGGTTTTCTTGTCCATCAGGCGCCTCTGGTTCCATGGAGGAATCCTGAAAGACATCAAAGTGGGTCAGAAAAAAGAGGAGGGGAACAGAGGAGAAAGTGAGACTAATCCAGCAGCCACAGAGCAGCTTCCTGGGTAACCCCAGGGAAACCCACCTTTGGGAGAAGCTGTTGCTGAAAACAGAGGAAAACCTGGTGGGACAAATTCAGTGGAGAATTTTCAAGTGCATTCACTAAAGACTTCTGAATTACTCAAAATTCTTATGTGTATCTGCAAAATATGTAGTATGAAATACAAAGTTATGGCAGCTGTAAGAACCTCTGCAATTAATCCAAAACCAGAAAACATAAGGTGGAATATAGATACGCTGTACACTTGACCATGTCTGAAGGTCTTAGACTACTCCACTGCTCTGTGAAAGCAAGCAATGCAACCTCCAAAACCAAAAGCAAACTGAGCTACTCCTCGTGAGTCCAGAGCTCAACATCATCAGTTATTTCCTCTGAGAAAGCTGGGAGAAGAAGCAGCCTTGAAGCCTCCTACCAAAGAGGAAAAAAAATAAGCTTGGACCTCCACAGGTAGCTAAAGGAAACCCTGAGCATAGTGCTGATGCAGCACAATGTAGTGAAAAAAAAATGACCTAGTCACCTTTCAAATTGACAGGAAAAGCCAGTGTATGTGATGCTCAGAAATTCTCATACCAAGACACAGCTTCCCCTCTCCAGTGAGCCTTCTGATAAATCAATTAACCCTCTCCATAAGTTTACCAGGCTCCATCTTAACTTATTTAGAACCTTCTTCCCCAATTTAATTTGGAAAACCATTTTAGACTTTTCTTCTTGGATAGCTAGACTCCATTTTCTAATTGCTATCTAAATGTATTCATGATCAATTCATAACTATTTGATCTTGTTATTTATCCTCTAAGTCAGAGAATCCTTATCCCTCACTGACATTTGCCATCTCTGAATATGAGACGGGGCCTGGGATTGACAACTGGGGTTCTTCCCAACTGGCTTCTAATTAAAAGAAAATCTTGGAAAAAATATACCAATTTTAAATGTAAAAATTATTCACTTTAGTCACTGTTAGGAAAAAACCCTCAATGCCCCTGTATTGTGCCAGCTGGATATCCCTGTATTGTGCCAGCTGGGACAACCCCTTGTCAGATCTCACCAGTCACAGAGTATTTAGTTACTGCATTGAAAAGTAATTCTTCCACTGTTTTGGAGATACTGTATCAGCTCTTGGACGGTGTCATGTTTAACTGACACCTTTCACGTATCAGAAATAACAGCTCTGCTGGACAAGTTACTTCTCCTAAATGATAAGGAAAATGTTACTTTATTTTACATCTACTTTGGAGATTAAGTTTAAAAATCTAAACGAGCTCTCCTGTGGCTCTAAAAGAAAATCCTAACCTGTATTGCAAATGTCAACTAAAATGTGGGCAAATACATGTTTGGATTTTCCTGTCAAGAGACTGAAGTGTATTACAGGCCCTTATTTATTTTGGAGAAAGATCACTAGAACTAAAACAACTGTCTGACAGGTAAAATTTGCTGGAGAAAAAAATGCATCTATATCATAATTCTGACTGCAGGAAAGGCTGTTGTCAACAGCACTGAGAGCCCAGTTGGAGAATACATTGCTATTGTTTTGGAGTAAAAATGTAATGATGAAATACAATCTATTTTCATCATCCCTGCACACTTGACTATTTAAACTCGAAATCATTTCTAAATTACTTGTTGATGGTGAATGTGAAAGGTGAGATAGAAAGCACATGGGCATGGCACCAAGGCAATGGACATGCACGCATTTCCTTTTAAAGCTGAGGTGGGTTCACACACTCCTTAGGCAAAGTTTTTCCTGTTACAGGCTTACTAATGACATGTAAAAGTATTTAGTAACACACCTAGTATCAAAAAAACTACAAGATTTATGTGAAAACAAAACTTGCATGTGTCGTGTTACACCTCCTTTCACTTCACTCAGCATCTCCACCAAGCTGGAGGGAACTATCCAGACATGATCCACCTTCCCCTGAGAAAGTCTCTGACCTAGGCAGTGTGACACTCGCGTGCACAGGGGAAAGCAATGCAATCCAGATCAGATTAAAAAAAAGAAATTAGAAAGACCAGTTAAGTATTTGGTAGTATTTAGAGAATTGATCTGAAATTAACAACAAATAAACTAAACTCAGACCATATGCATAGTAGCAGACTTCAAAGGGAGAAATCAAAAATACAATTCTTAAATAGTGAACAAGTGGAAAAGCAACAGTACCACAAAAAGCATCGACCCACAGTGAGTGATATTCATGATGTGATGCTCTTGGGGGGAAAAAAGTAAGCATGATTTTAGTAAGCACAAACAGCAGCATTGCACAAAAGCAATGCAAACCAGCCCCTCTGCCGCACCCAGAGTGCTCAGCCACGGATGGGGGGGGGAGGGCAGCCACATCCTCACACTCCTTTGAGGGAATGGGCTCCACTGGGGACACAGCCAAGAGCTGGGCAACAGCAACGATCAGAAATCTGGAAAATGGGGCCAAGAAGGGAAGTTTTTTAAATCTGTGTGTTAAGTCCAGAGAAGAGGAACGGTCCCTGCATAAGTCCCAGATGATGTTAACAGAAGAAAACGTATCAGACCTTTTTCATACCAGCTGATGGGGAGACAAAAAGCAGCCTGGCGGACCAGCAGGAAGGCAGGTTTAGGTCAGAATGTTAATGGTGCTTGGCTGTAAATGACAGACTACAAAATGGTTTATGCATCACTGGTGGGGAGTGCCTGGGTTGGTATTAACCCAGTGGCTGTCTTGATTGGCCTCCAGCTGTACCCCAAAACCCCGACAGAGGACCAAGCAACTTCTTCAAGTCCCTTTCAGCCCTATGTTCAAATGATTTAGTGAATATTGGGCAATTCTACTTTTACTAAACCAAACATCTTCACAGTATTAGTTAAAACATTTATTCTGTGATTTTCTGTAGTCTTAACAGGCTTGAATGATTCTTTAATTATTAAACTATTAAATGACAAGCAGTGTCTAACCTCTGTAGAGGTCACACGATGGAGAGAATCTTTCCTCCAGAAGCAAGGAAGCTGGAGTGACATGGCAGCACCCATCACTCACTTGAAAAACTCTATTACCAAATGTATGCCACACTGAAAACTCAAACAAACTTTGGAAGATCAACTCTCCAAACACTGTGGTACATCCTCCAAATGTTTTCCAGCACAGCACTCGTAGTATTTCAGAGGAAATCAAAACCTCTGAGTGTCCTAAATGGTTTGTAGCATTTGCACTTCTTAACACAGACACCACATTTTCTTGTTTAAACAACTATCTGTCAAGTTGTGATGAGCTTTGAAAAGCAAGCAGCCAAACACATTCCACAGTATAATTCAGTGTACAATCACATCAAAGAAATAGTTTTCCTAATGGTTAGGTTCCACCTGATGGAAGCACATTGCACTCATAGATCTGCAACTATAATTATTACTATATCTTGGAAAGCATCAACAATGTATTAAACGCTTTAAAGTGATGATTAAAACCTAGGTGCCCCAAGGTGCTTTCTAAAGAGTATGGCATGCAGACATCCTACCAGGACAGGACATGAAAAACACAATGAGAGAGCCATGAATCATAGGCAACCTTCCTTTAATTACCTGATTTTGATCTCAGCTGGCCTTTGCACCACTTAGTTTTTCTTCAGGAAAACTGATTTTCAGGGCTTGTTGGTAGCAATTGGCTGTCTAGAGACAGGCCAATTAAATAGTTTTCTGTACATTTTTTCATTCTCAACTGCTCAGTTTCATTATGTTAAAATGATGGGTGATGTATTTCTCATTTACTCGGTTATTATCAATTCCTTAGCCACATTTGAAGTCAAAATGTACTGTGATAGAAACAGGAATCCAATAAAATTGTTCATAAGATACTGTGAAACGGAGAGTAGATATTTAAATGAAATTCTGTGTAAGAAACACAGGAGAAGATCACATATCAAAAACCTTTAAGTAAAGCTAACTGGTTTATTATAAATAAATAAAGGGAATATCCTACATAGTCACTGAGTTGAACACCATCATTGTGCCTGGTCACAGTGTTCTTCCATACTGTAGAAGATCTTGTCCACTTGGGCCCTGCTTGTATTCATAGATTACAAGATAATTTTTTTCAGTCCCCAGTTGGCTTCTCAGCTTTTAATAAATCCAGTTTTTGAAGTAAATTGAGCAAACAGAAGTTATAGAAACTCTCCCTCTGCATATGCAGGGAAGGAGGTCCTGCTTTCAAAACACGGTTGATCACTTCAAACTGCTGGTTGTAAGTGCCTGGCCAGAGATTCTTCTGGGAAGTTTCCTTCAGCACAACTTAAAATTTCTTCTCATTATATTTCAGTAACTTCTTAAATATTTAAGCCTGAAATAATTATCAGGTGAATTTAAGTTTCACCTCTGCTTATTTTAAAAACAGTGCAAATTTTCTTCCATTTCTTAATGTAAAAAAGTAAGTTTTGTGTGCCTTGATTTCCCTGAAGAGAAATCCAGGGATTATGAACAAATTCCCTTTCCCAGCTCTATTGCCCTTCTCTGGACATACTTCAGCTTCTTTCTTGGAGTAAGGGGCCCAAAACCAAACACAGCATTTGAGGTGTGGTCTTACCAGTGCCAAGTACGGGGGGGAAAACACAAAACTAGGAGGAGCGGCTGATCCACCAGAAGGCTGTGCTGCCATTCAGTGAGAACTGGACAAGCTAGAGAGTTGGGCAGAGAGGAACCTCATGGAGTTCTACAGGACAAGCGCGGAGTCCTGCAACTCAGGAGGAACAACCACCTGCACTGGTACAGGTGAACAGCTGACCTGATGGAAAGCTACTCTGCAAAGAAGGATCTTGGAGTCCTGAGGGACACCAAGCCAATCATGAGCGAGCAACGTGCCCTCATGGCCAAGGGGATCCTGGAGTGCATGGAGAAGAGCACAACCAAAAGGTCGAGCAAGGCTCTTCTCCCCCTCTACTCTACCCTAGGGAGGACCCACCTGGAGTCCTCTGTCCAATTCTGGGCTTCCCAACACTTGAAAGACAAGGAACAACTGGAGAGAGTCCAGTGGAACCCACAGAGATCATGAGGGGAATGGAGCATCTCTCATGAGGAGAGATTGAGGTACATGGGTCTGCTCAGCCTGCAGAAGAGAAGGCTGAGAAGGGATCTCATCAATGCTGATCAATCACCAAAGGGCAGAGGACAGGAGGAGGGGGTCAGATTCTGTTCAGTGGTGCCCAGCAACAAAATAAGGGGCAACAGGTACAAACTGAAGCACAGGAAGTTCAACCTGAACATAAAGAAAAACTTCTTTACCACGAGTATGAAAAAGCACTGGAACAGGCTGCCCAAGGAGGGTGCAGAGTTTCCTTCTCTGGACATATTCCAACCCACCTGGACATGTTCCTGTGCAACCTGCTCAAGGCAAACCTTCTTTAGCAGGGGATTGGACAGAATGAGTTCCAGAGGTCCCTTCCAACGCCCAACATTCTAGAATTCTGTGACTTCTCAAACCATCATTTCCACAGGAACCCAGGATTTCAGAACAATGCCTCTCCAATTCATACTAAAGTCAACAGATACCAATATTATGCTAACATACCAGCTTTGGAAAATTATTTTAATAAGCAGAAGGATATTACAGATGAAGGAAACCTTTCATCACACATTAATCTATTCTGCTCGTCCAGATGGTTTTTGTCTACCTGATATTACACTTCACGACTGATATTCCTGTTACTTATGGCAGGCTCTTCCCTGAAGGTACACAGGAATGAACTAACTTCTAGGGGGCAAGTTCTGGTTTTGGTTACTCCCTACAATCCTACCAATACAAGCAGATCCTCTCCCAGGCCAAAAAGAGGGGAGACCTGGGTAGTGCCTGTTGTTTTGGAAAAGGTAGGTGACAGTGGAAAAGTCCTGCTTGTAGGAGGTCTGGACGGAGACACATACTACATGCAGCTTGCCAGCTTTACTTCTGCATCATCTGCAACTCAAAATCACCTTGCATTCAATTTCTAGTGCCAATCATGCATGGTGACAGTGATATTTTTTCTTTTTAAATAGAGTTATCAATACGTTGATATCTAAAGTATCTCCCCTGAATTTCATTTAAAAAACAGGCTTTTAATCTGCCATAACAGCACCTGGAAAAATCTGTGTTACTGAAGTGCCACCTACTGTACTGACTAAAACATCACAGGGTGGCAGGGGTGAATCCCACCAGGCACTCTGGGCTACAGCTTGATTCTCCAGCTTTTTTCCAAGGTCTTCTTTATTTACTTCATTTATTTTGTCAGCTCCATGCAGACAAAGCGAGCAAAGAAGATTTGTTACCCTCTACTACAGTGTTAAGACTCTGATACATGATTTAAGTTTAGATTGATTATTCAGTGCCATAAAGGAATGTAATTGGAGAAATAATGACTAATTGAGGTTTTAAATTTTGCAGGCTGCACTACTGATCTGGGAAGCACCAATTCTTCAACAGGCTGTGTATGCAAATATGAGTGCAGCACAGGACCCACTGCTGCAGTTTGGGCAGTCCCGACCAGTAAGCCACGCACCACCATTTCCTCTTCATCTGGTACTTTCACCTTGTTGCTTCTAGTTCTGGGAGAAAAGCAAGAATTTTCACAGTCCTTGTTCAAAATTCCAGCACAGCCGTTCATCTTGAACCTTCTCTGGCTGTAGCAAAATGCAGGTTTAGGCCTTTCTGATTATTATGGACATTTCATAACAGGGAATTTGTATATAACCCTCTGTGGGAGACAAATCTAGCATCCCAAGACATTTTTCTAGTGCAGTCATGCTGGTTTATACTTTTATAAATAAATAGTAATAACACTGTCATCTTGCCTCATGAGCTGGAGAGCGGATGTGATAAAAACCAGTCCCATAAACAGAGTCCAGGCGATTTTTCCACAGGATACGGCTACAGTGTGTGAGAGGAAGGGAATAAAAACTGCCAGGAAAGTAACATTTGCTATAAATAAGCACATTGTATGTACTTAATTAGGCAGTGCTGGTCAACCTAAGTGCAACAGATCTTGCCAGATCATTACCAGTCCTAAAATAAAAAAGCTCAGAGGCAGTATGAAGGAGAAGCTGCCATGCTTAGTTGTTGCAGTGCACACAGAACAGGACTGCCATCCCTCTGCCAAGCAAACCCACCAGTGCACCACACACTGGTATCTTCATCGTAGATTCAAAGGTGTTTTTTTAAATGATGGATTTACTTGAACACCCTAACTTCAATATTTATACTGCTGCCTTGTCCCTGTTTAAAACACTCTGGGTGTTCCCACGGGGGTTTGTCAGGGCCAGTGCAGAGCAACCAGTCTGAACCTTGCACATGCTCTCATCTGTGAAAACCAGGCCTTGTTTAATTTCTTTTTCACTCTGCCAGTAACTGATGATTCCTCTGTTTATTTTGCTGGACACTCACAGGGATCGGCTGGAAGGCTTTCCAGAAGAGGCTGGGCAGCACTGTCCCTGGCTCTTTGGCGACAGAGAAGTGGCTGTAGGAAAATAAACCGCCAGGAATTAATGAGTGCCTACAGGAGGGATCTCCCGGCTCCCCTGGATGCCCCCGGCAAGCAGAGAAGCCCCAAGCCGCATGCTCCGCGCCTGCCCGTGACGCACACGGCCCTCCGCCCCGCTAGGGAGCGCGCTCCCTTCGCGCCCTCTCCCCGCGGTCGCGTTGAGGCGTCTGTGGCGCTGCCTGACCGAAATTTCTGCTGCCGACGGCCCCGCTTTGCGCGGCAGTGGGGTCGCAGGCGCGGCGGGGCAGCCCTCCTGGCGCAGGGCCCCGCGCCTCTTCCGCGGCGGCGCTGGCGTGGGGCTGGGCTCGGCGCGGCCCGAGATGTCGACCAAGAATTTCCGCGTGAGCGATGGGGACTGGATCTGCCCCGACAAGAAGTGAGCGCGGGCGGCGGGGCCTCGACGGGGCCCGCTCCTCACTCCAGGTTTCGCAGCTCCTGGCCCCGCCGCGCAGCAGGGCCGGCACCAGCGCGCCCGGGGCCGGGCACGGCCTGAGGAACTCGGGGTTTAACGTGGAGCCGGTTGGGTCGGAAATATAAAGGCGTTTGCCTTCAAGTCTTGGTGTGTGCCATTTCCAGTTCCGTTAACTGGCGTCTTCGCGCTCTCTCTGTCTTTATTTCCAGGTGTGGGAATGTTAACTTCGCGAGGAGAACCAGCTGCAACAGATGTGGCAGGGGTGAGTATCTGAGGTGGGGTTTTCTTTCCTACTCGTCCTGCCTTTTTAAATGAAAGGGATATTAAATATTTTCATTTAGTGATAAAGGTAGGTGTTTGAGAACTCTTTGGGTTTTTTCTTTTCCAGAAAAAACAACAGAAGCCAAAATGATGAAAGCTGGAGGGACCGAAATAGGGAAGACGCTTGCAGAGAAGAGTCGTGGTCTCTTCAGTGCTAATGACTGGCAGTGTAAAACGTACGCCCTTTAAAACTGCGGAGTGTTCCTAGAGACACACAGCACATCCACAGTGTGATACTTGATCTTCTCTATGTGAATGCACTTGTACTGGTGTGAGAAGAGTGATCAAAACCCACGGCTATTCCTCTGGTAGTGCTGTGCTGTGGGGGTAGCATCTGTTTTTGGTTGCTGGACAGCATTAAATTAATTACCGTGACTGGAAGAGGGTTAAAAAATCCAAGACTAGAAAGGCAAAGTTCATGGTTTTCTCTGATAAGCTGAGACACTTCTCAGGTTTGGAAGAAGCATACAAATGGAAGTAGCGTCTTTGGTGTGGTAGTTTATTTTTAACATTCACTAAATAGTTAAAGTTTAGTACATAATTAGATTCTTAGCTGTTTCTCCAAGCCATCAATCGAGAATATTAAGATCTAAGTTAGGAAAGGTCTGCTTTAATAAAATGATTTGAATTTGGAAAGGTGCTGTCAGATTTTCTAGAGCATAGCTGGAGCTGTGCTTTGGCAGGTGATGATGTCTGCTCATAAGCATTCCCATGGTGGCTCCTTCATTAACTCCTCAGAACTGAGAGTGCTGTCTTTGAAGAGGAATGAGGAATTCTAACACATTCTGTGCAGTCTTAACTGCTAACTTGTCTGCCTGTGAATTGTATTTCTTTGCCCTGGATTTGGCTACTGTGGTCTTCTTCCCATCATCCTCATGCTGGGAAATAACCTATATGCTCTTGCAGTGCTCTGTCTGGGTGGCTGCTGGCTGTGGAGATGGTTGTATTGTCCCGGTGACTGCAGGTCAATGCTAAAGCACAGAAAGTACATTCTTACGGGGTTTTTTATAGTGTTGCCACAACATTTCAGCTTTTCTACCTGAAATAAAATGTCTCTTAATTCTGTTTTGTTCTTTTTATTCTGAAGATGTGGTAATGTGAACTGGGCCAGAAGATCAGAATGCAATATGTGTAATACTCCAAAGTATGCTAAATTGGAGGAGAGGACAGGTAAGATATAAATTGCTTTAAAAAAAATCAAAGTGCTGTAAGAAAACTTCTTTTTATAAGTTGCAAGATAGTTTAATCAAAGGGATTCTTTTCACAGCAAAATTAGTGAAGTTGAGCGTTCTGTCATCTGTAAATCTGTAGGGTTTTAGATTTGATTACGTTTATGTGTGATTACTTTTAAAGTACGTGGTGGTTTCATTTGGAAAGTCAACAAATAATCAGTTTTAAATGCCTGTATGTTTGATTTTCATCCTAAGGCATTTGGAAGGAGTAATGCAGTATTTTTTTTTACCTCTGAAAGGCCGCATGTGTATCACAGTGTCCACTGACAGAGGCCTCAGCAGTCACGAGAACACTGTTTGAAAGCTGTGTAGATTAGACTGTTATCTCTTAATGAGGTCTGAGGTTCGGTCACACTGTGACGCATTTCAGGCTCCTCCTGCATTAACAGTGTAGAGTGCAATGGTAACTAGAACAGAGGATATCCTTACACTGCAGTCTTAGCTGTTTATGCTGTTACCACTGCAAATGAGATCAAGCAGAGAATGTAATGCATAGAGGGCAATGCTATTGCGGATTAAAAGAACATGGAGAAGAGCACAGAGTTCATTATTCAAAAGGAAAAACAATATTTTAATAGCCTTATTTAATACTGTAAGAATACTAAAGAATTTTTAGTAGTTAATTTTTCAAGTTGTGCTGCCTCAGAGTAAAATTGCAGTCATGTGCGGGACACTATGTTGCACGTGCTTGCAGTAAATTTCAAAGTCAGCTGAAGTTAAAATGATGCGCTAAAGTTTTCCACTTACATAAAAAGGAATAGAAAGTTTATTTTACGCTATGTTTATTAGTTGAATTTGGTGCAGCTCAAGAGGTTGTCTTGGTTTTCCACTTTTTAAAGGATACGGAGGAGGATTTAATGAACGAGAGAATGTTGAATATATAGAGCGCGAAGAGTCAGATGGGGAGTACGATGAGGTAAGATTGGGTGCGGATGTTACTCGTGTGAGTGGTGTTCAGGTTGCATTCTTTGGCATTTGGCATCCTTAGGGAGTAAAGCTCTGGTCAGCAGTACAGCGAGATGCCTTTGACAGAGGATGCTGGAGTGTAAAAGGTTTGAACTGAATGGGAATGGATCTGTTTTTTGGGTAGTAAAAACTGAGAACAGTTAAAATGGAACTGGTATAAGCCGAGTCGGTTAAAGCTCTTAAGGAGCAGGCTCAGGGTCATGCATGTTGTTTTCAGCCAGATCTTCACCACTGTTTTAAAAAGATATCCCACAGACATAGATAGAAAATAACTGTTCTGTAAAATTCAGATTTCCATTAATCCTGTGTGTGGGTACTAATTGTACCAAAGATAAGCATCTCTTCAGAAAGCTTATTGTTGCCAATTGATGTTTTATGATATTTCTCCTTTCTTTTGAGCAATATTGCCATAGTAATCGATATATATTTAGTTTCTCATAGAAGTTTTTTCAAAAAAATCAGATGTCAATTACTTTTGAATAAATAGTTTTATAATGGAATAACATTTCTTAGTTTGGACGTAAAAAGAAGAAATATAGAGGGAAGCCGGTTGGTCCTGCATCTATCCTGAAGGAAGTAGAAGATAAGGAATCTGAAGGGGAAGATGAGGAGGATGAGGATGAAGATCTTTCCAAATATAAATTGGATGAGGTAGGGTGTTTTGGTTTGTTTTTTTCCTGGCAGTTATTTTTATAATCATTCCTATAGTGCTGTTCAGTAGTCATCAGTAAGGTTTGGTCTGTATTTTTAGCTAACTCTAAAGCAGTGTGGAGGAGTAGCTGTCAGAATAATGGAGCCTACAACTTCTGTACTGTGTACAAAGCACAGGCTGTGTTTTGTTCTGAATACCTGCATTCAGGAATGCATAATTTTTTTAAACCATAAAAAATTAAAAGTTTATTTGCGATCCAAATGAAACGTGTTGAGATGTTTATTAGGAACCTTTATGTATGGTTACCATATAAAGGGAATGTTCTTGAATTTTATTCTTAGCCTTTTAAAACCACGTCAGATTTATTTTTTTATGAAATGAAATTAGATATTCAGAGGGTTTTTTTGTCTTTTCTGAAATACGTGATCATCACATATTGGGTTCTCCACATCTTTGGACAGGAGTTCCACAGAGACAGACATATATGCTTATTTTATCTGCAGCAGTTACCAAATTCTGCATATGAAACATGTCTGCAGAATTATGATATTATTACAAATTCTGAATCTGAAAATTCTTCCAGGCACTCATTTAAAGTAACTGGTGAAAAAGAGTGACTGTGTTTTAACTTAAAGTTTGGGGGGTCTTTTGGGGCTTTTTATTAGTTTGCTTTGAAACACAAATTTACAGTCACTCTTTACTCTTAAAACATTTAGATCTCATTAAACACACTCTAAACAGTATTTTCAAAGGTTGAAAAAACCCACAAAATAAGCCACAGAGTAAGTAAAAAATGCAAACTGAAGAGAATAATCTAGTATTTTAGAAGTATGTTTTGTATATCTGCATTTTTTCAGGATGAGGATGAAGATGATGCTGACCTTTCAAAATATAATCTTGATGCCAGTGAAGAAGAGGACACTAATAAGAAAAAGAAATCCAATAGGCGCAGTCGTTCTAAGTCTCGATCTTCCCACTCACGCTCTTCATCGCGCTCATCCTCTCATTCAAGCTCAAGGTCTAGGTCCAGGTAAACGGGTACAGGTCAAGGGTAACGCCAGGCAAAATGTCAGTATCTAACTTCTCTATTTACTTTTTTTTTTTTCTTGATTGCCTTACAGTTTTAGTTTAATAATGTGAGCAATTTTTTTTCTACAGAATTTATACAGGTAGATAATGTTTTTTTCTGAGCTTCTGTGGATCCTCAGTAGGGAGGCTTCGTGTGTCCTGTTTCTGTCTTAGTAAATTTAAGTTGATATTTCAATTGAATCCTTCAAATGAATTTTAAAATGTGACTTATTTTCAATTTTATTTTTAGGCTTGTTGACCATATGTGATTTAATGGATGCACTTTTTTTAGCAGTGTGAGGCAGACTTGTCGAACAGAGAAGCAGAAGGGTGGTGTTGGTAAAGTGGGAGGAAGTGGCAGGAAAAGGCAGTGTTGATGCAGTCCAGACCTATTCTGTGAAAGGACAGGATGGAAAATATCCTGGAACTAAAAACAAGAAACTTTGATTTAATTGGGCAAGCAAGCAACAAGCTTTGAGTACAGTGGAAATATCTGAATAACACTGAATGCTTATATTAGTCATGGGACTGCAAAAAGGAGTCTACTGTCTCAGAAAGTTATTTAAATTGTTATACTTAAAAAGTTCAATAAATGTTTTGTAATCGCATGATGCAAACTGTGTTGTAGCTTTTTAGCTGCCTTGCAACTACTACAGGAATGGTAATGATAAGTTTTAAGACCTCAAATTGGTACGAGCTCATAAAGATCATATCCATAATATTCAAGTTTCTGCTAAACTTCCTCGCTTTATGACTGCACCTCTGCTCTCACCACAGTGATCGCTGCCCACATTCTTCAGACCCTCACACTAACCAGATGTTATCCACTGTCTCTTTTGTCTTTCTCCCCATTGCTATCATGTGTTTTGCACACTGCCTCTTCTGTGAGGATTGCACTCTTTACAGTACCTATTGTCAGCTTCCTTACTTCCTCCAATGCCATCTAGAATGTGTATTTGCCATGTGTTCTAAGGAGGAGTGCTAGGGGAATGATAGGGATTAAGCTGACTGGCTGGCAGCAGGTATTGTAAATGAAGTGAGGTGTGGAACAAGATCTTCGAGGAAGTGGTTGTGTTGTCCTATGTGAGGGTGTTATGCAGACAATATGGGCTGTGCTTGAGTGCAGTTCTTGGGGTTAGGGATGGCAAAGTCAAAGACGACAGAACTTCATCTGGCCATAACTTTGTTCTTTGATTCGCAGATGTTACCGGTGAAGTTAGATGTAGCCTGTCATAACTGAAAATTGCTAGGGATCTTTCAACTTCCTGTTGAACTCCTTGCTTCTAGCTGTAGCTAATGCATTGGAAATATCAGTGGCCACTTGTGGATACTTCGTGATTTTTAAAAAGGTTTTATTATGTCTTCCAGTTAGCATGTGTTCATACTGCTTTTGTTTTGCACAGTAAAATGAAAAAGTCATGGTACCAGTATGAACTGGGGGACTGACAGTGTGTATAATATGTTTTTCCTGAAAAGATTATTAGAATTAATTGCAATGCCTTCTTTTTACAACAGTTACTGCAACTCTGCTACCATTTTTACTTATTTCATGGTTTGTGCTTTAAAGAAAATCCATCAAAATGAAAAATCTGAAAATAATTATGGCTAGTTGCAAGTAGTATTAGATATGTCTATATTTTAGCCAAGAATTAACTACGACAATTTATACTGCAGATGAGAATTTTTATGAAATCTTGAAACGGCTTTCAAAATGCTTGTGAAAACTGACTTGGGGAAAATGTGAGGCAGCTAGTCCTGATACTGTTACATACTCCTCAAAGAAACTGATGGTTTTGAAATTAAAGCACAAATTAAAAGTTAGGTTGTTAATTTAATGAAATAGTTAATAGCTACGCAGTCGTTTTGCTTTGCCAATTAACTGGAATTATGTTTAAATTTTTTGCTTTGTTTTAGGAACCATAATAGAGAACTGACTATAAGTTTTTGAATGCATCATCTTGCTATGTTAAAGCTTCTGGTTTAAAATGTTCTGTGGTGATACTAGGTGATACAGGAAAATGGTCATCTCTTTAGAGACTCTAGACCCAATTGTATGGATGCATAGTTGACTGCTCTAACAGCAGCAGTTATTCAGCTAAATACCAATCAGACACTGGAAAGAAAATCTTCCATGTTGTTTCAGGTCCCATTCAAGAAGTTCTTCCAGTTCCAGATCAAGATCTCGTTCCAGTTCCAGAGAACACTCTAGATCTCGTGGGTCGAAATCAAGGTGAATGAGGTAGCACTCTCTCCTTGCAGAGAGAACAAAGGGCAGAAGAACCAACTGCTTGTCGATTTCATCACAAAATTATGCCAGTCAAAAATCATTAACTCATTTTTATCTTGGAAGTCAGAATTCCTGGGGTGGCTGCACAATATTGTTATCACTATAGATGCATTTCTTGAGAACGCAAGGTTTTGGTTGAAGAGTTTGAGTCTGATCTAAGCTAGACGAGTGGATGCCACAGATCTTCACTTTGGAAGAAGAAGAATTTTAATGCACATTTGCTTGATTCAGTAATATTTGCTGGTTTTATGGTTTCCACTTGGCTACTTGATGTGGAAGAGCATTAGAAAATTTGCTATACTTCTGGATTTGTGTTTAGTAATAACTTATTTAAGGCATCTCACTTCCACTAGATGGCGTTGCCATTGTCTTTATAAATGGAGAGGACTGAAGAAAAATGTTGAGTTGCAAATCACATGAGAAACTGACAGGAGTTCGAGCTAGCTGCCTTTTTCTGTGTTGCAGTCACTGAACTTCACAGGGAAGAGTAACGAGTGTCTGAGTTCCTTAAGGTGTCCCTGCACAGGCATCATGTTGGCAGGATGTTTCCTTTCCTGGTGGAACGATCTGTCCCATCTCCATGCATGCAGAGCATCTCAGGCCTGTAAATAAGAAGTTTGAGTTGGGAAGACTAATCACCAATGTTGCCACCACCCTTTGGTGGCAGAAACATGCTGTGGATTATCACGTGAGGGCCAGCACGAGGTGGGATCCATGCTTTTAGGAAGAAAAAAAAGGGAGCCTGTGCCCCCACTGGGTGCTGGAATGACTCGCCAGCTGAGCTGAGTCTTTTGTTTGTGCTACACGGCCTCTACTGACTGTCTGCAGTGCATTAACTCGTGGAAGGGGACAGTGTTATTATTTGCAATTAGAACCCTGAAAATATTCTGTCAGCAACATGCGCTGCAGTGTTGTCTTTTTTAAAATATCCAGCTTACAGCAAAAATCCTTTTGAGCTTTGATATAGTTTTGGGATTACAGTTTAGGACTTTGTAGCTCTGTTACTTTTTCCACAAGTCTTTTTCTTCTTTTATTTTCTAAAAAACCCAAGTGATTTTTTTAATGTTTGTAAGAAAAGCTATTTATTTATTTTTTTTTAAATGCGAAAATGACTGGAGGGTTTTTTAAAGTATTTTGGTTGTGGAAAGTCTTACTCTATCAGAATTTATTGTCTGATTTGTAAATACACCTGCTGAGGGTTGGTACTATGCTAGTAAGATGAACACTGCTTTACAAATTCCCTGTGTGAAATATCCATTAATATGAAGCGAAACATTGTTAAATCAGCATTACATCCGGGGTTTTCAAGCCATTTTGCTTTGTGAATTTAACTACTGAGGAAGGTCCTTATATAGGCCACTTCCTGTCCCACTCTCCTGTCACTGTTTGTCAAAACATGTCATTCTGGTGAACACTGGAAAGAGGTTTCCAAACCATTGATGCTCTCTATATCACAAAATTTATTAAGAGCACTACCATGGCAGTAGCAATTTTATTGCCAGATAACTTAAGGAGTAAGTATCCACAAATTCATTTGACAGAATACTGATGTAACTATAATAGTGAGTGTTGATGAAAACTGTCTTTCTTTGTTCTTTCTTTATACCAGAATTAAATCTGATTTATTTCTTAATCAATAAAGATCCAGCTCCAGGTCCTACAGGGGGTCTTCCACCCCAAGAAAAAGATCTTACTCAAGCTCTCGTTCATCATCTTCCCCTGAGAGAAGCAAGAAGCGAAGTCGTTCTAGATCATCTTCATCTGGTGATCGCAAAAAAAGACGATCGAGATCACGGTCACCCGAAAGGTTTGGGTTTATGTAGAATAAGAATGGGTGTATTTAAATGTGTGATTTTTTTTTTTCCTGAAGCATTGAGATTCACTGGGAAAGAATTGAATCTGATCAGTTATGCAGATATTAAAAGTAGTTTTCTCACTTTCCCTCCTCTTATTTCCTATTAAAACTCCTGTAGTTCCCTTTTCTCCTGCCCTCCCCCCCCCCGCCAGTGAAACTTCTTCCTACTAGAAGGATTTTCCATAGAAAGGCTTGGGTCACTATTCTGTCAGTGTGTGAAAGGATTAACCTGTACATTATAAGTAACTACTGCATTTAGAAATTGTATCCTACTTTCAGTATTAAACTTAGATTTGTAGTATTAATTCACATTTGTGAACTTAAACTGGTTTAAAGTTATTGTTATATTCTTAAAAGGCCCCTATCAGATATACTTGGCTTTCAGCTATTAT
This sequence comes from Dromococcyx pavoninus, assembly GCA_033558185.1. Taxonomy (NCBI): domain Eukaryota; kingdom Metazoa; phylum Chordata; class Aves; order Cuculiformes; family Neomorphidae; genus Dromococcyx; species Dromococcyx pavoninus. The sequence continues at coordinate 150,485 of JAUMJL010000481.1, read as the reverse complement.
AGGACACAGACTACTCAAAGTGGATGCTAAAATGAATATCAACTTATTTCTTTGCATGCTTTCTCCATTTATATCTTACAGACGCCGCAGATCATCATCTGGATCTTCCCATTCTGGTTCCCGTACAAGTTCTAAAAAGAAATAATGTATCAAAGCTCACATTTAAAAAACAAACAAATTCCAGTCAGTGCATGAGACATTTTTAAGAAGTTGGTGTCTTACTTGGTCAGAAGTGCTGAATCTGCTAGTAGAGGTGCATGTCTGTCCTTGCTTTCTGGAAAACTACAGCTTTGTTCATTCATGAAACAAAAAGTAAGGTAGCATTTTAAGCCATAAACTCCCCAGAGGAGGTGTGAGGTTTTATTATTTGAGTAAGGGGGTTTTTTATTATTTTTAAAGACTCAGTTACTCAATTCCTGGCTCTCTCATAAGCATTAGCAGGCACAGGTTGGATATATTGTAATACAGCTCTGCTCTTCACGTGACAATTGGAAGTATCTGAGTTAATGTAGGAAGGGAAGAACTTTCTGCATCCAGCTTGTTCGGTGTAGCTCGTGTGGGACCACAAAAGATGAGCATAGCTCGGTAGGGCTGGTGTTACCCACTGGATGACAGTAGTGAGTACTCTGGTTTGTCTTTCTGTGTTGAAGTAAAAGTAGAGATGGCCACTCCTCTCGTTCTCTTTAGCTGTGCTCAGTGCAAATTAGCTATCAAATACGCAGCCCAACACGTGATTCTGTAGAGAGTGAATTAGACTTTGTTCATTCGAAGCAAGGATATTTGGGACGTTGGTCACCGTCCCCTCCATTGCTCCAGTCTCATAGTTGCCTGTGCCTGGCACTAGAGATTCTTTGCAGCCAGCAAAGTGCCCTTTCTGCAGTGGGTGCTGGCTACAGTGTTTTCATGTGCACAGACCCTGGACTCTGTGATCCTTCGTTATGAAAGGATCATTTAGGAACTCTTGAGATGAGGAATATGGAAATAGCTTCTTTGCATCAAGTGAAGCTTTTGTAGGCCATCCGTAACAGTCACTTAGAGCTGACTAAAATTGTCAAGGTATCAGAGTTTTATTTATACTTAAAAATGAAAATTAATAAACTGTAGATTCTGACATCTTAAATGTGTTCATCATCAGTCGCTCTTTTTCCCTGAAACAATTTATGGCTTAAAATGCTTTATTGAATCTATTTTACTAGCAATATCACATTAAAACTCAATCTCTCTTGAGCTCCGTTTGGTTAAGAAAGTTTAAGTATCTTCAGTGCCATCGCAAGGTAAGTATGTGAAGGAAAATGCTTCTTTTTAAGCAAGCAAACAGCAATATATCTGCATTTATTTCAGTAGTAAAATTTCCAAACCCATATTTGACCACTGTTTTTTTTTTAAATGAACAAACGGAGCAAAATTTACTACATTCTGCTTTCTTTTTTTTTTTCTTTAGCCACTTCTTTGGGACTGTTCTAGAAGCAAAATGTTTTCAGTGTAGAAATATTTTGATAAACTTTTGCAGAAGAAATGCTCTGCAATTTCTTCTTTAATGCTTTCTTTTATATCTAATTTCAATGCTAAATGTGTGTAGGTTGCACAAGAGCAGGTTAGTCTTGTAACTGTGCCTCTGACAACTCCTGAGTCCAACTACTAAATTGTAAAAATCAGATCTAGTAGATGCTATGTTGTTAGCCTTGGGCTTTTTTCTTGTGCTTTGTATTAAAATTGTTGCTGTACCTAACAGATGGACGTTTTTAAATTTAGCAAATGATGGGCTAAAGACAAAGAAAGATTATGGTTTCATTTGGCTTAGATTAAAATGTAAGGCAAAATGGTTCTGTAGACAAGTGTAAATAAAACCTGTGAGTCAACTCTGCAGCGAGTCCTTTCTCTTGGGAACATCAGCAAATCTCTCTGTGACCAGTCCTAATGACTATCCCTGTTCTCCCTTACGGCAGTGCAAGTGGGGCCGTGGGGCCACTTCCCTGGCCATGTGTGTTAAACATTTCTGGATTGTTTCACTTCTTTAAGTACTGAAAATCCTTTTGGATTTAAAAAGCAGCATGTTTAAAATGTACTTTTACAGAACTTCAGGGTATTTTCTTCTGTATGTGCTCCATACCTTCTTTCAGAATTTTTTTAGCAGAAGCAGTATGCTTAAATTATTTTGTTTTCTACAGTTTAAAATACAGAGGCACAGAGACTGTGGCAGTCTTTGCAGACCTGTCGTAAATGACAGAAACCATCACTTTTTGTTTACTGGATTGGCAAATAAATGAGAACCAGGCTCTTAGAACCAGGGCCGTCCCACACCACTAAGACACAACGCTGGGTCGAGTCAGGCGGTGAAGGGTGTGGGTTTGCTGGGGTAAGGGAGTCAAGGGGATGAACTCTGGTGGCCTGGCAGTGAATATTGCGTTGCACTGAAAAATCCTTCCCTGGCCCTTGTTTAAGGTCTGGGGTCAGATTGCTGCTTGTAGAATGGGTGTTTCCATGCAGCTCTGTCAGAGAGTGAAGTTTGTCACTGCCAGGGAGGAAGAGTTGATTACATGAAGTTTAGTGCTAACATGCCTTTTTAAGAAAAATTAAATACAATTCATGGTGATTTTGTCTAATATTCTTCTGTAGTAACTGAAAAGGAGAAAGTGAGTCCAAGGTCTCCCTGGAGACTTCTCTAGGCTAATCAATCTCAATTTTCTCAGCCTGTCCCTGTATGGGAGGTGCTCCAACACTGATCATCTTTGTGGCCTCCTCTGGACTTGGTCTAGTAGATCCATGTCCTTCCTGTGCTGAGGACTCCAGAACTGAACACAGGGCTCCAGTACATTTGGTGTTTGCTCTGCCTTATGCTGGGGATGGGGGATGACTTGGGGTTATCGCCTTGGCGCTTTGGCCCGTGATGGTGATTAGCAGGCCTGGGTGTTGAACAATATCAGTTTGTATGTAATGGCACTGTCATCAGCCTGCCTGTAGGGGATAATTGAGCATAAGTAATGTTTCAGGGGTCATAAGTACTAACATTGCTGAAGACACTTGAAACCTCTCTAATTTCCCTGTAGACAGGCATTTGAAACCAAATACCAAACCTGGCAGAGTAATTTTAAATAGTAATGGTGTATTGCACCCATGCCTGTAGGAAAAGGCTGCTTAAAAATAAATGGTGTTTGGCATTCTCAGGATGGTACAGTGTGTGGGTGGAGAGCTTAGGAGTACCGGTCTTGTTCTGTTCTCAGTTAACCACTTTGATGGGTAACCATGACAATTTAATGCCTTCTTCCATTAAGAATTGCTTGATGCTTGAGTCCTTTTCAAGCCACATATCACCTGAGTCACTAAGATACTAAAGTGGATATTCTTATGCAGTATGAAAAAATAATGTAAATGGGGAAGCAGTGTGACAGCAGGTGCTGGGAGCTGTAAGGGGCAGATGTGGCATTCCAGCAGTGCAACCTGAGCTCCTTTCAGCCCATGGCAACACAGTGGCACCAGCCCATCTTTACAGTTCCTTCCCATCTGGGGAGTTTCTCTAATATGGATGCTACCACTGTGTGAGTCTACACTGAGGTTTCACCTGCTGCTGGGGAAGAAGCTCTGCAGCTGATTTCTTAAACAATGCCATAGTTTGTTCTTGGAGCATTAATCAATGTATCGGTGGGCATAGAATTTTCTGTGTAGAATTAATGCCTTTATCATAAAGGAGTTTTTCACTCTAATCAGAAACAACATGAGCTAATAGGGTGTTTGTAGGGGGTTGGGTTTTTTTCTAAGTATGGATGTATAGATATTTGTGCAAACTTTTCCAAGGTTTGGACAAGGGAGCGTGAGGACAGTAGAGCAGTCCTGTGGCAGTCCAGTTGTGACAGCAGTGTAGCAAAGTCCTGCATGATTCACCTGTCCTCCCACTGTCAAACCGAGCAGTATTTTTAGAGGAAAGAGAGGTTGGTTACAAGTGCACAGGGAAAAAAAAAAAAGCCTGTAGAGTGCATCATACTTAGTTTGTAAAATGGGACTAATAAATGGGTGCTTTCTCATTGGCTGGGTATGGACCACATCCAGGAATAACACACAACTAAGCTAACAGGGAACACTCCCACTGTAAAACCCCAGGGGCACAGAAGTGGTAAAACCACTAGTCCCGGAAGCTCCCAATCAGGGAATCCATGTCAGAATTATAAAAAGGGGAGAGAGAGTAGGAGGGAAAAGGATTTTTTCCCCTCACACTTTTATAGACTTGAAGCTGTGTGCACCAGAGATCAGTGTGAATGCTCTTCCAAGCACTGAACTTGTTTTGCTATCATAGTACAGCCTTCAGCCACAGTCTGGCCAGCTGTGATGCCAGGGCTGGGGTGTCTGGAGTGCTGAAGCATTGGATGAGTGCAGCTAGAGCCTAGCTGGGGTTAAACTGCACTGTTTGCTGGTGGCATCCCAGCGTGTGTCTGCAAGGTTAAAGTCTAGATTCCTTCATTTGAGGATAAATTGCTGTACATGTCCTAGAAAGAAGCTACAGCTCAATAATTTATGAAGCAAGCCATAACTTGTAATATGGTTCTTATTTATAAGCAATGTGGCTCTTCCCCTTTGCTGCTTTAGCCTGTGCACACTTGGTCACACAAAGTGTGCCTGAGCAGTGCAGTGGTTTGTGCTGGACTTGGTTAGTAGCATTTCCATAAAAATTAAAACTCCTTAAAACTGTTAACTCTGTTTTCCTATGAAAAATGAGTTAAATCCTTGATGGTAGCTGGCTATGTAGAGCACGATCAGAAATTCCTGCTCATAAGCAAAGAAATGATCATAACATGAAAAAAAGGATTCCTAATGATAATTAGTGCTGGTTCTCTGACCTGTTTGTTGTCTGTTCCAGGAGTAAAGGCAGGTTCCCCCAAACTCACAGGACTGTAAGGATGCAGCACTGGCACAAAGCAGAGGAGTAGCTGTGCAGTGAGTGGTTTGGCTGGCTGGGAACTCCCTCAGGGAATACAAGGTCCGACATGAAAAAAACACAAGAATAACCCTTTAGCTTGAGAACCCAGAGTGGGAGGGGAGAAAGAGATTGTTTTATAACATGTTCTAACCTGTCCCAGTGAGACAAGGCTCAGCTTGATTGCTTCACTCAGTGCGAGTAGTTGCGTGTTCAAATAGAGACGGTTTCTTACCCTTGGTCAGATATGTCAGTGTGCAAGAGAGAACAGTGAGTTCATATTGTTTCTTGCAAAATTGAAGAAATCTGCGATGGAAACTTGTCGGTTATTGACTAACTGGCATTGAAGAGATCCCAAAGACCCAGTCAGTGCTCCAGGGAACCCATGTTTTGTGGTTGGAAGATGTGTAAAGCAAAACCGATGGAGATCCTCAACAGCCTTGCAGAAAAGGACCTGTGGAATTGCTTTGGACTTTGACAGCATCAGGTGCAGCTGTGTGTCAGCACAGTAGGAAACTGGTTTGAAGGTAATCGCAGCTGATTTTCTTAATTTGTTCAAGAGTTACAGGCACAGTCTCAGGGGGTCTGTGTCGGATCTCGTAGTTGGGGTGTTTATTTACAGCCTAAGAACAGGGGAACGGCTTGGTTGAGATTGACCTGCGCTAAAACAGTCTCGAGAGTTAAACGGAGCGGGAAAAGGAAAGGGAAAATGAGAGACGGCCCCATGTCCGCTGCCCCGGGGGAAGCGCCCTGGAGCGGCGGGAGACAGCGGCTGCCCTGGCACCGCCCGCGGAGTAGCCGGGACGGCACTTACAGCAGGGATGGGCGGGCACGGGTCTCGGCAGCGGGCGCGAAGCCGCGGCATTGCCGGCCCCATCGCTGCTCCGGGCGGAGGGGCCGGGGCAGCGGAGGCGCCGCCCGGGGGCAGCAGAGCCCACGCCCCGCGGTGGAGCTGGGGCCGCCTGGGGCTGCGCTGGGCACAGCCGCGCTCCGGACCCCGCGGAGGAGTGTCCGGGGCCGCCTCCGCCTTCCCCTCGGGGCGGGCAGGGGAGGCGCTGCAGGGTAAGAGCTGTCTCCCGCCGCTGTGCCGCGGACACGCTCCGCGATGCGCGGGCCCCGGCGCGCCTCGTCGCCGCCGTAGCCCGCCGGGATGAGCCGGTGGGCGCAGTGCCGGGACGGCCCCAACGGCTCCGAGCCCGACGCCATGCGGCAGCGCGGCAACGCGACGGGGCGGGCGGCCGAGGGCTGCAGCGGCGTGTCGGTGGCGTTCCCGCTGACCATGATGATCACGGGCATCGTGGGCAATGCCCTGGCCATGCTGCTGGTGTCCCGCAGCTACCGCGCCAAGGAGAGCCGGCGCAAGCGGTCCTTCCTGCTGTGCATCGGCTCCCTGGCGCTCACAGACCTGCTAGGGCAGCTGCTCACCAGCCCCATCGTTATCTCCGTCTACCTGTCCGACCGCGCCTGGGACGCCGTGGACCCCTCGGGCCACCTCTGCGCCTTCTTCGGCTTCAGCATGACTGTCTTCGGGCTCTGCCCACTCTTCATTGCCAGCGCCATGGCCGTGGAGAGGACGCTGGCCATCCGCGCGCCCCACTGGTACGCCAGCCACATGAAGACGCGGGTGACGAAGGCGGTGTTGCTCAGCATCTGGCTGGCCGTGGTCACCTTCGCCCTCCTACCCGTCGCTGGGCTGGGCCACTACACGCTGCAGTGGCCCGGCACCTGGTGCTTCATCAGCACCGGCGACAGCCAGCTCACTGGGAGCCTCCTCTTCGCCTCCACCTTCACCATCCTGGGACTCCTCTCCCTCGTGCTGACAGTGACGTGCAACCTGGCCACTATCGAGGCCTTGGTGTCTCGTTGTCGGACCAAAGCGACTGCATCCCGCTCCAGCAAACAATGGGGGCGAATCGCCATGGAAACATTGATCCAGCTCTTGGGGATCATGTGTGTCCTCTCAGCCTGCTGGTCACCACTGCTGGTAGGTCGCCTTGACACCCACTGTGGGTCCACCCCAGGCCGCCTCCATCCCTCTCTCCTCCAGGGCAGAAAGCAGAGTGGCCCCGAGAGACCCTCTGAAAGCTAAGCCCTGGCCTGGGCAGGGTGGGAGGCACCAGGTTGGGGTGGACACTGTGGCCATGAATGGCCTCTGAGGAAAGAAAGTAGGGTCCAGGACAGCCTGGAGATTTCAGGTGTGGAATGCTGGTAGGAGAGAAGCTGGGAGAAGTCCAAGAGGATAGCCAATGTGCAGCACGTATAGAAAATTAAGACCAGGACACCAGAGTAAAAAAGGGTGGAGGGTGAGGAAAAGAAGAGTCATGTACAGAGGAGAAAGGCAGGGCATGAGGAGACCATAGGTCTGGGAGCAGGGCACTGAATTGGCAGCACTGGTGGCACAGAGCCCCTGGAACAGACAGGCAACGGGCAGATGTGGAGAGGAGGGAGTAGCTGGCACTGGAGGCACAGCGAGGTGTGCACTTCTGCCCAGCACAGTCTGACCCACAGATTTGACCTGCTTGCCAACACCACAGGGGTCTAAAGGTGACAGAATAAGGGAACCAGAACCAGCTTATTCCTCTGTTAGAGGAGCCTGTGGTGAAGTTTATCAAGACCCTGCTGTGAGGGAGCCCTGTGCTCATGGGAAAGAACCATTTATTTACTGCTTTTTGTTTGCTCCTGCCTTGTAGCAAAACTTATTTCAGTGCTTTCTAAGAAGAGGAGGCTTTGCAAATGCTTTTTGTTCATTTTTTTTTTAAAGACCTTTGCATTTCTTTTCCACTGTTTTGTTATTCCTCACTTGTGTCTTTTCTTTTCAAACTGTGGTAAAGTCCTCCTCGAGATTAGGAGTGGAGGAGGCTGAATCCACTCCTTGTCTCACTCTGCCATGTGGGACAAGGTCATACCCTGGAGTTTGGTGCCCATATCGAAAGGCCAGCTGGTGCTTCTGTCAGAGGGCAGTATGATTTTTGGGAAGTTTCTGCTTGGGGTCTGGAAGCAGGGAAGGGCTGAAGCTACCTGAGGCTAATTTTGAAGTTATGTGAATGGTATTTCATGGCCCGAGAAGGATTTTTCTTCCTTATTGTGCACAGGGAATGTGAGCCCTCATTAACAAGGCAGTGGTGAGGAGCAGCTGACAAAGCTGACAGCCAGTGGCGAGGAGGGAAAATTAGAAGAGACATTAATTTATTTAGTAATGTTATCCTTATAAATTAATTAAAATTCCATCAAATCTTCAAAATGACCAGACCCCAAAATAAGTGAGAGACTCCAAGTTAATTTTCTAGAGATCATTAACAACTTGTGACGGAAGGAAATATGAAACCACACTGAAAATCTAGTGAGAACTTGAGAGGAAAGAGTGATGTTTTGCTCTTTGAACCCCAAGACGCGCTGAATTTGATGAGCTGAGCCAGGAAACTACCCAGTCCATGTTTTTGTATGTCCCTGCACTGATTGCCAGCAGCACCAGACAACCTGTCCAGCCCTTAACATTGCAGTGGCCCAGCCTGCTGGCCCACTGCCATGTGCCATGAAGTCCCAGGCATGTCTTTATTTTACAGAAGTTAACTGTTGTGTGCTTGTCCATAATTAAACAGATGAAAAAAATTAGAAGACATTTCTTAAAGGAATGTTATATATTTGTCTCTCGGCCCTTGCTTTTGTAGCTTTTTCATTGGGACGCAGGGTCTGCTCTGCCCTCTGCAGCCAAGAGCAGCCCAGTGGCCAGGGAGCTATTGCGCCTGAGGGTTTAACGAGCCTTGTAGCATTGAGAGAAACTCCCGAAGGTGAGGGACACTTTTTCTTTTATTCAGAGCCTGAGCACTCAGGAAAATAAGTGAGGATGTAGGGATTCCTCTTGGTGTTTTACTTCCTATTATTTTTAGAGATTTAATAGTCAGAGGTCAAAGTGATAACAGCTGCTGCCGCTTTATGGAATGGATCTGTGGGAAGTGTTAATAGGATGAGTTATTAGAGCAGAGTCTGGGTCAGATAGCCTGTTGTAAACAGCACTGGCACCTCCAGAAGCCGCTTGGGGAGCTGGTAGGAGGGAGCAGGGCTGCTCAGAGATTTGTCTATGGAACATGAACTGAAGCCCAATGCACTGAGTTGAAGGCAGGGCCAGTTGAAGAGATGCTAATGGTAATACTTCTCATGTGTTTGAGGATCATCTGGACAACTGCTGCCTCACTGGATGACACAGCCATAATCCAGAGAGAATTTATAAAGAATTCACTTCCCTGTGCAGCAGCAACACTGGAAAGCATGGAATTGTTCTGTGGGGTACTGCAGGACTTCTCTGTCTAGCCAGCATATCTCCAGTCTTTATGTTCTTGAAAAGAAGAGTCATGACTACAGGAGCATTTTCATACATACACTTCATCTTTCTCTGCACTACTACGAAGCGTGGGTTAGGAATAAGAGATCAGGTTTTTAGAAGAGTCTCCCTGGAGTAATGCAAGAGCATTTGCAGTGAAAGACAGACCATAGAACTCATTTAACCTATTGCTGCAGTATTTAGAAGGAGTAAGAAATGTAGTTGAAATAGGGGTCCAGGGATTTTCAGAGAAGATTTTTGGTCTTTTTAAAAAAAAAAAAGTTTGAGTTTTCTAACTGAGAACTAAGGGATTATGATGATTGGTGATAGGTAAACAATGCCGCTTTACAGCGCCAGTATTTGTAAACTTGTTCTGTTTATGAAAATGACAAAATCAAATGTGATTTAACAGAAAAGTGAAACTTCTGATGACCGTGGCTGTGCTCTGAACACTCCAAACACTAGAGCTGTGCTCTCGTAACACAACCTGCTTTTTCTTGTTTTACACTGGATTTGGCAGGAGTGAGGAAGTTCATCCGTAATGCAGGCATTGTCTCCTTCTGTTGTACACTCAGGATGTTACTCAAATTCAGTCTGGAGAACCTATGAAAATGCTCCACTTCTATGAAATATTGCTTTATCAAAAGTCAGTTCCAGATCATGCTAATCTTCTGTTGATTTTGGTGCTTGGCTGCAGCGCACAACCATTGAACTGAACTGGGAGCAGAGTGAAATGAGCCTGAGGTAAAACAAATTAAGCTGGTCCTTGACTACACAAAAATATTAGTGCAGCACAAACTAAAATTCTCACAATACTTCTTTTAGAGCTTCAGCCCACAAAATTATTCACTTACAGAGCAGTTTCAAGGTTACTTTCAGACAAAATGCTCAGGTATTTTGCTGCTTTACGTGTTAAAATTCTTCTTAACCCTCCTGTCAGACACAAATTAAATACATTCTCCTTTACAAGTATTTTTATTAAACTGTATTATTTTTGTAATATTTTTAGATGTGTAAAACATAGTTGTAGAAAGCACCTTCACTTAGAAAGAAAAAAAGACAGTGATATCATTGAGCTGTAAGGGAAACAGATGGCTCCTTTGCTATGAGTCAGTAACTCTTCCCACTAATGCTCCACTTCCACTTGAGGCTGAAGTAGCTGCCTGTTTCAAAATGACCCTAGTATATGAATTGTTTCACTTTGGCCAAAAGACTGGATTTTTCTGGGCTGTATTTATGAAAGAGACCTTAAAGACCATCCAGTTCCAGACCCCCTCTCATGGGCAGGGAAGCCTTGCACTGAATCAGGGTGCTGAAAGCGTCATCCAGCCTGGCCTTGAACACCTCCAGGGATGGGGCGTTTGTGACTTCTCTGGGCAACCTGTGCCAGTGTTTCACCACGCTCACAGTAAAAAATTTCTTTCCAATATCTAATCTATATCTCCCCTCTTTCAGCTTAAAACCATTCCCTCTCATCCTATCCTTGCCCTCCCTGTTAAAGAACCCCTCCCAGCTTTCCTGTAGACCCCCTTTAAATACTGGAAGGCTGCTCTAAGGTCCCCCTGGAGACTTCTCTTCTGCAGGCTGAACAAGCCAACTCACTCAGCCTGTCCTCGTATGGGAGGTGCTCCAGCCCCCTAATCATCTCCGTGGCCTCCTCTGGACTTGATCTAACAGATCCACATCCTTCCTGTGCTGAGGAATCCAGAACTGAACACAGGGCTTCAGATGAGGTCTCACCAGAACAGAGATTGGTCTAGCTAAGGTCAAAACCAAATGTTAAAAATGAGACCACGTTTGTCGGAATCCCGCTAGACTTTGATGGGACCTTGTCATGATTTTCTGCAGTATTATCCTTCTGTAACTGTTTTCTCACTAAAATCCTCAGCCTTCTCCAGTAATGCCCAGGGAAGACTGCAGATGATTCGCTATCGTGTGTTTCTCAGAAAAGTCGTTTGTTCAATATGGCTTGCTAGAGTCTGGTGCCATAGAACTGGAATCCTTTCTGGATTGCTGTCAATCTGATGGAAGAGCAGCTACAGTGAGGGGGTGAACCAAGGTTCGGGTGGTGTGGGTGCCAAACATGCCCAGCCGTGGTCTAGTTGGCTGGGCTTGTCTGAGCTTTGGCAGGGAGTATTTCTATACTACTTGAAAAAATAAACCCACATATCTGATAGGCAATGGGAAGTTCTCCTTCAGGGGTGCAGAAGCACAGTCTGTGATGGAATTTGGCCTAATCAAACTGCAGTCTCACACTGCCTCAGCTCCAGCAGAGGCAAAGGGAGAGAGTTTCAAAAATTACAATTTTGATTTTAGAACTTTATGGTACATGACTGTAGGCTTTATTAGTCGTCTCCATGGTGGCTTTCCATGGTTCATTCACCATAGCACATTTCATCAGGAGAATTCTCTGCTCCTTCCAAGGCTCACCTCCCTGTGTGGGAGAAAATTATTTAAGCAACAAATTAGGACTAGTGGGAGAGGAAAAGCTACATAACAGGATGAATACTTCTGTCTTCAGGTTGCATAGAAAACATATGGTTTTTTGGAAGCTATCTCAAGTAAATATTTTGCTACTCCGCTCCTGCTTAGCTAAAAAATATGCACCGTTAAACACCTGAACTGTTTTATTATCCATCTATTACTGCAGATAGAAGCAGTTTCCAACATAGTTTGTAAAACTGGAAAAAAAGGTTTTGTTGTGGTTGTTTATTTCCTTTACTACTATGGAAGCTCCTTCTAAACTCTTCGCAATAGGATAGTAAGCTGTATGGGAGTCCCTGAGGTCACACAAGCTGCCCGAGTGAAGTTAAGGTGGTGGCAGTGTATAATAGTGTCAGTTGTCAGCTGGGAGACTGTGAAAGCACCCCTGGGTACTGCAGTCCAGCTTTATTCAAAACCCTGTGAATGTATTTCACAAAACACATCTTGTCTTTGGTTCTAAGTTTGAAAATCAGAGCAATGCAGGTTTAATGTTATTATAAAACTACATTCCATGAGAACAGTAAAGTTCTTTCTACTCTAATTAGATAAATACAATTATCGACCCTATTGCAATATGTTTTGAGCCAAAATTTTTATTGGCATAAATTGTGTTGTTCCATTGACTTTTTTCTGCCTGATATTGTTCATCTACCTTTTGTAGTCTTTCTTTTAGTTTGTTTGGAAGATCAGTATGGGCCATGATGAACAACCTCTAAGGATATCAAACACATAACATTTCCAGTAAATTATTCCAGTAAAGTAATATTATGTAATAAAACAAAAAATAAGCAGCACTCTTCTGCTTGGGAGTTGTATTTTATTAGCCTTATATTTTTGTAGCTCCATGGATTCACAAAAGAACAAGGCAGCAAGATCTGCAAAGCAAAGGTCATTGCAGAGTTCCCAAAGGAAGAGCTGATCTGGGAGAAAACAGCTCAAGTACTGGGAATGCTGCTTGTGGTGTTGTTTCCCTTGGCTGTAACAGGGGCACAGCTTATTTGCACTGTGCTGTTGCTTTTCATGACCCAGCAACACTGCCATCCCCATCAGGAGGTGGTTGTACTGGGTGCTGGTGGGCTCGGGAGGTGCATCCTCCAGGCAGTATAGACTGTGATAGTGTCCTAAGCAGCTGGAGGTGACAGAGGAAGCAGTAGATTGTGGTGTCCATCTGGGTGTTTGATGTGGTCCGGATCTGAATCCATCCACGTCTTTAAAGAACTCTACCCCTGGTTGCTTATTTTCATTTTGATTTAAATTAAATGTAGTAGATAGAATCCTCAACCGCTTCTATTTAAAGAAGCAAAAATAATTCTCCTTTGCTGTCTGAGCTGCCCTGCCTTCCGGACTCATCTAAGTCTGTCCAAGGTCAAGACATGGTTATTGATCTGGCACCCAGAATATTCCTTTGAATGGAAAAATCCTCCCCCACAGCCTCTGCTCCTGGTTGCTCTTGCTCTGACTGTCCCAGTGTATGGAGACAGCAGCTGTCCAGATGTCGACAGCAGCCTTCTGTGGGAAAAACCTTGGCTGGGATCTCTCAGCTTGTATTCCTGCTGGTGCAGCTTGTCCTGGTTCTGTTGAAAGGCTGGAGTCAAGATGTTGGACAGGGCTGTGAATCGTTGACCCTGAGCCTTGGGCCATTCCATGCACTTTCAGGGTGGGCTGTCAGCTTATTTGGTGTGTGGTCCCACTGACCTTTGGAAAGACAATGCATGAGGTGTGATTTGGACACATACACAGCATACACATCAAAATGTGTGAACCTACTGCATCTCAATTCTGCAGGGCTTCAGGCATTAAATTCAGTCAAGGTCTTCAAGTCATGTCCAGAAGAGATTTGCAAGCGAAAAAAGAACACTGGCCCTGGCTCTCCCCAGCCTCAGGTCACTTCCTACCGCCACACTGCGGGTGTGGTGGGACTCAGTGCCCTGTGCAAAGGCTTTGCTCTGCCTTTTCCTTTGCTCTAAAACCCCCAAGGTCTTCATTGTGCATTACAGCCAGGTGTGACAGCACCGGTGTTGTCCCCATTACACAGCTGATACCCACGGCCTTCAGCAGCAGGTTGCATAGGAAGTGCCTGCTCAGAAGACGTTTTGATCCCCATATTTATAGGCTTTTGGAAAAACATTGCAATTCAAAATCTAAGGTTGTTTATCTATAGAGCAGCAACTGAAAGCCTCTGAAGTGATATATTTTGAAGCAACTGTAGTTCATACGGAAAGCTCAGGAGAAAACTTTAGACAGCAGATACAGACAAAACCATAGAACGTTATATCTGTCTGTCATCTTTCAAAATGTGATTCCTGTTTCCCACGGTTCTATATCAGTATAGGAGAGCATTGCAGCACCAGCTCCAGTGATCTCTTTCACCAGCTTTGAAAAAATAATCAAACAAAAAGCTTCTTATTGCTTTTATCTGAATAAGCAGCAGCCTGATCACAAATCCAGTGCTCCCACAGCTGGAGCCTCGCCCTGGAGGCCCCAGACTGGATTCCTTTTCCATCACAGGTTTTCCGTGCAGCCTGAGCCAGCTCTTGGCATTACCCTTCATGTCTAGTCTGTAACGTGAGAATAAAGGTGTCCTTGTGTTTCAAGGCTCCTGGGCATTGATAGCTGTAAAGCAAACTTATGTCTTCACTTGGAAAATGAGGGCATACAAAATATTGTTCTTTTACTTGATTGAATCCTTATAGCAGAGCCTTTGGCTTTTCTGAATTAATGAGCTGTTTCTGGCACGTGTTGTCCATGTAACACCCACAGCTGGATCAGATAGCCCTGTGCTGAGTGACTGCTATTGTAAATCAAGATGCTGCCATGCCCCATAACATATAATCCTTCAAAAATCAACCTGCATGTAGCTTTTGGCTTCCAGGCCAGAGCTTGCGGATCTGTGCTGTGAGGAATGGGAGATGTCACTTATGGAAACTTCTATTGTGTGAGATGTTTAACGGTGTAAATAATGTCAGTTTAGATGGTGTGGGAAACAGATTCCTAAATATATCAGTGTTCACTGGGGGAACTGCACTCAGGGGGAAGGAGGCAATACAGGTCAGGGTAACACAAAATGCAATCAGGGGCTTGTGACAAAAGACAACAAATTTCTTTCTGTGGACTTGAAATGTTTTCTTGACTCCTCAGCCAAAACGCCTGGATTAACCTTTTTGTTTTAATTTGACTCAATTCATAAGCTGAATAGTTTACCTTAAAATCAAATTCTAAAATTTAGAAGTTGTAAAATAAACATCTTAGCTTTAAAAAAATTCAAAGACATTTTTGTATTCGAAATTCTTTTTTCTGACATTTACTGTTCATAACAGAATTTTAAAGAACTCTACTCTTTGCGAGTTATTCAGCAGTTCCTTGTAATCCTGTTAGTATTGTAATGATAAAATTAGTCCCTTTCAGTTGTTTTCACAGGTCAGTAACTTCCCTATCTAGCCAAAGCCACCTCAAATCTCTAGGATGTAGCACACAACTTTCTGTACGTCTCAAGCAGAGAAGCAGCATCTGCTGCCTTGTTTTGGCATGAGATCTATAAATAAATCTGGCTGATATCTGAAAGGTATCATGTTTATCAGTCATTTTACACACACACACACACACACAGAGCTGCCCTCAGTGCTTGTTTGCTCTGATGACAGCTTGAATTGGATGAGGGAGTAAAAAAAGTTCTTGGCAGGATTTTGTCTGTAGGGATATTTGTGTGCAGGGATACTCAGACAGTGGTCTTGTAATGCATATCACTTTTTCCTCCTAACTTCCCTTAGATAACAATGTTGAAGATGATATTTAGCCACACGTCGTTTGAACACTGCAAAGGATTCTCCAGTGAAGCCCAAAGCTCAGAACTGCACAAGGAATGCAATTTCTTCTTGACAGCGGTGCGCTTGGCCTCCCTAAACCAGATACTGGATCCATGGGTTTACCTCCTGCTCAGGAAGATCCTCCTCCGGAAGTTCTGCCAAGCAGCCAGCGCTGTCTCCAAGTGCTCCAACAATGAGTGCAAAGAGAGATCAATCACTTTGTCAGAGGAGATCCGACGGACAGCGACATGAAGGGACATTCATCCACATCCATGGGAACTACTTTCGCCAACGAGTTGTTTTAAATCTTACTGTGAATCGGGGTATCTGTCTGCATCTGTTCACATCTGCATAAAAAGCTGAAAATGGTATTACTGTGGGGACTTACAGTGCCAAATATTTATCCAATGTGCCAAAAATTCTCAAATACAAAAGAAGGAATTGGTTTTGTTTCTACCTTCTGTTGTTATTGGCATTCATGATGTTTTGTGAGCCTAAAATAGAGTTTGGATTAAATTTTCTTGCATTAAGGTACAAAAATTATTTTTCCAGTCAAGGGACACTTGGAACAGATTCAACAGGTTAAATCACTGAAGAGACTCACTCCTATATATATTTTAATACAAAAATTATCTACTTCAGAGAGCCCTTTTTCCTCCCTTTTCCTGGAGGGCCAAGGGGAGAAAGAGACAAAAAATACAAGAATTAAGGGAAGACAAAATTAAGAAACTTTAGTTGGATTTCAGTGGCTTAAAACTAAAAAGGATGTGTTGCATCAGTGATGGTACTTCATTCCCTTTTGAGAACTGAAAGTAGCACAAGTCTCATGAGGCATGGATTTGTCCTGATAAATGCTCATTTCATGTGGGTGCTGAAGTAAGCTCCTCTGCTGCAGAGGAGGTGACAGAGAAATGAAGAAACAGCCTGTGAAGTACCCAGGCATAACAAGAACTGCAGTTTGCAGAGCACACTATAAAACTACTTTGAGCAGATGGAGAGAGTGATAAACAGGTCATAAGAGACAGCAAACATTCTTCTTCCTGTAGATTAATAGCAAAGGTTTGAAAAGCCAAAGATACTGTTTTCATATGAGTTGTTTTATATGGAAATGCACACTTTCAGGACTAAAATGAACATCAAATGATTTGTAAGTAATGGGAATGCCACTCAACTTCTTCATTACTAAAGTATTCTACAAAGTGGCCAAAATAGTTCCCCAGAATAGTTTATTTCTTCTTTCCTCCAAAAAGACAAATTTGGGAGATATGGCAGCTTTGGGGCATTTTTAAAACAAAGGAGACTGGAAAAGGTGGGTAAAAGTGTTTGCATTAGTCAGATCTTTCCCCCAAGTAGCTGTCAAGGTTTATTAGAAAACTGAGTTCTCATCCATTTGTGTCACCACTGAAGTTTATTTTTAAAAGGGCCAAATTTTTCCCTGATTTTCTCCCCCCTTTTGTATATTATAGCCTCTGATGTCTTCTGTTTCATGACCTCTTGGATGAAATTGGGTGCAAATACAGTAAAATACAATATATTCTATAGTTTACTTTGTGCCATATAGTAGCAAATTCCAGGACCTTAAAGCATCTGATAGGAGTTTCTTGCAAAGAACCTTTAGTTTTACTTCTCTCTTTTTGTTTATAAAAAGTAACTACTCAAAAAAGAAACTGACTACTCACTTGTTTTGTTCTGCTACTGTATTGTCTGATTCCTTATTAGTATCAGTCAAACAAAAATAATTAATCTGACAGCAGAAACCACTGTCTGCATAAACCTAATTTTATCTGGATGCCATTCATTTCAAGAGCCAGACAAAAACCGCAGAGGCACGTTTGGTAAGGTACTGCCTTTCTTTTATCATCACTTCTCTTCTTCAAGTTAATGAAATTGATTTTTCCGTTAGGGGCCGAGGGCATCCCACAAGCTGTGGGACCTTGTGCTCGTAGCCGTGTGACCCTAGTGAACTGCCACATGGTGTGGGAGCCAGTGCTGAGCATCACAACTGCAGATGCCTCCACGTTGTTTGCTGATCGGCACTGTGGGGAACACAGTGAAATATGAATGTCACTCATTCTCTTGGGAAAAGTGCCTTGCAGGGTACCTACTTCTAAAATAAAATTACTTTGGAATATAAAAAGACTGGTCTTCTGTTCAGAGGATTCCTATTGTTCCGTTTATGTACATTCACTTTTTAAAACAAATAAACCACCCCAGTTGCTTGTAAAATATGTCAGGATGACCTTAATGGTTGGATGGAGTTGTTCTTTGTCAAGACATTTCTGAGCAGCTGCACTGAAGAGCACACAGCTCATCTGGGAGCCTGAGTGGGATAGCGAGGGGGGAGTTGTGCGAGGAGAAGGGAATTAAGCCTCCTTTTATCAGCTGTTTCACAGCAGCAAGAGGAGAGGGATGATTTTTCCTGAGTGTAATCAGTCAAATCTGTGGTAATAAGAGAACAGCTCAGACAGGACAAACAAAGCCTTCAGTCAGCTGTGGAAGGGACTCTTGTTCATTTCCAGGTTAACTGGACATGGTCTTGTTATCCTGAAGGGTCAGACATGGTTCTAAGTTTAGTTTACTTAAAATAGTTTTGTGATGCCATTCCTTTTCTTAGTGAAATAGGACATGTCCTTTCCTATTTGGAAAAAGGCTGCTCTGTCCATCTCTGGGTGTGGTAATATGAAGAAGCTACTTTAAATATCAGAATGGGAAAGAATGTCTGCTTTTAATTTGTTTACAGAAAAGGAGTTTAAGCACTATTTGCCAGCCATGGCTGGAGGAACGCACTTTCAAAATGGAAAGATTTTAGTGTAAATGAAAGCTTTTATTTCCCATTTACTTGTTTGAGTGGTGTATTTTTGTTGCATTTCTTTAAAGATGTTGTTTATGTGATATATTTAAATTCCACTACGGTAGTATTTCTAATACTGGGTTTCATGTTTTGTACTTCTGTCAAAGCTGTTATGGAGACTGTAGTGTATGGAAAAACAATCATTGTTTGCCTTAAAAACTTGCTTGTTTGTGTACCCAATTACTGTCTGTTGCATCAGTCAGAATAAAAGTTCAACAGAATAACTGGTCTTGATGTCCTGACTGCTCTTGCCTGCGCCACTGTGTCCACCACCACCTCGAGGGGCCTGGGCAGAGCTGCGGGAGGGTGCGCAGCCCTGGCGTCTGCCCATGGCCCCACGCAAGGCAGCTGGTGAGATCCAAACCTGGAAAGCGGTGTTTAGTAACAGGCCTGCCCGTAACCAGTTAAGCAAGTTGTGCGAAAGCAGCACCTGCTGCTGTGACACAGGTCGAGATCTTATCTGCGCAGTCTTCCAGCAGTGACCTTTGCCTGGGAACTGGGAATGTGCTGCACCACTGCTTCATTAGGGCGGGCATTGCCCCACTCGCTGTGTGCCAAGCTCATGCCTCTCGAGAGCTGGGTGGGAAAACTACACTGGATCAGAACTGTGCACTCTCAAGTCTGAGACCCAGCTCCATGCCTGAGGCATTTCAGCCAAGCCTGTGTGCCAGAGCTCACCTTTGGAACGTCTGCAGCTACTCTCACCATGGGTGCTCCCACTTTTTTTTTTACATTATTTTACTGTGGGGGTTCTTCTTACGTCCTGTAAATTTGACACAAACTTTTTGAGCTTCTAAAGCAGATTTGTACAGAAGAGCAGCAACTCCACTAATGTGCTGGAAGCATTGTTAGGACAGGCAAACCCAACTCACCATGGCAACAGAATTTGGCATGCTCCTTCAGTGAGCCATTGAAATGTCACCATGCTTGTCTCCCAGTTAAATAACTTTCAGAAGAGAAAGAGCAAATGACTGTATGCAGTTTTCTCTTGTTTCAGATGCCCTGCCCATTCCCTTATGGCTCAATGGATTCATGGCGGTTGCTGTGTGACGATGGTACCAAATTTCAGAGGAACAGCCGCTAGCTAGAGCACGGAGAAGAGATGCCCAGCCTAGTCCACCTTTCCAATTATGGCTTTTCTTGGCTACCATCCTGAAAGGAGATTCTCCTGGAAAAAGAATCCTTCCTAAAGGAATTACTGAAGTGTCCCCATGGTGGGTGTGTGCCTCAGGGCAGAAACTTGTCTATTGTGTAAACCTGTCCTGCAGCTGGGGCAGATCCTGAGCCAGGGAGCAAGCAATGATGTCAACAGTCACAGGCTGATGGAAACCTTGAAAGCAGTGCTCTGCAGCAAATAATATCAAAAGCAATTCTAGTTAAATTTTCTCAACCTAGTACGTCACTGCAGAACATACCATAGCTTAATTTCTACCTATTAATGTGCAAACACGAGCAGCTGACGATCTACAGTGATTGCTGCATTGAAATCTTTCACTTTTTCTGACCAGAGGGGAGCATGAACATCTTTATATGTGGATGCTGCAACATAAAAAGAGAAGCTCTTTGTACCAAACAGACTGAAACTGAATCACAGACAGAGCATCTCTTGCAACACAGCTGAAGAGTCTTAAAGAGTGCAGCAATACTGAGCATAGTTTTTTGGGCTGTATTCCCTTTGCAGCGTCACCATTGCTCTGTGTCTCCATGGCTCCACATTAGGTCCTACTGACCTACACCAAGGGATGAGATTTCCACTGTGCTCAGCCACTGCCAAGGAATGGGCTTTCCACCATGCTTGGGTGCTGCCAAGGGACGGGCTTTCCACTGCCCTCAGCTGCCATCAAGGGAAGGGCTTTCCACCATGACCAACCTTGTTACAGCTTCACCCTCAGTACAAGTCTCACACACAAGGGAACAAGCCCCTCACCACCCAGCCTTAGACCCAAAGAGTGTCTAATTTTAAGTTGCTTTTTGTCAGCTGATTTGATCTCAATTAAAAAAAAAACTGTTTAAAAAAGCGCAGAAGGCAAGGAAGCATTAAAAGTGAGCATTAAAAAATATAAAAGGGAGCATTAAAAATGAAAGAAATGAAATCACAAAAAGGAAATCGTTTTTATCTTGAACAGCAGCAGGAAGAATGTTGGCTGATAGATCAGTTTGCCCAGAGACGGTGGAAAGTTCCCCAGAAGCATGCTCTACAAGGATAAATAGCTTTCTCAAGATGCACAAGTCCCTGCTCAGAGTTACAGGAATATTGGTGGGATATAAAGTGTGTTTTACAGGCTCAAATCCTGCTCAGGCTCCCTTGATGAAGTCCATCCAGAGGAAGAGTTGATCCTGAGCACGCCCTCTCCACCAGCTCTCTCACTCTAGCTCCCAGCCATGCTGCCTCCGGGCACGTCGCTCAGGCGATCAAGCCCTGGGGAAGTTGGTTTTTGTTTTCCACATGCTCCCTCCATCCATGGCTCATTGTGACTCTCCAAGCAGAGTCAGAGCTGGTGCTCAGTCTCGCGGGGACACGTCCTAGTTGTCAGGGTGCAGGCGCTGCCCTGTTTTTGGTGAATAGATCCCCCTATATAATTAAAGAATTAAAGGAAGTGGCTGTATTTTTCATGATGTGGAAATGAATATTTTAATAATACTGTTCTGACAAATTATAAACACAGCGGCAAAGGCAGAAGACAATAATTTTCAAATAAATGTGTGACACTGGGTTACCAGAGACATTGGCAAAATAGCCTTAGGCATGAACTGACCTCTGTTGGAAATGGGAGCATCTGACTGCCTACAGGTAAGATGCTGTGCATTCAGTAAGGTCTTTTAGACCACCAATGCAGTAAAAAATTGGGGACGGGTTGAATCACTTACATGACGTGTACACCCAAGGCCACTTTCCCTGAAGGCCCGAGGCATTGCTCTGGCTCACAGCAAGCTCAAGTCCTGCAGGCCCACAACATTCCCAGCTCCCTCCAGTAGTGGTAGGCTTCACCAGCCCTGGGATATGAACTTGGCTGACAGTGAACATATGAAATGCCCATTTATGTCATATATATGTGCGTGACTGTATGAGCACTCTACAGATATGCTAGTGTGGTATAGCAGTTGTTCCTCTCTGATCCCAACTGCAAACCTTGCCAGCTTCTGCCATGCTCAGATGGTTTATGAAGAAGTTCCATGGACGCAGCAGGAGCATATAGTGATGGCTGAGCGGGATTTCAACCACAGAAAGGAGTGGTGTGGTTGCATCATATGGGCATGACAAGGTCAGACCTCCCAGCTCCCACAGACAGTGTACAAGGGGGAAAGGAAGGAATATCTGCAGCTGGCGGTGCAAAGGGAAAAAGAGCCATCCATGAGCTGCCTGTAAGAACCCAGCAATCCTTGAGGAGTTTCAAATAAGAAATAACCCAAGCTTGGCTCATGTAACAGTGGCTTGCAGTCCACAGGCTTCTCATATCCAGCAAACTTGGGTCTGGTGGATCTTTTCCAAAATACTGTTGGCAAGAACGATGGGACCGGAAAGGTATTTACGGGCTGTGTCCTGCAGATCACTGACGATTTATGTGGACCCAGGTCACCATGTAGTTCGCTAGAATTAATGTTCCTGAGTTCCCTACTTTGAGATGGCCGACTGAGTCCCAGCTGCTTTCTGTGCATTATTAATCTACAGCCATTTCACTTGAGAACAACAGGCAGGTTATAAATTAACTGTTTGCTACTTTTATGGTTTCCGAGGTATTTCTCGGCAGAGGTGTGGGCAGTGCAGTGAGCACCGTGTTGGGGGGTTGCACTGAAAAGGGTCAGAGCTTGTCCCGGCTTCAGCAAGCAGTGCTGAGCTATTTCCCAGCACCTGGACAGCAGCACACCCCATGCCCACAGCCCTGAGAATATCAGTGCTCCCCGCAGGACCAATTCAGCCCTTCCCCAACACCATGGCCATCAAAACCAAGCATACGCTTGGTGATTATCCTGCTCCCGGGCTGCACACACTGCAAAACTAATGTTGGATATCTTTTAGCCAAAGACGTTCATGCTCCGTTTTCTTCTGGGTTTCCATTTCTTGTGCAAAGTGAAAAGGCAAATTTTCCATTTCTGTCAGGATTTAACTGCTTGTGGGGCTTTAGAAAGAGGCACATTGGAGTGCCAGGACCACAGGGATGTCCTAGGCACGTGAAATGAGTGAATGAGAAGCTCAACATGAGCTGGTAATGTGCGCCTGCTGCCCAGAAATCCAACTGTATCCTGGGCTGCATCAAAAGAAGCGTGACCAGCAGGACGAGGGAGGGCATTATCCCCCTCTGCTCTACTCTTGTGAGATCTCCTCTGGAGCTCTGCATTCAGTTCTAGAGTCCTTATCACAGGAAGGACAAGGATCTGTTAGATCAAGTCCAAAGGAGGCCGCAAAGAGCTGGAGCACCTCCCATATGAGGATGGGCTGAAAAAGTTGGGCTTGTTCAGCCTAGAGAAGAGAAGGATCCAGGGAGACCTTAGAGCAACCTTCCAGTACTTAAAGTGGGCCTACAGGAAAGATAGGAGGGGTTCTTTAACAGGAAGGACAAGGATAGGATGGAGAGGGACCGGTTTTAAGCTGAAAGAGGGAAGAGTTAGATGCGATATTGGAAAGAAATCTTTTACTGTCAGTGTGATGAGGCACTGGCACAGGTTGCCCAGAGAGGTCATGAACGCCCCATCCCTGGAGGTGTTGAAGGCCAGTCTGGATGAGGCTTTGATCAACCTGATCCAGAGCATGGCATCCCTGCCCATGGCAGGGGGCTTGGAGCAGGGTGATCTTTAAGATCCTTTCCAGCCCAAACCGTTTCATGATTCTATGAAAGAGAAAGAGCCCTGGCTGCAGGAGCATTCAAGGCTGGCAGGGTCTCTGCCCCCCAGCACCTATATCCTATGTTTTGCCCTCTTGCCTTTCCCCAGCATTTCCTTTGAAAATACAGAGCACCAGCATCCTACCTTTGGTATATCTTAATAGCCCACAGGGACCCTGGTGCATGACCAGAGCAGCAGTGGCCGGCAGCTTGAAACCGGCATTGTGCTCTGAAGTGGCAGCAGAGCAGGTCTCTGCAGCAGTGATTCACTGCTCTCTCTGTAGATCTGCAGGAATTCAGCCCTCACTTTGGTCCCCTGCAGAACATAAAAGAATCTCTTTGAATATAGAATATGTTAAATATGTTCAAATGCATTTTATTAAAGACAATGTATTTATATTTTGGGGCCACTTTGTTTCAATGATAAATTATAGCAAAGGATAGAAGTCTCAGCTATTATGACTTTTTGTAAACATACTGATTTAACAGACCTTGCCCACTCTTCAACATACAGGCTGTTTGCATAGAGGGAAGCCACAGTTATTACATGCATCCATCAGGAAAAATAAACTCTGCATTTATAAAGGCTCTTGGACTTGCAGATGAAAAGATGTATACAACCCAGTTTTGGAGTGGCTTTATAGTGTGAAGACGTAATTCCCAACAATTCGTGGTTTATATGACAGGTTGGAGTCAGTTGGATTTTGCCTGATGTATTTGTAATTCACTGGCTCTGAACATTAACAGGCTTTAAAGAACAGAGATGAAAACATGTCTGGAAATGCTTTGCCCACATTTGGGCAAGGTTTTCTCCCAACCTGCCAGTTTGGGGAGAGGCTGTAGCCTGTTTGTCCCACCATGAGAGCTGCAACAAGGTTCAATGCTCAAGACTAAAAGCAGAGAGTTTCAAATGACAATTTAGGTGCTATGTGTGTAAAACAGCGAATGTGATCTTAGACTAAGACCACCAGCAGGACAGAACCTCCATCCTGGAGCCATCAAATCATGGCTCTTTCTTGGAAAAGGACAGGTAAATCCTCCACTGATGCATTCACCAGGCCCTCACACCAGACCACTCTACTGCCCTTTCTGCTTTTCAAAAGCTGCTCATTTTTCTGTGAATCTGTGCTGTTGCCTTGAAGAGGAAGGGGTCACTAATTTACAGGGACTGGGTGTATCAAACCACTCTGGAAATAAATTATCTAGCCTTAGAGTAATCAGGTTTCTCCCCTTCCTATCCTTTTCAAGCTGCTGCCTTTGATCTTTTGAAAGCCTTTGACAGGAAGATAAGATGGGTCTATAGACTCCACAAATTACTGTTATCTCCGACCAGAGAGTTCCCCCCATCAGCTGTCCCTGCAGTCAGTCTTCTCCTGCACTAGCACAGCAGAGAAAGCCTCATTACCTCCACCATGACAGACTTCAGCTGGAGCCCTTTAATTACAGTGTTTAATCTAAAGCATAATAATAATAATAATAATAATAATAATAATAATATGACCTCTGCTTTGTTGAAGAATGTCCTTTTAACTGGGCTGGCCACTGCCTTCAGAAGCAAAGTGCAGCATTGCGGTCAGAGTGGTGATAAAGCAGTCAGAAGGTTAGACCTGCTGCTAAATTTACATTATGAAGGGCAAGAAATTATCGTCCTTTTTTTCCTCTACCAAGGCTGCCATGTCCTCCCCAGAGGTGACAGAGCAGGACACGCACTCATTGACTGCAGAAGGACATTGTGTTTGCAGAGGTAGCTGCCAGCAGTGGTCAGCCAGGAGGTGCCACCGGCAGGGTGGCTGTGACGTCTCCCACACAAGGGACAGGCAGGCACTTTCCTGAGGTGGAAAATGCCCTCTGAAGCTACAGGACGAGGAGTGATCCCACCTTTGCAGGGTTCCTGCTCTTTCCTAACCCCCTGAGGTAGGCACCAACTCATGGGTCATCAAACCAAAGGTAGGTCCATTCAGTGTCTACAAAGTCCCTCAGTGCAAGTGCTGCATTTCAACAGACCAGGGTATGAAAGCATCTTCAGGACAGCCTGAGAGCAACCTCAAAAGACAACTGAGACCACAGACCCATTTCATGCCACATTTAAAATTAGGGTTTTTCTAAATATATCATGACCCCCTCCTGCCTCCGTGAAGACCCTGCCTTACTTCAGATCCTCTTAACTTATATGTATCCTTTACAGCGGATGATTCAAACTATCCTAAAGCTCAGGCAGAGACCCAAATCCTAGAGAAGCACATCTTGGATAATGGAAATGTTTTGTGTTCAGACAGGGATGCCTGAGGGAGAAATAAACCATCCTTGCTCTATTAGAAGTCAGTCACTAAATCTCCGCCAGCCTGCAGTATGACAGGATTTCACCTGGTGGCAAAATAATTTCTAGTTTCAAAACGGCCATTCCCAAGTCTCATAAGCTGATCAGAAATTTAATAAACGTAACACTGTGGTTGCTTTTAGGAAGTTTAATAAACCAAATTTTATGGATTATTTTTATTAAATGTATGCCCAGTTCTACAGTATCTCTTGCTGCTCCTGTATAATTAAAACATATGTTTGGCATATGATAAATATCAATATATTTCAACTGAAGAGCTTCTGACAGAGCATTTCCCACTGTCCTCCCCAGTATGACTCGAAAGATCAAGGATATTGTTATGTCAGATTTTGCTGCCCATGCAGGCATGTAATCCACAGGAGAGAAGCCAAAGACATGAGATGACTCTTGACAGTGTAACCTAAGGCAAAAGTTCCTTGCAGAAGCAATACTCCACAGTAGTATCATCCATCCACCTGTCCCTCTCTTCTCTGCACCTCTCCCTGAAGATTACATTCAAACCTGCCATGGTTAGGACTCTGCTTCCAGACTGGTGCCTTCAAAACTACTGTTGCTTCGATACCAAACCAACCCTGAGACACCAGCTTTGTTTCAGCCTCACTGACCCTGGCTCCTGCCCCCCGCAGCCAGCTTCCACTCCCTTGCCAGGTCCAGATAATTCAGTTTTCGTTCGTATGTCCTCAGCCAAGACAAATAAAACTCCCGTTTGCTGATGCCACTCTTTCAAATACTATCTGATAACATACTCACCCAAAAGTTATTTTGGCAAATTCTCCAGAATTAAGTTATGGAGAAGTCATTTCAATTAAAGTAAAAAAAAAGACACCACCAATGCTGCAAAGGCAGCATTCAGCTGAAATGTTCATCTCTGAGTTATACCACAGGTAGTTCACAGAAGACATTCCCAAGTTTGCAAAGCACATGGATGAATACCATTGAGGGAGGAAAAACATCAACTTTTTCAGACTCTCAATCTGATCTAATAAACTGCAGTCACCAGAGTTTTATCACTGTAGACTTCAGGCAAGGAAGCACCCCAACATGGGGAGGAACTGCTGCTGGGTGCAAGCAGAGGGACCGTTTGCTTTGTGACCACATCGATGCAAACAGGCAACATATACCAATACTGTGCGTCAGTCCAAGCTGTCTGGGATCCCTCATAATATGGTTTGGCTATTGTTTTTACTATCACTAAAGTTCTCATTATTATTTTGGGGATTTTTTTTATTAGAAACCCATGTTTAGGTGATCACTGGGTTGCAACTCAACTCTGTAAGTCCCTCGGCATTACTGTCATAGAGCTTTTCCACAGAACATGTTCCAGGCCCCACTCTGTGGGCTCTCAGTGGAGCCCCAAGTGCTCTATGTCCCCGACAGTCGGCAGCTCTGGCACAGAGCCCCCACACAGCTGCCCACCGACTGCTGGCAAGCCAACCAAGTCTGCCCGCATCCTGCTGCTGGCAAGCAGTGGGCACAAACATTGCACACACTGCAAAATCCAGTCCAAGATCTGCAGCTGGTATTTTAAGACTCAGAAACCAAGATTTTGGCTTCCAAGCCTGGATGTAATTGCTCAAGGAAATGGTCTGAGCATTATCGTTCTTGGCGCCTGTACTGTTCATGGCGGGAGACAACAGCTCCTGCTTCCCGGAGAGCACCAGCAACCAGCTGCCCGGAGCCCTGAGTTGGGAATGCAGAGGCATAGCTTAATGATGCCGGCTCCAAGCTGTCAAGCACCTGGGAGCATTTATCACAGGATAAACAAATCAATCAGGCAGCGATATTCAAACAGCAGTGACCATATGCCTCCTGCTCCCCAACAGCAGCACTGTCCCCTCCCCACCCCCTCCCCACCCGGGGATGTATCCCCCAGAGTCCCTGACAGCAGACCCCGCAGTGACAACCCGTGGTCTCCCCAGCTGCTGCCTTCCAGCGAGCAGTGGCTCCTGGAGCTGGGATAGAGGCTGGGGCTGCCAGCGCCTGACCCTCGTTGGTAGCACAAGTCCCAGGCCTGGTCCTTTGCCCACACCAGTCTTCACCCTGGTCTGAAAGCACAAGTAGCTGTTGCAGTCCATTAATAGCAACTAAACCACTCATAAACAACGGTTATTAAAAGACCCAGTGAGTTGCCAGGGTATGGCAAAGCCACACACACTAGTGCAACAGACAGGCTCAGCCAGAGCACTGTGCCAGTGCATTCTGTGAGTGTGGCAAGTGCATTACACAAGATTGGACAATCCTTTGCTGAAGCTTGCCCTGTGCATCGTGCAAGCTTGGCCAGTGTTTTGCACAAGGTCAGTCACCACATTGCAGGAGCTTGGCTGGCGCATCACATGAGTTTGACCAGAGCATCACCCAAGTTCAGTCAGTGCATTGCACAAGCTTGGCCAAGCAGCCATAGGCCATCCGGATCCTCAGATCCACAAGCAGCTGTCAGCAAAATGTCCTGTTAAAAAGCAGTATTAAGATCCAAAAAACACTCCAGAGCCTGCACTCGCCCATGACCTGCACATGGCACATGAAGCCATGGCAACGGAGGGCACACCAGCTGCAGTGGGCAGCGGGACAAGCCCCACATGCCCCATCCATCCCCTCCCCGCTCATATCCCAACCACCCACCACAGCCCTGGCAGAGCTGCTCCACACATGAAGACCTTTTCAGCCACTTCAGACACTGCGCAAGTGCCCCTTCAAGCTTGGCAGGGTTTGTTTTTAACCACCTGCTTTCACCCAGAGCCTAGTTTTGACACTTCATTTATCAGACAGTCAGAAACCTAAAGGCTGCTATCAGTTTATACACTCATTTGGGGAAAAACAAAACCAAAGACGCGCTGGGTGCCAACTGCCAAACATGCTCTGTTTGTCTTCTCCCCATACCCTCCCTCACTTTAAAAAAACAATTAGAAAACAACCACAGTGGGATTTGGCCATGTTTTTCCATCCCCTTGTGTGTATTGACATAGCAGAATTATCTACATTACTGGAAATGGGTTATTATAGCAGCTATGTCAATAAATTAGTTTGATTACAGTAACAATGTCAGAGTTAATAATTCAGCTGATATTTTGCTGAACTACGCGGTCATTGCCCATTATTGATTGGTTTTATGTAGTCACTCGCTCTCAGGTACATATCCCTTTTACATTAAGCATCTTAAAAAAAATTGCAGGATCACACTGCACCATCCCTGCTTTTAGTGCTCCAGTTTCTTCACCTCTGCTAAGGGAGAAAGTTTACACTTAGAATAAAATAAAGTCGCTGCTCAGTGCAGTGCTGTTTTCATGGTAGATAGATACATACATTTCAAAGTGCTTTGAAGTGACGGGGTAAGCAGCATCTTGCCTTTCCTGTTTCGGGGCTGAACCCTGTGCAGTCTGGCTGAAGCCTGGTGATGTTAACCCACCTTTCTCTCTGCTGCAGCAGTTATTTGAGCACAGGTCAAAATTCTCTGTGTCCGTGTAAATTCCTCTTCCACTCAGCCCTCAGTGAGGGCTTTGGAAACCCTCCATGTTGTGCAACATCCCAACAAGCAGCTCATTCCAGCACCCATCACCATACACAGCACACCTGTGCTGGTAAGCAAAGGAGACAGGTACCGTCATGCCCAGGGCTTTCTGCTGCACAAGGGCACAGTGCCAGGATCACCATGGCTTGGCAGGTGCATGGCTGGGCAGAGCTGTCACCAGTGTCACTGCCGTCCCCAGCCACCCTGCTGGGATGGGAGCCAGTGCTGAGTTGTTCCCTGTTGGCCCTGGCCTGAGGTCAGTGCTGCAGGATGCTGGCAAGCATTCTCTTTGTGTGGATTTTCACTCCAAATTAGGTAAAGATAGTAGATGACTCTTTGTAGTATCTTTAGTGGTTCCAGCAGTGATATTCAATAGTAACTACAAACCACCCCACTTCAGTTATTTGGCATTTTGAAATGGTCTGAAAAGCACAGTAAATGCAAGGCAAGCTTCTTCCTTTATTTAGGAACACACATGCTAATGATTACGGCGTAACTTAATGCCCACCTCACACCTTTTGCTACTGTGCATAGAAATCAATCCACAGATTCCTGTGCTGAGCCCACGGGCTCCCTGCTGCGGCACAGGGTCAGACCCAAGTGCATGGGCTGCAAGCTGCACAAGAGCACAGAAATTTGTACAGCAATTTGGGAAATAATGGTTAATAATTTACAGAATACTTCGCAGTGCTATTGCCCTGTGTTCAGTGGAAGGTCTCATTTCAGGAAGTGGCTGGGTCTCACCTTCTCCCTCTGCACTGAGCTGGGCTCAGCTTCCTGATGCAGGGAAGGCTGCACTCTCTGTGCCACAGAGGAGTGGAGCAGTCAATGATGGTCCCCCTTGCCATAAGTCCATATTAACTCAAGCTTTCTTTGATCAAAAGGCCACTGAAAAACCTGAGCCTGAATTTTCTTTGCAATGTAATTCTGAAATTAAATCACTCAAATGACACATGCAAGCCGATCCTGAGCTCCCAAAGTTAAAAGTTGTTTGTGCAAGGGGCTGCACTGCTGAGGCTGTGTCCAACACGTCATAGCAGAGGGCTGGGAGAGCACAGCGATGGGAGTTTCCAGCAATCTTGAAAAATTTATAAGGAAAGGCAGAGCCCCTGTCCTGGGAGCTGTGCTGTCCCTGCAGCTGCCGTGGATGCTCCTGCGGATCTCCGGCTGTGGCTTTAAATCCATAAAGCCATTAGAATTTCCTAAGAAAGCTCTCCAGTTCATAAAACCAAAAAGCAATCAGACGATTTCCTTACGTACCCCCGGAGCAGACAACCAGCTGCACCACTCATTCGCTGCAGTCCCGAGCCTACAGAAACAGAGTGTTCCATGGCACTTTGGCAGCTTGCAAAGCAAGGCCAGGGCTCACAGTGATGTGCTGGAACACAGCAGACCCCAGGGTCTGTGTATGAGTGTGCGACTGCTGCCACACCTGGTGCCTGACATGTGCCCACTGGCCTGGCACAGCTGGAAGAGGCCAGGCTCTGCTGAGAGAAGGTAAATGTCTCCTCCAAGAAAAAGCATCTGACCTCAAAGAAATTATGAAGGCTTATTTGGTAATTTAGTGAATATAAATATGTTTGAATAAGCCCTGAAAGCTACAGCACCAATGAAATCGTGATGCACTTCAAGCTTTAAGCACACAGTATGATTCAGACGAAGCACACAGTTCTGTCTATTAATAAACAACCAGTGGGCCAAACTCACCCCTGTTTTTGTACAGAACACCACCAAATGGCTAAATTAGCATATTAAATGAAATAAAGACATTGGCTTCACCTTGCTGTCTGACTTCAGCTGCCTTGACAGGGTATTTTCTCCATCCCTAAATTCTAAGCCCACAACCACTAGGGAGGCAGACAAAGGCAAACCCAGGAGAAAGCCCCACACATCCTCTCCCCCCTGCCCTGTGTCCTGCTGCTCTAGGGCATCTCGCCAGCATTGCACATCATGGCAAACCCTACCTGTGTCAGACCGCTCACCTGCCAGCAGATCTGAACATCATTGCTAGAAGGTGTTCCTCGTTGTGCTGGCATTCCCACTGTAAAATCAGAGGTCTGTTGGGTTTTAGGACTGTCTTTTTCCTTGGCAGGAATCTAAATCCAGAATTTTGTTGGTTTTTCTTCTGGAAAGCTTTTCTCAAAATTAACCCCCTGTCAAGACCCAGTCAAATCCCCCATCATCCTCCTCTGTGCCTGCCTCCCCTTTCTGTTCCCATCCTCACCTTCAGAGCAGGTGAGCAGGTACTCAGGAGCAAACACCAGTGCACACGTGGGAGAAAGGCAGCAATTCTCCAGGTAGGCAGAGAGGACACTGCTGCAGCATCACACACTCCTCTAACAGATTCCTGCAGCATGGGAATGAAAGGGTACGAAGCCTGGAGGGAAAGAATAATGAAAAAACAAAGCTGTCCTTTGTGTGTTTCCCTGGTATCACCCAACAACATTCCAGGAAAAGCTGGCAGCATCAGATCACCACAAGCAAGTGCAACACCAGCTATTGCAATAATGGATTTTGCGATTGGAAATCTGGGGTCTAACTCCCAGTAGGCAGCCTGAGACTTTAGAAACATTGGCCATCACATTGTCCAAACATATTAAGATAAATAAATAGATAAATAAGTAAATAAATAGATAAATTAATTACATTCAGCAATACATAAATTATCTTCTCTCCTTTCCTTGCTAGAGGTGATAGCTTCAAATTCTTTTGGCCCTCAGTATTGAATTCCTAATCACTGTGCAGAGGGGAGACATGCACCTGAAAACACTCTGCAAAATTCAGGTAAGGTCCAAATACTTAAGTGTCACAAAGGTGGTAGAATTGATGTAAAATCCACTGTGCAAACCTCACATTTAAACCATTTTAAAGCTTCAAGGCATGCTAAATGAAAAAACCCTCGTGCTGAAGAAGATATCCACACCCGGGCTATGGAGCCAAAGGCAGAGCCAGGGCTGTGTCACTGCTAGGGCTTGGGGACCCCTTTTACACCCCCATCAAATGCATGTGACTATCTGTCCCAGTTTCTGCATCCATCCCGCCGTGACACAGGAGAGGGCAACCAATGAGCTGCAGCACAGAGAAGCAACCAGCACCACCAACGGCTGTGGTGCACCAGGTTGATGAGAATCAGCTAGGCTCAATCCTGGGCACCTGAATGAGTTTAGGCTCTACCTCCTTATAAGAACTTGACTTTCCTTGGTGTATCCCACTGGTCACTCAGTCTTATGGAGGCTCAGTTTCCTATCGCCTCCGTACCATGCACAGACAGCTCTTCTATCGCCATGGGGCAGAGCAGCAGCTTTTTACAGTCACTGCAGAGGTGTGTTCAAAGCATAAGGTGCAAGTGCAGGAGCCCATCCCATCCCTGGGCGCTTCAAGAGCAGATGATTGGTTCATCAGATATGCCTCTAGCAGCCTGAGAGCCTGCTCAGCACCAAAAACTGCAGTGGGCACTATGCAGCCTTTTGAAAACCAACTGCCCTTAACTGACAAAATAAATACTTAGAAATACCACAGCATCCTGTTGTCCTTTTCTTTCTTGAAATAACTGGGACAAGCAATGGCCCAGAAAATAAAAGCTGTTAACCTAAATGTGAGGGGGTTTGTGCAAGTGTGTCCTTGAAATTTCACATCACCAGCAGCAGACAATGGGTGAAACCCTCTCAGGCTCCCCACTAGATATTCCTCATCTGCGTTCCCGGTACCATGTCTCTCGAGACTCCCTCTGGTTTTGCACCAGAAACAACCTTTGGCAGACTAGGAGCTCGCCAGCACTGCTGCCGTCATTGAGAAAGGGTGGTGAGAGTGCAAGGGCTGGCATGCTAAGGGCCAGCATACCAAGGGCTGGGATACCAAGAGCTGGCATGCCATGGCAGAGAGTGAGTGTCACCACAGGCCCCAGCCACAGCAGCGCCAGCACTTGCCCTCATGGCTGTCACCGTGACTGCCCAGTTGCAGCACAGCAGCCAGGAGTTTTATGCCCAATACAGTTCAGTTTCTCTACACAAAGATACCCGAGTCTGGATCTGATTATAAGTATGTGTTATACAGAACTAGAGAGCTAGAAAGCCTTCCCACCAGTTTTCTCCCATTCTCATATCCTGCAGTCACAGGCATTCCACAAAAGCCCCAAAGCCAGATAAGGCATCATCAGTTCCCTCCTGAAGCCATCCAGGACGTGCTCCTAATGTCCTAAATCTCTGTGTTGAAAGCAAACTTTATTTGTGCTTATATTCACTGTCAAATCTCTTAAGGCTTATTTTTATGGTGGTTAAATGCTACAGGTGATAAATGGAGGAATACTGAAATGTTGACACATTTGAAACAACTGAAATGTTGACACAGTGAGGTTGAACAAACACAGAAGGAAGGAAAACCTATGTATATCTTTCATTGATGCTTGCTGGATGCTGGTGAATCTTAGGTTTAATTTTAGTTGTTTGTCAGCAATCCCCTTTCTTTAGGACACAATGTTACTTTGGCAATGCTCCTCAAAGGGATCTTTGCTGAAATACTGAACACATTTCATAACAGAGCCTGGCAGGCTCTGCGAAACACTGGTTGTGTAATGAAAAGGGCTATCATTAATTACCATCCCATATAGGATCTGTCAGAGGTAAGAGCACAGCTTTGCTTCTCCAAATGTCTCTCCTAGAGGCGTTGGTGGGGGGGATGACAAGGTCACCTGAGATCCATCACCTGTGTCTGGCAGCAGAACCTCACCTCCTCTCCTGAATTCCCTCTGCCTACAGGGCTGGAAGCATGGCTTGGCAGTGGGAGCAGAGGACAGGAACAGCTTTGTTCTGCCCAGCAACATAGCAGTGCCCAGCAGCAATGGCCCAGCAGCTATAGAGCAACAGGGGCTGTCTTGCTGGTACTTTTGTTCATTATTTCCTATTAAAAAGGGCTCTCCTTTCTAGAAAGCTGCTGCTTTATAGTGAAGGGTGGGAAAAAGCATTGAAAAAAAACAGAAACAGGAAAAAATCTTTGAAAATATCTGGATAGCATTGAAGTTTAAGATATTTATTTAAATATTGAGCATGTGGTGGCTCAACCAATGCTACTTGTAAAGAAAAAAAAGTCCTGTAACTAATAGAGACAGAGGCAGAGAGCGAGAAGCAGCCCTCATTTTAGTACTGAGGGAGAGTGTTCAATACGCATCCTCGCGATGTGCTGCTGAGCCACCACCTCCACCTACACTGCTGCCACTCCCAAGTGAAAACCAACTTGAAAAGATGGTATCACAAATGAAGAAAGGTGATGGAGGTAGTGTGTAGATCCTGATCTCTGTTGCCCTCATTCCTGTCTCCATAGTCTGCCTCTGGCCCAGCAGCTGCCTTCCTCCTCCTGCTGAGGTGAAGGCCATAGAAGGCAGCGTGCAGTGGCAGGAAAGGCTTTTCTGGGCCTGTGGGGAAAGGCAGCATCCTGGCTGCCTGAACGAGGGGTTTGAGGAGCCCTTCAGGGCAATGAACAGCAGGATGTGGCATGCAATACAGGCATCTCCATTAGTACCAACAGTGCAGCTGGACCACAGCATGGCCTTCAGCCGCAGACACTTTCCAGGGATGTACTACTCCCTGTTTCCATCCCTACTCCTTTCTTCCTCCAACTGTGAAAGCTCAGTATTGTGTGTGCAGGATTTGAGGGTTTTTTCCCTTTGGCAATAGATTTTACAGTTATTAAGAACCAGCTCATCTCATTCCCAAGGGAAGCACACAGGATCTGCTGTTTCAGAGCATATAAAAAAATTAGTCTGTCCCAGCTATAACGAGTGCAAATGGACAGCTGTTTGCTTTCTCCTGCCTGGTGCAGAAATATCCCTTTATGTGGCTGGCTAAGCAGTGCCATTTTTGCCTGCAAAACACACAAGAGTTGAGCAAAAGCAGAGACCCTGGCCAGGGTTCAAAAGATGTCTCCTTGTCCATCCAGGCTCCTCCCTGTAGTGATTTGTCTCCACACCACACAGCTGTGGCCAGGGGCAGGATCCCACCCATTGGGTCCACCCGGGAGGGCACTGGTAAGGACATGAAGGATTGCAGGGCTTCAGGAGCAATGGGAATAAGGCAGTGAAGCAAAAAATACAGCTGAGTGTAAAGGGAAGGTTGTTTACAGGGAAACTGCAGTGAATGAAGATGGCCACAGCCCTTGAACAAGAAGACGGCTGCTGCCAGCTTATCATGGCAGATAAGACAGGGCTGAACCAGAGGGAGAGGAGCAAGCGGGGACAGGCAGTGCTGAGCACACTGCTGCAGGGGAGGTGTTGTCCCTGAGCCCTGTAGGGAATCACTGGGGGGACAGCAGGAATGGGAAAAGACAGGGTTTGTCTTCCTCTGGGCACACATTAGCTGTCAGCCATGGCTGTTTGAGGGCCCCTCACTCGCAGACCCTCAGAGGGTCTTTGCTCCCAACATTACTTTACCAAAGAGGAATACCTGTCCTGTCAGAGTGATCCTGGGGCTCCACTTCCCTTCTCTTCCCTCTCCTCCAGTTCACACTAAGCCACTGCAGCCCCCTCACATCAACCAGCCCCTAGGTAGCTCCTCACCACCTTGGCCTCTGGAATGCAGTGTCAATGACTAGGGAAGCAGAATCACAGAATCTCACAATGGCTGCGGTTAGAAGGGATCTCCAGATCTCATCACATGTCCAGGTGGGTTGGAATATCTACAGAGAAGGAGACTCCACAACCTCCCCGGGCAGCCTGTTCCAGAGCTCTGTCACCCTCACAATAAAAATGTTTTTTCCTTATGTTCAGGTGGAACTTCCTGTTGTCCTTTTTCCTGTCACTGGGCACCAGGGAGCAGAGTCTGGCACCCTGCCTCCTACCCACTGGAGATTGTTCAGAATTGATGAGATTCCCTCTCAAGCCTTCTCTTCTGCAGGCTGAAGAGACCCAGGTCTCTCAACCTTTCCTCCTAAGGGAGATGCTCCATTCCCCTCATCATGTCTGTGGCCTCTGCTGAGCTCTCTCTAGTTGTTCCTTGTCTTTCCAGAGCTGGGGAGCCCAGAACTGGACACAGGACTCCAGATGGGTTTTCCCTAAGGCAGAATAGAGGGGGAGGATAACCTCCCTTGATCTGTTGGCCATGCTCTTCTCCATGCACCCCAGGATCCCTTTGGCCTTCATGGTCACAAGGGCACAGTGCTGGGTATGGGGCCTATGGTGTCCTCAAGGACTCCCAGGTCCTCTCTATGGAGCTGCTTTCCAGCAGGTCAGCCGTTCACCTGTACTAGTGCAGGGAGTTGTTCCTACCCAGGTGCAGGACTCTACACTTGCCTTTGTTAAAGACCTGGTGCCATGTAAAATTACATCAATGGCCATCATAACGCTAATGGCATATTTTTGTCTCAGACATTTACACCAGAAAAGTACCAAAGCCATTTACATAATTATGTTATCACTGGGTTACTGAAAGTACATTACATGAGCGCTGAGAACTGGTCCTGAAACCTCCCCTGCCTTTGTGCCAGAACTCATAAACCCCTGTGTAAGGCGCTGTGCACCCCTAATTCAGATGCTATTAAGCCCCACTGCAAGAAGCTTCTCTAGGTAAAATGCAGATGCTAGGAAGTGTGCCATTTATTACTTGTTTAAGCCATTCTGAGTGTAAAAGAAACACAGATAAAAGCTACAGAGATGTTAAGCTACTCATTAGCAGTAACGACCTCTTCATCCAGCCCATGTTTTGTTTAACTTGCAAAAGAGAAGCTGGATCACTTCATAATTCCCCTTTTCTCCCTCATCAACAGCCTATTCCCAACTGTCCTTCAGTGAATGAGACCCTTGGAAATAATCCTTGTCTGTCTGACAGGATTCCTATAGGAGCTGCTGGCAGGCAACACCTTCCACCTTTTAATTTCATTACTCATTCCTGAAGTTTCCACATACAGTGATGCAGGTGGGCTTCTTTGTGTGGACACAGGCCACACAGGGTGAGAGGGTCTACCAGCTGTTGTTGAAATATTTCTTGAGTGTTGAAGATATTAAGGATCTCCTGGGGCTGCCAAGGCTTTTAGAAGTTCATGTACAGGCTCAGCAGAGATGTAGCGACCAAGGCATGGCCATAAGCCCCAGTTTCTTGAAGCTACCCAGGAACCCCCACACATGGTCTCATTTGGCCCTGAATCTCCCAGAGTTCGAGACAGTCGACAATCTGTTGCTGAAGAAACTGTGCCTGGGAATCAGCTGGGTAGGATTCCACACTGCCCTTCTCCATTGCATTTGAAGGTACAACTTAAATAGTGATTCGTGTTTTCTGCTTAAAAAGATGGAATATCGAACCCCGTATTGCAACACACTGGTCCTCTTGGAAAACTTATCTTACCTCCCTTTGGCACTGACACCAAGCTGCTGTAGCTTGTACCAAGCCAAGCCACTGGGGCTGCACCTTGCATTTCCCAGAATACTTATTGAGAATCATAAATTAAGCACAAGAGCAACAATTTATTCCTTTTTTGGGAAGCTTTGAATGAAGGACTTTTTTATCTCGTTCAAAATCTCTCTGCTGCTCGTGGGTCAGTAACAAATCATCCCCCTCCAAAGGCAGAGGAGAACCTAACCCATGAAGGCTGCAGCTGAGTCAGCAGAGAATTAATTTGAACATTGCTCACTGTTTATGGCCTTTTTTTCAATTAAGTTTCCTAATGTTACTTAATGACCAAGTACATTTAATCTTCTTAAGTTCATCAATGGGCAAATAATGAGGATTCCCAAGGCAGAGGAGGCCAGCAGTGCCCAGCCCGATGCAGGCCATAAAACACCTTTCTCCAATGCACTGTATCGTCATGCTGGGAAGAAGACATTCATGTATTTTTTAATAAGATATTGCTTTTTTCCTTTTTCTTTGTCACATATTGTGAAGGTAGCTCTGGCTGTTTTCGCTCAACCGTCTATTAGGAACTGCCTGAGCTCATTACCCACGTCTTTTCCCTGGGGGTTGGAAAAATAAAACTGCCTGTGCTGGTGAGGAGCAGCTGGGGCACTTGGCTTTTGCCTGGTCACTAGAATGGAAGATATCTTCCTTGCACAATGTCTTGCAGGCTCAAAGCCACCCAGGAAACAAAATAAGCTCAAGGGAAACTTGAATACCTGGAAAGAGTATTGCCTGGCTGTGGCTCAGATGTGCTAAATCATTAGGAGCTGTCTCCTCATGTCAGAACACTTCAAAAGGCTGAGGCATCCAGCTGAGGACTGATTTGATCAGAGGAAAGATGAACACATTCTAAAAAAAGGGAGAACAAAACCCCAAAAAGTCCCACAAATCCAGAAAATCTACTTATTTCATAGCTATATCTAACTTCCAAATATTCCTCCAATTCCAACTTTTGTTTTACATCCAGTCAACCCACTGGAAAAGAAGAAATGCTGAGCCTTGGTGAAACATTTTTCAAGGACCCAGCAGGGATGAACCAGCAATTTTGGGGTGTATGACAGATGAGGCTCCTGCTGCAGTCACTTCAGCCAGTATCTTCACCGTCTGCCCACACATAATTGAGGTGCAGTGCTACCACATCTGTCATTTATTTTAGCATACCCGTACTGTTTATTTGGTTTTCCATGTCCCTCATTAGAGCCTCACACAGACTCCTTGCAGAATTATTCAATGGCTAACATTTCATCTCTGTCTGTTGTTCTTCTGATCTTTCTTCAAAGAGTTTTAATAAGGGAGAGCTGGACTGGAGAGCCTGGAAAAGCTGCTGACTTCTCCCGAGGGCTGGATCTGGGTGCTGGTGCTGGTCCCATGCTCACTGAGGGCAGTGGTTGGAACCGGGCAGACCCTCCAACACCCAGCGTTTTATTCCGTGGTGATGCTTCCAGGATACTTGGGGTGGGATGGGCATAAGGATGCTCCATAGGGACCTCTGCCCTACTCCCCACCTTCTGCTGCTTTGGGAGAGAGAAAGCAGACTAAGCCAAGGGAGGATGAAAGAGATAGGCTTTTAAATTTTAATACACATACATTTTCAAAGTAACCTAGTGCATTTGGCCAATGGAATTCAGACATTGCTAAGCTGAGTTTTTCCATTAGTCTGATTTCTACACCTTAAAAAACATAAATAATACATTACCCAATTTATTCCAAAGAAAAAAATCTGAAAGGTGTTTCTTTTATTCTAAGTGTTTGCAGACTGAAATTAAACCAGTGTTGTAAGCACCAAAGAAAATATTAGTACTTTTTTAATTTTCTCTTTCAAACATAACAGTAAATATTAAGTGAAGTGAATCGTATTTTACAAAACACATCCATTCATTTCCTGTGCAGAAAGGAATAGCTTTTTATGTAGAACAGAAGCTTTGATACATTTAATGAGACACTGCACTAACAAGAGCACCTGCGCGAGGATCATGCTCACAGCCCCCTCGGGGCAGTAGAAGAAAGCAGACCCAGGCTTACACCATCAGCACCCGGCATTTCCCCAGAATTTCTCTATGATCCTTCCCAAACCCTCATTTCTTTGCTAACTCCTGCCCCATGTTAGCAGCTGCTCTGTACATGGCTGGAGATGAAGCCTAATGTTTATGAAGTTTCTCTCTAAGAAAGAGCAGGGACAGGAATTGCTCCCTATGCAACCTGAAGGTTCAGATCCACATGGGTGACTGACCCCATGAGTGCCATCAGCTTCAACAACCATCATGTTCATAGCTGCTGTTTTATGTCCTATGACTCCCCCTTCTCAGCACCCATGCATATTCCCTGGGAGGAAAGGGGTGGCTGCCAGCACTGGGCAGTTGCCTGCTGGAGCCTGTTGCCTGTGCCTTCAGAGAGTTGCTGTGCGCCTCACGTTCCGCATTCTTTAAACTAGGGCCTGGAAAGGCTGCTGCTTAATTCACCACAAAGAAACATGTTATTCTACACAAACAATAACCAAGCAAGTAACACCCAACCACCCTGACTGTGCTTCACTGAAGTGACCCTGACAGCAGCAGCTCCTGTCTGCACTCTTTTATTTGTAAAGATATACAGGAGAATAAAAAATAAAAAAATATGCTCCTGCTATGCGGAAGCTCATTACTGATCTGGGGCTGGCTGGGGCCATGGCAAATGTGGCACCACAGAGGAATGCAGCCTGGAGTCAGTAGGAGCATGGGACTGCTGAGTGGCAAAGACGATGAGGGCTTCTGAGGAGAGATGATGAGGACTGTCTCAGGCAGGAGCAGGACTCAAGAACATTTCTACAAGCCACACAATGCTGCCTTTGCTGCCTGGCATGACAACCCCGCACCACCAGGAGCTTTCACTTGAGAGGGAAGAATTGATTTGGGGTTTAGGGTGGTTTTGTTTTGGTTTCTTTTTTTAAGAATAGGTATTATTTTGAACAGGGGAAGTGTTCAAGATACTCTCTGTTCAAGCATACTATTAGTGCTTTTTGCAGGGAAAAAAGTTTAAAGAATAAGTGTTCATTTTTGTTAATGCCAAGTCGAATGTATCTTTGCTGTACAAATATTTCACTGATGTACACATATATGGTTACAGGTAAAGTCTCAATATCAAATAGAACAAGAATGAGTCAATTAGTTGATTCTCTCTTTCTTATTGTTTCTTTTAAAAATTATAATGATTTCTCAGATCTTCTCCTTATGCACACCACATTAGAGCAGATGCTACAACTTAGGCAGGACATATTGCACCTTCAGACAGTCACTGTAGTTGAATTTCTCCTGAAAGTGCAAAAGATCATCTCAAAATGTCGAGGTAAGGCTCACTTCTTCCTTCACTTGCTTGCCGTGGCTTTTGCTAGGAAAACAAGTAGCACAGAAACAGCAACGGATTTGGCATAGTCCTGGGTTACCGAAAACAAGCCTGGCTGTAATTAGATCATCTGGCAGCCCTTCAGCTACAAAATGTGTGTACTAACACCACTCCATCTTCTTCCTTGCATGCAGGGTGTGATGGTGCAGTTCTGAGGCAGCATCTGTCCAAGCAGTGACTGGATCCAGATACCTCATCTCATGATTTAGCTTGTTTTCATCCTGCATGAGTGATTCTACCCATGTAAACATAAAGCTCTTGCAAACAGCAGTAGCACTTTTAACAGCATGGCCAACAGCCAGCATCCCTTAGTGAGTGGCTCGGCCACCAGCATGGCACCCACAGAAGAGCTGATCTGGACAATTAGCTCCTGGAAATACGAATTATACCAGCCGTGGTGTAATATACTGAAAGGTTTGGAGATCAGGATAATGAAAAATGGCCTGATACCGCTTCTCCTCATAACTACAATGAGGTGTTCCAGGTTGTGTCAAAAGAAATGTGACCAGCAGGTCACGGGAGGTGATTCTGCCCCTGTACTCCACTTTTGTGAGACCTCACCTGGAGTGCTGCATTCCTTTCTGGAGTCCTCAGCGCAGGAAGGACATGCATCTGTTGGAGCGAGTCCAGAGGAGGCCACGGAGATGACCAGAGGGAAGGAGCCATTCCCATAAGGGGACAGGCTGAGAAAGTTGGGCCTGTTTAGCCTAGAGAAGGAAAAGCTCCAAGGAGACCTTATGGCATCCTTGCAGTACTTGAAGGGGGCCTACAGAAAAGATGGGAAGGGGCATTTTATGAGGCAGCATAGAGATACGACAAGGGGTAATGGTTTTAACCTGAAAGAGGGGAGATCTAGATTAGATATTAGGAAGAAATTTTTTACTGTGCGATTGGTGAGACAGTGGAACAGGTTGCCCAGAGAAGACTTGGATGCCCCATACCTGGAGGTGTTCAAGGACAGATTGGATGGGGCATTGAGTGACCTGGTCTAGAGGAAAGTGTCCCTGCCCATGACAGGGTTTTAGAACTCGATGATTTTTAAGGTACATTCCAACCCAAACCATTTTATGATTCCTGAAAGACGTTTACTGGGCCAACTCAAGCCTGGCCTGCAGCACACAAAATGCCCATTTCAGCAGACCTTCCCTCTGTTTCCAAAATACCGGCCCACAAGATGGCTGAGGGGGGTGAGAGCAACAGAGAGTTGTGCTGGTGAGACTTTTTGGAGATGAGTGGTCAATCAGTACTGAAGTAGGCAGGTGAGGTCATTGCTCAAGCACGCCTAGAGGAAGGTGCTCTTTGGTGGCGGCTCCCTTTCACTGTAAGTGGCAGTGATGCACACTGAAGCACTCGTGCCAGCTGAATGCCTTCTGGGACAGAGATCCTTGTGGGAAGAAGCCTGGATGTCACTGCGGATGCTCCAGTGAGAATTTCTAAAGACAGCATGATGTTTCATTATTTCCGTGTACTAAAGACATGCGTAAAAAATGCCAAAAGTTTATAGTGCTTGCACGAAAGCCCAAGGAACAACTTGACCTGTGCTGCTAACACAGTCCCCCAAGACATGAAAAGGTCTGGAAACAAGCAAAGCAACTACTAACTGGATGGTGGACTCCTGTGGTGGAAAGGGTGGAGGAATGTTTCCTTGGGATTACGCTTTTTAAGAAACTGGAAAACCACAGGAATCTCCAGTGTCATTGCCATGTCCCTTCCCACAGGGTTTCTTCCAGCCCTGTTCAGACAGGGTGCTACAGCCTCGGTACCCGCTGCAGGGAGCAAAGACAGCTCCTCGGGGAACAGCTTCCTTCCAGCCCTCAGCACCACTTGACCAGAGCCTTCAGCCAAGCAGCCTCTTTCTCCTCCACCTTCCAGGTGTCAGATGGAAGCCCACTCCATGTGCTGGGCAACAGCCCCCACACATCCCCATCCAGGCCAGAACAAATATTGCTCTGAGA
The DNA here is from genome assembly GCA_033558185.1 of Dromococcyx pavoninus. NCBI lineage: Eukaryota > Metazoa > Chordata > Aves > Cuculiformes > Neomorphidae > Dromococcyx > Dromococcyx pavoninus. Next base: position 107,752 of record JAUMJL010000481.1, on the reverse strand, counting down.
GTAACTGAAGTGGCTTCAATTGGTTACAGAAACTAACTTTATAACCAAAGAAGACAGCAAAACAATAGCCTTGGAAAAATCTTGTGTGACATATAGTAAACCATCCAGTTTTCAGGTCTGCTCTGTTTTGTTTAAAAAACAAAACCAAACAAAGTTATTTTTTCCTCCTCTGGAGTCAGTACCCAAATGTCTCTTCAGCAAGGCTGAGACACAAATGTGATTTCAAGGAGTCTCTCCTGAGAAGAGAGAAAATGCTTTTGTTAGAAGAACTAAGAAAACCATTTTTTTTTAACTAAAATTCTGGCTTTGCATACACGAGCTGATGCTCAGGTTCTGGAAGACAGTGCAAATCTTCCCTTTGCCAAAGGTGCTGAGAGGGAAGGTAGGAAGCAGCAGGACTGCTGGTGCACAGTGCTGAGCAGGGAGTTTACAGAGAGATGGGCAGGACTCAGATCACTTGGGTTTGCACGTGTGCTTACCACACTCAGGAAACACTGCTGTTAAATCAGCCAAATAAAAGAGGAGAGAGGTCATTCCACTGTGGAGTCTGGGCTGTGACTGCCATATGGAAAGCTGGGCCAATCAGAGATGGTTTGTGAATTGGGAAGGGAGTGTAACAGTGTTAACAGTTGCTCTGACTTTTTACCTTTCATTCTAATATCCCAAATAATTAACAGAATTCAGCACCATTTTTTGATTTTTTAAAAAGAATATTTAGGAAATAGTCATAGTTTTTTCCCCCCGAGAGCTCAGATTGCTTTAGCCATATATTATTGCTGCAGAGCCTGACCATAAATGTTGAAACATAGTCTCCTGAAGTTAATGATTTACCCTGGTGCCCATGGGAGAATACCAAATCCAAATATTGCTAGTGCTAAATGTGGGGATCCTGATATATGGGCCCTCTGCTGCTCACCCACCCCATTCACTTCCATGGTTCCAGATCTCTCTACCGTGTGAAGGAGGTTTGCCCACAGCATGGTGGAAGACCCTGGGTGCCAACGCACAAACCATCTCAGTTGGGTTTGGCCACCTCAGGGTGCCTACATCTTTCTCAACGGGGAACAGTCTGACACCCATCACTTTCTTGCTCACTCTTAATAGGCTGTCTTTAAAATTGGAGAGCACAAGCTGTCTCACAAGTACTTGTGGTCACATCTGAAGCTACAGGCACTGTAAATGAGTATTCAGAATTTAAAATATCAGACATCTAAAATAAAGCTGTTGAGAGCTGTGATGTGAATAAGTTAGCCTAACATGCAGCATGGAAATATAAACACATTGAACAAAATTCTAGATCCCTGTTACATATATTTGGTTTTATGCAGTTTTTCTTATCTCTTTGCACAAAGGCACTTACACCTAAATAAAGAACTCAAGCAGAAAGTAGTTACCCATGTGTCTACAGATTTATTTGCATGCACGAGTATTGATTATTTAGCAGCTAGCCAGTTGCTATGACACCAAACATCACTGTTCTACAAGCAAACAAGCACTCCCTCCCGTAGTTCATAAATACCAATTATGGCAGAGCAGCTCAAAATTTTCCATTTGGATAATTTCATCCAGTTTCTCCCCCATCTTGTCTTCTTAGCTTTCTATTAAAACTTTAACCTTTTAAACTACCTGTTTCCATTTCGTTCATCTCCAAAAAGCAGCCCACTTACAAATGTGTTGCCATTCCACAGTCTGTATCTCCAGCAGCCGGAGGCCCCATGATCCACTGGCATCTCCCACACTGGCTGTGGGGAAACGCTGAGCCAGCATCTCACAGAAGGTGCCTTCAAGCTTGTAGTGTGTGCCTCAGCCCTAACAAGCACAGCGAGGGGATTTGGGAAAGTGGGTAGGGGAGTAAAGGTGGGAAGGGGGCCTGAAGCTGCAATGCTGTTGAAAGCTTTTTGCAATTTTCAAGTAGAGTAAATTTACCCAGAAATCAAAATAATGGTGCTTGGGTCAAAATGCTGCCACAGCAACTTGAACCAAAGCTGCTACACCCTCAGATATAAAGTTTGCAGTAGTCCATGCTACTGATTTAAAGCTAATGAAACAACAAAAGAGATCAAAAATATTAATTAGGGCATGAATAACCTGACTAGTATTCTGTCCACACAGACACCTTACCCAGCCCAGCCCAGCAACACAAGGAGAGCCAGGGCTGCTGGCAGGGGAGGGTCACAGCACTGGAAATGAGGGCAGGGAGCATTACCACGCTATTTAATCCAGGAAGAAACAAGACACACACCTAATATTCTTCAGAGATCTTGAAGCTACATGCAGTGTGCAAGGTCAAACCCAGCTGAAGGGACCGGCTGATGGAGTGTCAAGTCTTTGTGAGGAGAAGATACGAAAGACCATCTCTAGAGTCCAGGACCACAAGAGCAGACACCTGAGAGCCTCACCAGAGACACAGGAGCTGGAGGGAAACAAAGGCAGAAGGTGGATTTGGCAAATGAGTACACAGCCTGCCTATAAGAACAAGCACTCGGTGCTTTCAGAGCACCCAAGCTGATGAGCTCAGACTTCATCAGTACCAAGACACTAATAACAGTGTCTGGTGAAGATCTGTAGGTCTGTGTTTTCCTCACCTCCTGTTCAAAGCAGAATATCTGATAAATCTAACACAGGCCTGAATCATGTAGATGATGGGTGGAAACTCAATAAATAAATAGGTAAATAAATACATAAATAAATACATAAATAAATACATAAATAGATCCTTACCAACTGGTGCAGCTACGCTGTCTTTTCCAAATTACTTTAGTCCCATTTCCTTTCCACTGCACCTCATAAACTGAAGCCTTCTCAGTGATTTTACTCCATGGCTGTGCTCATACTGAGATCGCAGTCCTTTTGGGTCAGCAAAGGGCAAATTTTAAAGTAGGACTATCTGTCAAGATCACTCAGCCACACAGAAATGGCAGGTTGACAGATACCTGTTCCCCCCTAAAGTTAGAGACTGAAAAACCATCAAGTGAATGATCACGTTAATACTGGACTCCAACAGTCTCTCAGAGAAGCACCTCCTATGACTTTTAACCTCAAACCTTTAAGAAATGATCCAACTTAAACTCAGTAACCTAAGATATCCTTTATTGTTATTTCTTCTGTCCAGGCTGGAAGGTTGTTGCTTCCAATTTTACAAGATGCAGGGTGGAGGAGGGGATGTGAAGAATCTGTTGACATGGGAATTGTTTTAAAGATATTCCAGAGCTGTGTTCTGGTGAGATTCAACTTATTTTTTAAGCACCATTAGATTGTTTTTGTCATTATAAATGAACTACAGATGATTTGGTTCAGCAAGATTTGTGTACAGTACAGGTGATGGAAAGCAGTGAAGAAAGTTGTTTAAAAAAAAAAAAAAAAATCCAAGTTTTTCATACTGGTAGCAAGTCAGGTTGTGTTCTCCTAAATGTCCTGCAAAGATATACAATATATGACAGTCTCAGCTTTCATAAATTCAGAAGACATGGTAATCTGCAGCTCTGCTGTGGCCTGAGTATGTCTCAGAAAGAGCATGCAAGATAAAGAGGACCAACATGAACTTTGTGACGGGTCTCAAACTCCAAAGACTGGTGAGTCTTTCTGGAGTGTTGGAAGCCCAGATGCATGGAGGAAAACCAAGGGTGCAGGTGGGGATCGTGTCAATGTCAATGGGGGAGGTTCCCAGGGCCAACAGCCCATGCATGTGGTGCGGTGGCTGCTCTGTTGGACATCGTCCTGCTGCTCCCCAGCTGAGCAGTGGCTGGGGCTGGGACAGATGTGGGAGAGCTGAGTCAAGTAGGACAAGCAGCTGCCAGGAACTGAGACTCCTGAAAATCTATATGGCATGAGTAGGGGAGCCAAGAGAGCATGCAGATCTTGCCTGGGAAGGAGCAGTAGTACTAGAGCAGCAACCAGCCTGGCACAAGCCAGAGGTTATTTGGAAGGGAAGACATCTCCACTTTCTGAAATATCCCTGTGCAAACCAGTTTTGCATTTCTCTGGCTGTGGAACTGTGTCCCTGCTCCACTGGGATGAGGACAGAGAGGAGCTCAAATGCAGGCCTCACATCAAGGAATGGGCTGTGTTTACTTGCCAGAAGCACCAGCAATGTCATATAAGCTCTCCCAGTTCATTTCAGTTTATTTAATATTATTCAGTTTAGTTAATATTTACTAAAGTCAGTCTGGAGTCTGTGTGCCAATTTTTCACGGTAACGCACAGGTTTTTAGCAAATTTTCCATTCACAGCTGTTTTCTTGGGGCTCAGCACACCAGACCAAAGAGGCTGAAGTTGATTGTGTCAGAAAGATCATGTGAAGTTCTTCAACTAAACTGCTTTGACCAAGAAGCTTTAAAGACTCCATTCTCCCCACAAAAGTGGGCTTCTTCACAAAGGTAGAAAAAAATAGCTTTTATTTGGAGGACAAGGTATGAAAAACCTTAGAAAATCTAAAGGGAAAGAGGCTGTCTATAACCTCATATAAGAAGAGAATTAGGGTTTCAGTCAGCAGCTGGTGTGAAGATCAGCACACCTCTGCACTGGTGGTAACCTGGGACCCCCTAAACCGAGTGGGTGTCCCTAGTCCTGAGAAAGTGATGTCCGAACCATTTTGCTCACTCACTGGTCTTTCCAGTTTCATGCTGGGCACTAAACCTGGACTCACCTCAAATCTGAAAACACGCTGGATGCGTTTCACTGAGCTTTGGGACTTGGATCAGTCAGAGGGTGTTGGCTGGTAGCCTGACACTGGCCAGAGCCACTGAGAATTGGTGCCAACAGTCCTGGCCTTGTCCTTGACAAAGACTTTTCCTGATGCACAGCAGGAAGAGGAAGTTGAAGAAGTGCTAGAAGCATCCATCAGCAAAAAAGGACTGAACTTGCCACCAATGGTGAGGGAATCATAGAATCATTTAGGTTGGCACCGCTAAACCATGTCCCTAAGCATCACATCCACACATCTTTGAAATATCTCCAGGGATGGTGACTCCACCACTTCCCTGGGCAGCCTGTGCCAGCGCCTGACAACCCATTCCGTGAAGAAATTTTTCCTGATATCCAAACTAAACTTCTCCTGGCACAACTTGAGGCCATTTTCTCTTGTTCTATCACTTGTTATTTGGGAGAAGAGGCCAGCACCCACCTTGCCACAACCTCCTTTCAGGGAGTTGTAGAAGGCAATAAGGTCTCCCCTCAGTTTTCTCTTCTCCAGAATAAACAGCCCCAGGTCCCTCAGCCACTCCTCATAACCCCATGTTCCAGACCCTTCTCCAGATCCATTGCCCTTCTCTGGACATGCTCTAGCACCTCTGTGTCTTTCTTGTACCAAGGGGCCCAAAATGAACACAGGATTCGAGTTGTGGCTTCACCAGCACCGAGTCCAGGGGCACGATCACTTCTGTAGTCCTGCTGGCCACACCATTTCTGATTCAAACCAGGATACTGTTGGCCTTCTTGGCCACCTGGGCACACTTCTGGCTCATGTTCAGCTGCTGTCGACCAGTACCCTCAGGTTCTTTTCTGCCAGGCAACTTTTCAGCCGCTCTTCTCCAAGTCTGTACAATTGCATGGGGTTGTTGCTGCCCAAGTGCAGGACTCAGCAGTCAGTCTTGTTGAACCCCATCCTGTTGACCTCAACCCATTGATCTGGCCTGCTCGAATCCCTCTGTAGAACTGTCCTTACCATCTAACTTGGTGTCATCTGCAAACTCACTGAGGGTGCGCTCAATTCCCTCATTGGTGGATCATTGGTGGACACTCTACCCAGAAGGCAGTGTCCATGCAGTTTCTGCACCACAGTGGGTCACACGTGATTATTCACTGACAGAATTGTGCCACGGAGCTTCCTTGGAGAACCTGGAGAGCATCTATTACATCTCTGGTCAGCTGCTGGAGCGGGGCCAACTGTCATCTCCTGCTCAGCTTACATGTGGCCAAGAGTTAGAGCTCTCACTGCATTTTGCTGAAACAACAGCAAACTCCCACCACAAAAATACATTTTTCAAAGTGCTATCAGCTTGTTTAATTACATGATAAATCTGAGCAAGATGTTGTTCCTATTGAGACAAGCTGAGAAGAACCATAAACTTTAAGAGGCAACTTTGAGATTGCATAAATGGACAGGACAAAGGCAGGACCCCCATACTTCATTGTCCCCGACCTCTTCTGCAGCCACTGCCAAGAGCCACCTCTGAACACCGAAGACACAGAGTAAGGCTTGCCAGTGCTTGCCAAGGCCACACAAGTGTTCAGAGCTCCACAGAACTTTTGCCCTCAGAGCTTCATATATGTGCTTAGATGGGGTTTTTTGTTGTTGTTTTTCGTTTTTTTAAGACATAACGTTTAAATTTAATTTTATCATTTAATTTAAATACATGCTATGGGCAAGCTGTCTTTATGGAGCAGCAGCACGGGAAGCAAGGAGCTCTGTGGGTGCTGACTGTTAGGAATGGACACTAAACATCATCGACTGCATTTTTCACAGAGGAGGAGAAAAGCACAGGTTAAGAAAAAAAAACTTGTTTAGAGAGAATGCTGTTCTCCTTCAGTGATCAAAACAAGGACCAGAGTTTCAAAAGCACTCTGAATAAATATGTTGTGTTTCTGTAAGATTTCACAGCAAAGGGGGCACCTGGGTCCCCCCACCATGGCCAGACTCACCTCCCCCAGAGGGGAACATTTCAGTCATTCCATCTCAGAATTCAGAACCTTTGGCTTGCAACAAGCTATGAGGGAACAAGTCTAAGAAGAGGGATGACTGTTCTCTCACATTTTCTCATGATAACCCCTAAGGAAATTATCTGAAAAGTAACCAGTTTACCCCAATTCCTGCTCCTCCTACTCGGGCAGCATATTTGTGGTGCACAGTTGTGGACAGCAAATTCTGGAGAGACAGACAACGGATGCACAGACTGCCATGTCCCACACCACAGAGCTGAGTTTTCTGTCATCTGCTCAGACCACTGCCTGTCACCAGCAGGAACGTCCCCTGGGCAGAAGTAGGTGTTGTTGCAGACACACGGCTGGGCAGGAAGGTGAAAAATTATAAAATAATAATTTTAAAAAGTCCAACCCTGCCTGACTGCAGAGGTAAGCAGACTGCAATAGCAGTCTTAAATCCAAGTCAGTAAAACAGGCCAAGAAAATTTTGTTGCTTTACTATAATTTTGTCTTCATTATCAAATCAATTAAATCAAAAACATCTGAAAGAAGTTGTACATGCTTCGGAGCATTTTGTGCATACAGGTTTTTGTCAGCATTAGCACTACGCATTTGATGTTATGATGAATCAATATGATTTTACAAATCATTTGAAATAGTCTTTTGAAAAAACAGAAGACCTAAAAGATGGATTTAAATGGGCACAAGGCACACACGCGTAATTAGTCTCTGTGCATCTGATTTCTTGCATAATCATATATCTGTAAATTTGTACTTCCAGGCAAGTTTTACTGTCTAATAAAGATGACATCTGTGTCCTGTTGAGGACCACTACCTTCCCTCTTCACACACACCAACATTCCTACTCCGATGCTCCCTAGCTGATGTGAACATCAACAGCCAGTGACGAGGTCACCTGGATCCTGCTCTGCAGCTCTCAAACCTGGGAGAGTCACAGAGATTAACTTCCTTTCTTTACAATGGACCAGTAAGAAAAAACTCCTATCCAGTTTGGAGAAGAAATTTCCACATACACAAGTCTTCCAGATTGAATAAAAAACCACCATTTTTTAATACATGTCACTTTTCACTGCAGTTGTAATTCACAGAGGAAAATTTTCAAAACAACCTTGACTTTTATTACAGGAAAAATATAATGAACATTTTTCAAATAATTCCTTGGAATGAATCAGCTGTTCCTTCTCCAGTCGGAATCCATAATCTCAGAAAGAAATCTATAAATACCTTCAGAAGATGACTTCGGGAACCAAGAACTGAAGACTGATTTAAAACAATTGTTTTATACACTCATGGAAAATTAAAAACCTAGGCTTACAGGCTATTCACTTTGGAAGGGACCTCAGGAAGTCTCCAGCCCAAACACCCACTCAAAGTAGGGTGCTCTGAGATGCTCAGGACCTTATCCAGTCTGTTCTTGACAGCCTCTAAAGATGGAGACTGCACATCATCACTGGGCAACCTGTGGCACTGCCTGACAGGCCACGTGAGAAGAAAGTTTTTCCATTTGTCCAGCCTGGACCTCTCTTGGTTCAACTGCACCCACCTATGTCCTCTCATCCACACCATGCACTGCTGTGAAGATCCCGACTCTGACCACCCTGCTGTAGGCTGCTGCAGGGTCCCCACAGCCACCCCTGCTCTGAGCTGAATAAACCTCGCTTCCTCAGCCCCTCCTGGCACCTTGAGTGGTCCCGTTCCTGTCCATTCTGGGGGCCTCCAGCCAACTCAGACCAATTAACACCCATCTTTCTTGTACTGTGGGGCCCAAAATGGGAGGCGGTGTTCCAGATGCAGTCTGACCAGTGCTGTGAAAGGGGGGTGATCTACTCCCTCCATCCCGGCCATGTTAACACACACTGGGAAGCCACTGGCCTTCCTTTCTTAGCACACTTTAACCAAATTAGACATACATAATGTCTTTATCTGATATGAAGTCATTCTTATCAACACAAGATGTTGTGCTGCCAACTCGTGTACTTTGAAAACTGGCTGATAAGAATTAATGGCTTGCAGGAATGCAGAGCTCTCCCAGGTGTTTCAAAGTCAGATTTCTGGGTCTAGTGCTAAGGCAGGACTACAGGACATTGCTGACAGATGCTGAGCAACAATCTCAGCTCGGTTTCAGTTCCACTCCAGCCACCAAAGAACCCCTCTGCAACATAAACTGCAAATATTAAACAGAGCACAAACTCTGAGGCTGTAATCTGGGTCCTGAAAAATAAAATAAATCCAAGCAGTCTGTGATAATCCTGTTTGCTTCAGCAGCTCTACTTTGGAGAAAAACATTCCCTGCAATGGACGGGAGCCTGGAGTTGGGCTGCAGCCCTGAGGTGCGATATCAGAAGATGTCCAGATATTTCCATTAACATTAGCTTCTCTTCTTTGTTGTATATTCATAAAATTAATCTTCCAAGCCTCTAAAATTTTCTATTATTTTTTTCTCTAGAAGAACTTGACAGAGACGTTTATGCATAGCCACATCTAATGCTCAACAATCTCCAGCAGGCACTCCCCTGCCAGCCCTCTTTTGGAATGGCTCTCAGCATAACCAGAAGCCTGAATCCTTCCTTTTCACTCATGCAGCCCCTGAGATGCAGAGAGACCAACCACGGGGCTAAAACCAGAACAGCAGGATGAATCTGTGGGCCCTGGAGCCGCCCCAAAGCCTTTGCATAGCTCTGCTGCTTCAGCAGGACTGGGTGTGCCAAAGCATCCCAAGGGGGATCCTGATGGGGGAGAGTTCATGCGCCTGCTCTCTATAAACACCTCGAGGAGATCGAGCAGAGGCATAAGGAATGGGCGCTGCCGAGATGGAACATTGCTGTGAACGAACTTTATAAGGCTGTGACCCATGGGAGCAGAGGGGCTCACTCCCATGCTCCCAGCGAGGACCACATCATGCAGGATGGCAGTCCAGACAGGCTACTTGCTATCAACAGAAGAGAGAGAGCAGTGGGGTGCAAACTCAGCTGAGAACAATGTGTTCCAGTGGAGGATGGGGATTGTGAAACCAGAGTGGCAGACTCAGCTCTGCAGCCAGTGCTGGGGGAAGGATGGAGATGCTCAGCTTGCAGAGCCATGCATTGGGGCACAGACAGGCTTTCCAGTCTGTCTCACAATAACATCCCAACTTGTCTCTTCCTTTGAAGCAATAACTTCCCCTTTTTTTCTCTTACAGAACAGCCCGAAGGAGGAGCAGAATTCAGCCAATACGTTTTATGATGCAGGTATACACTGCTGTACCTGTGCAGCTGGTTCTTGGTGGGTAAGAGAGAAAAAAAGAAGTAACACTGAGGAGACAGAAAGGGGATATGAGCCCTCTCCACCTGCCTGACCATCATGGCAAGCTCTGGTGGTTGGTGTCTCACCGTAGTAAGACGCCCAAAGTCCTCATCCCATTGCTGCCCCAGCAAAGGCAGCAGATGCTGTCCATGCTCTCTGAATCCATTTTTTTGTTTTTCCTCTCTCCTTTCTTCTCCCTTACCTTTTAACCTAAGGTCTGTTTCAGACAGCAGCCTTGGGTTTGGCTCTTTAAAGGCAAAGCACCCTTAGCAAGTGATGCACCAAGAGATCCAGACCTCTCCTGGGTCAGGCATGCAGCAGCAGACAACCCTGACACAGAGCCCAATTCCTGCAGGAAGAAACTCATTCTCAAATTAGGAATGGGGACCTAGTTCCTTACCAGCTGGCAGGCAGGCAATTGAAAAAGCATCTTGCTGAATGTCAGGAAAGTGTATACACAGGAATATAAAACTACTAATTTATTTTTTTAAAACAGCGTATTAACTAAAACCATAGTAAGCTTCTCTCTTACTTTATGCCAAATCCAGTACAAAGTTACAAGAGTGCTGTTGTGGTACCTCTGACCAACATGCTTTTTGCCACATCCTTCCTTACCCAGTTGTTAAGGCTGAATTATTTTTGTGTCATTCCTTCAAAGAGCACCAGGCACAGAAATTCTCAGCACAAAGATAACACACATAACTTCAGCTCTGGATTCAGTTATGCATCAGATACACACTTCACCAATGACTAAAGATGATGGAAACATGTTTCAGGGCAATGTTGTTCTCTCCTCATTTGTAAATAACAATCACTGTCTATATTTTCTTTGTCTTAACATATATATTTTTGTTATATACATTTTTCTATTTTTGGTTGCAAATTCATTTCTTTGGGTATCCCTCGACTGCCAGCAGTGGGTAAGTTTCTTGTGATCCTACAAACTGGACATCTTCTGAAGATTTCATATTTTATTTTTCCCATGAACAACAACAAACACATTTCATTGCAAATGAGGAGTGTTGTTACTGTAGCCTATGTAAAAATATTCCACAGTCGTATCAGATCCTTGTCAGGTTTGTGAGAAAAACAATTTCACCCAAATAACAGCATAAGAAGGAAAATGTTCTTTAGCTTGAGACAGAACAAATGAGCAAACCTGCCACCCTGAAACTAAGCCGAGAAGAGATGCGAGCTGTAAACAATTAAGTTGTATATCAGACATCTGTAGCTTCACCCCAATGGGTACATTTTAACATGCAGCAGGAGAACTTGATCCCACTCCAGCTGGTGGAAAAGCTTCCCACAGCTGGAACACAAATGGAGCAGCAGCACAGAGAATGATGCACCTGCACTGGGGTGCTGTGCTGGCAAGCTCCACCAGCCCTGCCACCTTTGGTGAGGTCCATGCCTCCATGCTGGCATGGGGACACAGTTTGTCACCCAAACCCACCTGCGTCGGTGACTGGGGTGTTGCAGGGATGCCAGGCTCTCCCGGCAGCCATCACCTCCAACTGGCTGCCAGCAGCAGCAATGGGCTCCCACCTGCGTGTGACCCACCTCACACCACTGCCCAAGTGCCACTTCCACAACAATCCAAATGCCCCACTGGGTGCTCTGGGAAGGTGGCAGCACCGCTCAGGTGCTCGGGCAAAAGAGTCTTTGCTGTGTCCCTTCTGTTGCTGCTCCTAGGGACTCACCCTGAAACATCCCCTTCCCAGAGGCATGAAGACCCATTTGTCACGCACAAGATGTGACCAGGTTTTACCCTGGCAGCATGCTCTGTCTTTTAAAAAAACATGGCCCACTAAGGCCGAATTACCTCCACTTAATCCCAGGGAGTTTGGCAGGGCTGTTTGCACCAAGCTCAGAGCAAGCACAGGAGGCAGGTCCCGTGTCACAACATCGCGGACATGTCAGAAACCGCAGAGCAAGGGATCTGAACAATGTATTGCATGAAGTCAGGGGAGCCCTGCTTGGAGCAAAAAGGGACTCCAAATCCAAAGTCTTTACTGAAAAATAGCTCTCCGGTTTCAATGGGGCTCTAAAGTTACTGTGTCTGCTTTGTTTTGCTTGCAAACTTGAGGGATGATCTGACAAAAAGAGGGTTTGTTCCTGGTCTGTCCACCAATAGGATTTATAACAACTGTGAACCAGTTCAAACCCATTCCCAGTCGGCAGCCAAACAGTTTATGGCTCTTACACAAGCCAGAAAAAAACATATCTGCCTTCTGACCCATGAGCCACAGTTTAGAAGTATAGGTTATTCAATTGCATCTTTAATGACTAAGTCCAGAGGGCCAACACTAAACCTTTTGTTTTAAAGACTAAACCAGAGAAGAAGACAAATTGCTATGTTTTGGTGCTTTTTTTGTAAAGTAGAGAGCCATGAGAGTAAAACAACTGACCGATCACAAGATGTATCTGGCACTCATGTCCCTGTAGAGAAGGCAGGGGCATCCCTGGGTGGCCGGAAGACAGCAAGGACCATCACTGCTGCCCCAAGCTGCCCCACACCCCAAGCCTCTTATGAACCTCACCTCACTACTCCAGCACCTCACCTCCCCAGCAGACCCCACAGATCCAGCCTGCCCTTTACTGTGGGCTCAGGACACCAAATCTCCTCCATGCCAGCACTCCCAAAACCCATCACCGTAATGGGGCTTTGTTTGTGGTCTATGTTCCTTGTTAAACAGAAACAGAGATTACCTTTAACGAGTCTGCTGGAGGATCACTAGTCACATCAGACAAGACTAATTCAGTTTGTTAAACAAATCCAGCTGAAGATGGGCCAATATTTCCTCAATACTGATAAAATAAATGTTTTGAAGTGAAAAGTACATTTATGCAATTGTTTTATAGAGACCTTTTAATCAGAACACTGGAGCAGGTTGCCAGGCAGGCTGTAACATCCCTGTTCGTGGGGATGCTCAATGCTACATGGCAGCCCTGCTCCAGGAGACCCCCTAAATTCACAGCAGGGCTCTTCATCAGAAGTGACAGGCATCTGTTCTTTGGAAGTGCAGACACAGCTTTTTGAGCTCAGCTAAGGAAATCCCAGTGGGTATCCCACCTCCCCTGCAGACAAAAGCCACAGCTTTTGTATTGCACAAAGTGAAAGTTTTCAAAGTGAAAGTTTTTGTATGCCCTAAGTAGTGAGCAAATGGGGTAGCAAGTGGCTGTGGCATCAGAGCCCTGCCCATTTGCAAAGCACATCTGAAATGCAAGCTCAGAGGCAGCTGCTCAGTGCTGAACTCCCTGCAGCCATGGGTTCCAGCTCAGCCCTGACCTGTAGCACGGACACCATCACGGGCCAGGATTTCAGTGCGTACCCGGGCTTCTGGAAAAGTTGTGCAGGAGTATGGAAATTATATAAACTAGGGAAATTAAATAGCTCTTCAAAAACAGATAATTTGATTAATAATAGCACCTTGGAGGATGATAAAATAGCAGTAATTCATAGCAGTGAAAATAGTTTTCTATTAAAGGGAGGTGCAGTAAGGAATGTAACACAGCCAGGGAAAATACAACATAAAATACAGCCTAAGCCGTAATGACGCTCAGTGCGTTCCCCGCCCTTGAGACTGTTCATCAACTTTTTTCCACTCCATTCTTAAACCCAGCTCCAGGTGCTCTTTCCCTGCAGTGTCCAGGGGTGCCGGTGGTGTTTTACTGCTTTTCACTGCAGCATTGCCAGGGTGCATGGTCAGATTCCTAGTACCTCAGCAGGACTGTGGTGCGAGTGCAACGCTTTGGCTGTCCCATGTAAGTTATTACATGATTACTGCCAGATCTGGAAGATCCTGAGCAGGATGATACTTGAAAACTTACTCTTCTAATCTTTTCAACTCGACCCACATGTGTTACAAAGGCGTGTTTGGAATAGAAGCTTTGCTCCAACAGCCACAGAAGCAGCAAATTCTTCAGCGCTTTACACTAGTTTTGGTGCACACGCCACACCAAATTTAACTACGTCATCTTAGCTGGAATACGTGAGGACAAGCAGGCAGGCAACAAATATACATTATTGCTCCACAAAAAAAGATAAATGTCTCTAGGAATATATATGTGGCCTTTAAGAAAAATTAGAATCCACCCTGTCTCAAGCACATAGTAATTATTTCATGCATATCAAGAATGACTCTCTCTGTATTCCATCTATTTTATCCTTCTTCTCCCACCACTGTTTTTATAACTTCCGAGGATCATTTGAAAATAGGAGTTTGTGTAGGAAACAAGCAGAATTTTCAGCATAACAGCAAGGAAAGGTATAGGATAAACATGCTGCTCCATGGAGATTAAGTTAGATGACTGTCTAGACAGCTAAATTCTTATGGATTTCACTTATCAAGTTCATCATACAAAGACCTTTCTTGTTTCCAAACAAGGTCTGGCAAAATATTCACCCCTTTGCAACCTCTGTTTTAAGCTCTGCAGCCCTGCAGCCTTGGATGCTCGGCAGCTGGGATCCCCTTGTCCTCTTCCTTGGAGAAAAGCCAGGCAGGGTTTCGGGTGATGCACATGCAAGTGCTGATCCCTGTTGTGCAGATCAGCATCCCTGTGGCACCAAGCTTCCTCACAAAGCACCACAACCAGAGGCTGGTTTGCGCTGACCTGCTGGGCACACAGGGTATTGTCATAGCAGCATTACAGCCTGATAAGAGTCCTTCCCAGGAAATGATATTTCACTCATCTCCACTTGTGGCTCTTCAGAGTGTATTTCCATTGCAGCACATAAACTTCTTTCTTTCTTTCTTATTTATGTGAAATAATTGAGAAAGTTGTTGCCTTGAGTCCCAGTGCTCAAGAGCTTCCCAAAAGCCCAGGCACAGCATTGTGTCCATCATATTACCAAGGTTTGAGAGACTTGCACACAGTCAGCTCAGCCTTCTGTAAAGCTGAGCTATAATAGTCATAATCTCGTTATTTATTTAAACTTTTCAGCTAAGGAATCCTGAGAGTAGGTATGGCAACCCTCCAACCCCCAGCTCAGGGCAGCAGCCTGGGTAAAGGGAAGATGGCATGGGGTCTGATGTTCACAGAAACACCCAGAGATGCTCGCACAAGAGCTTAACACCCCATTCTAATGCATGAGGATGTTTCAGCTGCAAAGAAAGTCTAAAATGTTGAAGTCCCTCAGCTTGCCTGCTGCAGACTCTCAGCTGCATACTGGAGCACGCAGTCAGCCTCTTCACTGGCAGAGTGTGCACCCATACAGAGCAGGTTACAGAATCACAGACTCTGTGCTGTGTTCAGCAGTGGAAACCTTAGGAAAATGTCAGGAAAAGAAGGATTTGACTCTGAGTCTTGTATGTTAAAAAATATTGTTAGTCTTCAGTACCAGGGATCAATAAACAAGTCCATAAAAAATTAGTAATAAATCCACTAGTTCATTTTTTGACTGTAAGAGGCAGATATTTACAGGGATATGGTTGATTTACTGGGCAGTGACAGTGTCCCACCTTTTTAATGAGCAGTTCCTTACAAAATCAGTGAAAGCAGTAGTACTGTAGCACTACAAAACCACTGTTGCTGATGCAGTCCAGAGATGACCTTGGCATACCCCTTCATATCTACAGAAGTTAATTTAAAAGAGAGTTACTGAATAAAGAAAAAGATCAATCAAAGGAATAACCCCACTGTTGGTTGCACTAAAAATATTTTCTTACACACAAACCAAACAGAAAAATTCCATCGTATTTGACCTGAGAGAGAAGTTGGACAAAACAAAGCCACTTGAAAAATATTTTTCCACATATGCCATTAGCCTAATGACTACTGTTTGTGCAGACACATGGGAACAGGAGGATACGAGAGCATCTTTGTACCCACAGCAGCCAGCCCATGCCCCAGTTTAGCTGGAGCTGGTGCACATGGCCACAGGGAACCAAGAGCAGCCATTGAAACTGTGTATGTGAAGGTTTATGCAAAGGGAAAAAGGAAGAAAAATGTCTGTTTTCTTTTCTCAAACTAAATTACCTTAAAATAAACACAACTAAATTATCTCCCAAGGATTCTAGAGAAAAGTTGTATAGGCACCTTTTCAATATTAACATAAAAAGTTCAAAGTGTCCCAAGCCATCCCAAGAGGATCTCTGCAGTGAGAGGCTTTACTCCACCAACTTCCTATGCTGAACCCAGCCAGTTCACACTCCCAATACCTTCAGCTTTCTGTTCTCACGCAGGAATGCCTGGTTCTGCAGCCAAGCTCTGAAGGCATGGACTCTGAAAAGCCCCAGAAACCACAGCAGCATTTTGGGTACATCCCTGGGGTCCTCCATGCTGTAGAATTTAGATCCAGGCTAAGAAAAAGCCTTTTCCATACTGCCTCTCACCTCTTGTTTTTGCATTTTGGGGCTCACTGACTGCAGGACCACTGCAAACCCTTCTTCACATCCAACATCCGAAATAACTTTCCACAGACAACATCTCTGGAATAAAATCCTGCTGTTATAGCAACAAAGCCATGATAAACAGATTATCCCATCTTGAAGCAAGCCATGTATCATCTGAATTACACTATGGTGCTCCTCCCACCAGGGTCCCTCTCCCCTTCCTCTAAAAGAGATGGGCTGATGTGTTTCCAGCTGTAGGGGCAGAATTTGTTGAGAGATGACAACTTGGCTGGATGATGAATATCACACATGTCCACCATTGACTTGCTTTTAACAGAACTTTGAAATTCTACATAACTTTCATGCTAAAAAGCCAAGTAATCCTCCCAACTCCAGCCTGCCAGCTTTGCAACATGCCTGCTAGCTGCCAAATCACAATATTTCTGGTTTGCTGTCTCTGTATGGTCACATGCGGCTAATGTCAACTGTCTGTGACAATTAATATCTGTATTAATTACCATGTAGATTTTGATGCTGCAGAGATGCAGAAAAGAACAGTTAAATTGTACTCTTGTAGAAAATCTGCACAGGGGAGCAGGAACATCCTGGTTTTCCTATTATAAGACGATAATATTAAACAGGACATAATTATGTCCTCATTATTTATGGTCATACACATTTATTTGTGGGATTAAATATCTCTATTCAAACCACAGAACTAGACCTAGCCTAAAAAAACCCCAAAGTGCAGTTTTCCCCTCTAAAATTAAAAAGCTTTTCCACTAAAAATTACCAAAGAGTTAATAAACTCCAATAATAACCAAACAAGTAATTAATAAAGTAAGAAAAACTTCTGATGGGCTATGGCACAGTGGAGATGCCTGGGAAATAAAGGGCCCCATCCAGACACGGGGAGGAGTGGCTGAGCAAAGGGAAAGAGATGTAGATGGAGCCCCTGAAGAAGGAGCCTCTGGAGGATAAGGTCCCAGCAGTGGAACATCCCCCTGCACAAGGGTTGCACCAAAAGAAGCACTCTGAGAATCCCCAAAACATTCCTTGGCCCCAGACAGAGGGTTTATCAGCAGGAGGGACAGGAGCCCGCTTTCCCAGGCAGGTGAGGGGTCATCCTGCTCCTGGGAGGACCAGGGTGCTTCAGTGAACCTGGATGTCAGTTGCTTCTGCTATCTTGGCATTGTACAATAGCAGATTTGGTATTTCCTTTTCCAGAAAACACCGCAGAGGCTGTACTGGGTTGTCTGGGATGACGGGCAGATCCTAACCCAGTCAAGGGGTAGGTTGGGCCATTGGCAAGAGTGCCATTGCTGCAGACTTCTGTGTGTTGCCAGGGTGAATGCTCTCCACTGCTTCCCCTAACCCATTTGCTCCCTGCTACACCTTTAATGGGAGGAAGGAATAAAGCCAAAAGGAGAAAAACAACTGTCATTGGAGGATAAATCAGGACGCCAGAATGTCTAAAGCCTGTCTAAAGAGCCTGAGCTCATTCTCCATGCAGCCCAGCCACAGAGCTTGCTGGGGCCAGTAGCAGCCACAGCTGATGGATGTGCAGCCACAGAGGCTTTGAGCCAGGTGGACTCGGACTGCACACAGAATCACTGGCCTAACTCCCATTTTCCCCTGGTGTTATTTTTCTGTTACTTCATCTATCCACAGACAGCTGCTAAACAAGTGGCCTGGGTGGATGGCTCTCCTCTGCTTGGCAGCAGAGCACTGACGGGTCCTTATCTGATTCACCTGACGGCTCACCTGCCGGGAACCACACCACAGGGGCAGTCACACCAATCACTTGCCATGATTTCTCTCTTCAGAGACTGAAATATTGTTTGGTTTCTGATCTGTCGTGTTATAATGGAAGAGGAAATCTTCACTACCTTCCTCCTCATTCATTATGGGCATTAAGTTAAACATTGTTTCCTCTTAAATTCAATCTAATCAAATTAATATCAATATTGTACTGAGCCAGGCTAATCTAATTATTGTCAATATTTAATATGTTTTCTGCAAGTTGTGCTGAGAATGAACTTCTAGTTTACCATCATTGAGTCTGGAAAGAAGAAATATCATTTTCTTCCAGTTCAGGAATCCATACTGATTATGACTATGGAAAGGCCTGGGGCATTCAAGTGCTGGCTCCAGCGGCTCCTCCTGAGCCCCATCTGTGTGCAATGGCTCTGTGAGGGATCAGCCAGCCAGGAAAGGCAGGTGGGTGTTCCTGGCAAACTGAACTCAGCCACTTGCCCACAACTCAGCGTACAGCGAAGGGCTGCTGTCAGAAACAAAAGGTTCATATTAAAGCTTTGACTGAGCATGCCAGGACATGAAGCTCTCACTGGAGTCTCCCTGGGGACAGGTACCTCTAGGGAGCTCATGGCGACAGGACCCTGCCACAGCACAACATACACTGGGCTGTAATTTTCCCATGGAGCCACTCTGCTCTGTACTAGGGAGGGAACACCTGAGGAGGATGATTCCACCAGGCTTTGGCAAGCAGGGTCAGAGGCACGGAGACGAGGCAGAACTGTGAGTGTTGGAGCTGGTTCTGCCACCTCTGTGCTTCTACCAGGCACAGGAGAGTGACGGGACTCACAGCCTGGGGTCTGCTGGAGTGGGGAGAAATGGCACCACATTGACTTCACATGGATTTACAGGGCAGTAAGGGTTCATTCGAAAAGAGAATGCCATTTCTAATGGGCTGCAAATGGCACTGTTTGCAGCAAAATGTTCTGCAAGCCCCGGGTCCCTGGGTAATACATTTCCATGCACAGTTTTTCTCTTTAGTCCTGTAGAGACATAAAGAATGGAATTTCCACAAATAACTACCTTGACAAAGTACGTCTTCCTCCTCATGGTGTTCCCAAATATCCATCAAACACAACAGGTAAAGCTGATTCAGGAGACGGGTGTGCAAACCTGAAGTGCCCCTCCCTCAACACCTCCCAGACATTTTCTTCAGCAGAGGCTCAGAGTGTGATGGCTCATTCATAAGCCAAAAAATCGTTGGATTCACTTTTGTTAGTGTTAGCTGATTGCAAAAATGCAGGGTTAGCAAGCTGTACAAGCTACAATACACAATAGTGACTCAAAAGTAAATAAAAGAAATCCAAGATTCCTACATGCAGCTGTCATGATGAGCACAAAGAGCTCAGCATTAAGTGCTATAAAAGGAGTTTCATCCTTGGTTACTGCAATAGAGTTATGGTCTGCACACTAAACAAATAAAATCTGCCGAACACTGATATTGTAAATCAACAGGGCTGAAAAAATTATTGACTGGTTGTGTGAAGGGAGCAAGCATGCAACTGCCAGAGCTCAGAGAACAGCGTTCTGAGCACAATTGCACCATATTTTGGTTCTAGCAATAGCAGCAAGTTAAACACAGAGCAGTATTATTCACATTATTCAGAACCTACTTCCTTTTTTTTGTTTTGGACCCAGCAAAAAATAATTAATCTAATTTCATGTCAAGAGGCTGCAGAGACAACATGATGAAAACTGCACAGTTACCAAGCCAAAAACTTCAAAAGCAAGATGTATTCCTCCTCCCAAATCATGAGAGTAATCTTTTCTTTACGTGATCTCATATTTTTTAGGCTAGACATCCTGGCTTGTGCCTGGGAACATTATTGTTTTATTATACAAAACAACTTTATCAGTAGTAGCAGTACCAGTTAACTTGCTCCTACCCTAAATTACCTCAGCTCTGCAAGTCCATTTTCAAATAATTCAGTTTTATACTTCAGTCCCCACTTCTAGCCTTGAAGAGCCACCAGTGTACTTGTGGCTTGACCGCAGCCTGGGCACTGCTCTCCCAGCTTCAGCAGCTGAGGAGGACTCATCATACCCGCTGATGCAGCAGCCAGAAGACTTCTAGACAGCAAGAAACCTTGCTGCCTGCAGTCCAGCCAGCCATGGTGCCAGGAGGGTTGGCCAAACCCCCTTCAAGGGCCTGGCACAAAGCATGTCTGAAGCTGGGCTCATTTTACACTCTCCCTTGCCTCTCAGACCAAAATGACTGCTTTTTCCAGCAATCGTGGCTGTCAAGAAGCAAGAAAATGGAGCAGCCAAATAGCATTTTCCCAACAGTGGGCAGAAGGCATGAACATCATCAGATGATGCAGCTGGCTCTGGGGGTGCCTGAGCACAGCCTCGCTTAAGAGTTCACTACTGTGCACTTAAATACATATTTTCTACTGATCTCTTTAACTTTTGTGCACAGAAGAAGGTGTGTTTGCAGTGCTTTTTGTCTCTCCTAGTGATAAAAAACATTCCCTATATCTTTATTACACTTTGCAGTCTGGGAGTACCTTCACCACCAGCTGCATTTTTTGTGGTCTTATCTTCAAGGCTTGTCTGCTTTTCCACATTTCATTAAACCAGACACAGTACTTTAGTTGAAATCTTACCAGCATTGTGGAAAGCAGAAAACAGTCCCAATTCTCACATAAAACTGGATATTTTTGCAGAGTTGCTTGTTCCTGTTCAGCACATGGCCCTCCGGAATGCAGCACACAGCTCTGCTGCCTACCGAGTTATTGTCCATTTAGCATTGATGTATTTGACTTTTTTTTTGTGCTGAAGCATTAATTTTGCCTGACTGATGGGCCTTGACTGGGCTGTCTCCAGCTTTCTGAGATCATTTTAGACCTGATCCTGTCAAATGCAATGACTGCAGTTTATGTTATCCACGAACAACTTCTGTTCTTCATGTTGTCCTGTAGAATGGTCATCACCATTGAAGCAACTAATGCAAACAGTAATTATGGCATGCCTGGGACCAACCCCAATCATAAAAACTTTTTGTGTGTGTGTGTTTTTTCAAGTACTATCTTCACGTGAATCAAATTCTTTTTTTCATATTTTCTTCATGAAAACACAGAAGACAATCAGCCTCGTGACTATAACACATAAACATCCTCCGCTGCCTTTCCCTGCTGGTTGCCTTTCACGTTGTAGACCATATATGTCCTGGCTTCTCATCTTCTTTTGTTTTCTTCCCACATTAGCCTAGATTAAATTCATGGAGCATGTCTGATCTCCTTTCCAACCAGAGACACCACCACCAGATCATTTCCATGTCAATCTCTGCACCCATTTCTGTGGTTCTATTCCCAATGACTGAGGACGATGCCAGCATCCCGTTGGCCATTAAGATCCAGGACTTGATTGTTGTGCCTGATTTGCACCTTTTCCCCCAATACATGTGCCCCAGTGACATGGAGAGATTCTCAGAGTGTGAGGTATGAGGGGATCAGGTCAAGTTGCTCCTGCTTAAAATTGCTCCTGCCAAATGACAGAGGTCCCTCTATCCTGCAGTGTGTGCACCACAAACAGTCACTCCTCCCTACTGGTCTGGGCTCTAAGGAGATGTCAAAATCCACAAGAAACCTTCCGACAAGCTTTCACAGCCAGATCCAGAGAAGCAGTGAAAGTTCTGGAGTTACGTAAATATTTTTCTTGTACAGTTAAACACAACCATTTTATCCTTCCTCAGCACTGTGATGAAACGCACATTTTAAATAAACAGGGTTTCAAATGGATGTTTTGATTTTGCATGTTCTACACCATTTCTCATTCATTGGAATATATTCTGGTTGTTAAGTACTACAGGTGACACTCCCCCAGCTTCGGTAGTTACATCGGGGAAAAAAACCTCATGTTTTCTGAAGTCCTTCAAATAACTGTTTGTGGAAAAGACAACTTAAGGACAAATGGAGGCTGAGAGGAGACCTCATCACTCTCTGCAGCTCCCTGAAAGGAGGCTGTGGTGAGGTGGATGTTGGTCTCTTCTCTCAGGTAACATGTGATAGGACAAGAGGAAATGGCCTCAAGTTGCACCAGGGAGGGTTTAGACTGAATATTAGGAAAAATTTCTTCACGGAAAGGGTTGTCAAGCACTGGCACAGGCTGCCCACGGAAGTGGTGGAGTCTCCATCCCTGAAGGGATTTAAAAGCCATGTAGATTGTGCTAAGGAACATGGTTTAGTGGTGGAGTTGGCAGTGTGAGGTTTATGGCTGGATGATAACCTTAAAGGTCTTTTCCAATGTAAACAATTCTGTGATTCTGTGATTCTGTGACTGCAACTTCTTGCTCTGTGTTTTTTTCTTGTCCACATTGTTCAAATACTCTGAGGCCCTCCTAGAGCACAGTTGCCATCCTCAACTGCAAGGCCAGCCCCCACAGGGAGCCTGGCAGGGCTCCTCTGTATCATTCGCCTCAGCATCCTCGCAACTTGGACACAGAGCCTCCTCCTGATGGCCTGGGCAGTTTGACATTAACAAACATGATTAAATTACAGAGAGTAAAGTGGTTACTTGAGGAAACAGACTTTTTTTCCATCAAAGAGACCTTCACAAACCGCCACAGAATTCTGAATGTCTATTTATTTTCAGTAAGCAGCTGCAAAATAATTTGCAAACAAATTTCATCCCTGTGTATGTTTGCAGCCTGTTCAGCGCTGCTTCATCAGGTGTTTTTGCACTTACTCAATGGTGCTGTGCATTGCTGTGGCCACACTGGCAACGTTTTGCATGTAATTGTGATGTAAATATTTTATATTTGTTAGTGAGCAATAAACTCTTCAGTTCACACATGAGCACAGCTGACTGTTCGTGTGCAAAACAGTAACATCCCAACATGGCCAAGGTAAAAATACCTAATGTAAGTGTTCCCCAGGAACAGCTAATGAGGGTTATGGGTAGAGGAATAAATATTACACTCAGCCTAAGTACACTTTGCTAACCCTGTGTTCCTCCTCCCTGATCAAATCCAACCAAATCAGACTAAAACAAAGTTGGTTGTCATTGCAATAGAAACTCCCAAGAGAGAGGTCAGCTTTCCCAGCCCCTCTCCTGGAAAAACTGGAGATTTGCACCTTAGAAAGCACCAGAATTGAAGAAGTTTTGCCCACGACTGCACGGCTGGCATTGCGTGCTGCAGGTCTGCAGGAGGCTTGGAATTAAAACGTAAATAGCTTTACTAAATCTGATGAGCGTATTTAATTAAAAAGAAGTTATTGCAGCAGCGCTCATTTTCTTGTTAGGACATTTATGCACACCTTATTAAAAGATTAGAAAATATTGAACACTGTAGGGCTTCTTAAACACACTGTTTAGAATATTTTTGTTTAAAATTATTCCTGTTGAAATACTTCTGTTTAAATCCAACATTATTAGGACTAGACATCCATGTCTGAATTCCAGACCACAGGTTGGAGAAGCCTTGAGACATTCCCCTGGGGGTACCCCATGTGGAAAACCCACCTGGGCTTAGAGAAAATATTTGCACTCCCCTGAAACACAAAGAGGAAAAATCACTTCAATATTCCTTGATTTGCTAATACTTGTCATATCCTGCAGCCCAGACAGAACCCAAGGGAGTTGCCAAGAACAAATAACTACCGTTTCCATAGATTAGGAGATGAATCACTCACGTTATTTTTAGCAGGTCATTAAGGGCTGGCAGCAAAATTTGCAAACTGACTTGTGGGGCTTTTGATTTGTGTTAGCATAACCTTTTAAAGAAAACATAAACTGGGATTTAGAACAAAGGAAACTGAAGGACTGGAAATAATATCTCTAAGTTTTAAAATGACAGTGTGAGATTAAAATAAATAGACTTCATGTGAGTCTCCTACTCACTCACAGCTCTCTGGTTTAAAAATAAAGAACTAAACAAACTTGAGTGAGAGGTTTTATAAAAAAGATGCTAGGATAAGGATTTCTTGCCACACTGCGAATATTTACATGCCCTGGGTAGGGATGCTGCAGCCACTAGGAAAAGCTGGGTCCCCACGGGTCCTCAGATCAAGAGGGAGTTTTCTGCCTTGCCTGCCTGGTTTGAGAGCAGGGAAGCTCCTTTGGTTTCAGAGGTGCCTCAGGGTGCCTCAGAGAAGCCACTAAGGCAGGGTGCAGGAGCTGGGTTTGCAGTGAAAAGGCTCTGTAGGATGCAGGAGCTGAAAAACTTTTTACCCATCAGTGGACCAAAGCTTCCTCAAATAGGTGTTTCATAAAGAAATAATAAGCTACGAATTACATATTCGTATTTTAGCAGCTACTACTCTTTTACCATGCTATACGCAATATGACGAGTGCCATTCTCAGAAGTAAATCCAGGGAATATCCTGTGACTTGTATGAAACCTAAACGCAATGGGAATGGTCCCAGAGTTGCCCACATACCCAGGGCAGGCAGGGTACCTTTCAGCTGCCCAGTTCTCAGCGGCAGCGCCCCAGACCCGCAGTGGACAGGCAGATGGCCCGCAGTGTGCCTGTGCCCGTGGCAGCCAGACATCCTGGACAACCAAATTTCTGCTGTCACCTCAGTCTGCCAGAGCAAGCCTGAAACTGGGCTTGCACACACCCTCCCAAATGTGGAGGGACTTTTCACAAACAAAATCTCAAACATGGCTTTGACAGGGTCCTGGTCGTCAGCCATCAGCTTTCCTGTATTTCACAATAAAACGTGCTTCATCTGAAGTCTTAGCAGTGTATTTGTCACACTGCTGTTTGTCAGCTGCACCAGCTGCAGATTCATACATAGGAGCATCATCTCCGATGGAGCAACTCTGTCTGTTGTACAGAACCTTACAGATTCACTTACCAGAATCAATGGGTTGTTCAGTCTGGAGAAGAGGTGGTTGAGGGGAGACTTCATCGCTCCCTGCAGCTCCCTGAAAGGAGATAGTGGTGAGGTGGTTTTTGGTCTCTTCTCCCAAGTAACAAGTGATAGGATGAGAAAAATTGGCCTCAAGTTGCACCAGTAGAGGTTTAGATTGGACATTAGGAAATATTATTTCACAGAAAGGGTTGTAAAGCACTGGAAGAGCCTGCCCAGGGAACTGGTGGAGTCTTCATCCCTGGAGGGGTTTAAAAACCGTGTAGATGTGGTGCTTAGGGACTTGGTTTAGAGGCGGAGTAGGCAATGTTGGGTTTATAGTTGACTTGATGATCTTAAAGGTCTTTCCCAGCATAAACAATTCTATGATTCTACAAATGAGCCAAGGACACTCATAAGACCATTGGGCTCATCCTTGTTAGAGGCTTAACACCACATTGTCCAACACACTGTTGATGTTGCCGACCTGAGCCATTGTTAGGCAATACAACCATCCATTGGCAGTTAGAGCTGCTAGCCTGTGAAGCCCCAGGATGGGCAGAATGTGAGCAAGGAGAGGTGCCAATGCTTGGGTCCGTTTTAGCCCTGCAAAGAGGGCACAGTGCTTGGGTGTGCCCTGCATTCTGTGTCACTTCCAGGGGCCACCCTGATGCTGGTCTTCTCACCACTGCGAATGTGGCCCTGGGGTCAGGGGTCCGTTAAGCAGGAGCTGCTATTGCTACCAGACCTCATGCAGGATGGAAATATAGTCAGGAAAAGAGACAGACAGGCAAAGGGGAACTGTACAGGCTGCACAGGAGATTCTCACATTTCAGGGAAAGCACATCTGACAGATCACAGGAGGCAAGAAACCCCTGCACCCTCTGGCTGGCCATCCACCCTGACTTGTTAGCAGGTCTGAAATACAACTGCAAAAAGGTCTGTGCTTCCACATTGGGCTCAGCGGCTCGCAGAAGCCCTGGAAGGACTAAATCTGGCTTCACCTTTATCAGCTCCCACAGCAGTCATCAAATTAAAGGGCTCTGGTTCAAGCCTCAAAGGCAGAGAGAATGCTCTGCTGCGGCTGCTGCACTTGCAGAGAGGTACGATGTGTGGGGAGATTACAGGAGATGGGTTTTGATGAGATGAAGTTAACATCTTATCTGTAGGGGGAAATCTAGTGTCAAAAAGAATAAGTGCTCAAGGAGGTGGTAAAAAGCAATGTGCTTGAATATCTGAGGGCAGAGGAAAGCTACTGCCTCATTATTTGCTTCACAGTCTCCTAATAGAAAGCCCCATCTCCTTTATTAGCAGGATCAATAAAACCAGTTTCTCAATAGGTAATGAAATAGTACCTGTCCACTTACAGTAATGCAGATAACTGATGAAATACGCTCTTGTCCTACTCTGCATGTCCCCTCATGCTTTATTATTAGGTTCCCAGCACAGGCACATCCATACATGGATGCCTTGTGTGAACAATACAGAAAATAATGGAGCAGATGGCACTCTTCCCAACAGCCAGGGTGACACTCCTTGTTATAAGGAGTAGACATACAGCTGGACAAACACCTCCTCGGATGGGACAGTAGCAGATGTCTCAGTACGTGGAGAGCTGTTCTCACTCTGCAGTTGGGGGACATATGAAATGCACCACACCAGTCATCTGTGCTAAAAATCCTGCAATGGTTTTGTTCGGATATTCCTTTGAAGAATGGATTTAATATGGAGTAAATTGAATTTAACCTTTGCTGTAAATGGAAGCATTTGTTTCTTTGAGTCTCAGGGGAAGTGTTCATTAGTTATACTGAACACCATGGCCAATCTGGCAAGGAATTTGTTTCCAAGGAAAAAAAAAAAAGCAAGCTAAAGAGAGACTCCATATGATTTTCACATAGAGTAGAAAAAATAACCTATAACCTATTTCAGCATGAGGGATGAACAGTGAATTTCACCACCTGAAATGCATCTCTGAAAATTACAGGCACTGTTGAAAATCTGCCTGCAGAGAGCAGAGGAAGAACCAAGTTCCAATAGGGATGTGCTGTTGCTGCAGGACAACAGTGTCTGGCATGGACAGGGCTCAGTTCACTCCTACTTGTGGTCCTCCCGAACTGCCTAAACCCAGCAATATGTCCCAAGGTGCAGAAGCCTTCCCCTCATCCCAGGAGGCCTGCCTGCAGCCTGCAGCTCCACTCCAGGCCTGTACAGAGCCATTCCCAGCAAGGGGGGTACCCAATTTCTCTTTTCACCCAAGCAATGCTGAGGTTGAACTGAGTCTCACCAAGTGTTTTGTAGTCCTCCATCTTCTGGTTTGCTTCTTCAAGGACTGGAGGTGATATGGCAGGGCTCTGGTGGCACTAGTTTGTTAGGAAATACAAGGACTTCTGTCAGAGACATGCCTGGAGCTCCTGGGAAGGGCTTCAGAAGAAACTGCTCAGAAAAATCCATGCCGGATATAGGCAGAAATGCTGCTAATTCAGAGCTGTGGCCTTTGGCAAAGACACCACTTCAGTAAAGCTTCAGTGAACTACTTTCAGTGTTGAAGCCCTTGTGTAAGATTTGATACCAGGAACAAAAGCTATTTCAAAATACACATTTGGAAAAGGCAGCAGCACCAATGAAATTCCATAGGTGAAGGAGGATGCCAGCACAGTTCTCCAAGTTCAGACATTTCTGAAAGGAAGGCAGGGAGGAAAGGAGCAAAAGAGGGCAGCACTTTTCAGTGGACCTCTGTTTGCTAATTAAACTTTTCTTTAAAAAAAAGACAGATTTGTTTTAGGAAGGCGCTCTTCCTCAAGGGGAAACTGGAGAATGACTTTCTCCTTCCTGTCCATGGAAGCAAACACATGAGATGAAGGGCAAGAAGTGCTATGCCGAAGGAAAACATTGAAGCACAGAGCACAGGCATCTCCTGATGCTGAGAGCAAAGAAGCGTCTTCACATTTGCTGTAAAGAGTGCTCAAGTAATCTGAAGAAAATTTTAGCAATAATGCAATACACATTTTAGAGATGAAAGAATAGAAGGGATTTAAGGGAGCTGATCACAAAGCTCATTAGCTTAATTTTTCATGTGAGGTCACAACATGTGAGGCAACAGTAATGTGACTATACTGGAGGGTCTGCAAAGAGACTCAACAGAAGGATGGGCTCTGGGACCTAGGCCAGTAAGAACTCACTGTGCAGCTGTCCTTCTGTGGAACTGATGAATGTAAAAGGATATTATCACCAAGCCAAATCTACCAAAGACCTCAGGCTGCTGGTCAGAACATGCCCCTGTAGGAAATATAAAATGAGTCCAAGCAGACCATGTCCCAGCTAAAAGCAACAAGATAAAATAAAGTTGAATGAGCCAAAAAATTGGGGATTTCTTTTAGGATTTAGGATATCTGTTTGATTTTGCTTTTACTTCTGTTATTCCCTGTCTTTGCTTCTTTTCACATTGACTTCCTTTTCAATTTCGCTTACAAGCAGAAGCATCTTAATTTGACTTTCTGAAGTACTTCTCACTTCTGACAAATATTTGATTTGGTGTCTCAAATGGTAGATTTTCTAAATTTTAGATCTAAACTTCCCACTTTCTTATCTTAACATGTTGCTGAAACTAGCCGTGATCTTACTGTTTGGATGAAATCACTTACCAAAAGCAGCCATACTGATTCTGAAACAAAGCCTGGGAACAGCAAATATTACTTGTGGCTGGAACCAATCCGTTTCTGCTCTTCTTTATGTGTCCAAGCAAAAGAATTCCTTTTACATTCATCTGTCTTCAAGAAAGCCTAGAAGAGGAGAAGAGATAAATGATTAACATAATCTAAATATAAAGATTTTCTTCATTCTTAAAGCGTTTGTGACACACTCTCCCGGGAAATGTTCCCAGCTCCAATGGAATTTTACCCCATTCTTCACAGATCTCATATTGCTCTTATGAAGCCTTTCAAAGTCAGTAATTAAAATGTCAATAATTGTGCCATGGTGAGAATACAGCAGACATCTTGAAAATACATGCAGGCATTGAAATACTAAAAAAAAAACCCCTAACTATTAAGCTTTCTTACCCAAACTCTACAGCACAGTGTGAAGAGAACCACTTCATCTGCAGACACTGCCATGGCACTGGCACCACATCCCATTCCCCTCGCTCACTGATCTGGATGAAAGCCCATTGGGGTCCAATGCAGACATCTACACCAAGTTCTCTGGCAGCAGATGCAGACCCACAGATCACTTGAAGACTCTGCCAGAACTCCTGTTCCCATACTGCAGTCAGTGACTTCTAACAGTAAAACAGTACCTCATGTGCTTGGGAAAAGGAATGCAGTCCATAGAACTGCCTACAAAATTAATTTTGTCCAAATCAATAAATTGCCTAAAGTAGAGAATGCTCAACCCATTAAAGGGCTTGGCTAGCTTCTTCCATAGTGTCTCAGGTGGTTTTTGAAATGCAGCTATCAGACCATAAAATTCTTTATCACTGTTTCAATATCCTGTTAATCAGAATATTTGAAGCACTGGAAGCATGTTACTCCAGCCCATCACAGTGCCATCAGCTCCAGCCTGGCCTTACTGGCAGGGCTTCCAGCCCCTTCACTCTCCTGCTTCACACTTTGAGCTGCTGAAAAGGCGAAGCCAAGGGCAGTTCCGTGCAGTGCTCCAAGTGCTGTTCGTTTACCAAGAAATGTCCACACTCGCTGAGAATCTGTGAGACCCAGATTGAGACAAGGATTGCTCTTCACTCCCTTGGAAAGACCAAGCACAGGTCCCATCTCCTCCTCTGGCCCTGAAGCCTGTCTTTCCCCCAGATTGGTGTCACAGCAGGGTTGGGGGATGAAGAGATGCCAGTACAGCAGAGAGAGACCTGTAAACAGTTTACACACTCAAAGCCAATAAATACATGACGAAAGACTTTGCACATGATCAGATGGTGGAACTGACCTAAAACTCTCATTAAACAAGATTCACAACTGGACTATAAATCACGCAGGGGAGCTGTGGAGTAGAGTAGTTATTCCCACTCCTTGTATGGGACCCCAGAGGATCCTTTCCAGCTCATCCACCAGAGGATGAATTTACCACCAAATTGATACTGCCAGCATGATTGTCTCAGCTCCATATAGTGCTCTCCAGAGTGAGAATTTTGCAAATCTAAATAAACTGATTATGGACAGTTACTTGAAGAAAAATACACGGCTGAGAAACCAGATGGGATTTGGCCTCTAATGTGGAAGTCAATCTGAGCTTCATAGAGTTGTACCTTGAATAAATATTACTGCCACTAAGAACTGCAACACATTTCCTAAGAGGAAAATGCAGTTTAGGCTTGGATTTACAGATTATCCTTGGAAATTTAGGTATCTGATTTCTCAGAGAATTAAAAATTTTAATTTTCTTGTGCTCCTCTGAAAATCACAGGTTTCAGATCCAACAAATGCTTCTACATAATTTAGAAATATATTTAAATAAATATTGTGTAGTTTTACTGTTGGAGTGATGATAAATCAGGAAAAAAATGGAATTTTCTATGAAGGAGGACTAGTAACTGAAGAATTAATTCCCTGCTGATGCAGTACTGCACTGAAGCTGGAGCATTATCTGAGACAGGTGTCTTGCTGATACCCTGACAAACCTTGTCAATGCCACTCGGCAGTCATACATCCCAGATTTGGTCTGGTAGGTGGATTTGGAGTGTGCTTAAGAGAAGGTCCCAGGAGGGGAGAGCAGAGGGGATCATTCCACAGCAACCCATTTTAGCACTGGTCAAAAATGAACTTTTAGTTCCATTCAAAAAATTGACACAGCTCTCCCACTTGTCGCATCCAACTAAAAAGCTGTTCTGACTTAATTTATTCATTCCAAATAACCTTGATACTTAGTCAAGGTACAGGTGAAATTCTAGCCTTGCACTCCAGTTTCTTCATTAATTCAGGATGCTAATGTAGACTAAGGATTTTTAGGCTTTTTAAGAGCAGCTTGCTCAGCACTCCACACCCGAGAAACATCCCCGAAATTTCTATTGACCAATCTAATTAAAAGAGTGAGAGAAAATGATTGCAGAATCCTTTGTGATTTCTAAAAGACATCAATACCTACAGTCATTAATTCAAGTTCATTCTCTTAAGCACTGTGCAGCTATCGGGAAACAAATTTCCGTTGTTAATAGAGCCAATGCTCTCAATTAAGAAGTGTTGCTAATTGGATTTTTTTCTTTCTGTAAATGGCAGGACCACACTGCGAGGATGCACCACCTGTAATTGTGTGCAACTTGCACTTCAGAGAGCTGGAATGGGATTTGTTTCTTCCACACTATCAGGGGAGGGCTCGGTGCTGCAGGGTCCTGGAGAGTCAGGAGTCCCTGTGCTTAAGTCTCATAAAGACTCTCCTCCATTTGACAAAAAACACATTCTCATTCCTATTTCTGCAAGCTGTCAGAGAAGTGAGAGCATCGCTTGCCCTCAGAGCAGAGGAAACTGAGTCAGGTGGCATGATCCTGGCTAACAAGGAGAGCCATGGACTGCAGGGAGGGCTGGCGGGGACCAGCTGGTTTCACAGCAGAGACGGAGGGGCAGTTGTATGTTCCTGCTCCACAGGGACATAAAAAGCCCTGAGTTGCTGGACTTTTTTCAACGAATGGTGTCAGGCTCAAAACATCTTGTTTTTCATCACATCTTTCCCTTTTTCTGTCCCTGGCAATGCCCTGACAGCCCCAATCAGAAACAGAAAGCTTTCACCAAGAAAGTCAGTATTTCCACAGAACATACTTGGAGGAAGCAGCTTCTTGGGCAAGAAAGAACCAGCTGGGTTGGGGGAAAACTCCTGCACCAAGGAGGGGGTTAGCTCCCTGCTCTGCAAGTAGCAGTTGCCAGCTCCAGGGAGGACTCTGCTGCCTTTCGGGGTGCAAAACAGCCACCAGTCAAGGGCAAGAAGACGAGGTGAGCTGAGGGTAATGTCCTCGTGGGGAAGGCTCAAGGACAGCAGTGCCTGACGCTGTGCAAACACCTGGGTAGGTAAACACATGGGGAAGAAACACAGCCAGTTACACAGCCTCCTCTTTTAATAAAGCAGGATTATGATATAATAGGTGAAAAATGTGTTATGCAATAGAGGAAAAATAAATTTTCATGGTTGCTTGTAGAGCCAGAAACAAAGGCTGAAAGCTTTAGGAGAATACCTTACAGTCCTCATCCCGACAACATCCTGGGGATACAGACAGTGGGATGGGGATGCGTTTCTAACTCCAGTAACTGCCCAGAGTGACCTGAATGTCCTTGGAGACTGAGATGCTCTCACCCATGGACAAGCTGAGTGGACAGAAACTCCAGGGGAATCGTTATTTTCCAAATGGAAGATGATAAGGGGAGGAACAAATATTGCATTTGTAAGTCAGCTACTGCACACAGTAGCAGATAAAAAAATTACGAAGCACTTATCAGGCTCCGACTCATTTTAGTGTTTCACAACGAGATGCCTGCAATAGGTAGGAAGCCATACCAATACGAAACGCATCTGCTTTGCTGGAGTTAAAATCTTTGAGTCCACTAAATCTATCAATATGTAGTATAAAGAGCTGCCATTCCCCAGCTTATGTTCTGACACAGACCTACAGCAGCAGGATAAAATGAAGCATTTTCATATTTCTGTGTTCATGTTCAGTGGTGACAGCAGTCTGCAAATCTGCAAATGGGTGAGTGTCTCCATTGAAATGGAAAGTATGCACAGTATCGCTTGACATTTTCTATGTATGCAAGTTTATGTAATTATGACAAATAGCAGATTTCAATTACAGCAACTTTCCTGTAAGTGAAAGCTGAAAGTTTCTAAAAACTATTTTGACTAATGTGCAGCTCCTGACTGTGCTATGGCTGGAAAACTAAAAAGCCCTTCATCAAGCCGCTGCAACTGCGACTGCAGCCAATAAATGCCAAAAAAAGCTCAAGTTAGCAGAATGTGAGGCTGGGAGAAAACGCTGGAGGTGCTGACTTCTGCACTTGCTGCAATTTATAATGCTGGCGCTGGGAGCCAAGAGCTGCATCTCCTCTGCACAGCGCTGCAGGGATGGGAATCGAGGTCCCAAAGCCTCCCTTGAAGGCTCATCTAGTCCCACTCTGCTCAGCAGCTCCTGGCTGCCCTTCGTATGTGCCACAGGGGATCTGGGA
This sequence comes from Dromococcyx pavoninus, assembly GCA_033558185.1. Classification (NCBI taxonomy): domain Eukaryota; kingdom Metazoa; phylum Chordata; class Aves; order Cuculiformes; family Neomorphidae; genus Dromococcyx; species Dromococcyx pavoninus. The sequence goes on along the minus strand of JAUMJL010000481.1, from coordinate 74,712 downwards.
TGGAGAAACCCACACACATCCTTCCACAAATAACTCTGGTGGCTGTGGAGGGCAGGTGGCAGCCCCATCTGCCCTCAGGGCAAGGCAGTCAGTTGGGATGGGAAAAGCAGCACCTCCTCACCTTCTTGACGGTAAAAGCAGAAAACCAGCCAGGCGGGGATCACTCTTGTATGCAGCTTAAAATGATAATTTACTCCAAAGTTTTTCAGAAAAAATGGTATTTTATTTCAGCACAGGTCACTAACTCTTACAGCCAAGCCCAGGAAAGAGCAAACAAGCCATGCCCCCACTGGCAGCGGACAGGGCAGAGGGAGAAGGTGGACACAGCCCCATAGCCAGTAAGGCAGGAGCAGCACCTGCGGCGAAATGGAAACAATCTCTATAATTCAGGATTTAGGTCTTTCCTGCAGAACCCATCCCCTTGCAGCCAGCAGTGCAGAGATTTGCTGGGGAGCAGGGAGCTCCTGCTGCTGCTCCTGAGTGCTTGCACCTCTGCTAAGTGGGGTACCCCAAATGGAGAAACTTAAGAAACTAAACCAGTCCTGCCAGCACTGGCACAGAGGAGTAAGAGCGTGCCCAGAACAGCAGTTTCCTCGGCAACAGATGTCTCTCCTGTCCCAGAGGGTCTTCTGAATGTGCTTTTTGCTCTCTGATCCGGACCAGCAAGTAGGTACATTGCAGATGAGGAAGGGCGGGCGCTGGCAGAGCTTTCAGTGTCAAAAGCCAGCCCTGCTCTCATTTATTTCTGAGACACCCACTCCCCTCAGCAGATTCATGCCACTGTAAGGACAAGGATCATTTTGCCTTTGGCATTGCCCACCATGGAGATTCGCAGCACATCGAACTCAGAGGGTGAGGACCAGACCTGTAATAACACGCTGGATTCTGTGCAGGAGCTGCCCCACTTCCATGTTTCCCCAATGCCATGAATCTACCTCGCAGGCTGCAGTTTCTCAGAACAGACACAGTTTAATTGGCCTTATTTCTACGCTTAGTGCTATACAATCATTTTCCAGGGAACAAATGTAATCTTTATTCAATACAAGTGTGATCTGGGCCTCAACATGAATAAGAAATTCCCCTTGAAGTTTAATGCAATCTGAATCCACATCTGCAAAATCTAATCAAAGGATGAAATGCCCCCTTTTAACTTCAGAAAGAATGCAATATGTGAAATGTATGATGGATCTGGAGTCAGCCCGTGAGAGGGGGCAAACGGAATGACTGAGAAAGTTACAGAAAGATTGGGTGTTTAGAGAGGATCTCAAAGATTATCTTCTGTTCAAATGTATAATCAGCTTGGTGCATTCTCCTACCATTCATTTCAACTTCTAGTAGAAGGTACCCTGCCCATGGCAGGGAGGTTGGAACTGGCTGATCCCTCACAACTCAAACCATTCTATGATTCTCCCCATGAGGAGACCAGTTCCTGTCAGGTCCACCATGAGGCCAGCCCTGGCCGCAGGGAGGACACCCTTGCAGCCAACTTCAGGCCTCTATTGCATGTGTTAAGAAAATCACTGAACAATTCATTGAGAATTTAGTTGCTGGCAGTTTCATCTGTCCTTTCCCAAGATAAATGGTATAAAGGAAGTTCATGTCTGCAGAAAGCAGCAGCCAAAGAATTAGGAAACACACAAGCTATTCATTTTGTGGTAGATATTCTTTTGATAGAAACCAGGCACTCATGTCCCTTTGCAAGCAGCCAACGAGCTGTTCCCACACCAAGACGTGAAGCTTGTTACACAAAGCAGTGGCTGCACAGTTACTAGAAAAACACACCTATCGGAGAGACTTTCTATGGATTGGCTTTCACTAGCTGCCCACCTAGTGTAACCAGTAACCAACAATTTGAAGGAAGAACTAAAACTAAACCAAACCCAAACTGTTCCACACAACATCCAGGAACCTTCCTGAACTTGCCATGAGCTGCAGAGAGGGTCTTGCCTGGCCTGGAAATGATGGAAGCTCTGGCAGGGCCAACCAATGCAGCCAAAAGCAGATCTCCCCAACCCTGAAATTGTAGCTGTTCACAGGATCATCCTCCCAAGCAGTTCACATGAAGACAGCAGCTATAGTTAATAGAGCGCTAGACCAGGGAAAACCTCAGCAGAGAGTATCCTGATTGTGAAGCTGGCTTATGTAGCAACACTTAAAACTTGTTGACTTATTGCAAGAAGACAAAAACTTCCTGAGCTGGAGCAAGGCTGGAAGGAGTCAACTCAGCCCTTGGTCCACCAAAATGAGCCACAATAAGACCGTAGGATGTACGGGGATGGCAGGACCCAGCCCATCATCACCACTGCTCCCTGTCCCAGGACCAGTCGGCATTGATCTCATTCCTGACCTTCAGTTCAGCCTCCCAGGGCTCAGCTCTCCCCTCGCCGCCCAGCCACAAACCAAGCACAGGCATTACTGCATTCAACATTTCAGTGAAATCTCATTTTGACATTTGTGATCTAATTTGGAAACATTGATCAAGGATATTCAGATGAATAAAGAATAATGGGAAAATTGCTTCTGGTTTCTGCTCTTCCAGGAAGGGTAAAGATGCAAGCTGCTCACCTTGCATCACTCTGTGCAAGCAGGGGTGTGGGGTTTCCAGCCCGTCACTGCCACCTAAGGGTGCCAACAGTCCCCGGGACATCTTGAGTTTATCCTTTCTAAAACACATATTCCCCACCGGTTACCTCTTTGTCAGTGAAAGCACTATAAAAAACATCTGGACTGGGAATATAGAGCTTAAATCAGATATTTAATTAAAAAAATGTTCTAACCAAAACTATGGAAATTTAAGAGAGAGGTTAACATGGAAAAGAAGGTGGTTATCAGTAGAGTGGGGAGAGCTGCTACCTCACACAGTACAGCTACAACGTCTTTGAGGCTCTTCCTCACTAATTGTTAGCTTTTTGAAAAATAACAAGAGCTCCTTGGATTTGTACTGGATACCAGCCCACATCCCCTGTCATATGTTATTAATTTTGCACAGGTTTTTATGATATACTCAGTAGCACAAATAAGTAAATGTGCTGTTTGCTGGCCTTGCACACATTCACCTCAGCTCTCCCAAGAGTTAATCTATTTAATCATTCTAGATAATCAGGAGTAGTCTGTTTGTGTGTCAATACACATAATTGTTTGCTGCTCAGAAGGCACAGTGCCTGGACAGGTTGATAGGATTATCTTTGTACTGTACTTCACACCAAAATGCTATTATTGACCTGCTATAGAAAGCAGAGTCTTATTTTAATTACAACAAATAGAAGCCTTTACCAATTTAAAGCTCTGCTTAAGCCCAGATGCTGTGCTGGGCCATGCAAGGCAGGTAGGGCTTTGTAGTCCTCCGCAAGCAGACAGAGTCTTGCACTCTCCACCCTTGTCCCCCTCTTAGGGAGAGCAGACCGATGCACCATGGCAGTGGTTCAGCGTGCCTGCATCACTGCCACTGCTGCACAAAGCACAGCCCCACCACTTCTGACTTGCTTTATCGTCCCAAAAGCAGATGCAAGGGGCTCAGCACACTGCTGGCAGTAAAAACATCAGTGAGATCATTTTTTCCCATAGGAAAACTTACACAAATCTAGCGTTATTTTATCATCTGGTTTTGAATTCAAGTAGAATACGCACATGGCAAAACACGCAATACATCAGGGAAATTTAAAGCGTATTTTAATTAAAATTATTCTAGTTCCAAATGTAAATCAAATCATTACCACAACTAATATTACATGATTTTTTTAAAAAGGGGAAAGAATCCTCTTTAGAGCGTTACTACTGTTTACCAGGTATTGGATTTTGCTTAATTTTCAATACTGCATAAAATATCAACAGGTGAAAAAGCATTTAACCACATTTCTAACCTAATTAAAAGAAAATTTAAGTTAAATCAACTGCTGGATTAGAGGCGATAAGAAAATTAGCTGTGCATCTTCAAGAGCAGGAACAGCCACCAGTCCTTCTGATCTAACACCCTGCACCATTACCCTGACAAGTGAGAAACACTGATCTCCACTGACAGAACCCGAGTAAGATTCCTGAGTGCGCATCATAGCTGCTCTCAAACACAGCTCAGTGATTCCATAAATTCCAAAGCCAAAGGATTCTGGCACAACAGAAGAGGTCCCACAGGAGAGACCTGGCTGTGTGCCACAGTGCACGATCCATGTACAGACATCAGCAGAATAAATCTAGCAGCACAAAGTGAGAATTCCCAGTGTTGGACTGAGCAGATTTCAATTCACAAAGGCAAATCAAAGGAAAATCATTAGTGGTTTAGCTTTCCATGTTATCTTCTTTAGCCATTTCATCATTCAGTTCCAAGTTCCATTTTTAAATGTCAAGGCTTACAGTCTGCAAACTGCAATGAGAAGGGAAAATGAGAGATAATTACGCTATGCATCTATATCAACCACACATTTTTTTTCCCTTTTCATAATTAAGATACATTTCAGCATTTAATTATCTTCATGCTCTGGGCTGGCGAACAGAAATACATGCAGTTACTGTTGCTAATTTTCCATTTCACCAAACAAAAAGAAAAAATATAGAAGAGAGAAAAGCAGAGGGACAAAAGATTTCCTGTCCATACAGTACATCAGATTATTACACATGTACTACAATTGTTGCAGGACTCAAATTTATACTTTAGCCACCACCACCGTGTTCTCTCACATAGACAACACTCCCTTTAAAACACCTTTATTTTCTTAATTTTGAGGTGCCTGCAGGGATGCAGAGGTGGCAGAAGAGAATAAGGTAATGCTGAACCTAGAGCTGCCTCAGCCTGGAGTTGAATCAAGGTTCACCAAAAACTGTGAATTCTGTCCTCAGCGTTACAAGGACTCCCAAGAAGTCACCAAATTTGCAGAATTCCCACTCAAAGAAAGCAGACAAACCAACGACATGTACAGTGCTCCTATAGTACAGAAATACAAGTTGGGAGAAGAGAAGAAGAAAACTCATGCCTTTTTAGTGTGGTTATTTATGAAACTTCACTCCGATATTTGCCGAAACTCCCTTAAGCATGTGCCTCATTGCAGTCCTGGGTTTGCTTTCTTCTCCTTGACCCTCCTGCCCACCCTATGGCACGGCGGAGAGCATGCTGCCTTGAGGAAAAGTTTTCACTGTCTAATGCCTCCATTGCCCTGTGTGGGAGCAACAGGTGACCAAGAGGATAAAACAGACTAGAAGTGCATTTTGATTTTGTAAATCAAAGATTTTGACCTTCCAGGAGTGAAGTTCTATATCAGGCAAACAGAATACTTGGGAACAGAATCTAAAGTTGTAAAGACAGAATAACAAATTTTATGGATAGGTTTATGTGACAGTAGCTGGCAGTTCCTGAGAACAAAAACAAAGCTTGCAACAAGAACTGAAGATCTAATATGCATCTTTCAGCAATGGATATCCTGAAATCTCCAAGAGTATTTGCAAGGACCGGCTAGCACTTTGCTCTGGCAGCAGTACCTCTGGGCTCTCTTTGCGGCCTGCCAGGATCAGGAGGGAATTCTCCTTCCTCTCCCCAATATATAATAATGCTTATGAAGGCTGGAAGGCTTTTCATTTTCCACTGAAGCTCTGTAGAACAGAGAGAATTAGAGGTTGAAGCAGGGTGCTTGGGTAGGCTTAAAGCACCTAGTTCACATGCCTCATTCACATGCTCAGATCTAAAACTGCCATGAGATTTCATATAAAGAGGGAATTCTCCTGCGTACCTGAAGGTCAGGGACCTCCTTCTGGGAAAAAAAAAGGACCTTTCATATGATGTGATCTGCTTCCTAGGACCATTTGAGAAATTCACCTAATAAGTCATTTGCAATTGCAGAAACCAGAGATATTGCTGATGCCCTTGATAAGTCACAGCACGATAAATATAGTAGAGCATGACATGGCATATTCTGCAGTGAAATACCGTCACATCGAACTGCAAGTCTGCAGCTGCCAAGGGGGATCAACCAGACCGATACACCATTTCAAAGCCAAGGGCCCACACTTTATATTTTTCATTTCCAGTAAAAGCAAGTGATTAAAAAAGTAGCTTGCAAAAAAAAACATTATTCCATTATTCACAGCAGAAGTCAATCCAAAGCACAGCACAAATCTGTGTAGGAACACAAGACAAAGCACATTTAACCAGGGGAGATCTGTCCATACGCACGTGTATATACTTGTACACAAACGCTTTTATACCTCGTGTATTTTAGGTGACCTGATTGGAGAAGGAAAGTCACTATGTGGCACCACACTGACCACCATGTGTAAAGAAGAATTTTAATCCATTGACCAAAATAGAGAACTTCGGGTAGAGTAGACGTAGTACTTATAAATGAAATGGCCTGTCTCAAATATCAGACTTACAGTCTGGTAGAATCTCTTTTCTTGAAGCTCCTTAATATATTTCAACTCTCTGAAACTACAGCATGAGAACTAAAGCACACACACAGCACTTCACTGCACATACAAGTCTCCCCTCAGTCTGACTTCAGTGGCTCTACTCGTCGCTCACGCAGCAGTAGCTGAGCCTACACCAATCTGAACTGACTGACAGGGTCTGTAAACTCTGCTGCACACAGAAACCAAACAATGGGAGTTCTAAAGCTGCACACACACTCTGCAAGGCACACTCATGAGTAGCTTAAAAATTAAGTGAGGTAAGAATTACCAGGAGAGTGTTTAGCAAGAAAGGCAGGGAACTAGAGGGAAAATGTTTTTGAGAGTGATGGCACTAAGGTAACAATCCACTTACCGCAGCTTTCAGAGCTTGATCTAGATCTTCCAGCAAATCTTCTTCATCTTCCAAACCAACTGACAGGCGGATTAATGTATCACTGATTCCAAGAGCTTCTCTATCTTTCTTAGGCACCGAAGCATGAGTCATGATGGCCCTGGAGGAAAAAAAAAATAGCCTTTTTTCTAAGAAGTTTTTACTTTTATCAGTAAAACCCAAACTAATTGGTTTTCTGTCAGCATTCCTGGAAATTCCATGAGAATTTTACACCTTGTGTGTATGACCTGCTGGTTAACCCAGAAATGGAAGGAGATCCTATTATCTGTTGCTGTAAACTAAGCGAACTGCAGACAAGTCTGTGACTTGTCTCTCCCAGCACTTCAAGACTTTTTCCAAGCTACAAATTATGAATAAGAAGTGGATATTTAACAATCTAGAAATGACAAAGGATGGGGAAAAAATTCTATTCCTCTTCCTTCCAGATTTTTTAAGGGGTTTTTTTTGAAAAACAGTATCTAAGAGGTCTACTTTAAGCCTGTGGAGAAACAGCTACAGTATACTATTTCCAGCATTAAATCTCCAGATCTGTTTTTTTATGTTGTGCTTTCTCAGATCACTTGTCAAACTGGACCACTTACATTGAACAGTGTGTTCTCTCTGCCTATGGAAGATACAGGTAAGAAGCTATTTCCCCTCTACACTCAGTCACTGACATCCACCAGTTAGCAATTACCCTTCGGCTGCTCGAGGCTTTTAAGCTTTGCTGTTATTCTAAAATGATTTAGGATATAAGTTTAATCATAACTTTCCATGTACCTTTTTGAAAGTAAATTGGATTTAAGTAAAATAATCTAATTCCATAAAAATCCCATTTTTAGCCTTTTAACCTAGATGGGAGGACTAAATATTACTAAAATCCCCACAAAATGTACCTGCCATGGAGAGAGATGCTGCAGGATGCAGCGTACTGAGCATGCCCTCTTGTGTAAGCAGGCTGAATGGCAGATTTCTTTCCTCAACAGTGACCAAATCTGTTCAACCCTACTTACTCAAACACGTTGTTTTCCTGGATTTGTTATCATAGCAACAAATTGCGGCTCAGTCTCCCAGTTAAAACAAGGAAGCACAGAAATCCTTTCATCATTGCATTCTCATATTCAGAAAAGTCACACTTGTTTCAGGAGTAGCTGCTGGCTTTGGTGCTATAGAGCACACCATCCTTGAATTTCAAATGAGTGCAAAATATCTTGGCTTTGTGTACTAGAAAATTTTAGAACTCCTATAAAAACAGATCAGAAACTTCTTTGTTACTCTGCAGCTTTTTTTAGACTTTTAAGATGAAGAGTGACTTACGGATGCTCTGCTAGGCTTTCATATCCACCCAGGCTCTCAGCCAGTGCAAACACCTAGAGGAAAAATTAAACAGAAGTTAATGTAAGAAGTGTAAGGTTACGAATGCTTAGAAAGAGAGAGTGAAGGAAAAAGGAACATTTAGTTTTCTTACTTTTGAATATTTTTTCTACAGTAACTTTTACATTATGAAAGGTATGAGTTATAATTAGGGAAAAAAGTGTACACTTAGTAGGTAAGAGCCATTAAGATTGAAAATAGTCCTAAAAAGGCTCTGAAGAAATGCTGATACAAAACTGAAATTAACATATGGCCATGTTGAGCAAATCTAACTCAGGAGTAATTCCTACGATGCACTGCACGCGCAGCAACAGAGGATAAGCACAAGGGAAAACACACCACAGGAGGGAGTAGGCTCTGCTGGTCACCATCGGAGCTTTCCTTCTGTTAAGAGAAAGGGTAGAGCAGGCTGCCTCAACAAAATAAGACTCAGATCTCCAAAATTCCAGTTAAGGTTGAGGTGATTATAGCTTATCCTTACACACTCTTCTTTCAGCCACGCTCATCCACGTTTACGTACAACACCTTTGCTTTTCAGGCTAACAAACAGCAGGACTGATGGAGGAAAACCCGAAACATTTCTGATTCTCCCCATGAGGCTGAACAAACTTCTTTCACTCATTGCTCAGGTCTGATGGTGAGTTTACATTGTGAAAACCAGCCTAAATTTCTCAGTGACTAACAGGACCAGTGTTTGCAAAATGCTTACTATTAGTTAAGGTATTTTAGCACTGATCTTTGAATTATGGACATATATTCCTCGATGACCCAAAGACTGTCCAGCTGCACTCAAGTACAGATTCACAACTGGTCTGCTGCAAATGCACTCACTGCTCTCAACATTTCTCTGTAGCTCCAGTTGTTCACATTGACTTTTTTATCCTTCAAAAAAAAACCCAAACCAAACAACTAAATCTATCAACCAGAAAATCCTCCCCTCAGCCTCGTTTATGACTTCACTTTTGTACCAAATTAGTGACAAACTGATGATTACACAAGTCAAAGGGCTGAAGTGAATATACTAATGGGGACTACTTCTGAAATGTACTGTACTCCCTAATGCTTTTTTCAAAGCTGGTAGATCTCCTGTGCCGGGATTAAATGTTCTGTCCCATGTAAAAGGATATCTTGTGGGAAAACCACATTTTTGGTAAATTCATTTTCAGTTGATACCAGTAGCTGGCAAGTAGAAAAACAGGGAGGAGAAGGAAGTTCTAATTGACCTCTGTCAATTATTACTTCTTTTTCCAAGAACTAAATAGCAAAACCACAAGAGCAGGAAGAAAGTTAACCAGAGATCAAGACTAGCAAACCACATTAAAGAGTACAGGCAGAAGTAATACATTGCAAAGACAAAAGCAAAAGCCTATCGTTCGTTTAGACAATACAAACAAACAACAGCTCTCCAAACTGAGGAACTTTTTGCTTCATGATTCACATCCTTTCTCAATGAGTTTTTCTGCCGGTGAGTCCCTTGAATTACTACAGCAGTGTTACACCAGCCACAGCTTCTCTGCTTTCAAATACTACAGGAATGTTTGCAAAAGGTTGGTATTCAGGCCCTTTATTAGAAGTAATGCCTGGGATAATTACACTACTTTGTAAACAAACCCTTCAAATGAGCTGAGGCATCCTTTTATTTCCTCTCAGCAGCCTCCCATTTACACCCAGAAGACTTTAGGAGCTTTGCAAGCACAGAGGAAGACTCTCCTCATCCCAACTAAAACTACTTCCTTTCATTATCACCTCCAGAAGGACAGGCTCAAGTCCAGTCTGAAGCTCAAGTCTTCAAGTTCAAGAGGGTGGTGAGGCACTGGCATGGGTTGCCCAAAGAAGTCATAGATATCCCATCCCTGGAGGTGTTCAAAGCCAGGTTGGATGAGGCTTTGAGCAACCTGATCCAGTGGAAAGTGTCCCTGCCCATGGCATGACTGGATGATCTATAAGACCCCTTCTAATCCAAAACATTCTATGACTCTATGAGGTCCCTCTAAGGTAAACCCTACTTGACACCATTTACCTTTAAATTCTTGAGAAAGGCAGTAGCATGTTCAAGCTTTCCTTTAATGTAAAAGGTTACCATCCCAGAACAACCACTGCACTGCCGCTTGACCAGTTCATGCTGGGGGTGCGAAGGCAAGCCTGAAATTTGTAGAAGTCACTTTAAGTTAATTACCATCAATTCAAAGAGAAAACCAGCTCACCCTCAGTAGTTCTGTGATGGAATATCCCATTGCCAAGGCAGACACCTAACCCAGAGTCACCAAACACGAGGAGTTTACAAAGAGCATAGAGCACTACAGTCCTCAGATCCAGCCTCACTCTAAAGTGTCACCCACGCTGAAGTCTTGCCAGCCTACCTGGGAAAATGACTTTCTCCACTCGGGAATCGGACTCAAGAAATCGGGCAACAGCTAATGCATTGTGGAAATGTTGTTTCATCCGGATTTGCAGTGTCTTCAAACCACGATTGCACAGGTAACAGTCAAAGGGAGATGGAATAGCTCCAAGAGCTAGAGAAATCAAAACAAAATTCCATATAAAACAAAGTGGCTGTTTTCTTTCTAAGCAAAACTAAATAGAGTCCTAATTTCCAAAATTTCTAAAGTTAGAACAAGATGCATGCAAAGATATCTGATGCAATCTGTCTTTCTCACCTTCTACACACAGGATGACAATTAATGAGCCAAATTAACACACTGAAGACCTTCAAGGATTAAATTTATTAGACATAATAAGCCTTTACTACTTCTGTTGTAGACAGGAGGCAGAGAGAAGACTGTGCAGAAATTTATTAATTACAATTAAGGGCAGTAAAATTGTTAAAAGCAACCTATACGTGAAAATTCCTCATTAGGTGTATCCCCTGATGTGTGAATGAGTTTAAAAAACCCAGATGTACTTGACACAAGTTAGATGAAGTTAAAAAAATGCATAATTTGAAGGTCTGTATGCCTCTCCATGCATGAAGTCAAATGAATATAGGAAACGATGGTGTTCTTTCTGTCATGGACTTAACAATAACTTAAAGCGAGACGTTGTATGCAGTCACACCCTGTGTAACTACAGGTGCTGCACACACAGACAAATGGCAGCCACTCTGCGTCTGATGCTTTCAGGATGTGCCACATTTCCAGCCTCTGTGCATGAAGCACAGAGCATAAGCAGAGCTCCCTGTGCCACACCAGGGAGTGCAACACAGACAGGCTCCATGGCAAAGTCCTCCCTTGGGAATAGCAGGCCAGACACTTCTTAGGGGAAGGCAGGGATAGAGAGGAATTGCACTCGTGCAGCAAAGAGTGCTGCCTGCATTGACCCCACTTGGCCAGCACCTGGTGAGCAAATGTGGAACAATCCACACTGTCCCAGCACTTTTCTATTATAGGAGCAGTCAGAAGCGGAGACCAGTGTCATGAACTCTGCTTAGGAGAGGAGCCACACAGGCACACTGTGAAAGCGATTCTGTTTGCATAAGGTCATCCTACGCAGCTGTGAAAGGCAAGGAAGAGAATTCAGTTTTCTTACATCTGTGTTACTGTTTTCTTTCCAGCAATTTAAACTTCTGCACATTTAAATGCCTAAGCTACATCTCTAGATAGATTTCATTCTTGTGTGCACGCAACATGCTTCCCATTCCAAGTCGGTATATTTGAATATGATTTATTTCAAGGTATTTTCTATATTGACTACTTACAGTTTTGTAAGAATTTGAGTCTTTCGTAGAGGTTATCACAGTTTACTGAAACAAGTCCCATTACAACATCACTATGCCCTAAAAATGGAAGAAGACGAGAACAGAATCAGGCATCCCATCTGCTTCAAGGCTATGCCACAAACCGCCATTTTCACAGCCTTGGTGCTAACAGAGTCCCATTTAGCGAGATACTGGGCTCCTTCTCATTGCTACAGCCGTCTCTCCTCTGCAGCACATGAATCATACGGCAGATTTCAGCTTTTTCAGCAGTGTGCTCTGTGTGTGCTGTACACGTGCCCTCAGACACTTCCTAAGCCCGCCACCACTAACTGCCAGAAAGCAGGACACGGAACAGGAATCAAGTGTGTCCTGAAGAGCAGCACCAGTCTGCTGTCTTAGTGAGAATGAAGGACAACCAGAAAATTTCCACTTCTGTCCACACCACTAGGGACGTGTGGTTACAGCACAGCTACAGTCATCTTAGCTCCCAGCCTGGGCGGTTTGGGAAACAACACAGTGGATGTACTTTTGGCCAGGTTCCAATACAGCCACATGACACCTTCTTTGAACCTTAATACAATTTCTGAAATACCTTCTACTGAAGCCACTTGCTTTGTTGTAGTCAAATTAAAGCCAACAAAAAATTAAAGGCTACAAACACCTCTAGGTCTATTATTTAGGGTCGGGTCAATATTCCTTCTCCTAGGAATAGCTAAGGAGCTAGGAAGACTAATGGTTTGTTCAATGGCTCATCTCCTCTAACAGTCCATCTAAGAATTACTGGCAAGGACATCACTTTTGGGAATTGGTTGCAGCCAGACAGGTTTTAAACAGCCAGCCTGAGTTTTGAGCTTGCATACTTACCATTCATGTATTTGGTTGCAGAATACATACAAATATCAGCCCCCAGAGATAAAGGACGCTGAAATGAAATGAAAATAACAAGTCTGGTTAAAGCTTTTGTGCACTCTGGTTCAATGTTCAAGCTATCCAGAAAAGCTGTGATCCGACATAGAAAATGAGTGGAGAAACTGAAAAAACTACAACACTTGATGCCAAACTTAACACCCTAAAGACAAAAAACTGAGAATGAAGACAGACAGAATACATTACAAAAACAATAGTATCTGGAAGTAGTCTGAAGTCCAGATAAACACAATAAAAAGAACCCACAATAAAACGTGATTTAAAAGCACTGGTCTAATTCCCACCGGCTTCAGGGAGAGGAGTGATTGAAAACATCTAACACAGAGCCTGCTCATATGTGTGAAAAAATAGTTATATTACTTAGCTGAGGCAGGCATAAGAAATGGTATTTACTATAAAATGTATTTCCTTAGAAAATGAAGACCTCACAGTTGGCAATGCAAGAAAAAGGGAATTATTTTCTAGATATCAGCATGGGTGAAATTGCACCAGAAGAACTGAAAACCTGAAGAAAGCGCAAAGGTTTTTGTTTGCCAGTCTCTCACCCCAAGCCTCTCAGCTTTCTTCTCAAGAGCCTTTTTAAAGTGGGAGACAAACTGAGATGGTGATGGGCAAGAAGTGGTAAACAATATTTTTTTTAATCACTCACTAAGTAAAGGACTTTGCACATAACATAAACATATTATAAAGACTGAAGAGTACCAATATGTTAAAAAGTAACAAAGCAAGTAGATTTCAAATAAAAGACTGCTGCTGTCAGATTAAACACTAGTATCTATTCAAGGAATGTGGAATGCACACTCCCAATGCAGAGCCAGGAGGATGACAGCATAAACACCAGTGCCTTTTACATTCCATATTACTGTAAAAATCACTCTAAAATGTTGATCTTAGCACAGTCTATCAGCAGCAGTCTGGAGAGGGTTAAAGACATTACCTATTTTCTTACTAGAACTAATCATTACAACTGACTCTGTCTTAGCACCAAGACAATCAAAGACACATTAACTAACTTGTGTATCCAGATGTTCTCTTCTCTTCTTTTCTTTCATACGTATCTTTCCAAAGTAATATATAGCGCAGAGGGAAGGGAAGGGAGAGATCACCAAGCATTTGGTACTTACAAGACAAAGTCCAGTGCTGTTTAGCTAAGCATTAACACTTTCTGTAAAGCTCTCTTAATTTACATGGATCTCTGTACACTTAACAAAAACAAAGACACTTTGCCTTTTGCACTCATAAAGTTTTACTTTGGACCCCAAATACAAGGGCGTATCTTTAAATACACTGAAGTAATAGGGCAACTGCAAACAAAATGCTTACCTGGAAATAGGCAGACATAAAAGTGTTGTCTACCACTAGAAGAACACCTTTATGCTTATGCACTACATCTGCACAGGCCCGAATGTCAATGACCTTCAGTGTGGGGTTGGTGGGTGTTTCAATCCAAACGAGCTGCAGTAATTCAACAATACAAAACATCAGTTTAGAGATCTGACACTGCTGGTGGTGATACACGTGTAAGTCATAAGTGCTTTTAAACCTTAATTCATTAAGTGTCAGCTTCCCATGCAGGTTTGCAGAGTGGGAATAAGAAAGAGTCCCTACTGAAGAAAGGCAAAGTTTCTGAGGAGTAGCAATAGTCTCCACAAAAACGACCAATACACAGGAAGAACACCAAAGCTTTTGAAAACATAAGTGCATCACACCTGAGGAAGGCCTGACATGGCCAGAATCATAGGATTGTCTGGTTGGAAAAGACCTCTGAGATCATCAAGTCCAACCATACCTGTCCCCTTACTAAACCATGTCCCCAAGAAACTGATCTACCCGCCTTTTAAACACCTACAGGGATAGTGACTCAACCAGCTCCTTGGGCAACCTCCTGGCAGAAGAAAGGCTTTACACCTGAAAGTCTGGAAGCTTTTACCAGCTGAATTATTCTTTTGCTTTAATGGAAGGTATCTGCTGCAGTGCCCCGTTTTAAATCTTTTCAGTAAGGCACCACAAACGTCACCGAGTGGTCTGCAATGGGGACGTGCCGGAGCCAGCTGCACCCCAACTCCTCCCAACAGAGGCCTCTTCTGCAGCTTCACATGTACCCCCAACACCACAGGAGCAAGAATCATTTAACGACATTAAGCAAGGAGGTTCAGCAGTCTCACTCTCACCTTGGTCTTTGGTGTAATTGCAGCTTCGAGGCATTCCGGTTTTGTACAGTCAACAAAAATGACATTCAAACCCATCTGCATGGCTACTTCTCTGAAATATCTGTTTGTACCTAAAAAAAAACAAACAAAACCAAATTAAACAAAACAAAAAATCAGAGACACAAAATGAAGCAACTTCCTTCACTTTCCTTCACAGATCTTCAGCCTCTTGTACGTACCCATGGAAAGCCAGGAGGGTGCAGTTTTATGCTTTACACCATAAATAGCATATTAGTGGTTCTTTATTTCTAGAAAGCTTAAAAAACATCACAGAAAAGTAATAATGGGAATATGGAATCAGAGTGATGTATGAAGTACTCTCAATAAATAGCTGTTCAAGGGGTTTTAACGAGAACACTCGATAGAACCTTTTTAGTTTGCCTGCTCCTACCTTTTCCTCCAGCCCTTTGCCAGGCACAAGCTAGCAGTTCCAGGTTTTGTACCCTCTTTCCTCTACCCCACTTTTGGTTACTTTTTTCCACAACTTATTTTCAAACTGGTTTTTTTCTATTTAATAAGCTTAACTGAGAATTTGAGAAACAAAAAATCAAGGATAAGATACCGGCTACTGTGTTTCCTCTCACTCCATTCAATGACATGTAGTGAGGAACATTAAAAAATGATTATTTCCTTTCTTTCTGTCTTTGAAGTCTTTCATCATACAGATTAAAAGAAACCAGAAGCAACCAGCTGATCGCTAGATGTGTCACATGCTGACTATCTGGCAATGCTGCCAGGATTAAAAATTAATTCATTAGGTCTTTCTGCTAAGGTTATTGAACATTTACTCACTTATGTAGAACATCAGTTTGCCATCTAGCCATAAAGTCACAGAATACAGAGGGTAGGAATCCATGTGCTGCAGGCCAAGTATGAATGTTTTGCAATAACCTTACTCACATTCAATAACAGAGCACTACAAAAAAACTCACATGGAAATAAGAGGTTACCATGAAAGCAGCCCTTTTTAAAGTTACAGCAATGGCCCAGAACTCAGAGGTGCTTACTACCTACAGCTCCTCCCCACACATCACAAAACTCAGCGTCTCTTAAGCACATCCCTGGCAATACACATTGCCCTTGACAACTTGTAGTTTTCTGTTACTGTTTTTCTGACAGCCTTGAAGATTCTGGACTCTAAGTTAGCAAGCACAGTGCTGCTGTCCCATCCGATCAGGCTTGTCACAAAAATGAGCCAAAGCCTGTGTGCCCTCGAGGGAGCAGGGACACGAGCCAGCGCTCAGCACCCAGAGACTCAAAGGTTGCTGAAGTACGAAAGGCTGCACAGGGCAAGCGTGGTGGAAGAGTAAACCTCACACGGCAAAAAGGAGTCAGTGCAGACAACAGCTAGGAAGCATCTGAGAAAGGACAAGGCTCCTGTGTTGTGGGTAGAAACATGAGCAGGAAAGACAACTAGGAACAGCCAGAAGAGCAAGCCTAGGAGAAAAGCAAGCAGGGACTTAGAGACAAGGAGCCCGTCATATCTAAGGGAAGAAAGAAGGGGCTGCCATACTGTCTCACAGGATAAGGTCACCTGTGGGGAAGCCAGTCTCTTTACAACAAAAGTATAAAAAAAAAATCAGGGAAAAAACAGTGAAATTCCTCCTACAAGAACCACCATGGATCGAGGCTTTAATGAGTGTGTGAATTGGTTTTGCTTGAAAAGAAAATGCCCATGGGCCCTTCTGAGTGAGAAACTGATAGTATGCTTCAGCCAAATGACTTGGATTTGCAGAGTTCTGTGCTGTGAATTAAAGGAGCAGACTGTCAGCAGGGATTCCTGCTGTCTTCACTCAGCTCAGCTCCAGAGGTACTTTGGAGAAGAGATACCAGGTATGACAGAACTAAGACATGAAAAGCAAATGTCTGCATTTATAGTTGATGTGCACAAGCACACAGAACTGACTGGTAAACAGCAACCACTCTTAGCGATGGGAAAGGTGATTACTCTTGCTAAAAGGTTTTCCAGATATTGCTCAGGAAAACACTACCTATTGCTGGCCTCTTTAACCTTTCTTTGAAAACAAAGCAGATTCAATCTCTTTGTATTAAGTCCTTCAAGCAGACAGGAGACAAGCTTCACTGACCAGTGAAATACAGGAGTCGGGCACTGAGGACACTGATTGTCACAGGGTATCCTGGCAGACTTCCATGCTACGGACTTTTGGGTGGCATCAGCCTTTTGGAGGACTTTCGCAGAGACGGATGTGCTCTTAAAATTTCTCAGAAGAACAGATCAAAAAACCCTATGCAAGATCAAAACCTTACAGTTGCCTGAAGCACTCAAAAGGCATGGGCATAAGAGATGCAAGTTGTGCTTTCAGGGAAGATGAAGAACAGCCAATTGAAACCATCTAGAAAAAATGCTTTTCCGTAAAAGGCCAAACCTAGGAAAAGAGTAGTTGAAATACCAGAAGCTGGAAAGCTATGCTACATTGTATGCAGTGGGTCCCGCTCTGCAAATAAATTTGAGTGAGGCTAGAACGTTGCTGTTTGCCCCTCATTCAAGCCTATATTACTAGTTAGCTAAATTTTTTAAACCTCCATGTTGTGCCACAGAACCTTTCAGTGTTTGAATTTCTAACACCAAAATCAGACGGGAGTATTCTGTGTTCTCATGAAGTGAAGAGGCTTTAAAGAAAAGGGATTTCCTACATGGCAAATCCAGAAAGTTCATAAGAATAACAAATAGGTTTAATACATTCAATCATTTGCACAATGAAGATCAAAACCACATTTATGTTTTACATACCTCCATAGACATCATCCATACAGATAATCGTATCCCCCGCTTTTAACAGGTGAGTAATATTCAAAGTAGCAGCTAAGCCAGAAGCATAAGCTAAACCTAGAAGAGAAAACAGTCAATGGCAGAAAGGCTGTATTTTAATGTGATACAACCTCGTCAAACTTGCCCATGTTTTCCTCACTTTGCTTCTAAAAGTAACCTGTTCTGTCACTCTCATTTATGCTATCTCACTCATTAACTGGATTCGGTAAAAGCAGCAGCATGGTTTTAGATAGGGTGGAGGGAGGCCAGGATGAACACTGGTAACACAGCCCGGTACAGCTGATGCGGGGCTCCCATTCTCACTGTACTCAGCACTGCTGCACAAGGACAGATTCAGTTTAGCTCAGGCATCAAATGCAGTGAGAGAAAGCAAAGCCACTACAGAAAGCCCAGTGACTGAGCTGGACTTCCCTGAATGATACTTGGACTTTCACACGATGGAGCAGCTCTTCCCCATAACCAGTAGTCAGTGGCTGCAAGAGTCTTGCTGTGATATAACTGCTGCTCTGATACAACCTTGGTGGCCTCGATCCCCAAGTCATGCTTACTGCAGACTCTGTCAGGAGACACACACACTGATGTCTGCTTAAAGAATCTATTAATTGCTTACAGTATTTAGCTCCATCTAGCACTGCCACAGCCTTCTCCAGACAATTCCGGGTAGGGTTTCCACTCCGGCTGTAGTCATAACCCTATTGTAAAAGCAAGAAAAAAATATAACTTGAGAGAGCCCTGAGAAAGTTTTGTACAGTGACAGTCCCAGGCTCCTTAAAAAGCCCTTGCTCTCAACACTGCAGTTACACATCCACATCCTCCAGGAAGAGTCGGCTGGGTCTCCGGCTATGTCAAGCTGCCATACACCACATCCGACTGAGTATCCCCAACCTGAAAATGTCTTCCGGGGGTGCCTTGAGGGAGGTATCGCACTGCTACTTGTGCTCTCCTTCTTCTTCCTAGGCATCCATCTCTGATCACTGTTGGAGAAAAGGCCTTGCTCCTTATTCTTACACTATCAGGAAGAACGTATCCCATCTCTACTACGTCTGCTTGAAAGATAGAATCATAGAATGGTTTGGGTTGGAAGGGACCTTAAAAATCATCCAGTTTCAACACCCCCACCATGGGCAGCGACACCTTCCATGGGATCAGGTTCCTCAAAGCCTCATCCAACCTGGCCTTGAACACCCCCAGGGTTAGGACTTCCACAACTCCTCTGGGCAACTTTACCACTCTCACAGTAAAAAATTTCTTCATAATATCAAATCTAAATTTTCCCTCTTTCAGCTTAAAACCATTACCCCTCATCCTATCACTACACTCCTTGATAAAGAGCCCCTTCAAAGCTTTCCTGTAGCCCCCTTTAAGTGCTAGAAAGCTGCTCTAAGGTTCTCCCCAGAGTCTTCTCTTCTCCAAGCTAAACAAGGCCAACTCTCTCAGTCTGTTCTTGTATGGGAGGTGCTCCAGCCCTCTAATCATCTTCATGGCCTCCTCTGGACTCACTCCAACAGATCCATGCTGTAGGACACTAGCCAGGGCTAACCTGCACCGTTCAGCTCATGAAAGCTCAAAGGTTCCCCGGCACGCAATCAGACCAAGTTACGCAGTCCACTGCAACAGCTGTTACGTGAATACTGAAAAAATATAACAAGAAAGAAAATTCACATGCAAGCATGGAGAGAACCTGGCCGACCATCCTAGGTATTTGCCTACTTTTAGGATTTCTGTTTAATGACAACTCCGTCACAGTCAGGAATGTGGCAGACTGCTCACATTGAGCTTCCGGCAAGAAAGTGGCTGCTCTACCATCCACACGTGCACACAGCAGCACGCAGCTCTTCCTGCTGTGGTCTTCTGCCTGGTCGAGTGGGAGGTGTCCCTGCCCATGGCAGGCAGGTTGCAACTGGATGGTCTTTAAGGTCCCTTCTGACTCAAACCATTTTACGATTTTATGATTCTTAAACACAGCTGCCTACTCACAAGCAGTCACAGTTTCAGTCTGTGCAGTTGGACTCAAGCAGCACATGGTGACGTCCAGACGTCGGGTCTGGAACAAAGACTGATTTACGACTTGTGAATCCGTGTCATTTCCCTCCCGCACACATGGCAGCAATCAGAAACTCCACGGCACCTCAACACGAGCACTTCCAGCACTTTCTACGCTACATCCATGGGCAAGTAACACTCCCACTCCTTGGCCCGGGAACAGCCGCTTCCACAGCCCGTGCCGAGGAGAAGATGCCCAGCCCGGCGGGAAAGCCAAGCAACGCCATCGGGTCAGGACACCGGAGGGAAATGATCTCACGTGTCTCAAACCCGGGCGCGCCCCGCTCCCCGTACCTGCAGCCTGCCCGCCCCCCCGGTGCTGCCATGCCGGGGGTCCCCGGCCGCGCCCCCAGACCCCTTCTCCCGCTGCCACCGTCCCCCGCGCCGGTGGGGCCGCGCTCACCGAGTGCTGCCCCGGCGCTTGCTGCTTGAAGGTGGTGGAGAGCGAGACGGGCGGCACCAGGGCTGCCGAGCGCCACTGCTCGGGCTCCTGCCCGGCGTGGATGGCCTGTGTGGCGAAGTGCGCGAAGGGCGGTAAGAAACTCCGCACAGCGCTGCGCTCCATGGCCGCGATCCCGATACTGCGGCCGCTGCCCGCACCACTGCCACCACCGCCGCCACGCCACGCCCCGAGGGGCCCGGCTGGGCCGGGCCTCGCCACCGCTACCCCATTGGCTGAGGCAGAGCTGGACAGCGCCCCCTATTGGCTGGGGCGGGGCGGGGTCGGGCAGCTCCCGCGCCGCAGGGCCGGGGGACTGGGTGGGCTGGGGCCTCCCCACTGACACAACAAGCAGATAGTATTGCAAAAACTGGAATATTTTGATTTAAACTAAAGTAAAGTTAAGTTTTATCTAAGTCACTGTATTTTTTGAAAGTTAAACAGACAGTCGCTCTGACAGCACGTTCTTTTTATAGCATGTTTTTTTTTTTCAAATAGTGTTTTCCCAGACGCTGGTCAGAGAGAAACGATAACTTCTTGTGTTAAGTATGGTGTGTGCTGAGCAGATGTATTTTCTTCTGTAATCACCTCTGTTTGCAGTCTTTCCCTATCTAAAACACAAGGTCACACAGAGCTGGCTCCAAAGCTCCAGTTAGCAGATTTGGCTGTTGTATGCACAAGATTTCTGGGAAGATTTATACATAAGCATGTGAATGGCAAATACATTCTGTCCCCAGCTCTTCTCTCTTTACTCGTGATTTGATGGAAATCATTCCCTCATGCGTCCAGGACTGAATTAAAGGATGATGCTTTCTCAAACTCCAAGATGAGTCTTAAGAGAGTTTATCCCCACTGCCCTGGTTTTGCCGCTGCAGTAGTGGGAGCAGCAGGGCCACGAGTCAGCATGGCTTGGACCCTGAGAACAGCCATTTCTGCTGGGAGAGAAATGGCTGCCTGGAAGCCCGGCATCCCTTGGCCTGGGCTGGAAGATGGTGGGAAGCACCTCACTCTGCAGGGCAGGGGCTGTTCCTGGGGCAGGAAGTCCAGTGGCAAACCCAGCTCTAAGTGGAAGAGACACACGGATTTTTCACCAGTCTGCATTTACACCTCAGCACAGGGCAAAACGCTGGCACTGAGGACAGAGGAATTCAGTCCTGTGGTGACAAACCTGCTTCCTGCGGTCCTGTGGGAAATGTCTCCTGGAACCCCACATGCAAAGCTGTGCTTGGAGCCCATCAGGCTGCCAGGATGCCCAGGCACAGAGTTTCAGGTGGCTGGCAATCTCAGACACTATCATAAGCCATCTGTTTCCTTTTTATAATAACACTTTTTATGAAATTCAGATAGTCAAGCTGAGACACGGAAAACTGGAGTAATTTCCTTGTCATCCATATCTTCCTCTATCTCCAGTCTCATGTTATGGCCATCCATGTAGCCCACGGAAGTCTTTTGTGGCTATTCCTGGAGTAGGGTGTCCTGTCTATAAGTAAATGTGCTGGTCGTCTCAGGGGGACAGATCCTCACCCCAACATCCCACAGCTGCTGCTGAAGCACCTCCCTGGATAAGCACAAAAGGAGCCCTGCAGGTGGTAGGCCCATGGATTATTCTGAGAAACCTGAGGACATAGCTTGTGGGTTTTTCTTTTTAATAAGGAGATATAAAAATTTCTGAAACACTTGAGGACAGAACCAGCTGAAAAGAGAACAGAATTAATACTTGCACTAGAATGGAAGCCATTGAGGCTACAGGATTTTCAAACTGCTTACCTGCTTTTTCCTTTAAGTTTAATTTCCTTAAATGTCCTTTGTCACTTTAAAAAATGTACAGCTCTCTAGCATCTCTCCAGCCAGTTATTCTGAATGCCCAGGAGGAGAAGTTAATTTATATAGAGCTGGCAAATACCATTCAGTGTCCTCTGGGACCTCATTCATTTTTGGGTTGCCTTCTGGAAGTATGGAAAAAGGCAATCAGACAGCATTTCTCTGTACTCGGGTGCTTTTAATATTCTATTAGGTGCTCTCCATAAGTTCAAATGTTCCTGTTAGACTTACAGCTAGAATAAACGCAGGGGCATGCTTATGGTTCATTGTTTTCATTTACTGCCCACCTTTGGGTTTTGTACAAATTCAGTCTTTCATTCCTCTCTATTTTTTGACCTATTCATTTATATACTAAAAAAGTCAACATTTCCTACGTGAGGAATTATGTCAGTGAAGTTACCATAGACTCACAACCCAGAAACTGTAGAAAATGCAGTTCCGCATTGCCACAATATCTGATCCTGCTAATTTTACCTAAAATGCTCAGTGCTGGAAGAGAGCAATTTATTTAAGAAGGTGAAGAATACAAACAAGATAAAGTTCTATTGTTAGATGGTAAATAACCTCAAACATTCTCAAGAATTTGTAGGTGTGTAATAATTACATAGTGCTGTCCAAGCATGGGAGGACATTGGGATTCACTACAAATGCCAGTTTTCACAGAGCAGTTTCCATTAGTAATGCATTCATTATATTTCTGGATTGAATAAGGGACTCTGTAATAAGCTAGTAAACAGTGACTTCATGCCTCTGCCTCCTCTTAGCTGGCCTCCAGTAATTAAAAATGCAACATGAGGCTTCCAACAACAGCTAAAAACAGAGGTAGGACCTCACCTCAGCAAGATTAGCTATGTGCCGTACGTGTTTCCAGTGCAGTGCTGGGGCAAACAGTCTCCTGTGAGGCACTAAAGAATGGGCAAGAGACTTTAGATGTGCTAACAATGTCAGCCCCTCAAATTCTGTTTGTAAATGGGTTTTAATTTTCTTTAAAAACAAGAACATCCAGAAAAATCTTCTCAGACCAGTGGAATATAGCTGAAAGGTGACTTTTTTCTCCCAGAACTGTTTAAAATCCCATATCAGAATTGTAAATAGCTGTGTGGGAAGCAGCTGTGCTGACACCCTGGAGAGAGAAGGCACAGAAATCGTGTTTCATAGTTTCCACCTCTGCCTAGAATTCTTCCTAGCTGCTCAGAGTGAGAGGAGGTGATGCTAATTGGGTAATGGGAGAGGTCACCCAGAAAGGCATTTTTTTCTTCACTGCAGACCTAATCTTTCTAACAACTTGTAGGTTGTTTCCCCCGGAAACATTAGTAAAAAATCCAGTTTACCTGGAATTTGACACGGCATCGTTTTTTAAATGATTCACTCCACTATGGTAAGTAGATCCTTGCAGTATAAGCACCAAAGGAGCTCCTGCGGGGAAATCTGGAAGCTCAGAACCTAATGCCGTTGCTTTCTAAGATGTTAAGGCATTTGCCAAGGACTGGCATAGGACAGGATGGCTCTCACAGCTTTCCCTTTCCCTGCATGTGCTTCTGAGGAAGACCACTTTTACAGGTCCCCTCCTTCTCCAGATAATTTCTTGTTTCACAGTTAGGTAGCACACTGGGTTTTTCCTTCCACTTCCCTTTCCCTCAGTGAATGAAACAGCCACACAAAGGAGGTAAAGGGATTGGATAGCCAGGTCATCTTGAGTGCTATCACACAGCACACACAAGGGAAATCAGGCGATCAGACCCAATCAACATGGGTTTATGAAAGGCAGGTCCTGCAAAACTAACCTGATCTCCTTCTATGACAAGGTTACCTGCTTAGTGGATGAGGGAAGGTCTGTGGATGTGGGGTACCTGGACTGTAGTAAAGCCTTTGACACCGTCTCTCACAGTATTCTGCTTGAGAAACTGGCTGCCAATGGCCTACACAGGCACACCCTCTGCTGGGTAAAAAACTGGCTGGATGGCTGGGACCAAAGAGTGGTGGTAAATAGAGTTAAATCCAGTTGGAGGACAGTCACAAGTGGTGTTCCCCAGGACTCAGTGCTGGGTCCAGTTCTGTTCAATATCTTTATCAATGATCTGGATGAAAGGACTGAGTGAACCCTTAGCAAGTTTGCAGATGACACTAAGTTGGGCAGAAATGCTGATCTGCTTGAGGGTAGGGAGGCTCTACAGTAGGATCTGGACAAGCTGGATTGATGGGCTGCGACCAACAGGATGAGGTTCAACAAGGCCAGCTGCTGGGTCTGCACTTGGGACAAAACAATCCTGTGCAGCGTTAACAGACTTGGGGAGGAGTGGCTGGAGAGCTGCCTGGCAGAGAAGGACCTGGTGGTATTGGTTGACAGCCAGCTCAATATGAGCCAGCAGTGTGCCCAGGTGGCCTCCTGGTCTATATTAGAAACAGTGTGGCCATCAGGACCAGGGAAGCGATTGTGCCCCTGTATTCAGCACTGATGAGGCCGCACTTCGAATCCTGTGTTCAGTTTTGGGCCCCTCACTACAAGAAAGACATTGAGGTGCTGGAGTGAGTCCACAGAAGAGCAAAAAAGCTGGTGAAGGGGCTGGAAAACAAGGTTTATGAGAGGAAAGTGAGGGAAATAGGGTTAGAGAAAAGGAGGCTGAGGGGAGACCTTATCACTGTCTACAACTACCTGAAAGGAGGTTTTAGTGAGGTGGGTGCTGGTCTCTTCTCCCAAATAATAAGCAACAGGACTAGAGAAAATGACCTCAAGTTGCATCGGGGAGGTTCAGATTAGACATCAGGAAAAATTTCTTCACCAAAAGGGTTGTCAGGCAGTGGCAGAGGCAGCCCAGGGAGGTAGTTGAGTCACCATCCCTGGAGGTAATTAAAAGACGTAGATGAGGAATTCAGGTTTAGTAGTGGACAAGTATGGTTGGACTCAATGACTTCATAGGCCTTTTCCAACCAAATTACTCTATGATTCTATAGTGAAGGGACTAGACGGTGTTTTGTTTAGTGTCAGGAGCCTATCTTTTTTCCCTTGGCTCAGAAGGGGAGGAACACTTAAGATCTTGATTTGTGAATGCAAATTTGAGATGGGATTGGGAAATCATTCAAACTTTGGTGACCGGGGAAGGAACCGTTCTCTCCTGTTCTCTTAGGGAATGTGGGGAATTGGCTTGTCTCATTTATGTCATTGTGGCATGGCTCGTTTCCACCTCTGGCAAGCAGCAACGTATGGAACATACACTGTCCCCTGTCCAGACACGCACAACTAAACCTCAGACCCAGGCACTCCTGCAGCCACTTTGCCACTTCACGAGCGAGTCCGAAGGAGTCACCACAGCAGATTTTTGCAGTGGGAACCGGTGTCCTTCCCTCACATCAGAGACAGTGCCCTCTTCCTTAGCGGGCGGAGGGGAGCCTGGGCAGCCGTAGCACTGCGCCTGGGCTGTAACAGCAGGAACGGCTCCAACGACATGAGGAAATGCAGTTACCTCAAGGGAAGAACGGAGAGCTGCCCGGCTACTCCCTCTCCGACACCGTGAGCCAGAGGCAGAGGAAGCCGTTTCCCTAGGAATGACAGCTGCACTTCCAGCGCAGACACATTAGCGCGTGCTTAAATCCCTGTGCCACCTGAGCGCGAACCGCAACAGCCAGCGTGGCCGAGCGGGACCTGTTCCCGCGCTCCAGGATCCCGACCTGGCCGAGCCGAGCCGAGCCGAGCCGTCACAGCCGAGCGGAACCCACTACAGCCCAGCACCACCGGACCCGCCCCGGCGCGGTGTTACCGTGCCCAGGAAGCTCCGCCCCGCGCTCTCGCGAGAGCAGCCGGGCCAAGATGGTGGCGGAGCCGGTACGCTGAGCGGGGCCCCGCGGGCGCGCGCGCAGACGGTTGCTCGGCGCGGCGGGCGCGGGTGTTCGCGGCGGGGAATGCCGACGGCACGGGACTCGCCGCCGCGGCTCTGAGCACATCGACCCTCCGGCCGCGGCGAGGCTTCCCGGCGGGGCCCGCGGGGCCGCCGCTGGCGATGACCGGAGAGAAGCTGCGCTCGCTGCGCAGGGACCACAAGCCCAGCAAGGAGGACGGGGACCTCCTGGCGCCCGGCGAGGAGGAGGCGGCCGCCGCGCCCGGGGGCGTCTTCACCGGCGGTCGCGGGAGCAGCGGAAAAGGCGGCCGGGCCGGCGGCCACCGCATCTTCAGCAACCACCACCAGCGGCTGAAGGGGGGCCCGGCGGGCAGCGGGACGGGCGCAGAGCCCGAGCGGTGCCCCGCGCACTTCCCCGTGCATGAGTGCGTCTTCAAGGGGGACGTGCGGCGGCTCTCGGCCCTCATCCGCACGCAGGGCATCGGCCAGAAGGACAGTCACGGTGAGCCTGAGGCCCAGCAGGGCCCCGGGGCCGGACATGGGCTCTGCCGGGGCCCGGGGAGAGCGGGAGGGGGCCGCCTGGAAGGGCCTCGGGGCCTTCGTGTGGCAGCGCGGGGCTGGGGAGCCTCCCCTCACTCGTGCGGCCACACGTCCCAAAACCTGCTTCCTTCAAAAAAAATGCATGGTTTTAAAGTGTCCGGATGCTGTCGGAGACGCTGCAAAGCGGTTCCTGTGATTGTCGATGGAACTGGCTTTGATTCTTCTCCCCAGGCTAAAAAAAAACATAACAAAACTCTTTTTAATGCTTTAGTTCTGGGGTTTGACAGAGCCCAGATACTATTCTTTGCTACCCTACAATTCTGCTTTGGACACAGAAGCAGCAGTGGAGGGAGAAACGTGATCCTCGTGTTACCTTGTAGTGCATAAATATTTAAAAACTTGCTAGGGCATTTTAAAATAATGTATTTATTTGGGGCATATTTTACATTGTTTAAAAAATGAATCGACCTGTCAAACCAGGTGAAGCTTTGTGGTTAGTTTTCATCTCTTTCCTACCTGTTTCAACAGCAAGGTGATCTATTTCTGCTGGAGAATGCCAGGTTATACCATGTGTGGTGTCTGAAGTTGTGATTAAAGGGTGCAGTTACATTCTTCTTTTGATTAAGAGATAAATGTTCCCTTTCTTTTACTTTGTTATGTAAAATAAAAAGGAACATTAAGATAGAGCAACCTTTGGGATTGGTACAATGGGAAGAATAACATAGTTGGAAATTGAAAGCCACATCTGTGTTAGCATTGGGCATTTTGAAACACAAACCAGTGCCTGTCAAGTAGTATACAGCTCGGTTATCTCAATCAAGCCGGGAAGGAGTATTTCTTACAACTGTCATAACATTTTTCTAAGCATGTTGTTATAAATTTAGCTACAGATATATTTATCCTCTCATCTTCATTCCAAGTGTTGCAACAGAGACTAGTAGAACGAAAGTAACAGACTCGGGAAGAAATTTTCTCACTTCTGTGTTCCTTCTGCTGACTTCTCCCCTACACCTCCTCCAATTCCTCATCAAATAACTTGTCATCGTAAGCTTAATGTCTTTGCTTTGAAGGTACTTCCTGACCCATCTTTGCTGCGCTGTCATCTTCAAACATGGATACTGTTCTTTTTTTACATATCTATATTCAGCTGTGTGTCTGCGTGTATTTAAGAATTTCAAATTAACCTCATTTTACTTTCTCAGTGAAGTTTATAGTAGGAATACTTTAGTGATTTCTGTCTCATTGTCTTCCTCTGAGTTACTTTAACTGTTCGTTTGCTTCTAAGTTTTCAGAAGAGCCCAAAACCACAAAGCCCTTGGTGTTCTGTCATACCAAAGGACTGACTAATATTTGCTGGTTATTGTTTTCTTTCTGCCTGAATCCTCTGTCACTTGTTTACATATTTGAATTGTGAGTTATTTGGGGTAGATAACTTCAGCTTACGATTATACTCAGAAATAAACCAGAAGAATCGTAGTATGTGATAAGGAAGTGATGGAGGGGAGAAAGAACTTCTAGTAATGGTTATTGTTTATCATTCAGTCTCATTTTAGTGTGTGATTAAGTCCATAAAAGCCAAGTCCTGTAGAATGTTCAACTCTCGGTGTTTGGAAAGAACAAGCACTGACTGTGTTTGTCAATTGAGTGTAGCTTGCCTCGCTCTCTAAGTTAACCTCAAGAAACATTACCCAGTGTAAGACCAGTATCATTATTCCACAAAGAGTTTCTGGGGAGAAGCCTGTGTGTACACCTATTATATTATTTTTATTTTTAATATAATAGCATTTAAGCGCTTAAACATATATTTGGACTCAAAACATGGTATATATTCTGGAAGAAATAAATTTTCTTGCTTCTTGGGAAACAGACTCAGCTTCTGGCTAGGTGTGCTAGGTGTCTAGTGAAAGGCTAACAGCTACACTTGCACGTGCATCAGGACAAGCACTGTGTTTTATGTGTGGTTTTGTGCAAACAGTTTTTGTTTGCCCACCCGGGATGTGCACGTGCAGGAATTCAGGCAGTGTCGTATCGCTGCTTTCCTGGAATAAGGCCCTGTAGACTGTGTAGCCTGGGGAAAGAAGCTTACATCCGCATTTCCCAAAGCTATAGATACTGGTGGAGTTGTCTTTAGATGGAAGGGAAACGTGAGATGTGTTTGTGTGGTGAATCAAGCTGTTGCCGAAAGAGAATAGATTTGATTGCTACCGATCAAGTATGTGCTCATTCGTGTTCTAGTCAGTATCTAGAAATGATTGTATCGAACACCTTATTGTTAGGATTAAATTCCTCGGAAGTCATCAAAACTACACGTCAGCCACTTAATTATTTACAGTGCCCTTTTTATTACAGCTCTCTTGCATAGGTGAACGACATAGCTGTATATTTGCACCCTTCTCCCTCTCCCCAGTAGCTCTCATGTAGACGACTTGCTTTCATGGAGTTGAATGCTTGCGACTGTGGCTTGTGCTGTGGTTCATTGAAAACCTCGAGCTGTTAAACCCAGCCATGCAATGGAAAGAAGTGAAGCTGCTTTCTACCACCCTTCTGCCTGTCCTGGCAGAAATACTTAGTTGTAGTGAGCACTGGCTAGGAAGAAGTTCACCCTTTCTTTAATCAGACTGATTTCACCTCAAATTATTTAGTATGTTATGGATAGTAAATGTTCCAGGAGAGCCGCAGCTGCTCTTGCCATGGTGAGGCAACTAAATGTGATTTGTATTTTAGGATCCGTGGAACTTCAGGTCGCAGTGTGATAGAATTCTAGTGGAGCAGTTCCCCGTGAATCCTGTAAATACTGGTACGAATTGATTTATCAGTCTGGGACATTTATCATCCAAATGATGGCAACAGCAGGTCTGTGGCTTTGCTTCAAGCAGCTGCTGTGATGGAGTTTCCCGTTTCAAATCACTTCTCCCAAAGGAGCGGAAATTAACTTGTCCCATTGTGCCTGCCAGCCAGCCTGGTTTCTGTGAGGAAGTAAATGTATGAAAAGTCTTTGGCTGCTGCCCACTGCAGACCCTGATGCTCTCTCCTGCTGCTACTCAGAACAGGCTGGCAGTTGTTGCTAGATGGGAGATTGTAGCAGCACTGGTCTCCTCTTTCACACAGCATTTGCCCTCTCTCGGTTTTCCTGGGCAGAGCGAAAGCTTGCCTCTGCTTAAGATTATGATTAGACAAGAGGGAACTTTCTGCTCTTCCTGTTCTCCTGCATCTCGGCCCTTGCTGGGGCTGTTTTCCTTTAGGGAGGGAGGGAGGCATTTGGTTGATGGGCCCGGACCAACAAATATATTGGGGTGCCTCACTTTCTGTGAAGGTACATTAGTGAAGTAACAGTGGCGTTTTGATGGAATAAAAATGTGTGTGAGATGACTGTAGTGCTTTTGGGGTCTGGTGTGCACGTGATTAGACTGCTTCTTCCACAGCCCTGCCACCATGCTCCATCCAGCTCCCCTAAACAACCATGCACCATTGCGTGTGCCCTGACTGGGCTTGGGTGGCCCTGGTTAAGAGCTGTCTGGAAAGGGGCTTGTCAGGGGCAGGGAGAAAAAGGTCTGACTGGCCAGGTAGTCCAGCACAG
This sequence comes from Dromococcyx pavoninus, assembly GCA_033558185.1. Taxonomy (NCBI): domain Eukaryota; kingdom Metazoa; phylum Chordata; class Aves; order Cuculiformes; family Neomorphidae; genus Dromococcyx; species Dromococcyx pavoninus. The sequence continues at coordinate 44,700 of JAUMJL010000481.1, read as the reverse complement.
TAGGAACTGCAGTGCCTCTGTGAGTTTTATTATCTCCCTTTTCTGTATGTTTGCCTTTCCCTCTCCTTTTATCCCCTTTCCTAAAGGTGCTTTCCTGGCTTGCCTCTTAGTGTGGCGTCTCTTATTTCGTCTCGCTGATGCTTGTTAAACCTTAGGCTCCTCCTTGCCAGGGACTCACTGACTGAAGACCAGCAAGCATGCTACCTCGTCTCAGCTTCTTCATCAGTAGCTTTTTATTTCTTCTGCAATTGATAGATCGTACTTTGTATGCTTTATTGGTTATCGTACTGTCTGCATTTCTGCATGTCCCTTTTCCTCTCCCCCTTGTCTGCAGCATCCAGGTTTCCTATCTCATTTCTGAATTGCATGCTTTCTGGTGTGAAGATGGTCATTGAGTCAAAGAATAACCTGTGATGGAAGAGCTTTCAGGAGGCAGTATAGTCCAGCCTCCTGCTCAAAGCAGAGATAACACTGGAGTTAGGTCAGGTGTCTCAGAAGCTCATCCAGAGAAGTATTGAAATGATGTGTGTTATTGCACAGCTGCGCTTTCTGCTTATCGGTTGAATGAAATCCAATAGCGTTCTCAGGAAAGCTGTCAGGGGCCTGGTTCAATTTAGTTTGGTTGTTTCTTGTCATTGTACCGAGCTGTCAAAGCTGCTGGAGCTCTCTGGCTCTATTTTATTCACTGTTTCAAAATTGGGATTTTCTTTTTAGATGTTAAGGTTTATTAACGTGAGAGAGAAACTTAGTGTAGAGCTGGTTTTGCGCATATATATATATCCCATTGAGGTCCTTGATAAGGTGAGGAAAATGTTTACCCCTGGCTTGCATAATTTGGATTTTCTGAGTACACAGTTTGGCTCATTCTCAAGTTTGATCCTCAATAACATTGTTATTTCAGACACTTAACAAAGAATGACTGTATTGAGTATTCTAAATTATGTTTTGGCTCACAGATGTTACGAAACCTATTAATAGAAAATTTGAGGTTAGCTTGGAGTGTGCGTAATGAACAAGGATGGAGCTATCTGGTGTTGCTGGTGGCCCGCAAGAGTGGTTTATACTGCACATTGAATAGCTCACTCAAAGCCACTTAAAAACTCTGCCTTTGTCTCCTGGCCTATCTTGATCAGAGATTTCACGATATTATAGTGTGATTACCTTCTATAGCAGCCTCTCAGTGGTGTGGGTTGCATCTTCTAGATGTGCAGTACCTCATCCTTTGCATGTAGCAAGTATCGCTAACATGATCCTGTAAAATAACCCTAAAATCAAGTGCATTTGTTATAATTGCAAAAGAAATCTGTTTTCCAGGAGTTTTTCTGTTAACTTTACTAAGAAAATGTTTAAACATCTGAACAGTAATACAGTTAAATAGAAGAATTTTGTGTCCATAAGCTACATGAATAAAATGCATTAGAATTTTGGTAGCAGCATTAATCCAGAATAACAGCTCTCTGTACCTTACAGTGCATATTGAAGAAGAGCAGTGCAAAATGAGTTGTATGCACAGCCAGGAGAATAGGGTCCTGTTTGTAATATCTGCTAAAAAACTCGGAAGCTTTCTTTGGAAACAAGGCATTAAAATAACCAAAAGGCTTTGTTGGAGTGAAGTCACTGTTCCTTTGCAGTCTGTCCAGTACGATATTAGTAAAAATTTTGTACTAAATCTTTGAAAAATTAATCAAATAGGCTCTTAAAATTTTAATCAGTATCATATCTTTGAGTAGCTTTTAACCTAGATGTGTCATACTCTGTAAAATATCACATTTGTCTGACCATGATAAGCATAGAGATTGGTGTTATCTCTTTCTTCAAGATGTGGTTGGACCTCTTTGGCTGGAGTGTGTTCCTTGATTAGGAGGTGTAACTAAAGTGTTGTAATACGTAATGTTTGAGTTGTGTTTGCAAGCGCCTAAAGGAATTGCATCAGAGTCTGTTACCTTGAATCTAATATCGTTTTATTTCTGTTATTTATTTTAGGAAACACTCCCTTACATCTTGCTGTGATGTTGGGACATAAAGGTAGGTAAAACAAGCAACTTTGTGAGCTTTTAATTATTCTGAAGGCTTAGGGGCAAGAGGAAAAAAAGGCTTTTTCAGTTTCCCTGAGTGTGATCTTGTGTTTCAAGCTAGTTGAAGTTGAAGTTTTCTGAAAAGAAGATGGCACACAGATTTAGAAGAGAAAGTTGGAGAAGAAGTTGGAGCAGTTCGTTAGGCCAAAATCAAGGAGCTAGGTAGTGAATGGGGTAGGGTGGAGAGGAGTTGCTGCAATTGGGCTCTTCATGAACCTAGAACAAGAACAGTGGGTGGACCCAGCGCTCTTTTACAGAGTTAGACGGAAATTGGGAAACTTGGAATACCATAGAGGATTGAGAAACAGCTCCAAGCAGTGGAGGCAAGCATACACATGCCTGCTTCTCCTTTGGTGTCCAACCGGCTGAAGTGGAGGGACCTACTCAGGATGTGTTGACAGGGGACTTGATCCAGGCAAGGCTCTATTTCAACATGCAATTAATTCGTGTTATGGAAGGGTTATTAATTTCTATTTGTGTGAGGGTACCCTTTGTCAGCACTTTTATGGTTGTTAGTGTTACTGTGTGCTGCTGATCTGCTCACTAGCAATGTTGAACAACCACATTTAGCTTGTTTCCCAGTGAAGTGAATCAGAATAGCATCCTCTAGAATAAAATGGCTGTGAGTGGAAATTGCTCACCTGCTTTTTGCATGCTCCATCACTCACTGGATTGAAATTTCTGACTCTCTGCCTAGTTGTTCGTCCTTGTATCGAGGCTCTGCAGCCTGTGGGTTCACAATGGCACTTATCTTCCCAGGTACTCTTTAAGGAGTTGCTTACGGGAGGATTTCAAAGCACAGGACTTAAATTTATGCTTCAGATAGAAAGTGTGGAAGTAGATGTGTTTCAAGTCTGGGAAGAAACCTGAGATTACTCAGTCTCCAAGATAGTAGAATTCTTTTCCGCTGCTGAAACAAGCGTGGCTTAGTTTCATTTGGACACGTGAGTGCTGTGCATGATGCTACTCTGTCAGAGAGCAGTTGTCAGCAGGAACACCTGACAGGTTTGAAGAAGGGAATGCAGGAAATGCAGTGAGTTGTCTTAGGATGTTTTAGTAATACCAATGAAATATTTTAAGGTAATTGAGTTAGAGTGGAAGTAATGTAGAAGGAAGAAGGGGAGGTGGGTTATGCAGAAGAACAGTGGAACATGCTGGAATCTGACAATATTGGTCTTGCCTGTGATACTTTTTAAGATAACAATTCTAAGGAACTTTTTGAGGCTGCAGTGAGGCAACTATGTTTTACAAGGGCCTGCCTACTGGAAGTCACAAATTGGAGGTTTTTTTCAGCTTTCAAAAAATGGTGCTTTGTCAGAACTGCTGAATTTTCCAGTGTGGGTCCAGGACTAGAAGCTTGGAAAAATAGAAGAAACTAGAGGCAGAAGCCTTCTTTTAATTTCGCAAATAAAAATTTTAATTTTTATTTGCAAGACAGTTGTTAGGCTTGTAATGACTTAACTTCTGTTTCCAAGTAGTTATGATTAGCACTGTATATGACTTCTTTTGTGCCTTATTGTAGTGTTTGTTTCAAGCATTAATTTGTCATGATTGTTAGTTAGTGTTCACAAGTTTTGCACTGAATGTAGAAAGAATCCTCTGGTTTTGGTTAAGATGCAATTAGCTGTCATGAAGGGACACTTTCCATAAAACTGCAGCAGTATCATACCCCATTAATAAATAGAAACAATTTTTATCAAAGAAACCTCTTCTAATAAAACTCGATAGGAAGGAGTTTATCGACTTCAGTTCAGTACCATTGAATATCTTGAATCCTGTGTTTGGTTTTGGGCCCCTCAGTACAAGAAAGACATTGAGGGGCTGGAGCATGTCCAGAGAACAAGCATCTCTTCCCTCTGCTTCATTTCTCATTGGCTGTGTTTTTTAGATTTCAGTTTGCAGTTCACCTTTTTGGCCTTTACACATAGTTGTCCTGTGTGTAAATCGTTCAGGATGCTTGTGATGAGCTTTTGTCTAGCCTGCCTAAAACAGAGCTATTTTTGTGTGAAATCCAGCACAACACCTAATTTGCTCTTTTGACTTGAAATCCTGCATGGTCATTGATCCACCAAGAAGCCCAGGTCCTTTCCTGCCTTGTTAGCCTATGTCATTGGTATCAAAGGTCAGTCTTCTGTCTCATAGGCGATGCATAGAGGCTGTTCAGCAGCGTAATAGTCAACCTTTTCTGAAGTGCAGGGTGAATTTACACTCTTCTGGTTTAACTGAAAATGTAATCTGGCTGGTAAATGCAAGCTTATTGCCTGCTCAAGGCACAGTGTTGTCATTGTGTTAGGCACTGTATTTAAAGCAACCATAAAAATACCTCTCTGTTGACAAAGAAGTTGGGGGTTTTGTTTATTTACCACAAAAGATAGCATATTCACCAGTGAAGTGTCGCTTCCTTTCCAAGCACTGTGCTTGCCCGTGACTCAGGATTGTTGCATCTAGAATGACTAGTACGGTTTCCTGTAACACCTAGGGTAGGAGAGTAATCTGGGAAGTTCCTCTATAGTCATGCCTGCACACCCTATTCATAATGAGACTTTTCTTCAGCCTGCAGCTCCACCTTGGTGCTGCTCTGTCATTTGCGGATGGGTCAGGTTCACTTTAATGAGATGCAGTGAGGAAACTTTCTGTAGTTAGAAACTAAAGAACCATTTCCAATGAGGACAGCTTATTCAATATGTGGCAACACTGAAAGCTTCCTTCTCTCCTTAGTTTTAAAGACTATTTGTCATTCCACCATCACCTTTTATCCAAAGACGGAGAAGGGAATGCAAGTTGAGCTGTGACTCCACTAGGAGCTTTAATATATTAACAGGGCTTTATCAGCACAGTGTATGTGTGCCGAGGATCAGGGACAGCATTTACGCGTGTTGTTCCTGATGCTGTTAATGGAAATAGTTGCGTGTTGCAGGGGTACCTCTCTATTGACAGAAAACAGGGCCACATGCTGTGTGCTGTGTTATCAGTGCTCCAGACATGCACACTGTTAGTCCTACAGTGCCTTTTACTTGTTGTACAGCCTGTTACACACATATTCTGAGGGATTCCTAGGTCAGAGTGTGCTTGGCTGCCTGCTTTGGATGTCACCTCACCACAAGATACTATAGCACCTAGGGATGTGTTCATGCCACAGCTTCCTCTCTGCCTCCCATACCTGCAATGTTCTCCAGAGCTGCCTAAAGTCTGTGTCTCTGCACATTGCTAACAGTCGATTCACCATTGCCATTTGGGGGTGAGGGCTGATAATGGAGAGGGGGGAAGATTCTGCACACTTCCATGTGTGGAAAGCTATGAAGGGTGCCTTAATACGTAGTTTTGTGTGTTGGGTACGGAGAGCTGATGTAATGTTTTAAAAAGATTTGTTTCTATAGTTGTGTGTATGCATATACAGAAATACAGCTTTATAAAAAGCAAAATATAAGAAACAGACAGGACCTCTCTTCAGTGGTTATGTAATTGGTGGCTAATCACAGTTACATTTTTAGTGTTGATATTTAACAGGGAAGTGCTGGTTTTTTGTTTATTTAAAGTTTGAGTTGGAATCCAAGTATGTATTTTGATAAATGTTTATTGAATATCTACTACTTCTGCTTTATTATGAATAATATTGCTACATACTTGAAGTTTACCTTAAAATAATCATTGCTGTTCTGTTACAGAATGTGCCCACTTGCTTTTAGCCCATAATGCTCCAGTAAAGGTGAAAAATGCTCAGGGATGGAGCCCTCTTGCAGAAGCCATCAGCTATGGAGACAGACAGATGAGTAAGAACCTCTGCTTCCCAATTAACCAGAAATTGAGGCTTCCCTCAGAACAGGAAAACAAAGGTTTTCAAGCTAGAGTTTTCCTTCTGTTTTAGTTTTCTGAAGAGTTTATCTAAATCAGCTGAACTTTTTTATATCTAAATATGATACAACAGGCTCTACCCATGTCCATTTCCTTGATAAGGAAACAATTGTGTTAAGATATGTAATGCTAAGTAAAGATCGTGCTTAAAGTGATTGTAAAAACTATAAACTAGCATTCTGTATTTGAAATTGGAGTTACGAGAATGGATTTTAACTGAATGGGATCATCTGATTGGAGCTGCCTGATGTGGTCATATGTAAATTTGATATATCAGTTGACAATGGGAGATTGCTTTTATGTTGCATCTCAACAGGCCAGTAGACAAATATAATGGTTACTTACTCCCTTCAGATATAAATTAGTGAAGGGAAAATTGTTCTGCTCCTACTCACTAGTGGATTTTAATAGTGTTTGGTATTACCATGTCCCATAGCAGAAAACACACTATGTATGTTTTATATATTAATATATTATTACTAGCTGAAGGCACTAGTTTGTAATATATAACAGCATTCATGTCAGCTCCTCACTGGTAAAGGATTTTGTCAGTCTGAGTACGTCATGCAGTCATATTCAATAATATACACACGTACCCACATATTTAGTAATAACTGTGTAAATGACCTCTTGACATGATTGTATACTTTATATTATAAGCAATAATTAAGGCATTTCTTCCTGTTGTGATCAGAGCAGGCTATGTGTGATTAGTGTAACTTGAAGTGAATTTCTCCAAAGTCTGATGAAATCTTACATTTGTATTGTTCTTTTTTTTTAAGATGTCTGGTAGTGACACTAATCTGTAATTAACAAACAAATAGAATAGCTTTACCTTGTAGTTAATTTCTGTTCAGTTACAGCACTCCTGAGGAAGCTTAAACAGCAGTCCAGGGAAAGTGTTGAAGAAAAGCGACCTCGGTTATTAAAAGCTCTGAAAGAGGTAATTTCAAGGGAGTTGTCTTGACAAAACCAGTTCATGCTGGAAAGCAGTGGCTTATGTGCTTAATATGGATACTCTAGCAAACTGTAAAAAAGTCTTTTACTTGCTTTTACAAACCTCTTTTGCTCTTAAAGCAGTCTTGGCTTATGGTATCTGTTTTAAGGGGTCACAGGATTATATGTATTTTTAAGATAAAACTTCTCAGTGTCTAGAAATTCATTTAGAAAGGTAAGACAGTCGTTCTGTTCTTCTCCATAGATCTCTTTTTAAACATGTATTTACAATAAATGTTTTCCAATTCATGGCTTAGCCATATAAATTATTATTTTAAAAAAGTCATTAAAAATGGGTTGTGCAAAGGCGTTATGTAGTTTTATTGTAATTGATCTACTCTAGTTAAAGCTTCAGAAATGTTTGAGTTCAGCATAAATTCAAATACATTAGAGAAAAAGTTTTCTTTATTTGGCAAAACACAACTTTGCCTGTCTTTCAGCGAATTTTACAGTTGTCATTTAGACTAAAAAGCTTGGTAATATATTCTTCTTTTCACCTCAGCTAGGTGACTTCTATCTAGAGCTTCACTGGGATTTTCAAAGTTGGGGTAAGCAATTGCATGTTCCTTTCACAGGGAGATAATACAATCTGTCTTCAGCAAGCTTATTCTCTTAAGCTTAAATTCTCTTCTGGTTTGCATGTTGGAAAGTTCACAGTCCTGAGTTACTGAAGAAAGGACAGACAACTGTTTTGCTTTATTTTTGCATATTCATTTTTGGAGCTGATTTCTATTCTGTAATCCAGTGACACAATCTAGGGGGGAATGAGCTGTTTTTCACTTTAAGAAATTGATGGTTAGAAGAGTAAAATATTAAAATGTCTCCTATCTGGTCACTTGCTGTATGGAGCAGTGGTTTGAACAATTTAGTTGAGTAACTGGACTTCAAGCATTTAATTTCTTGAATGTCAGCCTGTACTCTGAGTGATGGCTGAGTTAAGTGCAACTGAGTGGTAGGTTCTTCAAACCTACATTACTTTCATGTTTCTTTGACATGACTGTATTAGCGTTTAGTGTCCACCTCCTCTTATTGTAGAAGAAAAATCTAAACAGATTAGCAAAAATATATTAACAATGATCAATGTGTATTAATGTCAAAATATTAGAAGTGATACCTTCTGTTACTGGTTGAAATTTAAGATAGTAATTTTGTATATTTTCATAGAGACATAGTTGAAGTATTTGCTGCACTGTATGCCCCTTCCAGTAATCAGAGGAAGAGTGAGCAGCAGGGCTACTGTCAAATGCTGAACAGATATAGAATAAATGTCCTTTCTCTGGGTGCCATACTGTGTGCTGCACATTGAATGAGTGGGATTTTTCATGGAAGAGACAGCATGAAACCAAGAGTAGAGGTAGACATGGAGTAAGATAGGACATTGCTTAGTGGTGAGGCTGCAGCCTGACTTGCAGAGCGTAGGGGTGGCAGTCCAGCCTCACACAGAAAAAGTGATGCCAATTTCCAGGGTTTCTCTTCTCCAGCAGTCTCCCTGTGACTGTGTTTACGTTATCTAGGTTTTTTTCTATATTCTCTTTCTTGAAGGTAAAGGGATGCTCTGGGCAGTGCCTGTGTCTGAGAGATCTGCAGTCTCATGTGTCCATCTTGTAATACTGTACTGACTCTCAGTTCCACTGGTGGTTTAATGTTTCCTTGATGTTTTAAGCTTAGTGCATTGGACTTTTTTTCTGCTTGTGGGTGTTCTGCTTTAGCTGTAGCTACAGTTTCAGTTGGTACAACCATAGAATTAAAATTTCAAACAGACAAAAGGCTAGTTATTAGAATTTATAAATGACTTAGCTGCAGCTGAGGACACTTTAAATTATGTTTTGTTGATGAAAGTAGTTTGTACAATTACAAGTCAGTTTGCCGTTATTGAAGAGAAGCTGATGCATTGAGTTCAAATTGATGTATAATTTAAATAGAAATACTTTACAGAGGAATTTCAATGTCCTAATTGCATTCTCTTTCCCTACCTTTAGTGCCTTTACTTTCCCGAATTCTGCCTTCTGATGCATGTAAAATACACAAACAAGGTATAAATATCAGGTAAGTACTGATTTTACAGTGTGTTATCTAAGTCATAAATATCTTCCTGTCAGTTAAAACTCTGTGTTCCAATGTGGTCTGTAGGAAATCACCAGAACTCTGCAGACTCTGGTGAAACAGTGTGGTGTTTGTACATTGGTGTTTAGAGGCACGAAATTGTTCAAACTTCAGACTGCCTTTATTTCTCTATTGGTCTGAATTTAACTTCAGTTCCTGAGTCACTTAAAAGGTAAAGCAAAAGCAGTTAAGCAGTGTAAAGCTTTATCTACCAGACATGATAATGATGAATTGATAAACAGGAATTTGATATTTTTAACACAATTTCAAATAATTAAGTTTCAGTATTTTGTGGAGAAATGTAGCTGCTCCAGTCTATGTAGTAAAAAGAGTGGTATAGTTTCCCTTTTTAAAATGCTTCATGTGACAGATAGCCAAACTCAACAGAGTTATTTCCAGGAGCCTTTCCGTGCTCAGCTCTTTGGGGTTTTTGGTTGAAATGTTTTTCGGTCTTTTACTTTAGGTGCCAAAGCTTAAAACAAACAAAAAACCAAGAATATGTTTCAGAAGAGTCAATCTGTAGAAAATTTTGTTGTATTAAAGCTGTTAGCACAGGTGTGCGAACTGATCTTTTAGGTCAAATTTGAGTCTGAGACCATATTTTCCTTCTCATTTCTGTGCACTGTCTACAAGACTGGAACTTATGATACTGGTATTTGGTGAAACAGCTACAGATTCTTGAAATCAGAGGCCAATGTATGATGATGAGTATTAAGCAATCACCCCTTAGAGCAGAAATGTCACTAAATTCAGGTTCTTGAACAGACTACATTAGAGTAGTAAATATTCTGGCAATAAAGAATATGAATTGCCAGAAAGGAATATTGATATTTGTCCTTGGCCCCGTCTTGGAGTTATTGAGATCAGCAGAAGCAATTCTTTTGTGTTGGCTGGGGGAAAAAAAACAGAAATAGCAACTAAAGTCAAACACAAAAATCAGTCTGTGTCTTAGACCTCTTCATAATTTGGATCGTGTCCTAATATTGTTAACTTAAATTGGCAGCTGCTTTTTGAAGAACTGGACCAGGTAGAGCAGTTGTATTTCTCAGTGTGTAGCACATGCCATTTATATAAATTCTGTCACTTCCTCATGCTGCTAGTTTTGAAATAGTTATCTGAAGAAAACTTTACTTTTCTTATGAAGTTAGCATAAGAATAGCTGGGAATACATTTATAATGGTAGTAAGGTTATAGTGTGAAACCATATTAATAGATTATTATTTCTGCATTCAGGGTTCTCTGAAAACTTGGGCCTTAGTGTTTCGTTGTGACTAAAAAGAAAAGCTTCTTACTACTGTATTTGAGTGTTTGTGGGTAAATTCTTTTAAAGTGTTGCTATATTTTACAGGCTGGACACAACTCTCATAGACTTTACCGACATGAAGTGCCAACGAGGGGATTTGAGCTTCATTTTTAATGGTGATGCTGCACCCTCTGAATCTTTTGTAGTTTTAGACAATGAACAAAAAGTTTACCAGCGAATACATCATGAGGTAAAGATCTGTCTGAATGCTCAATGTGAAATATCTGGAGCTTTCTCTTCACATCATAAGTCTGACTTATTTCATAAAGCAAAACGTGCCTGTCAAAGACCCAAACAAGCTCCAAAGAAATGCAATCAAAACACTTTTGTGTTCAAATGTTATAACTTAAGCTGTATTGGTGATACTGAATTTTTTAAGAAAAACAGTGCTTTTGAGTACACACATGTGAATGAGAAAAAAAAAAAAACTTAGAAGGTGATCTCTTGGAAAAATCTTTTGTCATACTGAATAGGCAAATATGTTTTGAGTTATGATGCATGCTACTTTTCCAGTGGGCTTAATTTCAGTGTCCTCGGGTGGATTTTCAAACTTGCTTGCCACTGCCTTGCTTCTGTTTGGTCTTTCTTGGCCAGTTCAGTTGTTAACAATGCAAGGGTGTGACTCATTGGAGCCCTTGCATTGAGTCAGGTTTTTAATTACAGCTTTATCCACATGTCACTTAAGTGTATGCATCTTTCCGTGTGGAAAGGGTGTAGCTAATGGATAAACCACACTTGGGTGCTTCATTTGCATTAATATTTATGATTAAACTATTTGGCAACCATTTGGCCAGAGCTTCTATAGAACATTTTGAAAATTCAGGAAATGCTAGTTCTGGGAAAAGTTCCAAAGGAAAACATTTATTGATTTTTTTTTTCTTTGTGTGTGGTTTTTTTTTTTTTAGAAGTAGTCATAATTAAGTTCTGTTCAGTATTTGGGACCAATTTTTCTCCTAGGAATCTGAGATGGAAACAGAAGAAGAGGTTGACATTTTGATGAGCAGCGATATTTACTCAGCCACGTTATCAACCAAATCAATTACCTTCACACGTGCCCAAACGGGATGGCTTTTCCGGGAAGACAAAACAGTAAGCTGAAAGAAAATTTCCCAGACTGCATTTCTGGAGACAAAATTTCTAAGACAGCCTTATGATGGTGGGCTTGGGGAGAAACGAGGAGTAAAAGAATGTGGTGATCAGGCCAGGGGCAAAATGTCTCCCTTACTCCCAACAGTTCTCAGTAGTTTGACCATATAGGATGTGTGTGATGGGCTGCCTTCATAAGGAGAACATAGCCTCGCAGCAAGGTAACAGGCTGGAACTGTTGGGCAGTGGAGAGAGTGGATTGTTCTGAGAATGAATTTATTCTGGGGAGTATATTATGACCTCTGCAAATTCATTCTGCTAAGGATTCTATGAATTCCTGTGTCTGAAATGCGGGAGGATGGAGTGTTCTGGGTACCATTTCCTTTGGGTGTTCCTTTCCCTGTTACCAGTCTGACTGGGGTACAAGTTCTCAGCTGTGAAAAAAATGAAACCCCCCACCATGGTAACCTCCTCGAGTGGGAATTTGCTGTCTCGTGACTAGCTCTCGAGGCTTTTGGTTTAATGTGGGTTGGTGCAGGTTGTGACATTCGTCACAAGTGTTCATCTAAGCTAGTGTTGGAGAGCTTTCTTCCTGTTGAGTACTGAATCCATATTCTGCATGTATAAACAATCCTTTAACACAGTTTGCTGGTAAGGGAATTTTAGTCAGATTTCCCTTGGCCACTCTTAAATTCTTAAGCAATCTTTCCTGTCTTAAACTTTCCATTGATAAAAAATAACTGCTCCCAAAGCAGTTCTTAAGATTGTTTTGTGGATACCTTACTGGGATTGTCCTTGACAGCCCGTGAGATTGGGTGTGTGACAACATTGCAACATTGCAATCTCAGTTCCCTTAATGCACTGAAGTGCAATTATTTGGATAGGCAAGAATTTAAATGATTTTATTTTATCGTCTGTGAATCATTAATGTCCAATTTCTTTCACACAGGAAAGAGTAGGAAACTTTTTGGCAGATTTCTACTTGGTTAATGGACTAGTATTAGAATCAAGGAAAAGAAGAGAACACCTCAGTGAGGAAGATATTCTTCGAAATAAAGCTATCATGGAGAGCCTGAGTAAAGGTGGCAATTTAATGGAACAAAATTTTGAGGTATACTTGAGTAATTCTTCACGATAAGTGAATTTTTGCATAGGAAAATAATCTTTCACATGAGTTATTTAGCAAAGTCTATAGATAATGTTTTTATTTTGTTTTGATTGTCTTAATTTTAAAATAATAAATATGATCTATATGTATAATCATGGTGATACATTAATGAATTATCTTGATTACTGCATGCATTGAGGAATTTCTGTGATTATATTGCGGATTTCCATCTTAATTTGTCTCTTAGTAAAAGATGATGGGTTTGGTTGCGACAAAGCATTTTCACTTCTTTCAGACCACATTTTTATCGCTCAATTCTGGTTTTCTTTTCAGTCATGTTTTCCTTTAGCTTCTTTAAAATGGATGAAGCCTGTTATTATCACTGTGAAATCAAGAGCTATTCAGAATGAGCCAGACACCATCTGGGAACACACACACAGCCTGTTAAAAATGATAATTTTTTTTTCTGTGTTAGCTGGTGCTTGGTTACTTGTCATTCAGACAGTTGAATGAACTGATTAACTGATACACTAAAGCAGCCAGCTTCTATGTAAAATACAGTTTTGAGGCCAAATACTGAAATGGAGGTGCAGGGCATGGGGAAGCCTAGTATAAGCTACAAAATGGATAGACTGTGTTGCTGGTCTTTGTAGAATTGCAGTACAGTTGTTTCTTTCGAATGGCAACATTCTAAGACAATGTAAGGGGAGATAACCAGTTATGATGTGTTTTTCCAAACAGCCCGTCAGACGGCAGTCGCTCACTCCGCCATCACCCAATACAATCACGTGGGAAGAGTACATATCTGCTGAGAATGGAAAGTGAGTGTGTTGTGTTTATTGACCTTCATTTCCTATGGCACCTTGGAGTGTTGGTTTTAGGTTTGGTGTTCTCTAGTTTATGGGTGCTTTTTGTTCATAGTTTGCTGGGGACAGAGGAACATTGGGTTTGATGTCTTGGGTGTTTAACATTCTTCAGTAGGCTGGCTGGGAAGCAGATAATCCGTATGTGTAAACAGTCTTACTGCATCTGCTGGTGATAAAAATACTGGGTGGATGTCTGCATGGTACTCACAACTTGAAATTTAAACATTTAGAATATACGCGCATCTAAGCTGGCTTTTTTAAAGTAAAAATTTCTGAAAAATTTATTGCTGTAATTAATTTTTCCAACGATAGTAATAAATAATCCAATCTGTCATGTTTAAAATAAAAGTTTACAATTTAATGAGACTCTAGTAGCAGTGGTGGTTGTGAAAAAATGCACACTTCTGGAATGCAAGAACACACAGATCTAGTGCTGGCTAGACCCTAGGCAAGTAACAGGTGAATAGCTGTAATTTGAATTGCAGTAGCTTTATTTGTAGAAGACTCAAGCAGTTGAATGTGTTTTCTAGGGCTGTGTACTGTCAGCTGTTGCATGTAGAAGGACCAAAAATGTACTGTGTGTCACGTCAGTAACTGTGGTACAAATCCCTTCTCCAAAGATATTCGACTGTAAGCCTATAGACAGGTGTTACCAGGAGTGTGGCAATGATACATGGGTCTGTGTTGGAGTTTTGGTGGTTTTATAACTAATTTAATTTTACAGTATTTGAGACAGAATGACTAGTCAAGTAGAGTAAATAGGTTATGCCTGGACAGCTGTTCCTGTTGGGACAGAAATATGTATGTTAGATTTTGCTTTGTTTAATAATCTGATTAACTGAAGGGATTTTAGTGGAAAATCGAGGTTTTCCAGCAAATGCATAGCAAAAGAGGAAGACATTTGTTATCATATTTGTTACCTGATTGTTCCTCTCCTGCGGCAGATTTTTCTGTCCTGTGTTCTTCAAGTGCCAGCTGAGGAACTTTTCCATCTTCTTGGAAATTGTTTCATGTTTTAGGCTGAAAGCAAATTAAGCTTTTCTAGTTCCAGTTGCTGCTTTGTTCACACGCAGACTGTTTTAATGAATATCTGACATCAGCTGTATGTATTGCTTCTGAGTAGCTGTCATGTTTTCTCTGGTGTTCATTAGCACAATATTCATTAGGAATTATTTGCAGATTTTTCTGAAGCCATTTTTCTGACTGCTTTTTTCTTGTTTCTTGGTTTAGCAGGACTCATTGTAATCTAAATTAAGATAGTTACTGACCCTCTTTACTATGCACAGCTTTTACTTTTGAAGTATTTGCTTTATTTTAGGGATTCTTTACTGATGTTTTCAAACTTGCATATGTCTTCCATCCTGTAAAATCAAGGTTTCCCTGGGAGAAAAACTGACCGTGTCTTTCTCCCCTGCCCCTGACAGAGCTCCTCACCTGGGTAGAGAGCTGGTCTGCAAAGAAAGCAAGAAAACCTTTAAAGCCACGATAGCTATGAGCCAGGAGTTTCCCTTAGGAATTGAATCGTAAGTCAAAATTATTGGCCATGGATGTTGCTCTTATGTACGAATGTTTCAATATGTCTGTGAACTGCACAATTCGTCATATGATGTTCAGATATGGAAGTGTGGCAGTTTAAAACCTGTGAGTGTAGTCATGCTGCTAAGCAAGGAGAATGTTAAAATTACAGACCTCAGTGCTGATGTGACTGTTAAGGAAGTGCCAGGCGCTCGCCTTACTTGGCCAGACTAGAGGTCTGACCAGGTTTATCATTAACTTGCCATGATACTGATGTGCCTGACGCTACAGAGTTCTAAAATGTTTTTTACCTGCAGCAAGTTTTAGCACAATGTTATGTCCTCTAAACCAATACAAAACCATATCAGGTTCCTTATGTCCATGGAGAAGGGGCTGTGGCACTCTATGTAGTCTCCTGTGTAAAATGAGGACAAGAAATTTTTGTCTTGATGCTTATTTGTATGCCTATGATAATAAGATACGGATCACTGAGAACTGAATGGGAAGATGGTGACACTGAAGCTCTAAGGAAATAGATATATAAGCATGATGTAACTTACCAGCTCCTTTTCTAGAGCAAAAGCTTGTGAAACAAGAATTTGTAATGGCATTTGTTTTCCTTTTCAGATTGTTGAATGTTTTAGAAGTAATTGCACCCTTCAAGCACTTTAACAAACTTAGAGAATTTGTTCAAATGAAGCTTCCACCAGGCTTTCCTGTAAAATTAGGTAAGAGGACTACAACAGCTCTCTTTTCAGTGAGGACTGGATTTTCGCGTAGCTTATTAAGTTAGTTCATGGGCAGGCCAGTGTTATTGAGGACAATTCTTAAATATTCACCCTCAATTCCAGTTGAAAAAGGGTTGTGTTTTAAAGCAAACATTCAAAAGGCTCATCTGTTCACGTGGATTTCCTCAACAGAAGCCTACGTGCAGCAAGGCTATTTTATTTTATTTTGTATCATCTCCAGGCCAACGTCCTCTGTTTTAACAGATTAATCTGTATGGTCATGGCACCTTGCTTTCCACGTCATCTGTCTGCATCAAGAAAGGAAAAGCACTGAATTAATTGTATTAACACTTTTTAAAATGGTGTATTGAGCTGGGTGTTGTTTCTGTGCTCAGGGTATCTGAACATATTCTGAAATATCTTTCTTTAAACCACCTCCTTCAGAAGTGCTGAATGGCCATTGTGTAGAACATTAAACAAGCTTCTATGTCTTTAACAAGTCTGAAGTTACAAATCTTTAAGTAGCAGTACACGTAAGCCTATATTTCTCTGCTTTTCATTGCACTGTTTTGCCTCCTGTCTAGATATTCCTGTATTTCCCACCATCACAGCCACTGTGACTTTTCAGGAGTTCCGTTACGATGAGTTTGATGAATCCATCTTCACTATTCCTGATGACTACAAGGAGGACCCCAGCCGCTTTCCTGATCTCTAAACTGGAAGGTGAATGGTGAAAAACAAAACCAGCGTACCACAGTGAAAGCAAACAGATGCCAGTAGCCCACAGGTATAGGTAGAAAAGTGGGTCGTAAAGGAAGGGACAAACTCAATAATCCAGAAGAAAAGGGAACGTGCATCGAATGACTGATGTGCTGTAATGGGCATCTGATCTAGTCCCTGACTTACAGCAAGCCTCCTGCTGTGTCCTTCACACTTTTATACATCCAGTACTGCAAGCGTGGTAGTCTGGCACCTCAGTGACCCTGAGAATGCCCAACAGCTGTGAGGACTGTCATTCCTTTTTAAATTTTTTTACATTTCTTGGTGATACTAAAAGCACTCTTGGACCATTAGCATCAAAGTTGAAATGTCTTAGCTGGATATTTGCCCTATAAGACTTCCCACCATACATAAGATGACCATATTATATTCTTTCAAGCTTTGTTTTCACAAATTGTAAACTATGTATCATTATGTATAGATCAGTAATTTGAATGTTAGCAGAAGGTATATTAGAAGGAATGCATTTTCTGTAGATGAATGAACCAACCAAATGGTAACCATTAAACAACTGCATTTTCATACTGCAATACACTTTGGAAACAGCGTTTGCTCTGCAGGGAACGAGGTACCTCTTCCAGCACCTTAGTGCAGTCCATGTGGTGCTATCCAGCTCTCTGAACCGTTAGTTTCTTCACCGAGCTCTCTGTTCATCTGCCGTTCATCGGCTCTGCACACAGCTTCTCTCCACCTGCTGGCTTGGCAGTCTGCTGTGTCCATGATGCTGTTGGGATTAGCTCACTCAGAGGTTCATTAGATAGAAGTCATCACCTTTTTGTTTCCTCTGTCACGTTCACTGAGGAGACTTGCTCCATCGTGGCTGAGCATCCCCTGGGTTATCTTGTGTTTGCATTCAGCAGCCACTGAAACGTGGGATACATATAAACAATTATGAGAACAATAAGCTCAAGCATTAAACCTTCATGTAAGAAAAGATTTTTCTTGAAGTTAGTTTAATTGTAGTGCACATTGAATAGGGCTCACAATGGGAGATTTTATTGCAAATGTTTGTTACGATGTTTCCAGATTAATTTCCTGCCTCTTAATGTTTTTAATCTGTAGGGTGTTTCAGTACTCTGGCTTCTTGGGCTTATTCTCATTCTGAGTGGTTCCAATCTCCTAATTGACAATAATCCAGCTTTTTGGTATGTTAGGAAGAATTTGTGCAAAAGGCTAATGGTGCTATTTGTTTGTAATAAGAAATTTAGATTAAAGTGGTGTGGTGTAATTGTACAAAAATGTAAATATTTTCAAAGTTATATTCTTTGTGCACTGTAGTCAAAACTTTTTCTGGAAATCAGTAGAGTTAAGTATCAGACTTTATTATAATAAAGTGTACTGTCAGTGCTTACTGAAGGTAACCAGCCTCGCTGACCCTGCAGGTGGCAGAGGGAGGTGGCTTTCACAAGGCAGTAGAAGCTGACTTGTCAAGCACATTGGCAGAACATGGGAATACATGTCCAAAGCAGACATTCTTTCCAAACTTGAGGAATCTGTCTGTGTAAATTGCAAGGCAGCTGCTCTAGAGGAGGGCAGTACCCACTCTGTAAGCGGAGTCTTAGTCTCTGTTGGCAAAGTACAGGTAAATGGGAAATAGGAGGTGGAGGTTGATCCTCTGCCAACATGGCTTAGGAACCTGTGAGTTTGACAGGTGAGGAATCTTTACTTGTAGATGGCAATGGATACACCGGAGTTACTGATTCAAAATCAAATTAAAAATAAAACTATAGGGGGAAAAAAGGAAAGGGAGATAGAGAATTGCTGTAATTTCTTCTGACATACTGTATCAGGAGGAAGATGTTGAACATTCAATAGGAATGATAGAACTTGTTTTTCCAAGTAATTATGAATTCCTAAAATGTTTTACATCTCCTGTGTAAATGGACACCCACCTCCTGCTCCTTCTTAGAAACAGCTGAGATCCTTGATGTGGGAGACCTGGGTAGTGTGTGTGCGGGGACTGAGTGATGGTAGCAGAGCAGGAGGTCAGGATTCAAGGTCTTTGGGGCCAAACATTGACCGTTCCTGTCACCCTCCATTACAGATGCCCACTGCAGGGTGGAGTGCTTTGCTTGGTGCTGCTGCACCAGCTGGGTCTGGTGCCAGCGGGGAAACAAGGGAGTGCAAGTGCTCTACTGGGGCATCACGGTGCTTGGGAATCTCAGCGAATGCAGAACATTTCTCCATATGGTGAATGAAACCTTAGAAACCCTTGTTCTTGGTGTCACAGAGAAAGAACCATGTGTGCCATAGCACTTTGCATTTGTGGCTATTCCAAATAGCTGCCAGGGGTTGCTAACATAGGAAGGAGAATCTGTAGCTGGAGCGATGTGGTTTAGGTGAAAGAAAGAAGAAAGGATTCTTTGTAACCTCACGTGAATACAGGTTTCTGTGTCCCCGTCTGCCCCGAGAACAGCCCGTGCTGCCTGATGGTGGTAAATGAGGTGTCTGGCTCCAAGCCCGCTGTAGCCTGTGGAAATGTTTTCTGTGATTTCCATGGACTCTGGCTGAAGATTTTGTGGGGTTTTTAACCTTCATGGTTAACCACTGCTGACTTTGATACATTTCAAGATTTGCAGAAACTTTTTATAGCGGGTTGCTGTACTAAGATTTGCTTTAACTGGGAGTGTTGGCAGAGAGGAGTGCACAATGATGTGGCTGACTGTAGCCTTTACATTGTTACAGTGAACATACCCTGCAGCTGCTTTCCTTCCTGCTATGGAGTTGAACGATCCGACTCCAGCCAGATTGTCCTTTCTATCTTAGTGGCTGTTCTTGGATTCCTGTGGCAGCCTCGTGAAGTAAGAATTGGCAAACTTTCTCCATACACTTCCTTCCAGATTTGGCGATGTCTTTTCTTTCTGAAACATTCCTAGTGATGAATTTTGAAACTGAAAGCAGAGATGGATGGATACAGGGCAAGCTTCAGGTATCCTCACTAGAATTAGGGACGTTGGGCTGAGCCTGCCTTAGGGCCAAGGCATCATGGCACAACGGTAGTGATCTTCAGGGGTGAAGAGATGGGATCCCAACAGTGGAGCTGTGCTGCTCTTCAGTGGAGGCTCCGTCCACACTAATATCAATGTCTTAAACATGATTATTCATTTTGTGTTGAAATCTGTTTTTCCTAGCAGGACTGATCTGGCAGAACTTCATTTCTGTTTTCCTCTTGCTTTTCCTTAAGACCATTCTGGGTTTTAAGGAAAGGTTTGGTTCCCTGCGGAGGACTTGCAGCAGTTCTACAGAGGTTCTCTCATCCACTGTGGTGCGACAGGAAGTGCATTGGCTTTCACTGTTCAAGCTGACTGTGCATGTGTAGGGACCTCCCTGTAGCAGTTACCCTGGGATACAAGAGTATCCAGGTGACTAAAACTGTCTCTGGACACACTGGCTGAGGGGTCCGATGCCACTGATGGCTGATGAGTTGGATGGTTAAAGGCAGCTTACACTAGTCAAGCAGGAATTGCTACATTGGGATGCAGATGGGCACCATGGTGTTCTCCAAGGTGAAGCCAGCACTGGTGCATGAGTAACGTGTATGGAGAGGAAACCTCTGTTTTGGGGCTGCAAGGAGATCACATCCCTCCAGAGTGTGGGGTGCTACTGCTTCTGATCTCACCACATTTAGTTTTTCTGATGGCTATGAAGGGTTTTCAGGATATGTATTACAAGCCAGCTGATAATTTTGGTACAGTTGTTTAACCAAATTGTTTTACTGGTCTTCCAAAATGTTGCTTTAATTTGTGGCAAAGGGAATGCATTTTTCTTTTCCTCTCAAGGAGCTGCTGTTCTAGTCACTGCACTCACTTTACTGCAATTCTCGATTTATGTATTGGAACGATTTGTTACAGAGAACTCTGGATATATTTGTGCTGGAAACCCACCCTGTTAAGTTGATATTCAAAACAACTGTCTGTTTTTCAATGTTTCTGTTCTTGATTTGACATTCATGCCAGGATAACTGCATTATTTAATCTGTATTAACAAATCTCCTGTAATGCTGCAGTTTCACATTTATGTTCCTTACAGTTTATAATTACCATGGAAACAATGTCACTTTTTTTGCATCTTATAAGTTGTCTGGTCCATGTTTCTAACTTACCTTCACTAATGGTAATTTTTGGTTGTATCATTTGTTAGAATAAAGACCAAAATACGCTGTTTGATTCAGAAATCTTTCAACCTGAGTTTAACTCTCCTCATGCTGTACTCCTCAGGATGCAGACACTGTAGCCATGCATCCCTGAGCAGGGATTCAGTTTGAGAGGATAAGCTCACACTCCATTCTCTTTTGTCAGTTCCTAAATAAACCCCTGCCCTTTCCCCGTAGGGTGCTACTTACCCTCTGTAAAGCTCCAGATTCTATTGGACTGCCCAGTCCACAGGGGAAGAGAAGGGACAGAACTTCTGGCATTTCCCCAGGGCAAAGGTGTTCAGAAACTGCTGCCTGGGAAGGAGGGAGGGAAGGAGACTGTGTGAGTTTGCTGAACCCTCTTCAGCAAGTATGGAATTTTATCTCCTACATCCAGGAATGCACTCATCTAAGTAACAAGATGGGATACTTGATTGTAACAGGGATGGTGGAAGAACTGAGGCTGACGTGAAGATGAAAACCTGGAAATTCTGCAGTTTGTTTTGCCTTGCAGAAGGGGTTTTAGGGAACTTTTAGGGGTGTTTTTTTCACCTAAATTGCTCTTCTTGAGTTTGAAGAGAAGAAATTGGGACATCCCTCTGTCAGTAAGAATGCTAACTTTTAAAGTCTCCTATTTATAAAGAATGAGAACTTGTGTTCAGCGTAACAAAGTGCTCAGATCATCACCAGTTAAAATCAAGAATTTCAGTAAAGGAAGCAGTTTTAGCTGTTCTGTTGCTGCAATGCATCATGAAATCCTGTGGGCAGCTTTATCACTGTAAACTGGTTTATGTCTGTATACTTCACCCACAAATATCTCAGTGACAACAAAAGGCAGAGCTCTGCAGCCGTCACCCACCTTGTCTGTGTCTGATTTGGTTTTGTTATTTGAGCTCCCACTCTCTTTCTCCGGGACGCGGGAACCCAGGAGCGGCCGTGCCCCTCAGCCCTGACAGAAGGCTCAGAACAGCTGAAAGCATGCACATCTACACATTCTAGAAGTGACGCTGCAGGTCTAAATGCCAAGTTCTGCTTCACCTGGGGCAAAGGATCATTTAAAAAGAAGCTAATTTGACTCATCAGATTCAAGAAGCTCAGGCACTGTTCCCTGGTTTAAATGAAGTTTTCAGCTGACCTCCCAGCCTGCTTTATATGCATAAACCAGATCCACTCATCTTCCATTATCACCCTGAAGAGAGGACCCGTTCATATTTCAATGAAAATACAAAGAATTTTTACAAATAAATACTTCAAGAGTTCTTGTCCCACAGTACCTCCCGATTCCCATTTAAGCCCACTCCCTCCATTCTCCCCAAAAGTAAAATAGTTCTTCAGTTTAACTTACTGAAAGGAGCTAAACCAGCAGGCAGCTCAGTGATCATAGAGACTGAGTTGTTACTGTCCTTTAAAAACAGACAGGTGAAGAAGAACACATATTGTAAATTAAGACAGTGAAGCTGTGCATGCTCAATGGTGTGAACAAATGCCAGGCAAGTTTTACAGGAATACAAGTATAAGTTTAAGGGTTTTATTATCAAAGTTCTGTAAAACAATTTCAGAAACTGTACATCCACATGGCACAGACTGCAGCCTACTTCTGCCTTTTACTTGCACAAAAGTAAAAGCTCTGGAACGTCTGTAACTAAGGGAACAGCTTGCCTACCTACCTTGCGTATAACATGGAATCACTATGTGCATAGGAGTACTACTGCAGTGACAGTAAACACAAATTGATTAGTTTATACAACTCGAGATCAAGTAAAAAGTACATTATCAAGTAGACTTGTTTTTAAAAGCAGATGAAGGTCAATTTTAAAATGCACTACCTTTTTGCAATGTGTTTATAGCTCATTACCAAATAAAATGACCTGGATTACGAAAACTGCACAAATCAACCTTTAATCACTGGGCACTGATTAAGCAGAGATTTTAACTTCCCAAGGCTCCAGAAGAGAAGTTCAGAACCATTACAGCTCGCCTGAGCTGGATTTGAACCAATGGATTAAAAAAAGCCCTCAAAAAGGTCAGTGCTTTTTAACTTTGTCAAAGCCAAACAAAACCTACCAGGAAAAACAAAACAAAACAAAACCAAACGAACCGACCCCAGCCAAGTGGCTTAGAAGAAAAAAACTAAAACCAAAACCTATCTCTATCAGAATGCTGATTAGCAGATGTACTGTCGATTTTCTTGTGTAGTCACACTTAAGACCCTGAAGTAGCTCCACCGTAAGTTGTAGGACTTAAGAACACGGAGGATGTTTCTGCCACAATCAACATGCAGTCAGTGCATTCCCTACACTGCTCTATTACTGCAATGGATCAAACTCTAAGAACACTATCGTAAGTGAGCTGATTACTAAAGGAGATCGGACAACAAACAGTCCATGCCTGCTGTAGATGCATGCAGCTTTTTACTTTTGCTTGAAGCATCACCAAGTTAGTAAGAATTGCTTGGCTACGCGAGCCCTTTCGGCTGTAACGAGGATGGTTGCCCTTCTACGCCGCTTTCAGCGAGAGTTAGTATTGGGAGATTTACAAACCATGGGTAGCTTGGAGCTGTATACATCTAGGTTTAGGATTAACAAGTACAGCATAAAAGAATCACACAGGAATGACACTGATGCACGTCTGCAGCTGTGTCCGCTGCAAAGGCAAAACTCAGTCACTCATATCCATGTCCTCTTCGTGATGATCATCCCCATTCACTTTGGACTCCCTCACTGAATCTCCGCTCCCTTTCTCAGCGGCAGACTCCTTCGTTTTAGGGGAGGAAGACTCTGCCATTTTCTTTTCTTCCTTTTTCTCCTTCTCACTGTCGTATCCTTGCTCCTCTTCATCGTAATCCCTTGTGACCTGCTTTGCCGAGATAAACAAAAAATAAGTAAAACTTGCTCCCCCAGCCTCTGGTTTCAGGTGGACACTGCAGCACAGGCAGTGATGCTAAACAGGTCTTTAAAACATACTTTCACATCTTTATCACTCTCGGATTTTCGTTCTCGATCCTTCTCTTTGTCTTTGCTTTTTTTCTTCTTGCTTGTCGACCGCTCCCTCTCATCTCTACTTCTCTCCTTGTCTTTATCCTTCTTTTTTTCCTTTTTATGTCTACAACAATAAAGCACAGAAAGAGTGAAAACTACAACCAACCAGAATACAAATCACGTCCAGACTGTTACCCACAGTTCATTACAAACCCAAAGGGAGGAATAGCTCCATGCAACTAAGGCACACGATTCACTGTCAGAAAATAACCAGAAAACCCATTTCTCAGTGCTGATCAAACAGCCACCACAAAGCCAAGTCTAAGAAGTGCTGCATTAAGAACAGCAGCATTACAGTGTTCTACACAGAAGCACCTCAAGTTCCCTGCTTCGGGAGAGAGGACCACAAAATGCCCAGGCTCACCCAAAAGAAGCCAACTGCTATTGCACACAGCAAATGGGTCAGGAACTCTGGGTATCTCCCACGCCTCACCCCTCAAAAGCCTCACATGTGGAATTCTTAGGCACTAATAGAGCAGCTCTGTGCTTGAAGCTGATTACAGTATGATAAAGTGGTGGCCAGCAGCAGGGATCCAGCCCCTCTCAGGAAGTCACCCTTTGGGCTTGCTGTAAGGAACAGGCCAGACACAGTTTATCTTCAACATAACCCCAGTGGGATCTTTGCTACAGCCTACATCTTGGGAATTTTCTGCCGAGACGCCATTTGGTTTTAGCCAAGAGGCTTACTGACCTTCTTGGAGATGGAGACCGTGACATTTTCCTTTTAGGAGATCTGTTTTTTTTAGGTGACCGTGTTCCGCTCCTGCTTCTTCTACGTCGTCTTTCTCTGCAAGAGAAAGAACAAAGAATTTGTGGGTTGGGTTTTTTTAAGCTACAAATACTCCTCTAACTCCAGCACCAACCCTGTTCCAGGAGCAGTAAGCAGGCAGAACCCACAATGGGTATTTACTATCAGCACAGCCCACGCAGTGGCTGATCTGATCAGAGCGAGCCATTTCCTGTTCTGCCTCCACCCTCATGAAATGACTGCAGCTCAGACAGCGTGAGGGCAGCTCCTTAATACTGTGAGTTAATTTTGCAAGTTTTTTAAAAACACATGGTAGACATTTTGCATGTATTTATTCCACAGATCAGGAAAGATTTTAAGTGACCTCAACGCACCCTACTCTCTTTGATATAGATTAGAGCGCAGGGGTTATGGGAGCAGCCAAGGACCTGGGGCTGCTCCGTCTGCAGAAGAGAAGGCTGAGTGGAGACCTCATTGCCCTCTGCAGCTCCCTGAATGGTGGTTGTAGCAAGGTGGGTGTTGGTCTCTTCCGCCAAGTAACAAGTGATAGAAGAGGAAATGGCCTCAAGTTGCACCAGGGGAGGTTTAGACTGGATATTAGGAAAAATTTCTTTACTGAAAGAGTGGTGAAGCATTGGAAGAGGCTGCCCAGGAAAGTGGTGGAGTCGGTGTTAAAAAAGCATGTAGTCATAGCACTTTGGAACATGGTTTAGTAGCCATGGTGGTATTGGCTTGACAGTTGACTCAATCTCAGAGGTCTCTTCTAACCTTAGCGATTCTATGATTCTATAATTCTGTTCTAAATAGAAACTATACCAAACCCAAACAGAAACCTCCAGAAAATTACAGTATTAGGCAAAAAAATAAAACACCTTAGAGACACAGGCAGAGAGCATACACGTATGTTTGTGCATGTACCCAGTATATCCACAGCAGAATCACAATTCCATTACATACAAGAATGTTGGTTTTCATTACAGATAAAGTACAGTGGAAATAAAGACCAAGGAAAACTTTCATGTTACTGTACCTGCTTGTGCTTCTTGATCGTCTAGTTGTGCTGTAGCTTTTGGGGGGAGTTTTAGAGCGTTTCTTTTCTTTGTCTTCTTTCTTTTTATCCCTTTTAGTAAAACACAGATTTTAAGTTTAATTTCCAAACTATTCAAGTAGCATTCACTATTTTTGCTATGTAGGAAACTGAAGACATGGTAACTACACTCGGTGCACATTCTGCACAGCATCTTTGGGGCCAGCCACGTTATATTAACGGAAACAAAGACTACAGTTATCTACAGCAAAGTAAAGGAGCAGCTCTTTTACAGCTTCGATGCATCAACAGCACAAAGCCTGCAAGTCTGGATGCTCACACTTCCCACTTTCCAAAGACGGTGACTGTGTGATTCAGCTAACGGCTGCTGTGCCCACTGACTCTCAGGAAAAGCATATGGGACATGTTTTTAGGTAACAAACAACGCTCATGTGTAGGGCAAGTGTAACATAATTTGCTAAGACGTGACAAGAGGCTGATTTTAAAAAGAGGCCATATTTTGCCCTAGGAGTATGCTTGTTTGTAGTTTGTTTTTTAAATTAAGCACCAAAATTTAATAATTTAATTACTAGCAAATAGATAGATTTACTGAAGCAATTACCTGGTTTTGGATGTGCTCCTAGACCTTCTGCTCCTCTCTCTGGAATGAGATCTTCTTCGCCTTGGACTTTTAGATCGCCTCCTGCTTCTTGATTTTGAATGGGACCTTCTCCTCGACCTGCTCCTTGACCGTCTACCAGAAACACATGGTGCATAGGAGTTAAGATATATGATATTTTGATTCACTATTCAGAATCCACCTGCTCAGCACCAACAGCATGGTAATGCACAAATGATACAGAAAACAGAAAAAAGAATATGGAGAACAGCAGCAGAGTCTGACTGAGTTTACCAAGGAAACAGAAAAAGGAAGTGCACAAACGCTAAATATCAAAGAACAACAACGCTTCAATCACCTCTCTTAGTGCTCTCTCTATAAGAAAATTCCAGTCCTATTGTAGAGGAAAACTGGTAAAGTCATTTTGAGACGTGAATTAATTTTTAGAACACTAAACCAAATCCAAGCCAATTAGGGAACATGCAAATAGCAAAGAGTACAAACGGGAAGGCCACAGTTAATACGGCTTTGCAGACAGCTGGCACGCATTGCCTAACTGGAGTTGAGAAGCTCACAACATAGATGAGCTGTTTATCTCTTTGTTTGGGTAGGACAATATTAAGATCTCCAGTTGGGATCTCTGAACAGACCTGATCTCCAAGTAAAACATGATCTAGAAACTGCTGGAAAAATTCTGTCCTGGATAATTCCACTTAGCTGAATTTGCTGCACTCAGCAGAAAGAAACAGCCCAAGAAGTCAACATTTATGTACATAAATAACAAAGCTCAGAAGCCTCCTAAGACCTGGTTTCAAGACAAATTATAATTACAACACGAGCACATGGAAAGAGACTGAAGAAAATGTGGAAGTTTAAGGATCTATTCTAAAATGAATGGCCTACCACAGCTTAGGTGTTCAGAGCAGCAAGGGCTGTGTAAAACCAAGACTCTGTGCTGAAGTGTTTGTTATCTGATACCAGAAACAATTCCTTGTCAAATAAACCAGAGTTCAGGCTCTGCTAGGTCTAGGCATGCTGGAGTTCCCCCTGCTCTAGTTTAAGGTATTATTGAGGTATTTTTTTTCTCTTATCTTCCTCCCACACTTTCTACAAAACCCAAGGCAGCCCTCCATCTCATGCTACAGCTGGGCCAAATCACAGCCTCTGCCTTCTTCAGAACATTTGCACTCTCCATCTGTCAGCCTCCATGAGTGAAGGGTCACTTCCAAGAAGTATTTTTGAAGGAATCATTAGGGTTTCTTTAAAGCAAATAAGCTAACTACCTGTGTCTTGATGAAGAAGGTGTCCTCCTCCTCCTTGAGCGTGACCTTGACCTTGAATGCCTTCTCTTTTCATCTTTTTTGTCTGGAGTTAAAAAATGAAAAGCATAGTAAAAAGCCCAATGTTATTTTAGTATCAGAAAAAAAAGGAAGTTGATCTTCATGCTATAAATTTAAATAAAGGATAAAGATAAGGAATACTTTGACATTTGAGGTTAAGGCTTATCTATCCTTTTCCTCAAAAAACGACACAAAGAATGAACACATGACAAAGACACAAAGTTTTATACAGAACTGAAGAAGTCAACATTGAGAAAACGTTTAATATAAGTCAGTTAAAAGATGATACATGCAGGGCAATGGAAAGTTCTCTTAAAATCTCAGAATCTCTGCCATTTTGTAAGGGAGGGCTAAGAAACTCTCAAATTACTGTTTTGAATTTCCTACAAAAAGCTTCAAGCAAAAAAATCAGCACATTTTTCTGGTATAATAAAAGAACGGGTAATCTATTCTTTCCTGAAAATGATCAGGAAGCTTAAAACTGTATTTTCAACATTTCAAGTTACTGCTTCTCAGATTTGGTGGATCTGACACGTGTGGGTGAACTGCTGCATCTCCTAAAATAAAATCTACTGAAACAAGCTACAAAGAAGAGAACGATTTACAGACTTCTACAGATTAGGAATTAAAAGAAAGGAAATGATCCCCAAGAAAAAACATCATTAGGATGACGCATGGTTCAGCCATGTGCTGTTTCCAAGGAAATCTCAGGGATGGCAGCACAAACTTTAATCAGGGGAAGCTCAAGCATTTTGCAATCCTCAAATCAAGTAGACTTTGGGAAAAACAACAGAGGATTAATTCCCTGCATTGTTCTGCAGGACACATGCAGCACTCACACTTTAAGGCAATTCAAAACCTGTCAACTACGGAACAGGAAAGCATTAAGCAAATAGCATATATTATGCCAAAATTCCATCTTGAACTGAATGAGGTATTCCATGATTTAAAATTACCTGGTTCTATAGCAGCAGAAATTAACGACTGTGCTTCTCGTACTCTTTTCATAGCTTCTTCTATTTCTTTACTGGAGGTATCTGATTTCAGACTTGGTGAAACAAGACCTGCAGCTACATGGTTCAACCTGATAAATTATAAAAGAATTTCAGAACTTCAGTGTTAATGAATACAAGAAATACATGCCTTTGCTTTCAGATTGCAGCCTATTCAAAGTGAGTGATCAAAGTGAATAGGAGTCTGCCTGTGTTTTGGTACCATTCAGATGAGTAGCAAGTTTAAAATGTGGTATCTGTACCGAAAACAGTGGCACAAGATACTTGCACATATGGCTTTCAGAATTTCAGTAAACTGTAACCAGTAGGAAAGTTTGTGTTGTCTTGCACATATATGTTTCTAATGACACTTTTCAGAACTTTTTTGTTCAACACAATTCCAATTCTCATCACCTGAAAAAGCAACTCCAGAGGAAAGAGTATATTACACAGCAGAAAGTCAGCGTCCATTTTTATAAGCCACACAGAGAAGCCTGCAAACAGTGCTGATTTTTAAAGTTCAGAAGATGTGTTCTACAAGGCGGCTTTAAAGACAAACAGGTACATCCGATATACCCAACTGAAGTTTATCTAATCCATTAACTTGGGGAAGTATTTTTTTCAATCAGTCATTTACTACCTGCTTACAGAAATTTAAACTTAAAATAGAGAATAATATGCCAGAACAGTGTTAAAAATGAAGATAGAACTCATATATAACATTATCCCCTGGCATAGA
Organism: Dromococcyx pavoninus; assembly: GCA_033558185.1. Taxonomy (NCBI): domain Eukaryota; kingdom Metazoa; phylum Chordata; class Aves; order Cuculiformes; family Neomorphidae; genus Dromococcyx; species Dromococcyx pavoninus. Next base: position 15,653 of record JAUMJL010000481.1, on the reverse strand, counting down.
TCAGATGGCTCTAACAATTTAGAGACACTGGAACAGCTAAACAAGGTGAGAAGTTGTCTGTTTAGCTGATACAGCAGCAGGACAAGCACACATGGATATGCTTTCCTGAAGCTGAGAGTTGAAAGAATTCTCTACAAAGCTTCCTGCAATTTGCAGCTCAAGAGCTTTCAGAGGCAGTGGTGGTTTCTTTGCATCTAGTACAATTCTCATGCACTCATTTTTCTGACAGCTTTTTCCAATGGCATGCGCTTTCACCATCCTATTGCAATGGCATCAACAGCCTAACAATGCACGAATACACCAAGTGCTATAATCCTTCCTTACTGGTTGGCCCTCATGCCATACCATTTTCAGAAAAATTGTCCTTTTCCTGAATACTGAAATAAAAATTAGCACATACTTGTGCTTACTGTTATTTGCTCCCTGTTTCTACCCAGCAATAAGACACGCTGCCTTTGGTATCTTCCGACAGCAGTGACGTACGCAGACTCTTATTATCACCTTTCACAACAGTTGCTGGTCTCGCCTCCCTCTCATCCATAGCCCTTTCATTTCAGCCTTGCAGAACATAAGGTGCAGGCTGCACCTTTACTTTACAGACACCAGAGTGTCAAAAATGACATATGAAAACCTGAACTTCTGTCTCCAGCAAAACAAAATCCCAGAGGTTAATGCTGCTGAAAGGCAGAATAATCTTCATTTGTTCCCCCTCTTCTCTCTACCACAGAAAAAAGCCTGCACAAGATCCCCAAGAAACCGGTTTTCCCCAAAAGAATGGATACTGAATCACAAGGGGTATTCCCAAGACCAAGTGTACCACAATACAAATATCTGTGAACACTCATACTTACTTTGGATCCACTGTGCTCATGAGTTTTAGCAGCTGATCTGCTGCAAGGGACTGTGAGGGGAAAAAAACCCAACAGTGTTAAAACCATGTTGAAAGATGTGTACACATAAGAATGCACTCTAAGCAGTGGCTAAAGCAAAAAGTCTCTACAGATGATAAAACAGAACAAACACACTCCAAACAAGTTGCAGGCAAAAAGGGCATACTGTTCTGTTTTCAAACTTGTGGATTGGGGGGAGGGTGTAAACACAGCATTTCAGTGGTGCTTAGGTACTTTTTTTGCTACAGCAGCCAAATACGGCATCTTTCTTGGACAGAACTAAAGCACTTTAAAATAAAAACGCATATCCAAGTGCATTTACAGGTTCTCTCTCTGTTACTTCAAGAGAAGAGAGACCTCAGTAGAGAACTAGGTTGGCCTATTAATGGAAAGTCCTCAATGTCACTTCATGAAGAATAAGCAAAAGCTTCTTTACTCTAAAAATTCCAAGAGAAAACACATTTTAGAGCTCTTCAGAAAACCCAGACGATACCACAGTTGGTCACTTCCAGTACCTGTGGTGTGTTAACAACAAAATGCTCAGCCCTCCACTAACTTTCTTTATACAGAGGAAAGCCATGTGCTGAACCCAAGCGGTTTGTTACATCAGCCAGCTTAATGGGTAAAGGAAACAATCCATCATACCAAATTCATATTTTTCTAACATGCCTTTTTTAATTTCTTATTTCATTATCACCATTATTTGTTTGTTACTATACATGTCAGACAATGACATGTATGAGAATGGTAAATGATGGATTTCTTAACAATGCATTAAATTATTAGTACTACTTCTGCCTGTAAAACGTGCTGTCTGTATAGTGTTTGGTTGTTATATCTTACATATTAACTCAATAGTCTACTCACTACTACTTAGTAGTTAAAGTATTTTTTTATTCAGTTTTAAAAACACTACAGTCTAACAAAGTCTCCTCAGTATTTTCCACACCAACAAAATTAAAAAGTCAAACCATTTTTTTTTACTGTAAGTACAATACAAATTCATAGCTTGATAAGGACACATATTTGAAATATTTCATGACTGGTTCCAAATTATTTTTATTTTACTCCTAGAGATACTATTAATTCCAAACAGGTGCTCAGAAAAATCAATCACTGGATTTTGCAGACAGTGGCTGTTAAACTGATATAAATGGAAATTACTTTTAAACCAGAAAAGAGGGCAGCAAGAGAAAAGTGTTCATATATAAACCTGCTATGTCAGGACACAAAGCCCACATTCTAGAACAACTCAAAAGAGTTTAAAAAGCAGCACCCTGTGTCCCAATAAAATGTAGTATTTTGTAACACTTCTTCAAACCTAAGTATGGTCTATTTCCAGATCTTCAGCTGGTTATTTAACATACTGCAGAACACCAAGAGCACCTTGTACGCTAGTCAAACTACACATGTGCCAAGGACTGCAACAAAAACTTCACAATGTGTGCCATACCTGAGAGTTTAAGTTTGCTCCAGGAAGCCCAAGAGCAGCTAGGGCAGGATCAAGAGCAGGAGCTCCTAAAGCAGCTAAAGGAACAGCACCAATCTGTAAAAGAGAAAGCAATTAGACAAAGCCATACTCAACTGATAAAAAGCTGTTAGGTTGAGAATCTTGAGCTGGATTTTACTGAGGCTTCTAGCTACAAGAAACATACTAAGGTCAGTGAGAGTACTTCAGTTTTCCTTACTCAGTTATTCCGAAGTTCAGTATATGAAAGATCTCTTTCCTATAAATATTTTAAAAAGAAATTCCAATTCCTCTGCATCTCAGGATGGGGGGAGGGAAGTAAGACACTAAGCATTCCAGTATATTCAAGAAATAGTTTAAATTATTTTCCACTGTTAAAATGAAAATTCTTTATAAGCTTCTGAGCCAACTACCACATATCTAAATCAATTTAGGATTGCAATTAACATGTCTGATGTTAAAAGACAATATAATACTATTACACCTCAGAAATTTCTCAGATTTAGTTAAAACTAGTAAATGGGGTGAAAAGCTACTGGAAGAACAAGTAGGATAGCTCCACATGTCTGAATTGCTTATATTAATCTAGAAGCCTCACAAAAGAACCTCATTTTTGGCTATTTGAAGTGAGATGATCAAATTGTACACTGAAAAACCCACACCCTGTGCTAAAAAACCTCATGATCTTGTGTTAATCAAATGCTGTGCTGTTGCTACGAGGTCTTGCTCTCTCCTTGCTTCCCACTCCCTCCTTTCTGAATGCTCTGGCACTTGAGATTCATTTACCAACCAATACAATCCACTGAACTGTCAGAGAACTTACTGTTGTGCTGTCTGCATCAAGCTAACACAACAGTTCACAAAGGGCTAACACGCAGTTCACAATACATTAAATAAATTCTACTATTAAGTGGACTGGGAGTAAGCTAGGATTCAGGGTGACAAAACTAATATTAAGGTGGTTCAACTACCATTTGCAGGAATTCATATACATACAGTTTTCGGTGAAAGAAATCTTTAAGACAGTATTTGTTTCTTCCATTCCTTTACTCAAATTTCAAAGATAACCTTTAGACTTCTACAAATGACTAAAGAGAACTTTTGAACAACTCAACAGCAAGCAGCAGCAAACACAATGGTAATCCTTCATGCAATCAGAAGTCATAACAGAAGCTACATGAAGAGCTAAACACAAGCTGAAGAGTAAATCTGAGAACCGCAGAATCAACCAAGCTTTATTCGCACTAATTCGCATCTTGCACTTTGACTCTCTGTTCTCTAGTAAGACATGTTTTGAGTGAAAGTTTTTTCCACAATGTATCATTCTTACTGTGTACCTTCCACAGGAATTCTTGTGTATTTACCTAATGAATAAACACAGGCTACAATTTCCTCCCCTCAGTCGAGTATTAACAGAAGGTAACTCCACAGCATGTCGATTCCTTGAACTGCAAGAATTCAAAACCTATGAGTTCTCTACTGCCTGTCAAATCTGTCTGTTCAGCATACAACGGATAAAAGAGGGATGAGAGAGTTTTAAACACATGGCACCTGAGATACCAGAAGCATCATACTGGAGAAATAAAAGCATCCCATCTAGCAAGTTATCACCATTTTGCCACAACTCCTATCAGATAGCTGTAACAATCCATCAAGGTATAGACACTAAAACATTCTAGAAATAAGCATTAGCACATCAGTCTATCTGTCCTGAAAAAAAAACCAACAGAAAGTAAGTTAGAATCAAGCTGAGCACATCCAATCGTTTCCTTTGACTTTGGATGGGAAAGCCTACCTGAGAAAGTGGGTTGGGAGTGGGCAGGAGTCCACCTCCAGGCAGAAGACCTGCCACAGCATTAGCTGGTGCCAAGAGAGACAAAGCCTTAGTCTCATCAGGAATAACTCCTGCAGAGAAACAGCCTTGCATTAGAATGCATTCCATTTCAAAGGCAGAAAAAACACAAATACACCCAGAAAATGTCTCCCTGATACACCACCTGAGTTTGTTGAAAGTACTTATGTTGGCTAAAATACAAAGCTTGATGTCTATTAATATTTATCATTAAACTTTTTGTCAGAATGAAACTTCAATGTGTGAAAATTTGACTGTTCCTTTTTCTCTACAAATGGTTAAGTTTCTAGAGCAAAAAAATAGCACAATACACACTACTTTTTTTGTTAACACTGCCAAGATTTCATCACCTGTACTCGATTTTTAAGTCATGAACCAAACGTAAGCAAGCACAGTCGGTTCTCCAGGGGTGTGCTCTCAACTTTCAAAAGCTGTTTTATGAACAACGACTCGTGTCGGCTGCTTCACTATAAAGCACACAGAAAAATCAAGATACACAAGACAAAAAAAGTTTGATTTAGGGGTTAATAATACTGTACAGTTCACTATGTTTTCTTTTACACCTACCATATAAATTTTCTAAAAGTTAAAGAGAAGGTATGGAAATATTTTTTGTTGAATCAAGCGTAGGGCTTTTGCTGACTTGTCAAATGAAAATGAAAGACTCTGCAGATCTTCAAATACACGCTGTGTATGCCTGTCTGTGGGTGGATGGGTGCATACGTACAGTATATTGTGGCACATGCCTTACCTGTGCAGTAAAATGCATTTGTTCCAGTATGTGCCATGCTTATTGTACCAAGAATGCTGCTACACACTGCCATTTTCAGAAGAAACTTCTGGCCCAAAATCTTGCAGCCAACTAAGACAAGTGTCTTATTTTACTACCTGCTCTGCACATATAATTTTAAGGGTCCTACTATGAAACAAGTAATTATGTAGGTTATTTTTATTCTAACCAACAGCAAAAGCCCTATACAGATGGATTAATTTGTTAATGTGCCCAAGCCCCCAAAATGAGAGTTCAATAAAACAATTTTACTTTATATTTGCAAATACCAGTAGTGTTTCTGCAATACATATTAAGAAACTGCATCTCATCATAAAACATACAATATGTACAGGGCACTTAAGAGAAACTGGATAAGCTGCAGAAGAAAACTGTTGGGTGGTATTTTCAGCAGGGCCTGGTATATAGTTCAGGCTGAACCAGGGAAAAGAACTGTAAAACACAACAACAAAAAAGAAAAACCACTGTTAAATAAAGGTAATGGTTCCTTCCACCTATACTGAGAAGTGCCGATAATATAAACAAATGTATAATACACAGCACTGTTATCTTGCTTGTGTCATTGAGCTGTCATCAATTTAGATACCAAAAGTTATGGAGGGAGAGGGGGGGAAAAAGGTCATTTAGATAAAGGGCATTAATGCATAAATATATTAACATACCTACAGAGAGATTATGGGGTAATTTTGCATGCAAAATTATGTCTCAGAGGATATTTATAAATTATATCTAAACATTTCAAATCAGTGCAACTACAACATTTCTGGCATCTAAATACAAATCCTCAGACTTATCTTGAGACACCTCATAGAAGATCTGCATCCATTAAAAAAAAATCATGCATCTGATCCTCTAATTGTTTTTTAAAAAGTATTTAGAAATAAACTACAATTTTAAAAAAAGCAATGAGGCCCCTCACCAGTTAATTTTCATGCTTCAAGAGTTTTTTTTACTGCTGCTTTGTTAGAACCATGAAATACTGCATGAATGTGTAGAAATGAAAGAAAAAGAAACAGACAAAAGAAACAAACATTAACCAAAGAACCTAAATACCCCCCCCAGCCACCTTTAAGATTAAGAGTTCCTTCCACATCTAGGAATATTACAGTGAAAATTACAAATACTAAACCTTACCGTAGACTTTGTGTATAGTTCTATAACACAAAGCAACAGCCAACACCAAAGTGTCTGTGTATGCTAAAACTGGAGTGCGCTTGCGATATAGGGGATAATTATCGCACTAAACAGACAATAAACATTTACTTTAGTGACAGGCAATATTAATACAGAATTATCACAATAGAAAATAAAAGAGAAAAGGGCCCAGTTCAGCACAGTAGTTAAGCATATGCCTGGCTTTAAGCACATGAGCAATTCCACTGTGGTCTTAAGACTCTTGCTGTGTCGTGCTTAAACAGCTCGTTGAATTGGGACCCTGGCAGTACGTGTTTGTAAGGAAAACTATACTCCAGCACAGGGACAAAAGCGTATGATTACAAAACCAGGGGCATCACTTTATCGGCTGAACGTATCTCTTGTGATAAGCCATATTACTGTGCCAAAACCATCAACATTCTGAAGCGCTAAAATACCAAAAGAAACAGCCCACGAGGAACTCCTTGATTTAAACAGGCCCATTAAAATATTCTACTTTATTAATTTTACATTCTTTACGCAATCTGAACCAAAACTACTGGGCGGATTTCTCTATGTGCCAGATTTATCCAACAACAAGTACAATGGACAAAGTCAGACTGACAAAGAGAAACACGTGTTCATCCTTATCAGAGAAGTTAAACACTCCCATTCTTCACCATGGGCCTTGGAGAGTACTTTCGTACTACCTCAGCTGGACTGTTGCTGTATTGTGCTTTAATGTAAACATGAGGACAAGATGCCTTTCAACTATGCTATTATACCCACACTAGCGAAAGCAGAAGCAGTAACTTGGTGGCAATAGCAGAATGTGTTCCGTACTTTCAAAAAGCAGCACATCGCAAAGGTCAGGCTGCAGATTCCTACATTCCAGATAATAAGTTTTCAAATCTTTTAAATCTAAGGAACACAAAGACAAGACAGCTCCCCAGGCCTTAAAAGACAGCCTATAGCAGTACAATGTCTTAACTATACGTCTGAACCCAGGCCATGTACCAATTTATTACTCTAGCACGACTTAATCTGCAGAGATTTTATTTAATTAAAGCGATCTGGGAAAATCCATTATTTCAGAAGTAAATCAAGAAACAGTACAATGGAAATCAATTACTTCTAAAGCAAGTCTAGAAGAGTTTAATAAGACTTCTGTAAGAAGAGGTGTCTTCTCAGCACTTTGTTTTTTAGGTTAGTTCCAAAAACCCTGCTCATTGCTTTTCAAATTACTGTAACACCCTAAAATGTAAAAATAAAAAGAAGAAGAGAAAATGTAGTTAACAAGTGGTTGCACCAGGAAAACACTTGGGGACTTGAGTGCTCGCTGGCCTTTAGTTAATGTCTAGAATCCCCTGTAGCTGCAGAGGACCCACTGTTTTTCAGTCATCTGGAAGGGCTTTGCATTTGCCTTCTCCACTACAAAAATCACACACACAAATAACAGAGAGAAGAGTTTATTATTTAGTGAAATTCTGTAAAATATATCAAGGATGAACAAGAAAACTTGGAATAAAAAACTAGTTCCAGTGCCCATTTGGCACCTCTTGGAAGATCTCACTTTCAAATTAAGCCATAATTATTCAAACCCTTGGTATACTGGACTGCACAATGAGAGCGAGTGCCTTTTCATGGAAGTTCCCAAGGAAATAATGCAGCAGTATATCTCAAAGAAATGTTACTCTACCTTCCCAGGCACTCTCGGGAGGGAGACACCATTCTCAGGAGGGAGAAATCATTCTCATGAAGAGATTTATGCCTATGTGAAAGTGGCAAACACTAAATTATTAAATATCCTTAGAATATCCTTAGAATGTTGACCTGTTTGCGTAAGTCTGTTTAGGGAAACATCTCATTGAGACTGAGAAAGAGCAAAATTTACAAACATTTCTGCCTAAAATGTTTCTAAACTTAAAGATATATAAAACCAGTAAGAGGTAAACTTCCCACTTGCATCCAGTGTCATGAGGTAAAATAATTATTTAATCCATGGGCCAATGGCAATATACCAAGGGTTTCAAAATGTTAATATCTTATGTGTTTGACATTTTACTAACCCTCATTTTTGTGAACTATACTGGAATAAAATGCCATCGTACAGTGGCTTCATAGGCCATTAAACAATTCACAAACCTTCTGCATATGGTACGACTATCAACGCTCTGTCAACGAATACAGTGTTTGTCAGATGCTGGGCCACAACTGCCGAGTCAGGATCATGGAACTTTACAAAACAGACACGCGATGAAACAGGCAAAGGAGAATCACTGTAAAAGAAAGAAATAAATAAATTACTTAGATGGTGGCAAGTCTGACAGCACCGAGACTTGTAACTTTTATTGCCTCCCCACTTCCACTGAACCAGGAAGTTGCAGGGATTACAGGTATTTCCCTATGCAAGAATACGATTTCAGGGTTTGTATCAAATGTCATTTTGCATGACCACAGACATGAAACTACACTGCATGAAGTCAGCTCACTGTAAAACTGCAGAAATAGTTTGTAACTGGACATTAATTATATCATGTACCATTTACCCATGACCAGTCACCAGAATGCAGATCAGTGTTCACGACCCATCTGCGAGAAGGAAAGGACACAATAAAAAAATTTTGCTCAGGAAAGATAAGACATTACCTACTATGTACACTGCATAAGTTAACAAGCCCGGTGTTTTACACTCCCTGCTTTAGGTCCCAAATTACTGATTAAGGTAAATAACGAAACAAAGAGGGTAATGATTAAAAGACCACTCCGATTTTACATATCGACACTATTTCACAAAAGCTTCTAGACCAAACTGCATCGTGTTGTTTCTCACAGATACAGAAACTGCCAAGTTCCTTCGGAAACGATGCAGGCTGCTAAACATGTGTCGGTCATCCAACAATAACAGTGCTCAATCTAGAGAAAATCAAGAAGCTCAGGTAGGCAATGCTGCAGCTGAAATCTCACTCACTGGTGACAAGTCTCTAAACAACCCATTAGCATACCCAGACCTCTTTACAAGACAGGTCTGTCCTGCTCCACAGCTCAAAATCAGCAGCTGTCAGCAAGGCTGCGTGAAAAAAATACAGATGTGGAAAACCCAAAAGAGAATGCAGGAGTTTTGAGTCACTTGGAAAACCCAGAAATATCTACTTCCTACAAGTACATGAAAGGACTGTAGGCCATACAAACAAACTCCCCAAACCAGAAGCAGAATTAACCCTGTAAAGGTCCAGAATAGGTTTCAGAAGTCCATATATATCCTGAAAATGGTGTAGATTTTGCTTTAAATGGACAAATAAACTAAAAGAAAGAAAAAAATGTGATGCAGACACAACTGTGCAGCAGGCAAGTTCCAAATACTTGCACCAGACAAGTACTGACAGTGCTAGCAAGTCCTAAAACCCAAGTTCCTCCACAAGGCCAGGGTACACATGCTGTTCGATTCTGTCCTCAAGCAGCAGAGGTACAAATCAGTATAACGAGGTAGCTCTGAAAAATTGTTACTAGTTTTTCATGACAGAGAGCCACCTTTACTATCCAGATTGCCAGGAATAGTTATGAGACTAGATCTCTAAAATGCATCCCAACACAACTGTATCTGGGTTGAGGAACACTGGTCAAGTCTTTAAGCACTGACAGCACAGAGAGAACTCAAGAGAAACCATCAACAAGAACAATATTCAAGATCTATTTGTTAGCGCAAACCCAAACACTGAGCATAGGCTACTTACACCAACTCAGGAACCGCCCTAAACATCTATCAGATCACACTTGAATACACTTTAAATTTAACCTGATGTTTAAAACTAGTCTGGAGCCAGCACACTGCAGCTTTTAAAAAATTAAAAATTAGAAACATCTACTTCATCCAACATCTTGCAGTCTGGAAAGCAACATTGCAGTGATAAATGGCACACAGATAGAAAAATTGAAACTATGAGCTCTTTTGTATCTATAAATTCACACCAGCTTGCCAAAATTAATCCACTTGCACAGAAACATAAAAACCAAAGCAATATTAGCAGATAGTGTTTTATGGCACACCTGAGTGGTACACTAACCCAAGTTCTAAAAAACCAAAACGATTTGTTACATTAAAGCAGTACAATATATTCAAAGGCTTTTAAATTGTCTGTGGTGACACCAGCACACCAACCGAAGTAGATACTGTTTTTATCCATGAGTGCCACTACCTACTCAACTGTACAGCCAGCTGAATCGACAAAAATAACTGAAAATACCAAAGGCTGTGCTTATGCAGTCAGACATTTAATATAAATCAGTGTATTAGATTTTAAAAACTGTATTCCCAACTACTCCAAAATCCAAGCTGTGGCTAAGCAAAATTCATCAAGAACACAATGTTCCCACCCGTAACCAAAACTGGCCATTGTCATTCTAATTCACCAGCAATCAAGAAATTTAGTGATTCTCTCTCAGTGATCAGGCCAATGAACGCCAAGAGAAAGGATGATGTACAGGGACTGTTGTCTGAACAACATTCCCATTCTGGAGTACGCAGGTTCTGAAATACAGCAGATAAGAAATCCTCATATCATAACCTCTGACAACTCATTCCATGAAAGTTGGAACCAGCAGCTTAAAGATTATATCTGGTTTTTTTTTTGAGGGATATTGCTGTCACTTACATAAACATTATTACTCATGTAGAATCAGGCTGGAGTGAACAGATTGCTCATGCAAGAGATGTTCTCCAACACAATCACGTTCTTCGGGTGGGAAGAAGCAGAGTTTAAAAAAAAACACGACCCAAAACCCTGAAGAAAAAAGCCATGCACATGCCTCATTGAAACACTCCCAACCTTTTCTCAGCAGAGCAGTGGCAACTGCAAGTAACGCTGGTGTTTCGACAGTCCCTGTATAACCATCTCCGGCAGCTGAGAGACAGCAACAGAACTTGCCAATTACTATGTCATCCAACATCAGAAACTGTTTTAAATATGCTCCTTATTTTATCAAGCTTTAACTCTGCAGACTGCATTTTCCATCAAATGTGGTTTTGTCTTGGTAAAATTCTCTGTCCATAAACATTTAACTGGATCATTCATATCTTAAGAGTAAGACCAAGACCAGAGAACACAATGGCTTCTCTGTCAAAACGCCAGTGAAGTAAGACATTTTACGTCCCCGTTCCAGAGCAGAAACTTAAGTTTTGATAGAAAGGCAGTTTTGTATGCTAAACAGAACACGCTGGAATCAGCTTATACATATGTAACCCTGTGTGTACTTACATGTGTATAGACACACACCTCATTTTTTTTTTAAAAAAAAAAGGCACTCAGAAATCCATTCCCTTCACTTTTCAGTTTTGCCTACCATGGAGGATAAAGCTATATGGAATACAATGAACACAAGAACCAGGCAAAGGAGATGGGAAAGAGCAGAAAGAAGATGGAGGAAAAGGTCTGGGGATTAAACACAGAAGAAGTTACAGAGTTGGCTGTGGATGAAAGCTGCAATATAAACCTGAGGTATACATGGAACATGTAATGGCTGATGAAATAAACAGGGACAAAGAGATGGGGAAAAGAAGCAGAAATGCAGAAGAAGTCATATCTGTTCTGGAAGCCCAGGAGAATAAGGAACTTTCACAGAATACCAAAGAAGGAGGCAAAGCAATGGAGATTGGACTGGTTACTCAGAAATACTACAGGCAAGAAAGAAACCCAGGACAATATGGGACACAGAGATTCAGATTATGGAGAGACTTTACAGAGAACATGGTCTCAAGCTTTGTCAGGGAAGGCTTAGGCTTGATATTAGGAAAATATTTTTCACTGAAAGGGTGATTCGCCAATGGAATGCACTGCCCAGGGAGGAGGTGGTGGAGTCATCATCCCTGCAGGTGTTTAAAAACAGATTGGATGAGGCGCCTAGTGCCATGGTTTAAATGACATGTGGGTGCTAGTGTTGGGTCATAGGTTGGACTAGATGATCTCAGAGATCTCTTCCAACCTTGTTATACTGTGGGATGCTGTGATATCCTGTACTCTCAAAAAATGCATGAACACCACAGATAGGGAAAAGACAGAATCTGAAGTTTAATAGAAAAGAAACAGAAAAGGCTTTAGAAGAAACAAATAAAAGAACCTCCACTATTAGAATACACACACCCCTTCAGTGTGCAATTAAACTGGAGACTCTAGAGCACCCCAGTGGAAACATGTAGCGGGTCTAGAGGCACCGGAGTCTTTGGCATCTCTGTACAGAGAGCAAGACAAACGAGAGGACACAAAACCTCCTGAAAACAGTGAGGGCAAAAATTAGCCCCAGCCCAAAAAACCACCTGGTCTAGTAAGAACTGCACAACCTTTAGATGCAATTTTCAAAACCACCTTTTTACCACTAATACATATATCCTAGAATGAAGATAAACGATAACGTTCACTTCAACAGCTAGTCAACAGTTTCTGCATCTTACGCGCAAAGCCTGTTTAGTTACACTAAATTTCCTGTTCCATACATACCAAGCTGGGAGGAAGGGTTGATCTGCTAGAGGGTAGGATGGCCCTACAGAGGGACCTGGACAGATTGGAGAGATGGGCTGGTTCTAATGGGATGATGTTTAGTAAGTCCAAATGTCGGGTACTTCATTTTGGACACAACAATCCCATGCAGAACTACAGACTGGGGACAGAGTGGCTGGAGAGTAGTCAGGACCTGGGAGTGCTGGTTGACAGGAAGCTCAACATGAGCCAGCAATGTGCCCAGGTGGCCAAGAAGGCCAATGGCATTCTGGCCTGCATCAGGAATAGTGTAGCGAGCAGGACCAGAGAAGTTATCGTCCCCCTGTACTCGGCACTGGTCAGGCCTCATCTTGAATATTGTGTACAGTTCTGGGCCCCTTAGTTTGGGAAAGATGTTAGGATACTGGAATGTGTTCAGAGGAGGGCAACGAAGATGGTGAAGGGGCTGGAGCACAAGCCCTATGAGGAGTGGCTGAGGGAGTTGGGGCTGTTTAGTCTAAAGAAGAGGAGGCTCAGGAGAGACCTCATTGCTCTCTACAACTACCTAAAAGGAGGTTGTAGTCAGGCAGGGGTTGGTCTCTTCTCTCGGGTGACCAGTGACAGAACTAGAGGGCATGGACTCAAGCTTCGTCAGGAAAAGTTTAGGTTTGATTTTAGGAAAAAGTTCTTCACTGAAAGGGTGACTGGCCATTGGAATGCGTTGCCCAGGGAGGTGGTGGAGTCGTCGACCCTGGAGGTGTTTAAGGGGAGACTGGATGAGGCACTGAGTGCCATAGTTTAGATGATGGTTGGTGTTAGTGTTGGGTTATAGGTTGGACTTGATGATCTCAGAGGTCCTTTCCAACCTTATGATACTGTGATATTGTAATTTCCTCAGTGGCTTTTCTATATTTATAACTTCTTCATAAATACTAAGAAATCTTCCACTATCCCCACAGAATGAAGAAATATTATCCTCATCTTTCAATTAGGGCTTTGAAACACGAAAGGAGTTTAGGCCAAATATTCTAATTAATTTTTGGGTATCCAGTGTAAAGATACCTGGCACCTGGGTCACTGGAGTTATTCGCATCTTGTTGCCTTTTCTACCTCAGTGCAGAGCCCTCACTGATCTCCCCGAAGCAATCTCTGCTCTCTCCAGCTCTACCACAGACCTCTCTCCAGCACACAGCCAAGCAGAGCTAAAGCTTGCACTTAGCAGGGTGCCACAGGGCCAGTATCTCATGACACATTTGAGCAAGGAAGTGGATTAACAATGCATGGACAGTCCACGGTATGGTAAAAGAAGAGTTGCTGCGCTGGGCTTTGGCGGGGTTGTAGAGCACTTTCTGATACCACAAAAGTAACTGTGTAACAGGTAAGTTAATATGTACCTAAAACTACAAGGTTCCAGAAACGGAATTCACCTATAATAACCTTCCTTAAAAACTGGACGAGATATTAAAACAGAGAGCAGCAAACCAAATAACTGCAACTACTTAAAGGCAAGTTACTTTGCTGGCTGCCAAGTGCTAAGGGTTCTGCCACTGAAGGATTGTTATTTCAACACGAAACTGCCAAAATCCAACCCAAAGTATGAAACTAGAAGAATACCAGCAAAATGGCTTCTGAATTTTCATCTATAACTAGCTACCAGGATGGCTGAATTCTCCTGGGTTTGGTCTGGCAGACATCAGAGACTGAATGATGAAAAAAAGAACCCTTTGCGATAGCTTTTTTCCCCTAAGATGAAAAAATCCAAACAGTCACGGGTATTAAAAATAATTGACTGTGTTTCTATGGGATTTTTCCCCACCTAACAACCCTCGTTCTTCATGGTAAAAAAGAAACCTTTTTACTTACACCATACCTATGTAGAGGATCAACATTTAATGGTTCTGTAAAGCAAATCAAATTGACACGGCCAATATCAACATTACTGCCTAACACAGTAAATGTGCATTATTTGTACACTCCTGATCACCCGCTCATGCTTCACAGAATTCTTTGCAATGCATATTTATACCGAAGTTTTAGTTTTACAGCCAGCCGCCCGCGAGTTGCCTCAGGTTGACCAGTGAGCGGGGTTACCGAGAGAGGAATCCAGCAGAAGGATACAGCTGCGACCGCTTGACATAAAGGATTGCCTTTTCCCCACATACATACGTAACGTGAGTAATTCCAACCGTGAAAGACAGGTAACTCTTACAGCAAGCCCTCGGAGAAAGGCGGCTCCAGAGGCGCAGGACCGAGCGCGACGGTGGGGACAGGGTGAATGGGCTCAGCGTCCACCCACGGCCCGGAGCAGCCTGCGGCGGGGCACAGTCACGGCAGGAGCTGGGAGCCATGGAAATGGGGGCAGCCCGGGGCCGGCCAGAACGGGAGCCATGGAAGTGGGAGCAGTCAGGGCCCGGCTGGGAGCTAGGAACCACGAAAGCGGGGGCAGCCCGCGTCGGGGAGGGAGCTGGGAGCTACAGAAGTGAGGGCAGCCAGGGCCGGATCGCGGCGAGAGCCACGGAGGCGGGGTCAGCCCGGGCCGGGAGCGGCCGCCATGGAGGCGGGAGGGGCGGGCGCCGTCCCGCGCTGGGGGAGGGGAGGGCGGAGGCGGCGGAAAGGGCCCGCTGAGGGGGGAAGGGGAGCGGGAGGGAAGGGGGCCGCCACTCACTCCGGAGGGAAGAGGCGCAGCTCCTCGATCTTTCCGAGAAAGCCGAAGAGCGTCCGCATCTGCTCCGAGCTGGCGCTGGGGGAGACGTTGGTGACCTGGATCACGTCGGTGCCGCTGCTGGAAGCCATTGCTGCGCCGCCGCCCGCTCCGCTGCTATAAACACATCGGGGAGAGGAAGAGCGCGTTAGGCCCGAGCAGCGCCGCGCCGCAGGTCCTCCTCCTGCCGCCGCCGCCTCCGGCCCGGCCCAGCCGCCGCGCACGAAGGGCCGCCCGCCTCACCAGCCTGCCCGGGCCGCGGTGTCCCACAATGCCCCACGCAGCCGCCAGTGCGCATGCGCCTGGCCCGAGGAGAGCGCGCAACCGACGCGTGCGCGGCGAGGCACC